>OZ037777.1:2230000-2325000 GCA_964035525.1 Porites cylindrica | reverse complement strand
CTGGCCCCTCTGAGACTAGTTTTGTTTCTCTGCAATCTCAATGTCTTCCCCGATTCCCTCGTCGCGTGGGCAACAAAATTAACTTTTTTCCCACGGACTAGTCGTTAAGTACTTGTAAACTGCAATAAAAAATATTGTATTTTAAAACATACAAAAGAGTTATATCTATTGAAATATTGTATTGCGGTATGTCATGATCACGATCATAGAGAACAGTATGCATTAATTCTACGAGACTAGACATTTATTAGTGGTTTAGTCTTACAAGATCTATTTCCATGTCCGAATAGACCTTGTCACGGTTTTGAATACCATCTTGACGAGATGGCTTTCAAAACCGTGACAAGGTCTATTTGTCTTTTGAGAATTCCAAACGATTTTTGCTCAAAGAGCTACAAATGAGTTTCAGGCTTAATTTTCTGCTTGCACGGTGAAAAACACACTTCAAGAAGTTCTCTTTTAACTATAACGTAATTCCTGTATTTAATCCCGTTGTCGCGAAAAAAAAATTGGGAAAACTTGTTAGATGTAATGTTACATACATAAGCGTTATTTTAATAGAGGGACGTCAGCCCAAATTAAACGTCAGGCTGATAAAATGTTTTTTTCTCCACCTAGATTCAGGCCTCGTCCACACGTATCCGGATGTTTTTTAATCTCAGTTTTCTAGAAAAAATACACTTCCTTAAGAAGCATATTCGAATCGTTTTCGCCCTTTCCTCTCGACAACGCTAGAGCATGCGTAATACAATGCTATATGATGTATGACATAATCATATTCGAAAAGCTCCGTTTTCGTCCCGCTTCCACACGAAAATTTTCAAAAATCTCCACCCTAGACCGTTTTCAAAAACCTGCGTTTTTGTTGCTCGAAAACGCCGTTTACGTGTGGACGGAAGGCTAAAACGGAGAAAAGAAATCTCAGTTCAAAATATCCGGATATGTTTGAACAGGGCTTTAAAAAATATTTATGATACCAACTAATACTGTGCCTCTTCAGTGCTCATGTTTTCACCTCTTAAAATACTCATCGTTCATTTAATTCAGAGGACAAATGAATAAAATATCCTTGAATCAAACTAATGTGACCGTAAAGCTTTGATATCAGCAATTTATGATATTCCTTAACCGAAAACGACTATTAACAATCGCGCCGAGAGCAAATTAGCCTCTTGAGTGCTAACTGCTTCATATCACGTCATTCGCACAGCTGAAGAATAAACCAATTTATTGTTTTATAAAATTGTCAATGCAATCAATGCGGCAGTTGACTTCAAATTTTACTACTAATTATAACGCGCGATCAAAGCAGTACGCGTCAATGTCTGACTGACTATATTTTCTTTTTACATTGACAGTTATGTTTAAGGTTTAGAATCCATATCGAGAAGGAAAACTATTAGTTCACCGAAAAAATTCTTTTTGAACGTAAAAATTTGTCCTCGACATACAATCTCTTTTGTATATCAGTAAGAGTGTTGTTTTACCGGCCCACACCGAATACCGTAGTCTTATTTTTCTGCCGATTTAAACACTTAAAATATTGTATTATTCTTAAACTATAGCTTATCAGCTTATGACATTTCCGTTTTACAATGTTTTGGGGTTTCAATTACAAGGTGTTAGGTGTCTAGACCTAGTTTTGTCGTTAAGAGAAAGGAATAATTTTATACAGTTAAAAAATAACTTTGTATTGTATTTACAGATTTATAACACAAAAATTTTTTTTCTTTTCAAAATCTCAGTCTCGGGTTCATTCTCAAAATATTCTTAAAATTTCAGCATCGATATTCTGATAAAATATATTCTTACAAAAAAAAAAGAGTGTGGCTCGCACAAATGACAACAAAAACACGTAGCTATCTTTTTTCTGTTAACAAATTCAGTGTCTTTGTTTAGATTACGTTAAAATTTGTGAACAGGGTTCTCACTAGATTTGTAAGTAGGAGGTGATCACTGATAAAGTAGGAGGCTCTTCAGCAAAGCCAGAGGTGTCAAAACAAAGCAAAGAAAAGCAACTTAAACACAAAGTAAGCAGCTATAAATCCCAAAGTATGCGGCGATCAATCGCCGGGTGCCGCCTTCTATTGAGAACCCTGTGTGAACGCTTCATCTTGTGCTATTGAGTTATGGAAGCACTTGGAGGATACTAAAGCTCACAAAAACTCGAGGTATGTGTTGACGTTATCAGCGAATATCATGGAATATGAAGCACGCTAGCGCTATTGAATTTAATTTGTATATCTTAAACTGAGTCCTCTGTTAACTCAAGGACTTCCGCTTCCTAACTCGTGATTTCATAACGGGAGGTAAAGTTGCGAATTCCGATTTTGGATTAAAGTTATACCCCTTTAGACCGGATTAAGATTCACCGTCTATCTTTTTGGTGACATCACAACACTGACAGTACAAAAAAATTGGGTATGTTATGCTAGTTTAATCTTATTTTGGAACCCTCTGTTAACTTGAAGTTAACACATAGATTCATGCTTTCTACAATTCAGTCCGTGATTTGTCAGGGAAAAATCCAATTCAGGCTACAAGGTCAGGGAAAACGTGGGAAGTTTCTATTGAGTTAGGCAAAATCTTAATTTTCAGCAATAGTGATGACTGAAGCATTTCCGGTCACTGTGTGAAGGATGTCTTAATTTCTTTATGAAAAAGGTAAACCGTTCTTTTGAAGGGCTGGTAGAAACTTTTTAATTAATAAGGACGGAATGATATTTTGCATTTAATTGGTTTGGGTAATTTCATGGTTTTAATCGGGAAAATGTCGGGGCATTTTTAAAACCGTTGTCTAGAAACCAAAACTCTCGATATGTTCTTATTTCCCTTCAGTTAACTGGATTCAATTTCCTATTATGTAAACCCGAAAAATTATATGTTCACGGCCCAGTAAATCTTTTGAACGGTTTCTTGTGCATATGCCTTAGAATTTTCTCGTATTGTCTCGCTAAGAATATTTTTACGGCTACGGACATATGAGATTACCTTTTGTAAAACTAAAATAGGAGTGTTTCACAGGCGTCAACGAATTTGAAAGCTAATCCTAAAAAGCTTTCGATGGATGGCAGTTCTAACTTAAACAGAACAAACTAAAGATTAATTGTTAAACGTAACGGGAATGTAATTCATTTTTATGCACACTCAAGTGAATTAAATTTTGGAGCACGTAAAGGGGCAATGCCACGAGGATATTACTCAGGTTTTAGGTCAATTCTGTGCTGATATCATTACTTAATGTCTTTGTCGATACACAAAATTCTCCTGTACAGTTATGAAGTGGATATTAAACAAATTTCACCACAAACCATAGTATTTTTTGGTGATTTTTGCAGGCACAGCATGATTGACACATTAAAAAGTTAGCTGGACTTTTTTTAAGTGTACATCCATTTCCATGCAACAGACGACAGGAAACTGTTTTAGTGCTTAAAGAACAAACTGGACTATTATTTTTGGAATTCAATAATGCGAAAAATATTTTAACTTTTAAAAACGAAACAAGGTAGCGTAACCTAGCCCTTTTAAGGCGGTTATGTAGTTACACGCTGCCGTTTGGTGTAACCATCACTATGAAGCGGAAAAAATGATGTTTCCCTTCAAATATGATTTTCCGGATTTACAAGACCGCTAAAAAAGCGGTGGGCGATTTATAGAAATTTTGGTAAATATGGATGTAGTTTTGCGGTTTTCGACGTTTCCGTGCCTGATTTTAGCTCTTTTCTGTTCTGTATATGTACACCCAAAAAATAGTCTTCTTGCCAATAAATCTGGGTGCGTGCAAACCAATCTTTTATTTTTTATTTTATACACCACATCGTAGGAGAAAGAGTTCTACGAGGCGCTGTTTTTATCATACAGACCTCGTACAAAATGCAGTATTTCACAATTTTTCAAGACAAATTGCATTCATTGAATATTCAGGACCATATAGAGGCACGCGTGGACTTTTAATTAGCGAAACCGTTCAAAAAATTTCCAAAATCACCTATACGGCCAGCCGGTTCTAACTTTTGACAAGCGCCAAATTTGCGAAGAAATTTCAAAAGAGTTACGCTTCAACGTGATAAAGAATTTACTGAGTCTATTTTTTGTTAACGGTTTTATAACGATGTGTAATCTTAAAAAGCGTTTGATACGCTTGGCATTTTGAGTACTCCTGCGAGCAATGTTTATGAACGCCTGAAAACAAACGGCAAAGCGATGAAAATTACACTTTTGAGACTACCAAAAATCAGTAAAGAAAAATAATTCGATAGAACATTTACAGAGACAACAATTTTCATTCACGAAAACAAATGAGTATTTTTAAGAGTGTCTAAGAATCCTCAAGTCTTTACTAGTAAGCTTAAAGTTTATGTTTTAAGCCGCCGGTTTCCCGGTGTTGGCTGTTTTTAAAGATGAACTCACGAAAAGAAAATCGTTCAAAGCTTTCTTTCTACAGCCAAAATTATAACTAAATATTCTTCGGAAAGTTTTTTCTTTCTATTAAAGGTGAATTAATATCGACTAAAGGCTTTTTAAAGTTCTGTAAGGTTAAGCTTATATCAAACCTCATACGAGGCCAGATCAGTGTCTCAGTCAAACTCTTATTACAAACGTGCATAAACTAGCTTCATAAACTGCGCCGCTGGACTTCATGAAATTAGATTTAGATACAATAATTACTCAGGCTTACCATATTTCGAGATGCAGCTCCTGAAAGCTATCAAGTAAGGCAAGGATCGCTTGAGCCTTTATAATTCTCGTACGCATCCAGCAAGGTGAAAAACAAAAACGATGCCATCCGAAATCGCATTATCGGCTTTGACAAGCGACGCATTTTTCAACCAAAAACCCAATAAACAAACCAGCCATGAATAAGAGAACACTCTTGATAGCAGCTGTATTTCATTTTGTACATCCAGTGGAAAAAGACAGTTAAAAACATCACAAGTTGACTGAAAACTCTGTCAGCTTCAGCTGTCAAAGTAAACAACTTTCAAGATGCTGCATACATTTTACGCATGAACTCACCTGTCAAATTTTAACCAATCAGAGCATAAAAATTGGACGTGGAGCGTGACCAACACGTGCCCATGGTAAGATAAGGTCTTCCCCGCCTGTATTTTAAAAACACTTGCTGAATTTTTGCGTCTGAAGTCAGTTTGAAATCAAAATCGTAATAGTGTGGGGCGATACTGATTTAAACACAACGTATTTGATATGAATTTAAAGCAAAAGTAAACGTGAGCCTGCGATCATTTGAAAACGAGTAAATTGTCAGCGGATAACTTCAAAAAATACTCGACCTCGATGGGTCGACACCTGAGCCCGCGATTCGGTTAGGTGATAGTGGTCAGCGGATACCCTGTTTTGACAGCTGTCAATTGATGACAACATTGATGTGCAATCAGCTTTCTCCTGGGCTCCCAAAGTAGCTAGAAAGTGTGAGTAAACATTGGTATGCCTGTGGTGCGGACGGTCGGTCGGTCGGTCACATGATTACCAAATTTTCTGGGATGGGTAGATTTCCTTAGCAATGGGGCTCCGCCCACGCGCGCGCGCTTCGCGCGCGCGTGGAGCTCCGCTAAAATTTGTTTTAACTGTACTGATTACGCTTCAGGCAAGATGAGGAATCATTAAGTTGACCTAAAATGTCCGAAAGAACAGAGATAATCGCCTGCGCTAAACTACACGTCGTAAATACTGGAAAAGCGATAGATGATTTCCTCTGTCTTTCTTTTCTAAGAGATTCAAAGATGTGTTATTAAAATTATTAACGCTCCAAACATTGAAGCGTAATTTGAAACAATTTAGAAACAGCAAAATAAATTATAAATGATTTTTTAACACGCTTGCAATCGCGCGCCCTTGCGAAATTACGTATAACAATTTCGAAATATCACTCGTGGTATTTATGCCAAATATCACTACAAATCATGCTATTACCTATACAAATATTTGACATTTTCTTTTGGTCTTTATTTCTTTGAGGTATAATGATGCGGAGAACTAAAACATTGAGGGTATTTTGGTTAATGAAGTGAGGGGGAATTTTGGGTAAAAGAAATGGCCCAAAACAGAGAAAAAAGGTAAGTTGTACACTTTTCTAAGTTTCTTGAATTTGGTACAGTGAAACCCCGCATTACGGCCACCTCGGTAATACAGTCACCTCGTTATTACAGCCACTTTTTTTGGCAGCCTGGCAAAAACCACCATACATTTTCTTGTAAAAAAACCCTCATTAATACTGTCACCCCATTAATATGCCAAAAATTTTTTGGCCCATTGATGACCGTATTGACGGGGTTCCACTGTAGTTTCTTGGTGTTGCCAACAAGTGCAATCTCCTAATGACAGAAATACAAAAGATTCAAAAGCCACTAAATAATACCCACACCAAAAGCAGGAGGAAACCAACAATTCTTTTAGCAACACCAAGAAGCACTCTTAATTCCTTTCCTAGAGACCTGCACATTTAACATGCTTTCCTTTTGCTAGGGGCCATTTTTAAGTACTGGAGTCAGAGAAGTAGCCCCCAGACGTGGTAAGGTGGCAAAATGGAAAACCTGAAGAACACAGAGTTTGGACAAGATGCCAATTTGAGAGCTAAAAAGGTAGGTAAAATACATGTACATTATTTTGTTAATGCTTGCAGTACAAATATTTCTAATGTGTAGTTTAAGTCATCCACTTAGTGATTTATTTAGCCTGTCCTGTAACAGAGATGTGCTTTGGCAGAGCCTGGTGGCCCCTGTTGCATTACTGTTGCTCTTGGGTGACAAGGAAGTCTTAGTTTGTTCAAACACATTTATCCTGGGTACCTGGATCTTTCAGGTTAAGGGCACAAGGGTCTTTCATTTTTTAAGGAAACAACACATGTTTTGCATGTTTGTCTTATGCATACATAATTTATGATTGTTATAGAATGCACGAGTGCCACACCCTACCCCCCTTTGACATTTTTAATGTTAACAGTGTCCTTCCCATTTATATGCAAGGTTTCATTGTAGTGTAAATTGCTCAGAGTAGAGAGCAAGAACCAAATCTAAAGATTCAAAATAGTCAGGGTGACTATTTTGCCAGACTAAACTGTTGCTGAAGAACAAAGTAAATGTTAATTAAATGTTTATCACAGTAGTCATGCCACTGTGACTAAATATGTTTTTTTGGTGTTCAGAAATTGACGAATCGCACAGACGTGTTGGACAAGGCACACCTTTCTCCGGATGACAAAGCCAAAACAAAGGCTTTATTAGACCTACACAAGGCTATCCAGGAGAGTGAAGACAATGAAGAGGGGGGCAGTGATCCACCACCCAGGTACATCAGGCCACTATGCTCAGAGAGGTCAAAGTTAAGAAACATCAATGCTGTTCTTGATGCCTTTTGTGAAGCTTGCATGTCAAAGAGGCAAAGAAAGAGCAGCTGGGAAAATAACCAGAGAGGTTGATAAATACTTGTCAGACAGACCAGTACCAAATAACTGCCCCTCATGGGCAAGATGCCAATAATACCAAATTAGTGAAATGGCTACAGTGATCACTACTATGGCAACTGGGAGTATAAAGTCCAAAAAGGACGCCGTGTGCATGATGTCCAGAAAATGACCTTTAGCCGAAGCACAAAAAGTGATGGCATAGTCGATTCTACATGAGTATAAAATTCTACTTTTCCCCTATTTTTCACTGGTTTAAAACCTATCATATTGTTTTACTCTTAATCAAGAAAGTATTTAACACTTCTAGTTCACTGGGCAGTAATTTAGTCTTCGCTGCGTTTTACTAACAACAAAACCAAATGAGCGAGAAGCCCTGTAGTGACTTTTGGGTGCCACTTGCATAAAGTTGAAATTTGACGGGCAACAGTGACATACTCTCTTCAGGACTCTAATCCACGACCATCATAGTAGAGGTCACTGTAGCAATTTGCTTAAAGTCCCTAATGTATTATTGTGCCTTCTTTAGTCAGGATGACCCTGTGATGATCAGCTTTAACTAAATTGCACAATCTTATTGGAAAGGTGATAAGAGTTTTATTCTTTAAGACAATCTTTACTCGACTGTGTTCATTAAAATTGCTGAAATTCCAGGACAGTCAATGGATTATCCTAAAACTATAAAACAGGGAATGTAAGATAGATGCATTGTGAAAGTGAGTCACTTGTTAAAAGTGCACAGTTTGTCATTATTATTCAAACTCAAATGTAGGCAAATTCTCGTAGACTACTTTGTATGCCACAGCCAGGTCCAAGTTGCAGCCATGCAGTTACAGCAGAGTGGGGACAAAAAGTGAGATACATGTGTAGAGATGTTGGTTCACACATTTGTATATAAAGCCTATGGCTAGTTTTGTTTGCATCACTATCGTCTTTGTAGCATCAGTCTGATACTCCCCAATGATGGCCTCTCAGCAGTTTGTATAGGCTTTAACAATAATTTTTGGGGATGATCCACCAAGTACTGGTACTTGCTATGGTATGATATGGTATAAGAATTAAGCCAGCAGTTTAGATTTCCTAATGAGATTGTATGCAGTCTTACATGTAACTAAGTAAGACTTTTATTTGTAATATTGTTCGTATTAAATTATGTAATAGTTTTGCTGTGAACTACTTCTTGGAGTTATTTTTGGAATGGAAATGCACGTTACTTATAATAATGTTAGTTACTTAATTATTACACAGTCAAACTTCTTTAATACGGACACCAAAGGGACCGAACCAAGTGTCCGCTTTACAGAGGTGTCCGTATTATAGAGGTAGGGAATGTATGATTTTGGCATTTCTGGGACCAAACAAACTATCTGTCTTATAGAAGTGTCCATAAGAAGAGGTTAGACTGTATAATTATTATGTTAATTTAATCATTTCAAGGAAAAAAGTTTGAATTTTGTCAATTCTAAAAGGATTATTTAAAAGGCCATTTCCGAGTTCCCCCGGGCCTCTGTTTCAAAACGAGGGTAGGTGCTCAGCTCTTGATATTTAAATCACTTTTCATTCTCGTGCAAATAAAACTCATTTTCACAAGAAAGGTTGCGCACCTAGCCTCATTTTGAAAGTGAGGGTTTTTGGAACTCGGAAGTGGCCTATTGAAATGGAAAAGTTACAGTTTTGGATATAGAAAATAGAAATACATTGTAAGGAGTCTCTTTTTTATTGTGAAAATATTTAATATACATATGTACATATTATATGAAAATGGAGAGAGAATTATTTTAATAAAAACTTTAATAGCAAAAATGCACCCAAATATGACTCTTCTTGATTTGTGTGTATCAGCGAAAATGGGTCATTGTGGATGCAAGAAACGGTCCAGGGTTGTCTCACAAACGTCCACTTTTTTATATACCGGATAGAATGAACATATGATTCGAAACTGGATGGTTAAGTAAAGTTAACACATTTAGGAAATCCAGTGAGTAATCCACCGAAAGTGGAATCTGGGGAAACATGAAGGCTGCAGAAAGTAAACCGATCAAACTGAGTTTCCGCATTCATTGTTCCGGGAACTCAACGGATAATTGAGTATCCTCTGAATTTACGAGCTGCGGAAACATGGCGGCAGTTAGCGTTTCCGCAAGAGTAAACCTGACGGAAACGCGAGTATAAGGGATGCTTTAAGCGTGTCCGCAGAAACTGAAACATGACGGATACACGTGTTTCCCGCAACGGTTAGTTACAATTCCGCCTGCGGATATTCAAGTTTCCGTGAGGTAACCGTTACAAAAACGGAAACGGAAACACCTTGTTTCAACCTGTGTCAACTGCCCATGCACGCAGTCTGAAATCAAAGTTTTTGCTGTCAGTCCGAGAAGATTACTCGGAGCAAACACCCATGTAAAGAGGCCAGGATACGTGCTCATCGTCTCGTTTATGGGGTGTGCGGGAGAAAACCAGAGGAAAGGTGTTTTTAGGCTTGCAGGTATCCCTTTGGGTTATTCATTAAGAAATAAAGAAACAAAAGAGAGAAAAACAAAGAACGAAAGCATCTGAAAAAAACGTAAAACACAATATACATAACTTTTATTTGGTTGTTCGTTTTAAAATGGTATCCTTTAGGGGTCAAAGAAAGATTGGACCACGCCTAGGAACAGGTCTCCTGTAAGTGCTTACACCAATATTCTCGAATAGTCGCGCTTTAGGCATGAAACCGATGTGATACTGATCAACAGTTCAGCTTTTTACGTGACCTCTCATAATGGAATAATTTAATAGGATCTCAATTCCTGAGACATTACACAACAGTTAAAAACAACCTAAGTTCTAGCAAAGAAAGGTATTTAAGCCGGGCTCTTAACAACTGAAAAATAAGTTGAATCAGTTAACTGGTCTATCTTAAAGTCCTAAGAGCTGTACACGGAGGAGAAGTCTTTAGAAATGGATTTGTTTCGTTGCGTTTTTATAGTAAGTGTGTAGCAGATATATATTTGTTTCGTTTGACATTTTTCAAGTTAGGTTAACTATAAAATTGCTTAAACTGAACGGTTTCGGATGCATCAAATTTTCTCGGTTGGTTTTACCTTGGTTTCTTTGTAGCTGCTTTATTATTGCTTACTGAGGATAATTGCTTTTAGAGGATAACTTTTGCTGTTATTCATGATGGGTAATTCTGAACAGATACTTTTGAAAAAACTCTCAACAGATGAAAAATACGTTTTAATGTCCTTTCTGTATTCGCAGTTTCTTGTGGTGTTCTTGTCTGCTGTGAAGGCCCAATCCACCAGAAAAGTTAGTATATACCACACCGAAGGTCTCTGCAAAGAGGACGAGCCTGGGCGCTATTGGGCGATAGACTGCACTGCGAGCAAGATCTCGATTAATAATACCACACAATGTGATGCTAGAGCCGATGGTGAAAGTCAAAGTGAGTCAAAAGTAAAAACTATTTAGGAATAAATCTAATTAGTCTCAGTTCAGCGAAGGAGCAAAGCAATCAAAAGATTAAACGTGAGTATAATTGAGTATATGCGTTCCAGTACAAAAGCGGTAACACCGTAAATATGGAAATTTGTCATTTATTTCAAATGTCAATGTTTTAAATAAAATTGTTTGATATATATTACCTGCAAATAGCTAAGAAGCTAATCGAGGCTGGTAACAAAAAGTAAACGGAAAGAATTTTGTTCGTAAAAATCACGTCATAACAAGTTGCTATGATTAATAAAGTTACACTGTAAGTATTCATAAGTTGATTTTGATATTATTAGATTTAAAAATACTTTTTTAGGATAAAATTAAAACAAGGTAAAATAAAATAGTTTAAAAGAAATGGCGAGAAGAAAGCTGCAAGGTTTAAATGTATCTCTTATGACTGATAATTACGTTAATTTAAATTGATTTACGTGTTGAAGAATGGTGGATGGGTCAAGATATGCCTGTTTGGTCTTTAGATCTTAATGAGCGACTCATGTACTTGATTTTTGAAATTATTAGTGATATTAAAGTTGTTTTAGATGTTTTGGTAAGGCATTTTACGCTTTAGCTGTGTAGCATATGTTCTGATTGGTACATAGGATTAGAGTTTGATGTAGCATAGAGGAAACTTAAAGGCCGATTGCTTTTGATAAACCTAGGGATAGCATAATCATTTTTTGTAGATAAAAAATGTATCAGCCATAATACAATCCTGCTGGTAGCCGGATATGTTAAGTAAATTATAACGTAGCCTTGTGGCAGACGTTTCTTAATGAGCGACTCATCCGCATGTACTTGATTTTTGAAATTATTAGTGATATTAAAGTTGTTTTAGATGGTTTGGTAAGGCATTTTACGCTTTGGCTGTGTATTATAAGTTTTGAATTGGTACATAAGATTAGAGATTGATATAGCATAGAGGAAACTTAAAGGCCGATTGCTTTTGATAAACCAAGGGATAGAATAATCATTTTTGTAGATAAAAAATGTATCAGCCATAATACAGTCGTGCTGGTAGCCGGATATGTTAAATAAATTATAACGTAGCCTTGTGGCAGACCTTCCCGTTTACTCTGTTGTTTCGCAAAGGAAATATAAAACGTCTGTACTCAAACCAAAATGGGCGTGGAGTTGGCAGGGAAACACAACGGCAAATGAGATTGCGCGGCGCTTTCCGGTTGCCGGTCTGCCATTGGTCAATTCGGTTTTAAGATCTGCGCACCAATTCGTCGCTCTCTTCATGTCGTCACGATCTCAGTCATGCGCAGAAGAAAAAAGAGAGAAGGAACTTGTTTGATCAAGTGTCCGTCCACACGTATCGTGATAGTTCTGAAAACTGAAAGTTCTTTTTCTCCGTTTAAGGCATTCCGTCACCAAAAATGCAGGTTTTCGAAAAACGGTCCACAGAGTGGAGTTTTTTCTTCAAACGCCAGCTTATTAGAGACCTTAGTGAGTTTACGCAATAGGACGGCAGGAAGAAGAGGCTGCAAAATGCTCGTGTGTGATAAACGTGGAAGGGCTATTACTTACGTGTTTTGTCATGATCTTCAGTTTAAAGGAAAGTGAAGTTTGGCGAAAAGTTATTTAAAAACAAAATTATTGTTACGCTTGTCTCAGAAGGTTTGCGGTCTTCTTACCTCTCCCGTCCTGTTGCGTAAGTTCTCTCTTAAGATACGAGGACGGCGACGGCAGGTAAAACGTCGCTTTAAAAGTGAATTCGCGGTTTTTCAATCTTCATCGAGGTTATTTCGCCGTTGCTTGTTTAAGGTGCATGACGTTACACGAGACGATTCGCAACGACGATTTTTAGCGCAACACAAGATTCAAATGCTGGAACAACGCTGCAGCCTTTCGAAACGACGTCGCAACAATGTTTTATCGCTGTACGTGTTGCGCTAAAAATCGTCGTTGCAAATCGTCCCATGCAACATCACCTTTACGTCCTCTACAAAACATGAAATTAGGCTTTTTTCACGTCGCAGTCGTGGAAAAACGGCAAATAACTGTACAAAAAGGTGTGATACACGTGCAAAGTTGTTGTTTTGCTTTTTAAACTTATTGCTCTTATGACGTTCTCGTTGTCGTCATTGTCGTCTGATCTTAAGGTCCCCATTGCTTTTGTGACATGTTGCTATCATACACCATCCAGCATAAAAGAACGAGCACATTCCCACTTGTCATATAGTATATCCTCTGTAAAGGACGTTATCGTGTTTCCATGTTTCATATTTTCGCTCTTGTGGACGGGCAAAAATGGACTCGAATACTCTACGTGTGGACGCGTTTTTAAAAATGGGAGGAATCTCTGGTTGGGTGTGGAAAGGGGCTAAATATAAATTATGTATTTATTTGACTTGTATGGTTTATTTTACGTTTTTTAACAACAGATTACTAACATATCCAAAAATATATATGTTTAATTTAACAGTTTGCGATCAAGACCGCTTAGGATTATTTTCTTTAGTTACTGCGTACATTTTCGTAATTAATTACCAACCGTAAAGCTTTATCATCGTCACATTAATTTAAACATTTCTTTTGCAGAAAATGCCAATTCAAAATTTCAGCTTTTCCATGTAGAAACAAACGGAATCAGATATACATGTATTCAGTTTACCCATCCGAATACTGGTGCAAAGTACGCGCTCAAGATGGTGAATCAAAGTAGAGTAGTGTTTGAGGTGTGTTGACATCACAATCATATGCAGCGTATTAACGTTCAGTTAAACCTTCATCCAGGGGATACTCAAAAAAATATTATATATACGGAAAGGCTCCGCTCTCTAGCTCAACCCCTTTTACATACCATTTTTGAGGGAAAAGATACCCCTTCCGTATCATGGTACCCATTTCACATACCTAGTTTAGAACTTTGCTTCCCTTTTAACTGCTGTAAATGCACCGTCTTTAAAATTTATGAAACAATCACAAAACCAGAACTTTTTCTCGACCTTTCTCACAGCCACAAAAAGCATCTTTTAGCCGTTTGGGCCTTTTTACCGTCCGTGTAACTACAGATTTACCTAGCCTTTTTCATTTCATTTCTCTAAAGCCTGAAAAAGCTCTTTATTAGAACCATTTACAATATATTGCAGATACTGGGTGTATTTCACAAGGACAGAGTCTGAGAGTGCTCTTTCCCTTAGACCAGACAAACATGTCAGAGACCACTGAAACTGTAATCAGTTCAAGAGAAAGTAGAAAGAAATTGCTGGATAGAAACAAAATTTCCAACCTAACCGAGGCGTCTATTACTAAACGTTTTGACTGAAACTTGATGTTGATTACTTCTCGATCAGTCATGTAGAACTGGACGCGAGAATGTTTGAAAAATGAATGGCAAGTTTCAGTCGGACCGGACCGACTGGTCAAAGATGTCCTAATTTTTCCAGAACATTTCCACCTTCGCAAAGCGTTCCATTTATATTTAGACCAAGATTTCCGGAAGGTTTTGCATAATGGGAACCACTCTGAGACCAAAAACCAGGGTATTTAGTCAACGGTGCGGGGTTTCGTGAATGGTTGGCTGAGTTGGTAGCGTACCAAACTGCTGAGCGAGAGGTGGTGGGTTCGAAACCTGAATAGACTGCCAACTGGGGTCTAAACAAACGGCTAGATTGCAGAATGGCCGGCCCACTAAATATCTGACTAAAAAAAACGGCTCCCGCAGCCCCCCAAGTCGTCCGATTTGCAAAAGAAATTCTTACATCGACTGTGGGCGTGCGCGAGTGCGGGAGTACTAGTATACCTTGTTCTATAAGCATACTAGTTACTTGAAATCGACTGCGAGAGTACGGGACTGTGGGAGCACCAGTTAGCGACTGCGCACAGGAGTGCTTGACTGCGGGAGCACCGTCTGGTATACCTCGTTCTATAAGCACACTAATTACTTGAAATCGACTGCGGGAGAACGGGACTGCAGTAGCACTAGTTGTATACCCACTTAATATTTTCTTTCTAGCGACTCTGGGATTGCTGGACTGTCGCAGGAGCACTTGTTTTACTCACTTAGATTTAAGTATTCGGCATAATAGAAAATGACTGCGGGAGGAGTTTTACAAGTAAGACACTTAGTGGGCCGGGTATTCTGCAATCGCTAAATAAACACTGGTGAGATCATGCTGACTATAATTTAAAACTGGGAGTGGGACGGTGCAATAGTTCTTATAGTTCTTAAAATCAACAAAAATACAAGAAAAGGTCTAGCTGAGTCAATGTAAAAAGTGAGTGCCGTCCTCAAGTAAAAGAAAATTCTAGGCAATATTTGCTTCTGCGAACAGATATTTTACAGAAAACAGTCGTTGGGTGCCCCTGAAGAAAAGGTTACAGTCAAGCCAAGTCAAGCGTACCCCTCAAGATTAGATTAATGAATTTATTATTCGGAAGCCAGTGAATCCGTTGGTAGTTGTAGATTTCACATTCATCTCTACATTCTTGCATGCGTAATGAGCCTTGAATTCACACGCGACACTGACGCAGTTAGGAAATTTCTACCAGCTCAGTTTCTCTGAAATTGATGTAAATGTCTTCTAAGAAATTTCGTCCATTCAAAGATTTTCAATCTGACCAAATACAGAGAAGTTCCCGTAAAATATTTCACTGCTCATTACGCATGCAGGAATGCCGATTTGAATTTGACACTAGTTACGGGAACGACTAACGGATTCAAACTGAATCAGTTCATAATAGAATTTTGGGGGGTACGCTTGACCTGCCTTGACTGTAAGTAAGAGGTTTTAAAAAAAAAACAAATTGATCTAAACGGCCAAGACGTATCAATGGTCTGGTATTTATACACTGTGGTCAAGTATATTCGCCGAATGTATTTTAGTTTTGTGGAATTTGCTACTAACAGTTATGAGAATAAACGCCTCCTCGTAGGCTCCGAAAATTATTAGATCATTCACGGTATTACTGTTTTACATAATAATTTTGTTTACAGAAGCATCGATGTAACGGAATCAATGACCCAGGGGAGTTCCAGTTTAAAGAGGAATGTTACAAAAGTCATGGACGGGATAGGAGTTAGAATGAAGCATTCTTAGTTCTCAAACCAAACTTTAAAGACTGGAAATCATTATGCAAGAAAATGATATCTTTCGGTCTCAAACCAGTCTGATTGTAAAAGAGGGTCCTTAACAGTTGAAGTTCTCTAAACAGAGAAAAATTCCGCTCCCATTTTCAAAATTGTTCACCACTTTCACCAAAGTCAGGACTCTCGTAGAAAGCCTGTGAAAGCCCAGTTAACTCGGTAAATCTGTTTAACCCTAGAGCGTGTGGCTATAGGACCACACTTGCGAAAGGCATGAGGCTCAGAGATGTTTAAAATTGATAATTTATTTGATTCTATTTTCATTCATGTTGCAACGTCATCATTATAATCAGAGCTTTTCAGTAGTATTTACAAGCTTACAAGGGTTAAAATGCAGCATCACTTTCTTTCTACAAACACTAAAACTAGATGAGTGTAGTATGCACACATGCGACATATATGTGTGAAAACAAACTAGTAGTTATTGCTGGTAAGATAGATTACGTATTTCCTTGATCCTACTCCTGCTGAAATTCGCAGAATTTGTGTTATGTATAGCATAGTATCCTTTATATCTGATATAACTTATTCACCTGGGGCGTTCTCAACAAAATTTTTAAGGGAAAGCTCCGCGCCGAGGTCTAACCCCTAACCCTTTAATATACCATTTATGACAAAAAAGGTACCTCTTTCAATACCTTCTATTAACAATTGGAAACCCCTTTCACTTATACCTAGTTTAGAACTTTGCATCCCTTTTAACTGCTGTAAATGCAGTTTCCTTGAGTATAAATAATTTATCACAAAACAAGTTTTCTCTACTCATTCACTGCTCAAATGTGCATCTGTAAGCCCTTTTGGGCCTTTGTACAGACCGAAATGACAGATTTCTTTACCCTTTCATATGCTTCAACTATTAATCCCTGCCCTTTCATATACTTGACGCCTAAAATAGATACCCCTTTCGAGCGAAGCCTCCCCGTATAAGCCATTATAGGGAGCACTCCCGGGCTTGGTCATCGCAAGAATGGACTGATTGATGATACTATGGGGGTATTACCATTAAGTGTTTATAATACGAATAGATAGGTTGATTCATAAATAGATGGTGACTTTATTTAGTGAGGGTAGCACATAACAGTATTAAAAACTGATAATCCAGGGGCCCTCGAATTCGAATGAAAATTTTGTCTGCACCAACGTCGTAAGCCTATATCATTCCACTATTTTATAATCTCACTACAGAAAAACCGAGATCAGACTTATTCGCCTAGTCCCTAGTGGAAAAACCAAAAGGCACAATTCTGCTTGCAACTTACAGGAACTCGACCTAAATGAACGCAGCTTATTGCTAAGTCAGTGGTATAGGCCGCGAGAAAAGGTCTCCATCTGGCATCTTCTGATCAAATGCCGGAAGTCCGTCAAAGGTTAAATGATCACACTCTTTCAAGAATTTTTTTGATTTTAATTACATTTTGGAAAGTCAAAAATAGCTTGTTGCAAAGTAAGAAATAGCTTGACGGTGCCGTTAATTCAATGTGTTGATCACCAGTTGGTATCGGCAGCAAGAAGTGGTAATAAACTGAAATCCGGCCGCATTATCGCAAAGTGATACTTGTCAAAACAAATCTCATTATTTCTAAACTTGTTTGTCGTCGAAGTACTTACAAACACCCCCGAAGACCACCCGAAAGTATTGAAAAGTGCTTATTGATGCATTACGTGTCGTTTTTTCTTTAAGCCGAATCCACGGGGGGTGATAAAGGAACCTGATCATGAAAACGTCTTGCTGCGTAAGCGTCGTTATTCTTCATCTAAGCCAACTGGGGCGTCCCTCTTGGTATGAAGGACCTTTTCAAGGAACCTTGGCCACAACTCCTATGAAGACACTCCAGAGCACAGATATCAGCGCAAATCTTCGGGTATCCACTTAAAGAAATGTCATTCATCTTCGGCCTTTGTCCAATGCGCTTAACCAATGTAGGATGAAGGCCACAGCAGCGCCTAGGACAGACGCGTGCCCATTTCTTAAAACGGATTGGAAGACTCAAAGCATTTGTGGCAGGCATAATTAATATCACAGGGGTATCCAATGATGGCTTCCCTCCTAAATACATTGAAAACACTTTTTAGGCTATCCAAAGTACGTTTAGACCTCTAGAAATGCATTCTAAATTTGTACCTGTTCGGTCATCCTAGGGGAACTTGAGTCTTTTTGAAATTACAAGGGCTTCAATATTATTATTCCGAAAACTTTAGATGCAATTTGATTAAATTAATGCGAAAGTGAGAATTCTTCTGATTCCTCTGCATCACATTTTTGAATCCAAAAATGTTAGGTTTCCTTTTTTGTATGAATTAAATAGCCAGAGTATCCTGGGAGGTAAACTGTGAAAAATGAAACTCCAGAAAATCGTAGGAGATTTATTATATATTAAGTTTTGAAAATTGTACATGAATGGAACGGTGACCTACAAATTTTTAGCGGTCCTCAAGTAACAGAAAATTCGAGGTAGTCTTTGCTTCTCCAAACAGATATTTTACAAAAAAGAGTCGTTGGGTGCTCCTGATATCAGTTTCGGAACTGTTGCAATCTCACTGAGTAAAGCAAATGGTTGCATTAAGAAAGTTTATTATGGACGACACAGAGGCTATGGAACTTTCTTGAGCATGCCTTTTCAAAATAGTAAGCTGCGTTTCAAGAAGTTCCCTGTTTATATCTGAACCATAAAAGTTGCAGACTGATAATAGCCAGTCATTTGAGAAATCGTCCCCTGAAGCTGTCTTGGGAAGCAAGTTTTCAAGATTCGTAGAGATTTTATGCCCTGTCGTTCGTTGATCAAATCTAGACTTGATCCCAGGGCTATCGGTCCAAGGCTTCAAAATATATACGTCTGTAATTAAGATAGAGGAAAATGTGTAATTAAAATGGAAAATGAAGTAAAAAACCGGTATATAGGAAACTGCATGTTAAGAACATCCAGGCTGAAATTTGCCCAAACAGGCACCTTCTATAGAAAAACAACTTTCAGTCTTTTCTACTGATGAACCATTTCAGTTTGTTGCTGAACATTTATATTTCGAGCTTAATAGTCACTGGAGTGTTATTCTAAGTTGTTTATATCTTGCATTTGAATAGTTGATTGCCTTGATTCTCCGAACAGACCCTTTTCAGTCGGTCTGGTCGAGGCTTGACTGACGATCGGACGCCAGAGCCGAGCTCGAAGCGTGCTCGTTACTTGCTCGTAACATTCCGGAACATGCTTTCACGCTCGGTCATCCCTAGGAACTGCTAGTTGAGTATTTCTTCGCGAGACTTTTTTGGCGGATCTTGAAAAAAAAAATCGTAAAGTTTAGAATTGGCGAAAATTATTTAGCAAGAAGATTCTCTTTTATTTGTTTGGTTACCTTTCAGTACCTCGTGTATGACACACAGATCATGATGGGAGGGGGGAAAATGTACGCTATTTCCCCAGAAGAGTACATCTTTGCCGCGCTGAACCTCTACCTGGATATCGTCAACTTGTTCTTGTACATCCTCCAGTTAATTTCAGCTGCAAGAAACTAAAGTATTCTACGTATTAAAGGGTGTAGAACAATCTGAGGGAGCGTAGATAGTCCACGCTTAAAAATAAAAAGATCTGTTGCAGCCCCAAAGTGTCAATTCAGCCCTGCAGGACAAAGTCCTATTCAGCCTCTCTTGGAGGTATTCGAGCACAATTTAGAATGAAACAGCCCCATCAAAAGCTTATTCCAGCCCTCACGGGGACTCATTTCAAGCCTTGTGTCGAAGTAAGCCCTAGGTAATTGGAATGTATTAACCCTGATTAAGGAAGCCACATCAGAACCCAAAAAAGAGGACTTTATTTTACTCACCAAAACTTCTCAAGTTTTAGGGCTGAAACAGTCTCTCTGATTTACAGTGATAAATGACTAAGAACTGCCTAACTGCCCATATATTACAGAAGTCAAGTGTTTTTCGTAAAGAAACTTTTTTTTCTACATAAAATGCTTTGATCCCTCTCTCTTTCCCCTAGAGCAATATTAAGAAGCATATTATAAATGCCGAACATTTGAATGAATGGCAGAATAAGTAAGAATAAATAAGACAACAATGTAGTGTCGCAAATGAGACGCTCGAGTTTCAAAGAAGTGATCGCGTACTCTGATATTTAGCCCCCACCATTTACATGGAAAAACCAGTCGGTTCACGGTTGAGGCAAACAATGAGCAAAATTCAGGTAATGAAGGATGGTAAATTCCATCGGGAACAGCGTTTGTCATTCGCTGAAATCAGTCCCATTTACCAAAAATTAACGAACGGATACTAAATCCTGAAACTGGAATCAAAGATGGCTCTGAAGAAATGAACCTGAACATGAACTTCCGTTCGGAACATTTTAAACCAGAAAAACAGGACTACCTTTTCAGATGTTCCTTTTCAGTTGGGACGACCTTAAAAGTCTTGATTCAATAACTTTCCAACCGGATTTTCCGAAAACTTATTTGTAGATGAATAAAAGTGATCTATACCTTTTAAGACTTTCCGCGTTTATTTTGGAATTTTTTTATGGGAGCGACCAGAACAGGTGTGCTCCACTTACTTTCTAACCGGATTTTCTGGAAACATTTTGTAAATGGTGTACAATGGTTAGGTGCCTTTTATACTGGAAGATCCCCTCTTGTAATAGGACACGTCTTCATTCTGTTCATTGTCCTCGTGTAAATGGCATAAATATGTGTTATTTCAACGTATACGTTATCTTCATGCCGATTGATGGTCTTGTTTCTTGTACAAATATTGATCACCTCATGGCATTACGCTCGTCTTAAGGCTAATTCCTGCTTACTGTATCACGGGTACATATAAGGACATTTAAAAGAGTCACGAGATTAAAAAGGAGAAGTCGTTACGTCACGTTGCCATGGTAGCAACATTTCTGGATGACAACAAACCGAAAACGTCATTCAAAAGGTGAATTCGCACTGTTTCAAACTTCATCGATCTTATTCAATTTCCTTCAATTTGTCAAATGTTGGCGAAATTTTGTGGATCCGAAAGGACCGTATTTAAGTTAAGAAAAAGAACATTTTTGTGCTGTGTTCTCCCGCTCCATAAAGCGGGCGCGTGAAATTTACAGAAAACAGGTCAAGCGTACCCCCAAGATTCTATTAATGAATTGATTATTTGAAAAATGAATCTGTTAGTCGTTCCCGTAACTGGTGTCAAATTCAAAGCGGCATTTCTGCATGCGTAATGAGCAGTGAATATTTTACGAGAACTTCTCTGTTTTTGGTCAGATTGAAAATCTTTGAATGGATTAAGTTTCTTAGAAGACATTTACATCAAATTCAGGAAAGCGGAGCTGGTAGAAATTTCATAACTGCCTCGCGTGTGAATTCACGGCTCATTACACATGCAAGAGTGCAGAGATCAATCTGAAATCTACAACTAGCAACGAATTCAACTTTTGAATAATAAATTCATTAATGGTTTCTTGGGGGGTACGCTTGACCTGGTTTGGCTGTAAAGGAAGTTTCATCTCGCGGTCGTGTAATGACGACTAAGAAATGTACAAACTGAAAAAGCGTGTTACACGGGCAAAGGTGTGGTTTTTGCTTATCTACACGTATTGCATCTTTGCCGTTCTCCTTGCCTTCAGTGTCGTAGTTGCTTAAGCTCCCAATTGCTGTGATCCAGAAATTTTGCTACCATGGTAACGTGACGTCACACTTCTTTTCCTTTATTCTGTGCTGAGGTCATTACTTAGTGTCTTTACCCATTCATAAAATGCTTCGTTCAGAGATATGAAGAAGATATGAAACAAATTTCATCAGGGAGCACTAACTATGATGGTGATGTTTGCAGGCAGAGCATTAAAACTTTACTAAGTTTTTCTTTTATTGTTATTAGTTATTGTTTGTGGGGACAAAGAAATATATACAGAAGCCCATTGCAAAGTGAAGATCACTGATCACTGGCGAAAGTCAACTCAGTCTTTCTGGTCACTCAGTCTGGGTACTATAGTGCCGGCGTAAAGAGAAGTGTCGATAATAGAGAGCTTTAGATTCTGAGACGAGGACGACTTCGAGTACGAGATTTTCTCAATACTGAGTACTGCTCACGAGCCGTGAACCAGCGTCATTTTGGTGGCAAAACGTGATAGCCGTCGTAATTCTACGAAGGATTTTAAAAGTCGTAGTGGCGTAAACAGGTCATCAAACGTAAGAAGTTTTATCATTTTGCGATCGGAAGAGGGTTTAACCTTCTTTAGTATAAATAACCCTACTAACTTTTTTGGTGAAAAAAACTAAAATGAATCTTTCCGGGATGTCTTTTTTTAGAATACGCGTTAAAACTTTGAGATAAATCTCGTATTCGTACTCGTTTTCGTCCTCAAATCTAAAGCTAACTAATATAGAGAGCCGAGGACAAGAAAGCAACTCCGTAATAGAGAGTTGACTATTTTGAAGTGGAAAGAAACACAATTTGGTTTGTAGATGCAATTTTTCTGCATCGTTACCCGCGAATGTTGACTGCCCGTTGAGTTTTGCTTTCGTAAACTTGCACACATAGAAGTGAAGTTCTTCTTCCTGGGCTAATATAGCAAATCACTGGCCCCTCTGAGACTAGTTTTGTTTCTCTGCAATCTCACTGTCTTCCCCGATTCCCTCGTCGCGTGGGTAACAAAATTAACTTTTTTCCCACGGACTAGTCGTTAAGTACTTGTAAACTGCAATAAAAAATATTGTATTTTAAAACATATAAAAGTGTTATATCTATTGAAATATTGTATTGCGGTATGTCATGAACACGATCATAGAGAACAGTATGCATTAATTCTACGAGACTAGACATTTATTAGTGGTTTAGTCTTACAAGATCTATTTCCATGTCCGAATAGACCTTGTCACGGTTTTGAATACCATCTTGATGAGATGGCTTCCAAAACCGTGACAAGGTCTATTTGTCTTTTGAGAATTCCAAACGATTTTTGCTCAAAGAGCTACAAATGAGTTTTTACAAATGTTTTTTTAATTTTCTGCTTGCAAGGTGAAAAACACACTTCAAGAAGTTCTCTTTTAACTAGAACGTAATTCCTGTATTTAATCCCGTTGTCGCGAAAAAAAATTGGGAAAACTTGTTAGGCCCGGTTCAAACGTCGAATTTCACATGTGCCGAACTTAACGCGAGAGTTAAATGCATGTGAAGTGCGACGTTTGAATCAATTAAATTCGACTGTTTAAATTAAATGCGACGTTTGCCGTATCTGCGACTGAAACAGTCGAAGATTCGACTTCGGTTCGACTTTTGATTCAAACGTCGCATTTCACATGTGCCGGACTTAATGAATGAATTTTAGTAAATTATTATTATATTACTGAGAATATTGACAGCGAAGAGAGTTAAATTCGACAGAGTTCAGTGAGATAAATTCGACGTTTGAATCAAATGCCGTATTTAACTATTTTAGTCGACTAAAATAGCAATTAAATTCGGCACATGTGAAATTCGACGTTTGAACTGGGCCTTAGATGTAATGTTACATACATTTTAATAGCGTTATTTTAATATAGGGACGTCAGCGCAAATTAAACGTCAGGCTGAAAACTTCTTTTTCTCTCCACCTAGATTCAGGCCTCGTTCACACGTATCCGGATGTTTTTTAATCTCAGTTTTCTAGAAAAAATACACTTCCTCAAGTAGCATATTCGAATGGTTTTCGCCCTTTCCTCTCGACAACGCTAGAGCATGCGTAATGCAATGCTATGTGATGTATGACATAATCCTATTCGAAAAGCTCCGTTTTCGTCCCGCTTCCATACGAAAATTTTCAAAAATCTTCACTCTAGACCGTTCTAAAAAACCTGCGTTTTTGTTGCTCGAAAACGCCGTTTAGGTGTGGACGGAAGGCTAAAACGGAGAAAAGAAATCTCAGTTTTCAAAATATCCGGATAGGTGTGAACAGGACCTTAAAAAATATTTATGATGCCAACTAATACTGTGCCTCTTCGTTGCTTATGTTTGTGCCTCTTAATATACTCAGATTTCATTTAATTCAGAGGACAAATGAATAAAATATCCTTGAATCAAACTAATGTGACCGTAAAGCTTTGATATCAGCAATTTCTGATATTCCTTAACCGAAAACGACAATTAAGAGGCTGTCCGCGTAAGAACCGATAAGGCAAATTTCGGTCTATCACGGATTGCCCTGATTTTTTCAGTGGAAGATGACTATCCTATCCCATGAAGAAATATCACATTTATTTGGACCAACTCAATTTTTTCTCTATTTTACAGGAAGATTTTCTCGGTCACCTAAAACTAGTCAGTTTGCCGTCGGAAGTAGTGCGATTTTGGTGAAACTTTAGGGCTCTGTCAAACCTACCTTACATAGCCGAATAATCTGATTATTTTACACACAAAAGTTTTAACTCTCATTAATAGTTTCAATGTTTAATGGTTGCATTCTGTGGAAAGTTGGCTGAGATATGATTTTTTGAAAATGACCTTTAATTTGCTCAGCAGGAAAAGTAATTTGCATAACTAGAGCTGAACGGTAATTTCGCAAAAGTGGCACCTGACCCAGACTCAAGTCTATGATAAATCAGAAGTACTAAGACCAGTCTACTTCTTAACGCAATAAAATTTGTGGGCACTCTTCTTTGCGTGCCGTGCAAAGTTCCGTTAATGTTCCAAAATTCGCCATTTTGACAGCAAAGCTGGAATTGTAACGGGTCCGCATCTGATCGACTAATTTCCACAGCTTTAACGTTTCCAGTTATCACTAAATATCATTAGACCCTTTAAATGTTGGACGTTTGAAAACATTTGGAGAAAACTTAGTAATCGCTTTTCCCTGGGTCTTTTTCTTGTCGACGATGAACGTGACTTCGTTCTCGGTATGCAAATTAGCCTTAGATGCGTTGTTTTCAACAAATTGACAGGAAATATAATCGTTACATTCACATTTCTAAGGGGAAAAATAATTCTCCTTTCCACAAAAAAACACAGACCATGACTTAGAATCTCCCTTAAGGTCTGTTTTTTTTTAACGAGGAAGAAGCAGCTGAATAATATATCATGATAGATGTTTGCGGCTTAAAATAATTCAATTACTGTGGCCTGTCACGCATTCCTGAAGAGGGGTGGTCGATTAGAAAACAATAGCGTTGTGTCGATCAATTCGATAATATTATCATCTTTTTTTTAAATGATAGTTATTGATAATAATAAAAAATAAGAGTTCACTTGCAAGGTAATTCCTCCTGTCAGCACACGAAAATGTTTGGGCACTCTTTTTTGCGTGCCTTTATAAAAAATAGCGTTAACGTCGAAAGTTTTATTATGATATTTGCTTATCGGGAGAAGGCAGATCTTTGTACATGGCACTATGATAAAAAAAAAAATGCCCCACACTTTTTCTATCTTAAATTAGCGGTAAATTTCAGTTTCATTCAAAGATCTTTAAAGCGTTTATCGGTAGCTTATCGGTAGCAGAATGAAAAGGGAAAAATAGTTCCTTTTTTCAGTGAATAAACGCAAAAGGGAGTATCTTTTCAGTTTTTGTTAGGGTATAACATCCGCATTCCAACGATGATCTTGTTTTGGTTTCAATCTGATTGAATTATAATGCAACAGGTGCCAGTTTCAAATTAAATATAATTATGTCACTGAAATCGCCGAAGAGATCAATTGTGAAAAATGGCTTTTTCGGCTATTTCATCAAGCAGTTCTTCCGCGAGATCGTAGACAGAGTGAGGTCCCGGAAGGGGTGTGGAGGAAAATGTGTTGGTCACAGAGTGCATAGATGATATTACCTCGCACTTAGCCAGCTGTCACTTGTTTAAGTGTAGCAAGTGTAGCAAAGACAATGAAAATGAACTCATTTTAGCGAGAGTACGTATTCGAGGCTTGGTGGGTATTCGGAACTGAAATGACAATCTGCCCAAGGCACAGACACTGAATAGCCTGTGTACAGACCCCCTCCTCTCAGGAAAAATCGGAGAAGGGGCCGCTTCTCCCAAGGGGGGGAGGGTGGTGTGTACACAGGCTAACACTAAAATGACAATCTGCTTTAGGCACAGGTTTTTGCGAGCGCCAAGGTCTTGTTAGGCTCGATTGTAAGCCGCTGTTCTGGAAAACGAGCCCCCAACGGACGGGGAGAGGGCGGAAATCGAGCCTAAGGTCTTGTCAATACCCCGGTCACACTCTGGATCATACTGGCAAAATAACTTCTGTGGCAGGAAGACACGTCGTAAATTTCCAGATAGCCAGCGAAATAAGTCAAAGTTTTGTTCCATCATTCTTTTTTCTTCTTCATGCAAACAATTGTCTTAACGTACAGAGATATTTTAATTTTTCTATTTAACATTTTATCTTGCGATGTTTTCTGAAGTTCGTTTCCAGTTTATTTGAGCTTGCAAAGATAGTTTTTGTTATTTCTATTTTTTTGGACAGCCGTGTATCTTGCCCTAATCAATTCTTACCTTTAAAATACTATACATACCGGTTAATCCGTGTGTTGTGAAAGATTGTTTTCTGATGATTGTTTGAAGAGCATTATAAATGGGGAAAAAAGAACTTTCTACACGGAGTCAGGATTCAACCTCGTCCCCAGGGCTTTCCCGCCCCTGTCATTTTCTAAGACGAATGTCCTGGGGACGAGGCTAGGAGTGATTGTGGTCGAGGTGTCGTTCACGTGTATGAAAAGTATTTCATTCTTGCAATAAAAATAACTTTTTTGAACTTAAACAGTGTTTAAAACATGTCTCTGGGTTTTGTAAAAATTAGAGATACTTAAAAGTACCTTAGTGTTCAGTTCAACTTTATATAGCCGATTTGCTCCTCCTGTCGCAAGAAACTTGAAAAAACCTGACGCCGAAGGGTCGAGAAGAGCACGATTGAACAGTCTGCAACCATGTCCACACATTTGCCGAAGAGGTTTATTGGACAAGATTTCTCTGTTTTTCTTGTTTGATAACGTTTTCATTAAGTCTTCAAAAATGCCTCCAGATTGCTGTTTTTTTTGTTTTGTTTTTGTATTTATACCCTCTTGAACAATGTGCTTCATCTCACCTCTCCATTTTTAACCTACTTTACCATCCACCCTCT
The DNA here is from genome assembly GCA_964035525.1 of Porites cylindrica. NCBI lineage: Eukaryota > Metazoa > Cnidaria > Anthozoa > Scleractinia > Poritidae > Porites > Porites cylindrica. Next base: position 2,297,949 of record OZ037777.1, on the reverse strand, counting down.
CTCCCCACTGTTCCAACTCTACGTTAATAAGCATTTGTATTTAAGGGGGTGAAATTTCTCCCGTATATATTAATTTCTGAAAAAATAAGTCCTTCTACTTTTTCCTTAAATTCTTAAACTTAGTTCTTTTTTCTTTAAGAACCACCAAAGATGCTGCTAAGGCTGCAATAAGCGCACTCGCCCTTTTATATACTTCATCTAGTGAAATGCCCGCCCTTTCATATACCTGAAGCCTGAAAAAGATACTCCTTTCGGGCGGAACCTCCTCGTATAGGCCATCATAGGGAGTTCCCCCCACTCCCGTTCCAATTCCGTGCTCACCTATTGCCAGCCCATGTTGGACTCTAAGCCCGTTTGAGTCAACACGTAAACATAATCCTAAGTGTATACAAGTTGAACTTGACCATAGAGATCTGTTGCAAGAAGACGAGGAGTTCGAAAGGCAAAAGCTTGTTGCAGAAATCGCTGAAGAATTGAGACCACAACACCCTCAACCAGAAGCTTTCAACCTATGTGTATGTCAAAGGAAGAACAACCTAGTCAGTTCAACGTGGTAATGCTAAAAAAATCTTTTGTCACTTTAAAATACCATTCAAATCCAGGGAAAGAAAAGGAGACCTAGTTGACAAACTTTCGTCTTTCATACAAGATTGCACGTGCTTTTCTCCAACAGCTCAGGAGTGAACACATGGATCCTTAATTTAGTGTGATTAACAGTCGGCAAAACTTTTGGGATTTAACAGGAGAAGGACCGTAAACAATAACTATGCCTTTTTCTGCATGCCATTCCTCATTTTTACTGAAATGTTGTTAATTGGCGATAAACACAATGCTCTGTTAATACCACCGTAACGTTTGTATAGCCTATGCAGCCTATGGTTAGCAAGGGATCTAGGAAATGAAAGTACTTTGAAGGTGTGGTCCTATGGTGTCGCACGGTATCTCTGAAGTTGTTTGCGAGCTATTTCCAAAATATTAATTTTTGATTCTGTAATTGAAAATATTGTGCTAGTGCTCGTGAATAAGAGTGGCCGTGTCCAAGTGACTACTTTGTAGCTAATTGTCGTGTATTACACCATGGGTTATCATATTAAACCCTATCCTCACGGTGGCTCCCGGGGATACTGACTTAGTTAAAACGGTCGTAGAATGAATAAATACAACAGCACGGTATTTCCCACCCAGTAAAGAATCGGAATTAACAGTGATTAAATTGTATGATTATCAATTAAGAATTTGTGTTATGTATAGCATAGTATCCTTTATATCTGATATAACTTATTCACCTGGGGCGTTCTCAACAAAATTTTTAAGGGAAAGCTCCGCGCCGAGGTCTAACCCCTAACCCTTTAATATACCATTTATGACAAAAAAGGTACCTCTTTCAATACCTTCTATTAACAATTGGAAACCCCTTTCACTTATACCTAGTTTAGAACTTTGCATCCCTTTTAACTGCTGTAAATGCAGTTTCCTTGAGTATAAATAATTTATCACAAAACAAGTTTTCTCTACTCATTCACTGCTCAAATGTGCATCTGTAAGCCCTTTTGGGCCTTTGTACAGACCGAAATGACAGATTTCTTTACCCTTTCATATGCTTCAACTATTAATCCCTGCCCTTTCATATACTTGACGCCTAAAATAGATACCCCTTTCGAGCGAAGCCTCCCCGTATAAGCCATTATAGGGAGCACTCCCGGGCTTGGTCATGGCAAGAATGGACTGATTGATGATACTATGGGGGTATTACCATTAAGTGTTTATAATACGAATAGATAGGTTGATTCATAAATAGATGGTGACTTTATTTAGTGAGGGTAGCACATAACAGTATTAAAAACTGATAATCCAGGGGCCCTCGAATTCGAATGAAAATTTTGTCTGCACCAACGTCGTAAGCCTATATCATTCCACTATTTTATAATCTCACTACAGAAAAACCGAGATCAGACTTATTCGCCTAGTCCCTAGTGGAAAAACCAAAAGGCACAATTCTGCTTGCAACTTACAGGAACTCGACCTAAATGAACGCAGCTTATTGCTAAGTCAGTGGTATAGGCCGCGAGAAAAGGTCTCCATCTGGCATCTTCTGATCAAATGCCGGAAGTCCGTCAAAGGTTAAATGATCACACTCTTTCAAGAATTTTTTTGATTTTAATTACATTTTGGAAAGTCAAAAATAGCTTGTTGCAAAGTAAGAAATAGCTTGACGGTGCCGTTAATTCAATGTGTTGATCACCAGTTGGTATCGGCAGCAAGAAGTGGTAATAAACTGAAATCCGGCCGCATTATCGCAAAGTGATACTTGTCAAAACAAATCTCATTATTTCTAAACTTGTTTGTCGTCGAAGTACTTACAAACACCCCCGAAGACCACCCGAAAGTATTGAAAAGTGCTTATTGATGCATTACGTGTCGTTTTTTCTTTAAGCCGAATCCACGGGGGGGGTGATAAAGGAACCTGATCATGAAAACGTCTTGCTGCGTAAGCGTCGTTATTCTTCATCTAAGCCAACTGGGGCGTCCCTCTTGGTATGAAGGACCTTTTCAAGGAACCTTGGCCACAACTCCTATGAAGACACTCCAGAGCACAGATATCAGCGCAAATCTTCGGGTATCCACTTAAAGAAATGTCATTCATCTTCGGCCTTTGTCCAATGCGCTTAACCAATGTAGGATGAAGGCCACAGCAGCGCCTAGGACAGACGCGTGCCCATTTCTTAAAACGGATTGGAAGACTCAAAGCATTTGTGGCAGGCATAATTAATATCACAGGGGTATCCAATGATGGCTTCCCTCCTAAATACATTGAAAACACTTTTTAGGCTATCCAAAGTACGTTTAGACCTCTAGAAATGCATTCTAAATTTGTACCTGTTCGGTCATCCTAGGGGAACTTGAGTCTTTTTGAAATTACAAGGGCTTCAATATTATTATTCCGAAAACTTTAGATGCAATTTGATTAAATTAATGCGAAAGTGAGAATTCTTCTGATTCCTCTGCATCACATTTTTGAATCCAAAAATGTTAGGTTTCCTTTTTTGTATGAATTAAATAGCCAGAGTATCCTGGGAGGTAAACTGTGAAAAATGAAACTCCAGAAAATCGTAGGAGATTTATTATATATTAAGTTTTGAAAATTGTACATGAATGGAACGGTGACCTACAAATTTTTAGCGGTCCTCAAGTAACAGAAAATTCGAGGTAGTCTTTGCTTCTCCAAACAGATATTTTACAAAAAAGAGTCGTTGGGTGCTCCTGATATCAGTTTCGGAACTGTTGCAATCTCACTGAGTAAAGCAAATGGTTGCATTAAGAAAGTTTATTATGGACGACACAGAGGCTATGGAACTTTCTTGAGCATGCCTTTTCAAAATAGTAAGCTGCGTTTCAAGAAGTTCCCTGTTTATATCTGAACCATAAAAGTTGCAGACTGATAATAGCCAGTCATTTGAGAAATCGTCCCCTGAAGCTGTCTTGGGAAGCAAGTTTTCAAGATTCGTAGAGATTTTATGCCCTGTCGTTCGTTGATCAAATCTAGACTTGATCCCAGGGCTATCGGTCCAAGGCTTCAAAATATATACGTCTGTAATTAAGATAGAGGAAAATGTGTAATTAAAATGGAAAATGAAGTAAAAAACCGGTATATAGGAAACTGCATGTTAAGAACATCCAGGCTGAAATTTGCCCAAACAGGCACCTTCTATAGAAAAACAACTTTCAGTCTTTTCTACTGATGAACCATTTCAGTTTGTTGCTGAACATTTATATTTCGAGCTTAATAGTCACTGGAGTGTTATTCTAAGTTGTTTATATCTTGCATTTGAATAGTTGATTGCCTTGATTCTCCGAACAGACCCTTTTCAGTCGGTCTGGTCGAGGCTTGACTGACGATCGGACGCCAGAGCCGAGCTCGAAGCGTGCTCGTTACTTGCTCGTAACATTCCGGAACATGCTTTCACGCTCGGTCATCCCTAGGAACTGCTAGTTGAGTATTTCTTCGCGAGACTTTTTTGGCGGATCTTGAAAAAAAAAATCGTAAAGTTTAGAATTGGCGAAAATTATTTAGCAAGAAGATTCTCTTTTATTTGTTTGGTTACCTTTCAGTACCTCGTGTATGACACACAGATCATGATGGGAGGGGGGAAAATGTACGCTATTTCCCCAGAAGAGTACATCTTTGCCGCGCTGAACCTCTACCTGGATATCGTCAACTTGTTCTTGTACATCCTCCAGTTAATTTCAGCTGCAAGAAACTAAAGTATTCTACGTATTAAAGGGTGTAGAACAATCTGAGGGAGCGTAGATAGTCCACGCTTAAAAATAAAAAGATCTGTTGCAGCCCCAAAGTGTCAATTCAGCCCTGCAGGACAAAGTCCTATTCAGCCTCTCTTGGAGGTATTCGAGCACAATTTAGAATGAAACAGCCCCATCAAAAGCTTATTCCAGCCCTCACGGGGACTCATTTCAAGCCTTGTGTCGAAGTAAGCCCTAGGTAATTGGAATGTATTAACCCTGATTAAGGAAGCCACATCAGAACCCAAAAAAGAGGACTTTATTTTACTCACCAAAACTTCTCAAGTTTTAGGGCTGAAACAGATCTCTCTGATTTACAGTGATAAATGACTAAGAACTGCCTAACTGCCCATATATTACAGAAGTCAAGTGTTTTTCGTAAAGAAACTTTTTTTTCTACATAAAATGCTTTGATCCCTCTCTCTTTCCCCTAGAGCAATATTAAGAAGCATATTATAAATGCCGAACATTTGAATGAATGGCAGAATAAGTAAGAATAAATAAGACAACAATGTAGTGTCGCAAATGAGACGCTCGAGTTTCAAAGAAGTGATCGCGTACTCTGATATTTAGCCCCCACCATTTACATGGAAAAACCAGTCGGTTCACGGTTGAGGCAAACAATGAGCAAAATTCAGGTAATGAAGGATGGTAAATTCCATCGGGAACAGCGTTTGTCATTCGCTGAAATCAGTCCCATTTACCAAAAATTAACGAACGGATACTAAATCCTGAAACTGGAATCAAAGATGGCTCTGAAGAAATGAACCTGAACATGAACTTCCGTTCGGAACATTTTAAACCAGAAAAACAGGACTACCTTTTCAGATGTTCCTTTTCAGTTGGGACGACCTTAAAAGTCTTGATTCAATAACTTTCCAACCGGATTTTCCGAAAACTTATTTGTAGATGAATAAAAGTGATCTATACCTTTTAAGACTTTCCGCGTTTATTTTGGAATTTTTTTATGGGAGCGACCAGAACAGGTGTGCTCCACTTACTTTCTAACCGGATTTTCTGGAAACATTTTGTAAATGGTGTACAATGGTTAGGTGCCTTTTATACTGGAAGATCCCCTCTTGTAATAGGACACGTCTTCATTCTGTTCATTGTCCTCGTGTAAATGGCATAAATATGTGTTATTTCAACGTATACGTTATCTTCATGCCGATTGATGGTCTTGTTTCTTGTACAAATATTGATCACCTCATGGCATTACGCTCGTCTTAAGGCTAATTCCTGCTTACTGTATCACGGGTACATATAAGGACATTTAAAAGAGTCACGAGATTAAAAAGGAGAAGTCGTTACGTCACGTTGCCATGGTAGCAACATTTCTGGATGACAACAAACCGAAAACGTCATTCAAAAGGTGAATTCGCACTGTTTCAAACTTCATCGATCTTATTCAATTTCCTTCAATTTGTCAAATGTTGGCGAAATTTTGTGGATCCGAAAGGACCGTATTTAAGTTAAGAAAAAGAACATTTTTGTGCTGTGTTCTCCCGCTCCATAAAGCGGGCGCGTGAAATTTACAGAAAACAGGTCAAGCGTACCCCCAAGATTCTATTAATGAATTGATTATTTGAAAAATGAATCTATTAGTCGTTCCCGTAACTGGTGTCAAATTCAAAGCGGCATTTCTGCATGCGTAATGAGCAGTGAATATTTTACGAGAACTTCTCTGTTTTTGGTCAGATTGAAAATCTTTGAATGGATTAAGTTTCTTAGAAGACATTTACATCAAATTCAGGAAAGCGGAGCTGGTAGAAATTTCATAACTGCCTCGCGTGTGAATTCACGGCTCATTACACATGCAAGAGTGCAGAGATCAATCTGAAATCTACAACTAGCAACGAATTCAACTTTTGAATAATAAATTCATTAATGGTTTCTTGGGGGGTACGCTTGACCTGGTTTGGCTGTAAAGGAAGTTTCATCTCGCGGTCGTGTAATGACGACTAAGAAATGTACAAACTGAAAAAGCGTGTTACACGGGCAAAGGTGTGGTTTTTGCTTATCTACACGTATTGCATCTTTGCCGTTCTCCTTGCCTTCAGTGTCGTAGTTGCTTAAGCTCCCAATTGCTGTGATCCAGAAATTTTGCTACCATGGTAACGTGACGTCACACTTCTTTTCCTTTATTCTGTGCTGAGGTCATTACTTAGTGTCTTTACCCATTCATAAAATGCTTCGTTCAGAGATATGAAGAAGATATGAAACAAATTTCATCAGGGAGCACTAACTATGATGGTGATGTTTGCAGGCAGAGCATTAAAACTTTACTAAGTTTTTCTTTTATTGTTATTAGTTATTGTTTGTGGGGACAAAGAAATATATACAGAAGCCCATTGCAAAGTGAAGATCACTGATCACTGGCGAAAGTCAACTCAGTCTTTCTGGTCACTCAGTCTGGGTACTATAGTGCCGGCGTAAAGAGAGGTGTCGATAATAGAGAGCTTTAGATTCTGAGACGAGGACGACTTCGAGTACGAGATTTTCTCAATACTGAGTACTGCTCACGAGCCGTGAACCAGCGTCATTTTGGTGGCAAAACGTGATAGCCGTCGTAATTCTACGAAGGATTTTAAAAGTCGTAGTGGCGTAAACAGGTCATCAAACGTAAGAAGTTTTATCATTTTGCGATCGGAAGAGGGTTTAACCTTCTTTAGTATAAATAACCCTACTAACTTTTTTGGTGAAAAAAACTAAAATGAATCTTTCCGGGATGTCTTTTTTTAGAATACGCGTTAAAACTTTGAGATAAATCTCGTATTCGTACTCGTTTTCGTCCTCAAATCTAAAGCTAACTAATATAGAGAGCCGAGGACAAGAAAGCAACTCCGTAATAGAGAGTTGACTATTTTGAAGTGGAAAGAAACACAATTTGGTTTGTAGATGCAATTTTTCTGCATCGTTACCCGCGAATGTTGACTGCCCGTTGAGTTTTGCTTTCGTAAACTTGCACACATAGAAGTGAAGTTCTTCTTCCTGGGCTAATATAGCAAATCACTGGCCCCTCTGAGACTAGTTTTGTTTCTCTGCAATCTCACTGTCTTCCCCGATTCCCTCGTCGCGTGGGTAACAAAATTAACTTTTTTCCCACGGACTAGTCGTTAAGTACTTGTAAACTGCAATAAAAAATATTGTATTTTAAAACATATAAAAGTGTTATATCTATTGAAATATTGTATTGCGGTATGTCATGAACACGATCATAGAGAACAGTATGCATTAATTCTACGAGACTAGACACTTATTAGTGGTTTAGTCTTACAAGATCTATTTCCATGTCCGAATAGACCTTGTCACGGTTTTGAATACCATCTTGATGAGATGGCTTCCAAAACCGTGACAAGGTCTATTTGTCTTTTGAGAATTCCAAACGATTTTTGCTCAAAGAGCTACAAATGAGTTTTTACAAATGTTTTTTTAATTTTCTGCTTGCAAGGTGAAAAACACACTTCAAGAAGTTCTCTTTTAACTAGAACGTAATTCCTGTATTTAATCCCGTTGTCGCGAAAAAAAATTGGGAAAACTTGTTAGGCCCGGTTCAAACGTCGAATTTCACATGTGCCGAACTTAACGCGAGAGTTAAATGCATGTGAAGTGCGACGTTTGAATCAATTAAATTCGACTGTTTAAATTAAATGCGACGTTTGCCGTATCTGCGACTGAAACAGTCGAAGATTCGACTTCGGTTCGACTTTTGATTCAAACGTCGCATTTCACATGTGCCGGACTTAATGAATGAATTTTAGTAAATTATTATTATATTACTGAGAATATTGACAGCGAAGAGAGTTAAATTCGACAGAGTTCAGTGAGATAAATTCGACGTTTGAATCAAATGCCGTATTTAACTATTTTAGTCGACTAAAATAGCAATTAAATTCGGCACATGTGAAATTCGACGTTTGAACTGGGCCTTAGATGTAATGTTACATACATTTTAATAGCGTTATTTTAATATAGGGACGTCAGCGCAAATTAAACGTCAGGCTGAAAACTTCTTTTTCTCTCCACCTAGATTCAGGCCTCGTTCACACGTATCCGGATGTTTTTTAATCTCAGTTTTCTAGAAAAAATACACTTCCTCAAGTAGCATATTCGAATGGTTTTCGCCCTTTCCTCTCGACAACGCTAGAGCATGCGTAATGCAATGCTATGTGATGTATGACATAATCCTATTCGAAAAGCTCCGTTTTCGTCCCGCTTCCATACGAAAATTTTCAAAAATCTTCACTCTAGACCGTTCTAAAAAACCTGCGTTTTTGTTGCTCGAAAACGCCGTTTAGGTGTGGACGGAAGGCTAAAACGGAGAAAAGAAATCTCAGTTTTCAAAATATCCGGATAGGTGTGAACAGGACCTTAAAAAATATTTATGATGCCAACTAATACTGTGCCTCTTCGTTGCTTATGTTTGTGCCTCTTAATATACTCAGATTTCATTTAATTCAGAGGACAAATGAATAAAATATCCTTGAATCAAACTAATGTGACCGTAAAGCTTTGATATCAGCAATTTCTGATATTCCTTAACCGAAAACGACAATTAAGAGGCTGTCCGCGTAAGAACCGATAAGGCAAATTTCGGTCTATCACGGATTGCCCTGATTTTTTCAGTGGAAGATGACTATCCTATCCCATGAAGAAATATCACATTTATTTGGACCAACTCAATTTTTTCTCTATTTTACAGGAAGATTTTCTCGGTCACCTAAAACTAGTCAGTTTGCCGTCGGAAGTAGTGCGATTTTGGTGAAACTTTAGGGCTCTGTCAAACCTACCTTACATAGCCGAATAATCTGATTATTTTACACACAAAAGTTTTAACTCTCATTAATAGTTTCAATGTTTAATGGTTGCATTCTGTGGAAAGTTGGCTGAGATATGATTTTTTGAAAATGACCTTTAATTTGCTCAGCAGGAAAAGTAATTTGCATAACTAGAGCTGAACGGTAATTTCGCAAAAGTGGCACCTGACCCAGACTCAAGTCTATGATAAATCAGAAGTACTAAGACCAGTCTACTTCTTAACGCAATAAAATTTGTGGGCACTCTTCTTTGCGTGCCGTGCAAAGTTCCGTTAATGTTCCAAAATTCGCCATTTTGACAGCAAAGCTGGAATTGTAACGGGTCCGCATCTGATCGACTAATTTCCACAGCTTTAACGTTTCCAGTTATCACTAAATATCATTAGACCCTTTAAATGTTGGACGTTTGAAAACATTTGGAGAAAACTTAGTAATCGCTTTTCCCTGGGTCTTTTTCTTGTCGACGATGAACGTGACTTCGTTCTCGGTATGCAAATTAGCCTTAGATGCGTTGTTTTCAACAAATTGACAGGAAATATAATCGTTACATTCACATTTCTAAGGGGAAAAATAATTCTCCTTTCCACAAAAAAACACAGACCATGACTTAGAATCTCCCTTAAGGTCTGTTTTTTTTTAACGAGGAAGAAGCAGCTGAATAATATATCATGATAGATGTTTGCGGCTTAAAATAATTCAATTACTGTGGCCTGTCACGCATTCCTGAAGAGGGGTGGTCGATTAGAAAACAATAGCGTTGTGTCGATCAATTCGATAATATTATCATCTTTTTTTTAAATGATAGTTATTGATAATAATAAAAAATAAGAGTTCACTTGCAAGGTAATTCCTCCTGTCAGCACACGAAAATGTTTGGGCACTCTTTTTTGCGTGCCTTTATAAAAAATAGCGTTAACGTCGAAAGTTTTATTATGATATTTGCTTATCGGGAGAAGGCAGATCTTTGTACATGGCACTATGATAAAAAAAAAAATGCCCCACACTTTTTCTATCTTAAATTAGCGGTAAATTTCAGTTTCATTCAAAGATCTTTAAAGCGTTTATCGGTAGCTTATCGGTAGCAGAATGAAAAGGGAAAAATAGTTCCTTTTTTCAGTGAATAAACGCAAAAGGGAGTATCTTTTCAGTTTTTGTTAGGGTATAACATCCGCATTCCAACGATGATCTTGTTTTGGTTTCAATCTGATTGAATTATAATGCAACAGGTGCCAGTTTCAAATTAAATATAATTATGTCACTGAAATCGCCGAAGAGATCAATTGTGAAAAATGGCTTTTTCGGCTATTTCATCAAGCAGTTCTTCCGCGAGATCGTAGACAGAGTGAGGTCCCGGAAGGGGTGTGGAGGAAAATGTGTTGGTCACAGAGTGCATAGATGATATTACCTCGCACTTAGCCAGCTGTCACTTGTTTAAGTGTAGCAAGTGTAGCAAAGACAATGAAAATGAACTCATTTTAGCGAGAGTACGTATTCGAGGCTTGGTGGGTATTCGGAACTGAAATGACAATCTGCCCAAGGCACAGACACTGAATAGCCTGTGTACAGACCCCCTCCTCTCAGGAAAAATCGGAGAAGGGGCCGCTTCTCCCAAGGGGGGGAGGGTGGTGTGTACACAGGCTAACACTAAAATGACAATCTGCTTTAGGCACAGGTTTTTGCGAGCGCCAAGGTCTTGTTAGGCTCGATTGTAAGCCGCTGTTCTGGAAAACGAGCCCCCAACGGACGGGGAGAGGGCGGAAATCGAGCCTAAGGTCTTGTCAATACCCCGGTCACACTCTGGATCATACTGGCAAAATAACTTCTGTGGCAGGAAGACACGTCGTAAATTTCCAGATAGCCAGCGAAATAAGTCAAAGTTTTGTTCCATCATTCTTTTTTCTTCTTCATGCAAACAATTGTCTTAACGTACAGAGATATTTTAATTTTTCTATTTAACATTTTATCTTGCGATGTTTTCTGAAGTTCGTTTCCAGTTTATTTGAGCTTGCAAAGATAGTTTTTGTTATTTCTATTTTTTTGGACAGCCGTGTATCTTGCCCTAATCAATTCTTACCTTTAAAATACTATACATACCGGTTAATCCGTGTGTTGTGAAAGATTGTTTTCTGATGATTGTTTGAAGAGCATTATAAATGGGGAAAAAAGAACTTTCTACACGGAGTCAGGATTCAACCTCGTCCCCAGGGCTTTCCCGCCCCTGTCATTTTCTAAGACGAATGTCCTGGGGACGAGGCTAGGAGTGATTGTGGTCGAGGTGTCGTTCACGTGTATGAAAAGTATTTCATTCTTGCAATAAAAATAACTTTTTTGAACTTAAACAGTGTTTAAAACATGTCTCTGGGTTTTGTAAAAATTAGAGATACTTAAAAGTACCTTAGTGTTCAGTTCAACTTTATATAGCCGATTTGCTCCTCCTGTCGCAAGAAACTTGAAAAAACCTGACGCCGAAGGGTCGAGAGGAGCACGATTGAACAGTCTGCAACCATGTCCACACATTTGCCGAAGAGGTTTATTGGACAAGATTTCTCTGTTTTTCTTGTTTGATAACGTTTTCATTAAGTCTTCAAAAATGCCTCCAGATTGCTGTTTTTTTTGTTTTGTTTTTGTATTTATACCCTCTTGAACAATGTGCTTCATCTCACCTCTCCATTTTTAACCTACTTTACCATCCACCCTCTCTCCCCACTGTTCCAACTCTACGTTAATAAGCATTTGTATTTAAGGGGGTGAAATTTCTCCCGTATATATTAATTTCTGAAAAAATAAGTCCTTCTACTTTTTCCTTAAATTCTTAAACTTAGTTCTTTTTTCTTTAAGAACCACCAAAGATGCTGCTAAGGCTGCAATAAGCGCACTCGCCCTTTTATATACTTCATCTAGTGAAATGCCCGCCCTTTCATATACCTGAAGCCTGAAAAAGATACTCCTTTCGGGCGGAACCTCCTCGTATAGGCCATCATAGGGAGTTCCCCCCACTCCCGTTCCAATTCCGTGCTCACCTATTGCCAGCCCATGTTGGACTCTAAGCCCGTTTGAGTCAACACGTAAACATAATCCTAAGTGTATACAAGTTGAACTTGACCATAGAGATCTGTTGCAAGAAGACGAGGAGTTCGAAAGGCAAAAGCTTGTTGCAGAAATCGCTGAAGAATTGAGACCACAACACCCTCAACCAGAAGCTTTCAACCTATGTGTATGTCAAAGGAAGAACAACCTAGTCAGTTCAACGTGGTAATGCTAAAAAAACCTTTTGTCACTTTAAAATACCATTCAAATCCAGGGAAAGAAAAGGAGACCTAGTTGACAAACTTTCGTCTTTCATACAAGATTGCACGTGCTTTTCTCCAACAGCTCAGGAGTGAACACATGGATCCTTAATTTAGTGTGATTAACAGTCGGCAAAACTTTTGGGATTTAACAGGAGAAGGACCGTAAACAATAACTATGCCTTTTTCTGCATGCCATTCCTCATTTTTACTGAAATGTTGTTAATTGGCGATAAACACAATGCTCTGTTAATACCACCGTAACGTTTGTATAGCCTATGCAGCCTATGGTTAGCAAGGGATCTAGGAAATGAAAGTACTTTGAAGGTGTGGTCCTATGGTGTCGCACGGTATCTCTGAAGTTGTTTGCGAGCTATTTCCAAAATATTAATTTTTGATTCTGTAATTGAAAATATTGTGCTAGTGCTCGTGAATAAGAGTGGCCGTGTCCAAGTGACTACTTTGTAGCTAATTGTCGTGTATTACACCATGGGTTATCATATTAAACCCTATCCTCACGGTGGCTCCCGGGGATACTGACTTAGTTAAAACGGTCGTAGAATGAATAAATACAACAGCACGGTATTTCCCACCCAGTAAAGAATCGGAATTAACAGTGATTAAATTGTATGATTATCAATAGCTATCACTTCAAAAAAAATATAATCAGATAAAAGAACTGATCGATACACAGCCACTCTCGGGGAATGCGTGACGGGCCACAGTAATTAAATTATTTTAATTCGCGTAAACATATCTTCTTCTACTACTTCTTCCTCGTGAAACAGACCTAAGGGGATTCTAAGTCATATATCGTTCGTGTTTTTCCGTGGAAAGTTCTAAGAGATATTTTCCCTTAAAAATGTGAAATATAAGCAGTTATGTTTCCTGTCAATTCAATTTGTTGAAACGACGCATCTAAGGCTAATTTGCATACGGAGAATGAAGTCGCGTTCTGATCGTCGACCAGGAAAAAAACCAAGAAAAAGCGATTACCAAGTTTTCTCCTCATGTTTTCGAAAGTCCAACATTTAAAGGGTCTAATGACATTTGGTGATAACTAGAAACGTTAAAACTGTGGAAATTAGTCGATCAAATGCGGACCGTTACAATTCCAGCTTTGCTGTCAAAATGGCGAATTTGTAACATTAACGGAACTTTGTACAGCGCGCAGAGAAGATTGCCCACAAATTTTATTGCATTAAGAAGTAGACTGGTCTTAGTACTTCTGATTTATCATAGACTTGAGTCTGGGTCAGGTGCCACTTTTGCGAAATTACCGTTCAGCTCTAGTTATGCAAATTACTTTTCCTGCTGAGCAAATTAAAGGTCATTTTCAAAAAATCATATCTCAGCCAACTTTCCACAGAATGCAACCATTAAACTTTGACACTGTTAATGAGAGTTAAAATTTTTGTGTGTAAAATAATCAGCTTATTCGGCTACGTAAGGTAGGTTTGACAGAGCCCTAAAGTTTCACCAAAATCGCACCACTTCTGAAGGCAAACGGGCAAGTTTTAGGTGACCGAGAAAATCTTCCTGTAATATAGAGAAAAAATTGAGTTGGTCCAAATAAATGTGATATTTCTTCATGGGATAGGATAGTTATCTTCCACTGAAAAAATCAGGGCAATCCGTGAAACACCGAAATTTGCCTTATCGGTTCTTACGCGGACAGCCTCTTAACAATCGCGCCGAGAGCAATTAGCCTCTTGAGTGCTAAGTGCCCAGTCATATCACGACATTCGCACAACTGACGCATAAACCAATTGATTGTTTTATAAAATTGTCAATGCAATCAATGCGGCAGTTGACTTCAAATTTTATTATTATTTATAACGCGCGCTCAAAGCAGTACGCGTCAATGTCTGAGTGACTATATTTGTTTTTACATTGACAGTTATGTTTAAGGTTTAGAATCCATATCGAGATGGAAAACTATTAGTTCACCGAAACAATTCTTTTTGAACGTAAAAATTTGCCCTCGACATACAATCTTTTTTGTATATCAGTAAGAGTGTTGTTTTACCGGCCCACACCGAATACCGTAGTCTTCTTTTTCTGCCGATTTTACGCTGAAAATATTGTATTATTCTTAACCTATAGGTCATGACATTTCCGTTTTACAATGTTTTGGGGTTTCAGTTACAAGGTGTTAGGAGTCTAGACCTAGTTTTGTCGTTAAGAGAAAGGAATTATTCATACAGTTAAAAAATAACACTGTATTGTATTTACAGATTTATAAAACACAAAATTTTTTTTCTTTTCAAAATTTCAGCCTCGGGTTCATTCTTAAAATATTCTTAAAATGTCAGCTTTGATATTCTTATAAAATATTCGAAAATATATTCTTACAAAAAAAAAGAATGTGGCGCGCACAGATGACAACAACAACACGTATCTATCTTTTTTCTGTTAACAAAATCAGTGTCTTTCTTTAGATTACGTTGAAATTTGTGAACGCTTCATCTTGTGCTATTGAGTTATGGAAGCACTTGGAGGATACTAAAGCTCACAAAAACTCGAGGTATTTGTTGACGTTGTCAGCGAATATCATGGAATAAGAAGTACGCTCGCGCTATTGAATTTAATTTAAATATCTTGAACTGAGTCGTCTGTTAACTCAAGGACTTCCGCTTCCTAACTCGTGATCTCATAACGGGAGGTAAAGTTGCGAATTCCGATTTTAGATTGAAGTTATCCCCTTTTAGACCGGATTAAGATTCACCGTTTATCTTTTTGGTGACATCATATCAAAACGCTGACAGTGCAAAAAAATTGGGCATGTTATGGTAGTTTAATCTTATTTTGGAACCCTCTGTTAACTTGAACTTAACACGTAATTCATGCTTTCTACAGTTCAGTCAGTGATTTGTCGGGGAAAAATCCAATTCAGGCTACAAGGTCAGGGAAAACGTGGGAAGTTTCTTTTGAGTTAGGCAAAATCTTAATTTTCAGGAGTAGTGATGACTGAAGCATTTCCGGTCACTGGGTTCTGAAGGATGTCTTAATTGATTCTTTATGCAAAAGATAAACCGTTCTTTTGAAGGGCTGGTAAAAACTTTTTAATTAATAAGGACGGAATGATAATTGGAATTTTAATTGCTTTGGGTAATGTCATAGTTTTAATCGGGAAAATGTCGGGGTATTTTTAAAACCGTTGTCTAAAAAAGCAAAACTCACGATATGTTCTTATTTCCCATCATAAAGCCAGTTTATCATGTATTTGCATATGGTATTCAAACAGCAAGAAACAAACTTGGGAAACATATCAACTGCCCGTGCACGCAGTCTGAAATCAAAGTTTTTGCTGTCAGTCCGAGAAGATCACTAGGAGCAAACACCCGTGTAAAGAGGCCAGGATACGTGCTCATCGTCTCGTTTATGGGGTGTGCGGGAGAAAACCAGAGGAAAGGTGTTTTTAGGCTTGCAGGTATCCCTTTGGGTTATTCATTAAGAAATAAAGAAACAAAAGAGAGAAAAACAAAGAACGAAAGCATCTGAAAAAAAACGTAAAACACAGTATATATAACTTTTATTTGGTTGTTCGTTTTAGAATGGTATCCTTTAGGGGTCAAAGAAAGATTGGACCACGGCCAGGAACAGGTCTCCTGTAAGTGATTACACCAATATTCTCGAATAGTCGCGCTTTAGCCTGGAAACCGATGTGATAGCGATCAACAGTTCAACTTTTTACGTGACCTCTCATAAGGGAATAATTTAATAGGATCTCAATTCCTTAGACATTACATAACAGTTAAAAACAACCCAAGTTCTAGCAAAGAAGGGTATTTACGCCAGGCTCTTAACAACTGAAAAATAAGTTGAATCAGTTAACTGGTCTATCTTAAAGTCCTAAGAGCTGTACACGGAGGAGAAGTCTTTAGAAATGGATTTGTTTCGTTGCGTTTTTATAGTAAGTGTGTAGCAGATATATATTTGTTTCGTTTACATTTTTCAAGTTAGGTTAACTATAAAATTGCTTAAACTGAACGGTTTCGGATGCATCAAATTTTCTCGGTTGGTTTTACCTTGGTTTCTTTGTACCTGCTTTATTATTGCTTACTGAGGATAATTGCTTTTAGAGGATAACTTTTGCTGTTATTCACGATGGATAATTCTGAACAGATACTTTTGAAAAACTCTCAACAGATAAAATATACGTTTTAATGTCCTTTCTGTATTTGCAGTTTCTTGTGGTGTTCTTGTCTGCTTTGAAGGCCCAATCCACCAGAAACGTTAGTATATATCACATCAAAGGTGTCTGCAAAAAGCAAGAAGGGCGCTATTGGGCGATAGACACTGCGACCAAGACTTCGATTAACAATATCACACAATGTGATGCTAGAGCCGATGGTGAAAGTGAAAGTGAGTCAAAAGTAAAAACTATTTAGAAATAAATCTAATTAGTCTCAATTAAGCGAAGGAACAAAGCATTCAAGAGATTAAACGTGAGTACAATTGAGTATATGAGTTCCTGTACAAAAGCGATAACACTGTGAATATGGAAATTTGTCATTTATTTCAAATGTCAATGTTTTCAAAAAAATTGTTTGATATTACCTGCAAATAGCTAACGAGCTAATCGAGACTGGTAACAAAAAGTAAACGGAAAGAATTTTGTTCGTAAAAATCACGTCATAACAAGTTGCTATAATTAATAAAGTTACACTGTGGGTATTCATAAGTTAATTTTGATATTATTAGATTTAAAATACTTTTTTAGGATAAAATTAAACTAAGGTAAAATAAAATAGTTTAAAAGAAATGGCGAGAAGAAAGCTGCAAGGTTTAAATGTATCTCTTATGATTGATAATTACGTTAATTTAAATGAGTTTATTTGCTCGCAAATAAGAAAATGTATGTCACCTACACAATAATATGTAGTTACTTACACAGTTTAAAGTAGGGTCGAGGTGGTTGATTTTGTGACCTGATAATGTTCGTCGACATGTACAGGTGATTCTCTTGACCTTTGCTACTTACTATATAATAGGCAAAAGGTACAGTCATGTAAAGTAACGATCACAAGATAATCAGGAGATCTCAGGGACCACTTATATCCCTGGAACACCTTCAGTGAAATTACTATAGTCCTCGTTCCGTACATTTACTCAACATGTGCAGTAATTTTACTCTCAACGTTTTCAGTAAAATTACACAATCGTATGATCGTCTTTCTCGAGGAGTTATAAGGTGTGAACAACTTCAATTCCACTCACAATTTGCAAGCTCAATCTTCGTACGTTCAAGAAATCAACCCACCTCCACCCTATTTCTCCTCCAATGTGTAATTAAGTTTTTGGTCTACATTAAGTTTTGCCTTTTATCGTGGCCCTCACCTTTGCTAGAGCTTAAATAAATTACTGTTAGTTTCTTATTTCTTGGATTTCTTAGTTATGTAAATAAAAGCGCCAGCTTATTAGCGACCTTAGTGAGTTTACGCAACAGGACGGCAAAATGCTCGTGTGTGATAAACGTGGAAGGGCTATTACTTACGTGTTTTGTCGTGATCTTCATTTTAAAGGAAAGTGAAGTTTGGTGAAAAGTTATTTAAAAACAAAATTATTGTCACGCTTGTCTCACAAGGTTTGCAGTCTTCTCACCTCTCCCGTACTGTTGCGTAAGTTCTCTCTCTTAAGATACGAGGACGGCGACGGCAGGTAAAACGTCGCTTTAAAAGTGAATTCGCGGTTTTTCAATCTTCATCGAGGTTATTTCGTCGTTGTTTGTTTAATGTGCATGATGTTACACGAGACGATTCGCAACGACGATTTTTAGCGCAACACAGGGTTCAAATGCTGGAACAACGCTGCAGCCTTTCGAAACGACGTCGCAACAATGTTTTAACGTAGTACGTGTTGCGCTAAAAATCGTCGTTGCAAAACTTCCCGTATAACATCACCTTTACGTCCTCTATAAAACATGAAATCAGGATTTTTTCACGTTGCAGTCGTGGAAAAACTGCAAAGAACTGGACAAAAAGGTGTGATACACGTGCAAAGTTGTTGTTTTGCTTTTTAAACCTATTGCTCTTATGACGTTCTCGTTGTCGTCACCGTCGTCTGATCTTAAGGTATCATCCAAGGCAAAAAATTATAATTTTTCGAAATTTGCAATTTCTAAATGATTAAATAGAGCTAATCAAGAGCTTTCTTTTAAAAAAAATTCCAGGTAAAAATGTTTTTTCTGTGCAGACTTATGGAGCGCAAAAGTTTTTTCTATGCTAATTATTTTAATTGATCGTTGACAAGTCCTGTCATACTTGATACGCATGTCGCTGTTGAACCAAGCTAATCACGCAATTTGACAGAAATCGTGGTCTACAAGAATAGTACTGACTGTTTTTCCCTGGATTTTGGAAGTGAATGCCTCCAAAGAAGAAAAAAAGCTTGTCCGTTTTCGTACCCGACTCCAAGACGAAAGAAAAATCGACAAAACCGACGACAAACGACAAAATCGACAAAATCGTTTCGGCAAAGAGTGGTCTTTGAAATTAGCAGAGAGCGATAAGGGCTACTACTACAATCAAGAAAAATGGCTAAAAGATGACAAAGCTCCTGAAAAACCATTGAAACCGCCGCGGAATCGAGTTTAACGATTTTCTCAGCGAGCGGGGCTAGCTTTTTTGGCCGCGAAGTGGTCGGGCGAGCGATGAAGTCACGAGAGGTCCCGCGTCATATAAAAATCGAACGAAGGACTGTTTTGAAGTCTATTGTAGCGGGAGGGAAGCTTCAAGAAAAACTCCAGGAAGCGGTTTGTTGTCAGTTTTTCCAGGGAAGTGTCCAACTTTTAGAAAATGTATCGAGTACAAGTGGGCTTGGCTCAACTTGGCTTGCCCGGTGCGAAAATGAAATCTGCCCGTCGCAAATATAAAGTAATGATGCCTTCTAGACAACAGAAAGGATCGAACAGAACAGAGCCTTTGAAATGAATTGTTCATCTGTTGTCGGGTTTCGTTTTTAACCTTTTCCTGCTGCGTCACAATTGTTTTCCCTTCTCTGGTACGCATCAACATTGACAGCTTTGGTGTTAAAATCTGTTACAATCTCGTCACGGGTAATACGCCGCCAAAACTCTTTTTCCACTGTTTTCTCGAAATGAAAATTAGGGCAAGTTGAGGGTACGTTTTAAACTCCAAGTCGGCAACCCGTGAACCAATTTGGCTGAAATTTGGCCAACTTACTGTCGGATAGTTTTTCTAAAAAATCGTGTCTGCAAATTTTGATTTCTTTTTTCGTTTTCGAGTTAGAGTAGTTTTTTCACAGGTAGTGCTAATGATTTGCTATCCCTAACTTCACCTGCTTATAAC
Source organism: Porites cylindrica (assembly GCA_964035525.1). NCBI lineage: Eukaryota > Metazoa > Cnidaria > Anthozoa > Scleractinia > Poritidae > Porites > Porites cylindrica. The sequence continues at coordinate 2,278,233 of OZ037777.1, read as the reverse complement.
AAAAGAACAAACGCACTTGACGAAAATCTGAGACACGGTTTTTTAGTCAAACGTGTTAAGAAGCGAATGCGACGTTAATTGGGTTCTTCCGTTCATTTTTGGCTGGCCTGGAGTTAAATTTACAATGACACCCACTTTCACAAAAAACTTCTCATTTCTAAATCGCGTTAATATTTTGATTTTTTAAAAGGAATAAGCAATAATCTGCAACTAATAAGCTTTCAGAAAATGTACGGTTTATGGGGGTATTTATCAAAAGCAAAAGCGCTAACGCTGATCAACGCGAGGAGGGTGTTTGAGGGTGGATGATACCTTAAGGTCCCCATTGTTTTTATGACATGGTGCTATCGTACACCATACAGCGAGAAAGAACGAGTGCATTCCCTATGGTCATGAAGTGTATCCACTGTAAAGGAGAGTATCGTGTTTCCATCGTTTCATATTTTCGCTCGTTTGGACGATGCGTTTTAAGTGTGTTGATGCGTTTTAAGAGTGTGTCCATGAGAAGACCAGGCAGAACCAGGCAGGGGGTGATAATGCTCAAATCACCGATTTCGCTCAAACTCGGCACAAATGTTAGGTATCAGGAGTTAACTTATGTGAAAGAATGTCAGGTCCAAATATTAAATTCCCTGGCAGATCCGGGCTCCCCCTGTAAAAATCGCCATTTTGCCCGTTTTATGCATAATTAATTAGCTAACTTTACAATGCCAGTGCAACAAACAGAAAAGCCACCCTGAACTTAAATGCACTGAGAGATGATCTGAGTTCATAAGACTTTAAGCACGTTAAACTGTTTAAAGTCGCCGATTCGATTTCCTCCCTCTTAGCCCCCTTAGGTTGGGTCATCATTTCCAAGTTTTGAGTAAGTCGTAAAATTAGGGTATTTTATTCCCAAATATCTCTGATGAGCAACAGCTTATCTTTATAACTTTTGCATGAGTAGTTAAAGCCATCACTTAAGTTGAGAAAAAGATCATAAAAAGTTTGGGCAATTCACTTTCTTCCATGTGTTGACATAAACTGTTCATGTGACTGAACGACTTTTGCATTTTTCATCAAAATTCAGGCCCTCACAATATTCGTGTGTTTGCCTTTGAATGAGGAGAAATCAAACAAAAAAACTCATCAGACAATGATTTAACATTAATAAGGGTAACATCGTATGAAATTGTTGTGCAAGAAACCCTAATGATGATTTTTGATAGCTATATAAGCGATCTTTTCAACTAAAAACAACATACAAAGATTTAATTCACAGTTTTACTTACGTTAACAATTTCGCCCTAAAAACAATATAAACGGTCAATAAAATCCATATACGTATCTCTTAGATGTTTCAACTGCTAGTTTGTGCACGCTTTGATTTGTTCCCCATGCCACCTTCGATGTCCAGTTAAGCGTAGTTCAGCGCCGTGACTCGCTGTACGACTAAAATTCCTTAGCCATCAGTTTACGCACCAAAATCCAAATCAAGTTGTTTTAGGAGAAAACAATACGAAAAGTAGAAAGCCGATTTTTAACCCATTGAAAGAATTATTTCTGCCACTGTTGTAGCTCAATTCACATGTTACAAACGTCCGCCATCTTTGACATTAACTGGAGCCCGCATTTTTAAGCAGCGGTTGCCACCATACGGAAACATCGTATCGGGAGTCAGTAGCCAGGAGCCAGGATCCAGGAGCGAGAGTCCAGTGAACAAAATTCAGTCGAAAATATGACTTTCCGACATTCTTTGAGATTATTTTATTGTTATTGTATGCTAATAAATAATTTAGAATTCCAAATCTATTGGCAACTTTATTCAGACCATGATAATAAATGATCCCATGTCTTCTCAAACTCGAAGATAGAAGTCGCTTTGTCTTCGTGTTTTGGAAAGAACTATTTATTGTATTTTAGTCGCACGTGAAATAGCAGCGAAGTGAAGTCGGATCTTCGTGCAGACCAGTTCAAAGAGACAAATAAAGCGTGAGACACGTCCAATTTGGCTTGCGACAAGAATACCATTTTTTTTTCATACTGGAGTCCCTTCTCCCCAGGGGAGTGGCCAAATTGCGTACAAATGCCCTACCCTGCTGGCACCAGATTTGACTGTCATAAACACTGAATTTTTTTATCTAGCACTGTCGTTTGCGGGTCTTATAAAGCCTAACTGTGGCAGTAATGTTCCCAAGTAGAACTCAAAATACACCACACTTTCACATTGAGTTAGATATTTTTCTCAAACAACCGCTTCCATATGTTTAACACCCTTCCCAAATTGTAATACAGTGGAAGCTCTCGTAAGAGGACACCCTCGGGAAGAGAAAAAGGCGTCCTTAACTGGAGCTGGCCGCTTACAACAATGAATCTCATACGGTAACTCTGAAACGGATATATAAGAATGATTCATAACAGTGACAAACAGCGATGACTGTGGACATGATATGAAAAAAAAAAACAACAACAACAACATTAAGAGGTGGATAAGATTTTCTTTCGAGTGTCTGCTTACGAGAGCTTTAAATCAAAGCTAACATCTAATTCACCGGTAAACCCTTTAAGTGTCCGCGGCCGCCTACGGGAATGTAAAAATCCAGAGTTTGTGTGGAAGTTGAAACGGGATTTTGTGATGGCGGTCGTAAGTAGAGCTATTCGCTATATACGAGAGTGTCCGTTAAGAGAACTTAATCCACTCTATGAATCCGCAAATGACAGCTTAAATGAGAAGTTAATATAGTGTATTAGTCTGTGTTCAAGAAACTGTTCTTTTACACCTTCCTTGAATAGCTAAAGAAGTCTTGTCGACTTTTTTTGCAGTGTATTAGTGCCTCCTTTTGGGTCTTTTGTATTCCTCAGAAGTTTTTCCTCAACACTTTTATAAACGGTTATTATTATATTTTTGTTGTCAATAATATACCCAGATACAGATACCAACCTGTATAGTTGTAAGACTACGAGGATTAAAATACAAGTAAGTAAGTCAGTATACCCAATGGCAAGTCATTAATTGTCTAAAAATTGCACGACACGGTCTGACTACGAAAAGGGCTATTATGGACGATTATTATCATGGTAATTAATGTCAACACCGAATAAACTCAAAATTTCAAGTAACACGACTTTCGCAACCTATTTTCAACACACCAGTTATAACAGGATATTGGCGCGTACAAACAATAGGTAGCGTATTCCGCATTCCGGAGTCCGGTAGTCCGGCGTCACAGATTCCATCGTTTTGGCAGAGTCCAAAGTCAAAGATGGAGGGTGTTCGAGCAGGTGGTTGTTTTCCGTAGATATAGACGGATTGTCAGTGATCTTTCTTGTCCTTTGAGAATGATTTTGTTCATTCTGACTACAACTTATTTCAAAGACTTCGAATGTTCGGTGAAAAGCCGACACTTTTAATTTTGCAATGTTTCAAGATGTTTCGATTTCATTACCTCGTCACGAAGTAACGCCACAGAGGACCAGACGAAACTGGAGCAGCAAATCTGAACTAAAGCATCTGAGAGACGTGTATGTAACATTTATTCACTATCTTTTATCCTTGTTGGGTCTTGTTTCACCTACAAGTTGGACCGATCGAGGTTTTGAACTAAATCTTTTGCTCCTTGTGTTTACTCAAGCGTTCCATAAAATATCCATCCAAACGTCCATAAATAACACAGAAAACATGCCTCAGGTGACACTTTCTAACAATTCCGCTATTAGTATCGACAATGAGGCATCTGATTTGTGACTTCTCGCCAACTTTGTGCTATTTTTGTTTAGAAAAACGAATGTTACGTTTCCTCGTATTTTGGTCAAATGACAAAAAAGAGTCAAGTCAGATGTACATAATACGTCATTATTGATAAAGTATGAGATTGCCCAAATATTTTATGATTGATTTGATAACCTTAAAGATGTCTTTCAAAGAATATGTGAGAATTAAGTACATAGGTTGTTGCTCATGGGAGATGTTAGCCACTAAAATACCTTAAATTTAGGGTTTGGTCAAAACAGTTAGAAGATGTCTTTACTTTAGGCTAAATAATAGGAAGATATGGAATTAGAGAGTAAAAATAAATTACTGAGCATTAAGTCTGATAAACATAGAAGATGATAAAGTTGATTAGATTTGAAGTTGTCTTTTCTTCTTGTTGAACAGCCAAACCAAAGTTAGCTAATTAATTATGCAAAAATGAGTAGATTTTGTCGTTTTTAGGGAGGGTCTCTGTAAATCCCAGGGAATTCAATATTGCGACCTTATTTTTTGTCGAGGTTAATATCTCACCACACCAGTCAATTGTGCCAAGTTTGAGCGAATTCCGTGATTTGAGCATTATCACTGCCTGCCTGGTTCTCTCATGGACACACTCTTAAAAAAAGGGGGGAATCTCTGGTTAGGTGTGGAGGAGGCTAATTATAAATTATGCATTAATTGTATGGTTTATTTCACGTATTTTAGCAACAGATTACTAACATATCCAAAACATATATGTGTTTAATTTTTTTATTGCTAACGGTGTGCGATCAAGACCGCTGAAGTTTGGTTTCTTTAGTTACTGCGTACATTTTTGTGATTAATTACCAACCGTAAAGCTTTATCACCGTCACACTAATTTAAACATTTCTTTTGCAGAAAAAGCCGAATCAAGATTTCAGCTTGTAACTTTAAAAATAGATGAAACCATAAAGTGTATTCAGTTTACCAGTCGATCCTCTGATGAAAAGTATGCGCTCAAGGTGGTGAATCAAAGTAGAGTAGTGTTTGAGGTGTGTTGACATCACAATCATATGCAGCTTACTAACGTACAGTTAAACCTTCATCCAGGGGATACTAAAAAAATATTATGTATACGGGGAGGCTCCGCTCCCTAGCCCAACCCCTTTTACATACCATTTTTGAGGGAAAAGATGCCCCTTTCGTATCATGGTACCCATTTCACATACCTTGTTTAGAACTTTGCTTCCCTTTTAACTGCTGTAAATGCACCGTCTTTAAAATTTATGAAACAATCACAAAACCAGAACGTTTTCTCGACTTTTTTCAGCCGTTTGGGCCTTTTTACCGCCCGTAACTACAGATTTACCGAGCCTTTCATTTATCTAAAGCCTGAAAAAGCTATTTATTAGAACCATTTATAATCAAGAGAGAATGAGCTAAGCTTAGATCATTCTCTCTTGTTATAATATATTGCAGATATTGGGTGTATTTCACAAGAACAGAGTCTGAGTGTGCTCTTTCCCTTAGACCAGGCAAACATGTCAGAGGTGGCGGGTTCGAAACCCGAATAGACTGCTAACCAGGGTCTAAACAAACGGCTAGATTGCAGAATGGCCGGCCCACTAAATATCTGACTAAAGAAAACGGCTCCCGCAGCCCCCCAGTCGTCCGATTTGCAAAAGAAATTCTTACATCGACTGTGGGCGTGCGCGAGTGCGGGAGTACTAGTATACCCTGTTCTATGAGCACACTACCGTAAAATTCCGAAAATAAGCCCCTTCATGTATAAGTTCCTCCAAATATAAGCCCCCCAAACCGGTGACGCAAAAACCTCCCGTTAAATCGCCCCTCCAAATATAAGGCCCCCGGGGGCTTGCACTTGGAAAATTGCAAACAAATACAAAGTAAAACAAAGCAAAAACGGTAAATTTACTTCGAACTATAAGGCTAGCCCAATCGATTTGTAAACGCAAATTTCCCTCTGTAGATAAGCCCCTCCAAAAATAAGCCCCTCAAAAAGGGCCTTTGAAATATATAAGCCCCGGGGCTTATTTTCAGAATTTTACGGTAGTTACTTGAAATCGACTGCGAGAGTACGAAACTGCGGGAGCACTAATTAGCGACTGCGCACAGGAGTGCTGAACTGCGGGAGCACTGTCTGATATAGGGTACCTCGTTCTATAAGCACACTAGTTACTTGAAATCGACTGCGGGAGAACGGGACTACAGTAGCACTAGTTGTATACAGCTATTTCGAAAAAGGTTGTCGGAAAAAGTGCACGCGACAATCCCGAAAGGGATTGTGGGTGGTTTTGAGTTCACTGCTCTTCAAAGAAGTTTCAAAGAATGGCACGAGAGGCCATGGACGTATGTTTGTGAGTGCTAAAGGAAAGCAACAAAAGTAGGTTTGACAGCTCAGTAGGTCAGGAACAGTGTATTGACCATATCCCATATTACCTTTCGGGATTGTCGCGTGCACATTTTTTCCGACAACCTTTCTCGAAATAGCTGTATCCACTTAATATTTTCTTTTTAGCGACTGTGAGATTGCTGGACTACCGCAGGAGCACTTGTTTTACTCACTTAAACTTAAGTATTCGTCATAACACAACTGCGGGACTGCGGGAGGAGTTTTAGAAGTAAGACATTTAGTAGGCCGGGTATTCTGCAATCGCTAAATAAACGCTGGTGAGATCATGCTGACTATAATTTAAAACTGGGACGGTGACGATAGTTCTTATAGTTCTTAAAATCAACAATAAAAGGTCTAGCTAAGTCAATGTAAAAAGTGAGTGCCGCCCTCAAGTAATAGAAAATTGTTGGCAATATTTGGTTATCCGAACAGACATTTTACAAAAAAACAGTCGTTGGGTGCCCCTGAGGAAAAGGTTACAGCTAGTCAAGCCAAATCAAGCGTACCCCTCGAGATTCGAAAGGTGAATCCGTTGGTAGTCGTAGATTTCACATTCATCTCTACATTCTTGCATGCGTTATGAGCCTTGAATTCACACGCGACACTGACGCGAGGCAGTTAGGAAATTTCTACCAGCTCAGTTTCCCTGATATTGATGTAAATGTCTTCTAAGAAATTTCGTCCATTGAAAGATTTTCAATCTGACCAAATACAGAGAAGTTCCCGTAAAATATTTCACTGCTCATTACGCATGCAGGAATGGCGATTTGAATTTGACACTAGTTACGGGAACGACTAACGGATTCAAACTGAATCGATTCATTAATAGAATTTTGGGGGATACGCTTGACCTGCCTTGACTGTAAGTAGGGCTCTCATTAACTGCCGGTAGCCGGCTAAAAAGCCCACTACTTGGAGATTTGAGCCATCTACTTTTTGGGGAAATAGGGTAAAGTGAGAGAGTGAAAGCCTGAAATTGCCTACAGCACTCAGTTACCAAACTGCCTACTTTAACATCCTAGCTGTCTACTTGAAAAATTAATGAGACCCTGTGTAAGTAAAGTTAGTAAAGAGGTTAAAAAAAACAAATTGATCTAAATGGCCAAGACGTATCGATGGTCTGGTATTTATACACTGTGGTCAAGTATATTCGTCGGATGCATTTTAGTTTTGTGGAATTTGCTATAACAGTTATGAGAATAAACGCCTCTCTCTCGTGGGCTCCGAAAATTATTAGATCATTCACGGAATTACTGTTTTACATAATAATTTTGTTTACAGATGCATCAATGTAACGCAAGCAATGACCCGGCAGAGGACTTCTGGTTTAAACAGGAAACTCACATAGAAGGTGAAAAAATAAGATATGTTGTATACAAACCGGTCAAGAACCCATCCTTGTGCGTTGGTAAAGACTGTGTTTCCCAGAAACTAACTCTTTATAACATTACACAAAATGAGACACAAGACACCAACAGAAGAAGACGTAACACAAAACCATTCAATCGTCTTTGCGCATTCAAGCTAGACTACAGCTGAGACTATTTACTGAAAACCGCTGAGTGATAACAGTGTTGTTAACATGTTGATAATTTAATTGATTAAGTTTGCATCTGACTAAATTGATAAAGTATATCGTGTGAATTTTATTACTTTTTGAATTTTCTATGAAATTGATATTTATGGTCGCTAAGCTCGCCCAAAGGTTTCCTTGAGCAAAGACTAATATAATTAGGGGGCGGATCGGAGTTAGAATGAAGCATTCTTAGTTCTCAAACCAAACTTTAAAGACTGGAAACCAGTCTGATTGTAAAAGAGGGTCCTTAAGAGTCGAAGTCCTCTAAAAAGAGAGAAATTCCGCTCCCGTTTTCAAAATTGTCCACCACTTTCACCAAAGTCAGGACTCTCGTAGAAAGCATGTAAAACCCCAGGTAACTCGGTAAATCTGTTTAACCCTAGCGCGTGTGGCTATAGGACCACACTTGCGAAAGGCATGAGGTTCAGAGATGTTTAAATTGATAATTTATAATATTTTATTCTATTTTCATTCACGTTACAACGTCATTCAATATTACAATCAGTCTTGTGTCCTAGCTTTTCAGTAGTATTTACAAGCTTACAAGGGTTAAAATGCAGCGTGCACTTTCTTTCTACAAACATGAAAACTTGATGAATTTAGTATGCTAGTAGTTTTTGCTGGTCAGATAAATTACGTACTTCACAAAAACTCAGTTTTTATTGTACAATCAAAGACGACTATAGCCCTTCGCCGTACCTAGTTTTATCAAGAAAAAGCCCTTCGAGAAAAGCATTAGTTAGATTTAGAATGAGTAGTCATCAACTTAGAATTGAAACAGGTAGATACGAAAAAATCCATCGCGATGAAAGGATATGTTACTCTTGTACAAGTAACAAAATTGAAGATGAAAGTCATTTCTTACTAGAATGTAAGGCTTATTCTCAGATCAGAGACACATTTTTCTCCAAACTAGAAACTAAAATACCTGACTTCAAATCACTTTCACACGATACTTTAATATCTCTTCTTATGAATTCTTCTGATTATTTCATTAACTGTCAATTAGTTTCATTTATCTTACAATGCCTTGAATTAAGAATTAAATTGTAATTCCTTTATGGTCATGTAAATAAAGCATTTGTTGTTGTTGTTGTTGCTACGTACTTCCTTGATCCTACTCCTGCTGAAATTCGCAGAATTTGTGTTATGTATAGCATAGTATCCTTTATATTTGATATAACTTGTTCACCTGGGGCGTCCTCAACAAGCCGAGGTCTAACCCCTAACCCTTTTATATACCATTTATGACAAAAAAGGTACCTCTTTCATATACCTTCTATTAACAATTGGAAACCCCTTTTACTTATACCTTGTTTAGAACTTTGCATCCCTTTTAACTGCTGTAAATGCAGTTTCTTTGATTTATCAAAGATTTAAATCACAAAACAAGTTTTCTCCACTTGATTACTGCCCAAAAATGCAACTGTAAGCCCCTTTCGGTCTTTGTACAGACCGAAATGACAGATTTCTTACCTGCCCTTTCTGTAATTGAAGCCTAAAATAGATACCCCTTTTGGCGGAAGCCACCCCGTATAGCCATTATAGGGAGCACTCCCAGGCTTGGTCATCGCAAGAATGGGCTGATTTATGATACTGATTACCATTAAGTGTTTATAATACGAATAGATAGATAGATTGATTGATAAATAGACAGTGACTTTATTTAGCGAGGGTGGCACATCACAGTATTAAAAACTGATAATCCAGTGACCCTCGAATGAAAATTTTGTCTGCACCAACGTCCTAAGTCTATATCATTGCACTATATTTTATAATCTCACTACAGAAAAACCGAGATCAGACTTATTCGCCTAGTCCCTTGCGGAAAAACTAAAAGGCACAATTCTGCTTGCAACTTACAGGAACTCGACCTAAATGAACGCAGCTTATTGCTAAGTCAGTGGAATAGGTCGCGAGAAAAGGTCTCCATCTTCTGATCAAAATCCGGAAGTCCGTCAAAGAGTAAATGATAACACTCTTTCAAGAGTTACTTTGATTTTAATTACATTTTGCAAATTCAAAAATAGCTTGTTGCAAAGTAAGAAATAGCTTGACGGTACCGTTAATTTGATGTGTTGATCACCAGTTGGTATCTGCAGCAAGAAATTGTAATAAACTGAAATCCGGCTGCATTTATGGCAAAGTGACACTTGTCAAAGTAAATCTCATTATTTCTGAAGTTGTTTGTCGGCGAAGTACTTAGAAACACCCCCGATAATTAGCGACGACCACCCGAAAGTATTGAAAAATGCTTATTGGTGCATTACATGCCGTTTTTTCTTTAATCTTATTATTTCTAAAGTTGTTTGTCGTCGAAGTACTCACAAACACCCCCGATAATTAGCGAAGACCACCCGGAAGTATTGAAAAGTGCTTATTGCTGCATTACGTACCGTTTTTCTTTAATCTCATTATTTCTAGCCTGTGAACAGGCCTTTGGTCGAGCGGGGAACTAGGGAGAGGGAAAAGCAAAAGGGCCTGTAGACAAACATTTGGGACCGCCTTTCCACGGCACCCGCTGTGCATCAGATCCTGATGCAAGTTCTTATTGGCGAGAACACTGACTGTTGACAGGTACATACATACATACATAAACTTTATTTATCCTCGGATTTTAGTGTAGCTTACATAGCTAGTATCTCCGATCCTAACTAATTTTAAAAGTTATAACATATATAATATAATATTAATTAATGTAGTATTAACTAAAACCGTGCACTAACAATTTGCGCTTAAATTCACTATAACCTACAGTCTTTCTAAAGTGATCAGGTAGAGAATTCCAGTACTTAACAGATGAATAGCTAAAGGAATTTAGACCATATGTGGTTGTAGACGGCTTAGGAAGTGATAATATATTAGTACCCCGTAGGGAGTAGGCAGTAGATCTTAACTTGATCAGTTGTTTTAAATAGCACGGATATTTATCAAAATGGAGACATTTGAATATAGAAATCATCATATTTTGTATCCTCCTGTTGGCTAAACCACACACACCAGCCTTGTCTAGAAGAGCATCATAGTTCGAGTCCCAGTCCTTTAAAACAAATCTTAAAATACATCTATTTAAGGTGTCCAGTTTGACAGAATCTTCTGAATTACAAAAGTGCCATATCATTGAACAGTAGTGAAAGTGGGGTAAGATAAACGCTTTATAAAGGCGAAGCATAATTTCAGATGAGATAAGTTTGCCAAATCTTTTGAAGACACTGAACTGATTATTTATTTTTTTGCATACAGAGGATATGTGATCCTTGAAATTAAGTTCATTGTCTAGAGATATTCCAAAAAGATCCAGGCATCTTGTGGTTAAAAAGGAGAAAGGGTAATCGGTTTTGCCAAGAACCATCCCTTGATGTTTAGCAGGGTTTGCTTTCATCCCATTGTCTTCGAACCATTTATTTGCTAGTTGTACATCATGATTGATCCGCCGTTCCAAGGCCACTGGGTCTACATCAGATGAGTGCAGTTGACAGTCATCGGCATAAGTGTTTAATTTTACAGACTTAATGTGAAAGATGAGGTCGTTGAGGAACATGTTGAAAAACATGGGCCCCAGGACGCTGCCTTGAGGCAAGCCCCGCTTCACACTCATCCAATCCGAATAAGTATCACCAATTTTCACTCGCTGCCTTCTATCCGTCAAGTAGTCACCGATAAGGGCGCAGCTGGATTCGTGCAAGCCATACGCTTTCAGTTTTGCTAGTAGCAAAGCATGAGGTATGGTGTCGAAAGCCTTTGACAAATCCATTGATATAACCGCCACGATTTGTCTAGACTGCGCCTCCAGTCCTCAGTCAGCCTAAGTAAAGATGTCTCACAGCTATGGTGCCTCCTGTAGGCAGATATGTATTCAGACAATATGTTCTGGTAAAAGTCGCCCATTTGAGCTGAAAGTAGCCTCTCAAAAACGTTATTGAGCGCAGGTAATACGGTCACTGGTCGATAATTGCTTTTGTTTAGTTCATCGTCCTTTTTAAATAAAGGAGTAACTTGACCTAATTTCAAGCGCGACGGATACTGTCCTGTCCTAATCGAGTGATTCATTATTGCAGCTATAGGACCAGCAATCGCGTTGGCAGACTCTTTTACCAGTCGCGGTGGTACTCCGTCATAACCACAGGATTTACGGGAGTTGATTTTGAGTAACAAAGCTTCCACTTGGGTTTTATTAGTATATTGAAAAGCAAAATTGTTTCTCGAAGCGATCTGCTCATTGTTATTAAAAATCGCCTGAATGCTAGGATGTGCATCAAACCCTTTTCCATAAATCTGTTCAGTAATCTCTGGCACGCCGTCCGCGATGTTCACGAAATAACTATTAAAAAGCTCCGCTATTTGTTTCTTGTCTGTTATTACGACATCGTGTTCTTTTAGTATTATGTCATTAGCTTGCGTACTTTTCCTTGAATGCAAAAATGGGCGGTATGTGTCCCAAAACTCCCTTGGGTTTCCCGACTCACTTTTCTTGTCAAAGAAAGTTTTAATTGACATCGGCTTTTCGGTCGGTACGTAGCACGCGTTTTGATCACAAAGTGGAAATATCAAAACACTCCAAAAAAAAGCTATTACTATCGAAGGAACTACGCGCTTCAGTCAAAAGACTCACACTATCTTTAGAAAAACACTAGGCTGGGGTTTACCGAGTCACAATGCAATTCTCCATATAACTTTGGATCTGTAAATTACTATTCGTGATAATTTTTAAACATTCTGGAAAGAAAACTAACGGGCGTGGTACAACATTTCGGAAACACATTACATTCACGGACTAAAGAATATCGCTTAGTTATTCAGATCCAGAAGGCTCTTTGGAGAAAAGTAAGACCCTTATTCAGCCGCAATAAAAAGATTTACGCTTCAAAAGAGGTAAAAGAAAATGCTCCTGGATCAGAGGGCAAATCCTGCCGACCAGAGACAAAAACCACAGTGAATCGATATGTATACCATGACCTCTCAGTGTGAAACAAGCGGCTAAAATCACATTTGCTCAGCGAAACTGTAGAACCTTCCAGAGCATAAGCTACCCAGCAGAGGAAAAAACTTACGGGAACAAGCAGCATTTTGGTGTGAGGTAAACGTCGTGTAGGCCTACCGCCCCCTTTCATTGCTATAAATACGGGATAAATACCCAAAGGTGTAATTCCTGTCGGCGATCGAAGCGCTGCTGATCTCTTTGTACTTGTCTTTGGAGGTTCACGTTCTGGAGAAGGATGAGAAGTCATGAGAGTATCTGTACCTCTCGCATTCCAAGTTCACTCATTAGAGGGAACATTGAAGTCGCTGACATCGATAAGGAAGTCATCCGTACCGTCTTCTGAGTAAATCATTGAACAAGGAGAACTGCTTGATTCACTTCTGGAAGTTTGTGGGCTCAGGCAAAAACTTTTCATTCCTAGATGAAAGAAAATTTGAAAATAATAAAGATAACCTGCTTTTTCTGTAGTAATAAACTCGAGCCAATTTTCTGATCTAAAACAGGCAGAACCGCTAGTGTTGATGGGAGATGGAAAGCCTGCCCATAATATTTTGTGCACAGCTACATGACTCATATGTGAATAAACTTTTAGCTGGTTTCAAGACGGTACTTGTTTATATCTGAACCATAAAAGTTGCAGACTGATAATAGCCAGCCATTTGAGAAATCGTCCCCTGAAGCTGTCTTGGGAAGCAAGTTTTCGAGATTCGCCAAGATTTTATACCCTGCTGTTGATCAAATCTAAACTTAATTTCAGGGTTATCGGTCCAAGGCCTCAAAATATATACGTCTGTAATTAAGATAGAGGAAAATCTGTAATTAAAATGGAAAATGAAGTAAAAACCGGTCTATAAGAAACTGACGCCTAAAAAAATCCTTTGGCGACTGAACCTAAAGAGTTGGCCACCAAAGGAAAAATTTAACTTGGAGCGTTGTCATCCAGCGGCACATCCCCAGTAGGCCCTTATAAGGAAGTACCCTCCGGGCTGGCACCAAGGTAGCCTCCCCGCAGACGTCCTCTGGGGTTCGTTCATCACGCATTCATAGAAATGAATGCGTGACGAACGAACCCCAAAGGACGTCTGCGCGGAGGCTAGCCGCCCAGGGTGACATAATGATCCATGAAGAAAAACAAAGAGAGGGATGGATGTTTACTGAGTGATTCTCCCTTAATTGTTCTGTATGTAATATCTTTCTGTTATTAGAACAACCTTCAGTTCTATCTACCAAACAACCATTTCATCGTGTTACTGAAGTACCCTCCGGGCTGGCACCAAGGTAGCCTCCCCACAGACGTCCTCTGGGGTTCGTTCATCACGCATTCATAGAAATGAATGCGTGACGAACGAACCCCAAAGGACGTCTGCGCGGAGGCTAGCCGCCCAGGGTGACATAATGATCCATGAAGAAAAACAAAGAGAGGGATGGATGTTTACTGAGTGATTCTCCCTTAATTGTTCTGTATGTAATATCTTTCTGTTATTAGAACAACCTTCAGTTCTATCTACCAAACAACCATTTCATCGTGTTACTGAAGTACCCTCCGGGCTGGCACCAAGGTAGCCTCCCCACAGACGTCCTCTGGGGTTCGTTCATCACGCATTCATAGAAATGAATGCGTGACGAACGAACCCCAAAGGACGTCTGCGCGGAGGCTAGCACCCAGGGTGAAACTCATAATGATCCATGAAGAAAAACAAAGAGAGGGATGGATGTTTACTGAGTGATTCTCCCTTAATTGTTCTGTATGTAATATCTTTCCGTTATTAGAACAACCTTCAGTCTTATCTACCAAACAACCATTTCATCGTGTTACTGAAAATTTATATATCATACTTAGTAGTTACTGCAGTATTATTCTAAGTTACTTTTATCTTGCATTTGTGCAGTTGGTTTCCCTGATTTACCTAGCCTGCGTCGAAGACACTCTAAACCGAATTGCGGTCGTTTCGCCTACGTCTAGAGTCGATTCGCCGAGCTCGTAGAGTGCTTGTTACTTGCTCGTAACATTTTCATATCATTTTCGCACGCTCGGTAATCCCTAGGAACTGCTAGTAGTACTTGCTTTTGCCCACAAAAACTTTCGCAGTGGATTTTTTCTTCGCGGGACTTTTTGGACGGATCTTCTAAAAAAATTACAAACCTTGAAAAAGCGAAAATTATTTAGTAAGAAAATTATCTTTTATTTCTTTGGTTACCTTTCAGTACCTCGTGTATGACACACGGATCATGATCGGAGGGGGCAAAATGTACGCTATTTCGCCAGAAGAGTACATCTTTGCCGCGCTGAACCTCTACCTGGATATCGTCAACTTGTTCTTGTACATCCTCCAGTTAATTTCAGCTGCAAGAAGCTAAAGTATTCTACGTATTAAAGGGAGTAGAACGATCTGAGGGAGCGGAGATCTTCCGCACTAAAAACCAAAAAGATCTGTTGCAGCCCCAAAACGTCAATTGAGCCCTGCAGGACAAAGTCCTATTCAGCCTCTCCTGGAGCTATTCGAACACAATTTAGAATGAAACAGCCCCATCAAAAGCTTATTCCAGCCCTCACGGGGACTCTTTCAACCCTTGTGTCCAAGTCATCCCTAGGTAATTGGAATGTATTGGCCCTGATGAAGGACGCCACTATATTTTAATCACCGAAACTTATCGATTTTTAGGGCTGAAACAGATCTCTCTGATTTACAGTAATAAATGACTAAGAACCGCCCATATATTACAGAAGTCAAGTGCTTTTCTTAAAGAAACTTTTTTTTCTCTACATAAAATGCTTTGATCCCTCTCTCTTTCCCCTGGACCAATGTTAAGAAGCATATTATAACATACCGAACATTTGAATGAATGACAGAATTACCGTAAATAAGACAACAATGTAGTGTCGCAAATGAGACGTGCGTGTTTCAAAGAAGTGGTCGCGTACTCAGATATTTAGCCCCCACCATTTACATGGAAAAACCAGTCGGTCCACGGTTGAGGCAAACGATGAGCAAAATTCAGGTAATGAAGGATGGTAAATTCCATCGGGAATAGCGTTTGTCATTTGCCGAAATCAGTCCCATTTACCAAAAATTAACGGACGGATACTTAACCCTGAAACTGGAATCAAAGATGGCTCTGAAGAAATGAACCTGATCGTGAACTTCCGTTCGGAATATTTCAAACCAGGAAAACAGGACTACCTTTTCAGATGTTCCTTTTCAGTTGGGACGACCATAAAAGTCGAGATTCAATAACTTTCCAACCGGATTTTCCGAAAACTTATTTGTAGATGAATAAAAGTGATCTATACCTTTTAAGACGTTCCGCGTTTATTTTGGAATTTCTTTACGGGAGCGACCAGAACAGCTGTGCTCCACTTACTTTCTAACCGGATTTTCTCGAAACATTTTGTAAATGGTGTACAATGGTTAGGTGCCTTTTATACTGGAAGATCCCCTCTTGTAATTGGACACGTCTTCATTCAGGGGCACCCAACGACAATTTTTGGAAAATATCTGTTCGGAAGACGATTTGAGATCTAGAATTTCGGAACATTTGTTGTAAAATTTCTTGCTTGCCTGCCTTTCCTAGGATTTTCGAACATCTAAATAATGGTATAATGGCCTATTTTTAACGGATTTCTACCCTAAAAAGATCACCTAGAATTTTCGGGAGCCTTTTTTCTGGCTGAAATTTTCGAAAAGATAAGTTTTGATCGCTATAATTTTCGGATCACTAGACTTTCAGCTAGGAAATCCGAACAGATGAAAAATTTTTAGGGGATGAAAAGATGCCTATATCTACCGTTTAAATACTAAAATACGCTTAACAATGCTATGTTTAAGTGGTTTGAACTATATTCTCGTTGGGTGCTCCTTTTCATGGTCCTCGTGTAAATGGCATAAATATGTGTTATTTCAACGTATACGTTATCTTCATGCCGATTGATGGTCGTGTTTCTTGTACAAATATTGATCACCCCTTGGCATTACGCTCGTCTTCGGGCTAATTCCTGCTTACTGTATCACTGGTACATATAAGGACATTTAAAAGAGTCACGAGGATATTGTATAAAAAGGGGAAGTCGTTACGTCACGTTGCCATGGTAGTAAAATTTCTGGATGACAACAAACCGAAACCGTTTGACTGTAAAGGAAGTTTCATCTCGCAGTCGTGTAATGACGGCTAAGAAATGTACAAACTGAAAAAGCGTGTTGTACGGGCAAAGGTGCGGTTTTTGCTTATCTACTTGTATTGCTTCTTTGCCGTTCTCCTTGCCTTCAGTGTCGTAGTTGCTTAAGCTTCCAATTGCTGTGATCCAGAAATTTTGCTACCATGGTAACGTGACGTCACACTTCTTTTCTTTATTCTGTGCTGAGGTCATTACTTAGTGTCTTAACCCATTCATAAAATGCTTCGTTCAGAGATATGAAGAAGATATGAAACAAATTTCATCAGGGAGCACTAACTATGATGGTGATGTTTGCAAGCAGAGCATTAAAACTTTTTCTTTTCTCAAGTTTCAATCCATGGCCATCTTAACCATCTGTTGTAACAGACCGTGGGACAGTTTTAAGCCTAAATGTAGCCTAAAACTGGACCATTAATTTTGGAATTTAATAAATGTGAAGACAGGTTTTAGCTTTTAAAAGTATAGTAGTAGATAGAGTGACATGGCCATACATTCCAGAATATAGAAGGAAATTAAAAAACCATCGATTTTGTATCGAATGGTGCTCCACAAATGATAGTAACCCTGTAAAACGTAAAGTAATTTATTGTTTGTGGGGACAAAAATATATATATAGAAGCCCATTGCAAAGTGAAGATCACTGATAACTGGCGAAAGTCAACTCGGTCTTTCTGGTTACTCATTATAGGTTACTCAGTCTGGGTACTATAGTGTCGGCGTAAGGTGTCGATAATAGAGAGCTTTAAATTCTGAGACGAGGACGACTTCGAGTACGAGATTTTCTCAATACTGAGTACTGCTCACGAGCCGTGAACAAGCGTCATTTTGGTGGCAAAACTTGATAGCCGTCGTAATTCTACTAAGAGTTTTAAAAGTCGTAGTGGCGGGAACAGGTCATCAAACGTAAGAAGTTTTATCATTTTGCGATCGGCAGAGGGTTTAACCTTCTTTAGTATAAATAACCCTACTAACTTTTTTGGTGAAAAAAGCTCAAATGAATCTTTCCGGGGTGTCTTTTTTTAGAATACGCATTAAAACTTTGAGTTAAATCTCGTATTCGTACTCGTTTTCGTCGTCAAATCTAAAGCTAACTAATATAGAGAGCCGAGGACAACAAAGCAACCCATTAAAAGAGAGTTGACTATTTTGAAGTGAAAGAAACACACTTTGGTTTGTAGATGCAATTTTTCTGCATCGTTAGCCGCGAATGTTGACTGCCCGCTGAGTTTTGCTTTCGTAAACTTGCACACATAGAAGTGAAGTTCTTCTTCCTGGGCTAATAGGGAGTTTAAGATACGGCGACTACGGACAACGGCTACGGATAAATATGCTACGGCGCATGATCAAAACCACGTGACTGTTCATTTTTCCCGCGTAGTCCTGCGGCTACGGTGAGTTGTTGAGCTGTTTCGCGTAGTGGGGACTACGGAGAACATTTTGCTCGTATTTTGCCGTCTCGGTAATTCAAGAATCTCGTCTTTTTGTAAAAAAGTTTTCAATTCACCTGCTTTAAGTGAGAGGGAAGCGAAATATGTGAGTTGTGTCTAATTTCTGCTCAGATTTACGCTTTTAATCCACTGTTGTGAGTACATTTTATAAGCTTAGCTGTTTATACGCAGCTATTCAGATTGACGGCCTAGGAGAAGAGAAATCATGCAGGTAATTTACTTTCTCTTCGCACTTGAAAAGTTTCAATGTTTCGAACTGATTAGTGAGTCTTTGTACTTGTGTAACCTTTATTTATGCGAGTTTTTGTATCGCGCCATTTGCTGAATGAAAATGATGTAAACATCCTCGAGACAATCGAAACTCGGCATTTCAGTACTTCAAACTACATCAGATCAGTAGTCGGAGAAGTCCATCTTCTAAATCTAATAAATGAGCTATTACTATTTCTGTCTATATCTTTAATATTTGACATAAGTATTCATGGGCGAAAAAATAAAACCTGTGTAACCAAAACTTTGTTTACCAATTTCACCCGACGTAATTGCTTCCTTCAAGTATGGAAGCCTTTTGTTCATTGTTCTAAAGATAAGATCACATGCAAAACTGACTTGCATTTTTGTGAACTGTGATAAAAACAAGAAGATCTTTGCGTCTTGTTTCCTTCTCCGCCTCTTCTGTCGTAGTCTACTGTCTGTAGTGCAATCTTAACGTTCTATATTTGCACGACTCAACCCAGTGCTACGAACAAAGGATAACGCTCGTCCAGCCGTAGTTCGTAGTCCGTAGTCTCCGTATCTTAAACTCCCTAATATAGCAAATCACTGGCCCCTCTGAGACTAGTTTTGTTTCTCTGCAATCTCAATGTCTTCCCCGATTCCCTCGTCGCGTGGGTAACAAAATTAACTTTTTTGCCACGGACTAGTCGTTAAGTACTTGTAAACTGCAATAAAAAATATTGTATTTTA
Organism: Porites cylindrica; assembly: GCA_964035525.1. Lineage (NCBI taxonomy): Eukaryota > Metazoa > Cnidaria > Anthozoa > Scleractinia > Poritidae > Porites > Porites cylindrica. The sequence goes on along the minus strand of OZ037777.1, from coordinate 2,258,981 downwards.
AAACATATAAAAGAGTTATATCTATTGAAATATTGTATTGCGGTTAGACTTTCTCAAAGTCGTTCGCTTGGTTTTCTGGTCTGGTGTGGTAGGACCCGGCACGAACTTTCGGCACGAGCTTTCGCTCGCTCACGAACTTTCCGGCACGAGCTTTCGCTTGAATACCATCTTGACGAGATGGCTTCCAAAACCGTGACAAGGTCTATTTGTCTTTTGAGAATTCCAAACGATTTTTGCTCAAAGAGCTACAAATGAGTTTCAGGCTTAATTTTCTGCTTGCAAGGTGAAAAACACACTTCAAGAAGTTCTCTTTTAATTAGAACGTAATTCCTGTATTTAATCCCGTTGTCGCGAAAAAAAAATTGGGAAAACTTGTTAGATGTAATGTTACATACATCAGCGTTATTTTAATAGAGGGACGTCAGCCCAAATTAAACGTCAGGCTGAAAAAATGTTTTTCTCTCCTCCTATATTCAGGCCTCGTACACACGTATCCGGATGTTTTTTAATCTCAGTTTTCTAGGAAAAACACACTTCCTCAAGTAGCATATTCGAATGGTTTTCGCCCTTTCCTCTCGACAACGCTAGAGCATGCGTAATGCAATGCTGCGTGATGTATGACATAATCCTATTGAAAACCTCCGTTTTCGTCCCGCTTCCACACGAAAATTTTCTAAAATCTCCACTCTAGACCGTTTTAAAAAACCTGCGTTTTTGTTGCTCGAAAACGCCGTTTACGTGTGGACGGAAGGCTAAAACGGAGAAAAGAAATCTCAGTTTTCAAAATATCCGGATACGTGTTGACAGGACCTCAAAAAATATTTATGATATAAACAACTAATGCTGCGCCTCTTCGGTGCTTATGTTTGCGCCTCTTAAAATACCCATATTTCATTTAATTCACAGGGCAAATGAATAAAATATCCTTGAATCAAACTAATGTGACCGTAAAGCTTTGATATCAACAATTTAAACGAAAACGACAATTAACAATCGCCCCGAGAGCAACTAGCCTCTTGAGTCCTAAGTGCGTCATATCACGACATTCGCACAGCTGAAGCATAAACCAATTTATTGTTTCATAAAATTGTCAATGCAATCAATACTGTATATCAGTAAGAGTGTTGTTTTACCGGCCCACACCGAATACCGTAGTCTTATTTTTCTGCTGATTTTACGCTGATAATATTGTACTCTTCTTAAACTATAGCTTAAGGGACTGTGCAATAATTATCAGGAGGGGGGGCTGAAAAACTAGAGGGGGGGCATTACATAAAATTGCTGCCAAGATGGGGGGGGGGGGGGGCTCAAAGTAAAATCACTCATTTGACGGAGGGGTGGCCTTAAGTTTTATTCGAAATGTAAATGTAATAAAAGATTCTCAATACAGGCATCACGATAGATTGTAACAAATATCAACACGAACAGCTGTTAAACGATTATTGAAAATATTCCATCAAAATGAAAAGCAAATTCACAACTGATCAATTTGAACCCGTCTTCTAATTTATTGAGCTGATCCTATGTAAAGCAAAAATCATGAACTTGTTTTTCAGCTTCCCCCATAAAACAATGGGAATCAAACAGATCTCGTAGACAAGCTTTGTCGCTTTTTGATGTAAATAAAAGTAATGTTTCTTCATCGACTGAATGGATTTGCTGAATTCCATATATATGTGGCTCATAACAAAGTTCAACAGGCTCTCCTCCCAAGGATCTAAATATAATGCAAGCTCTTTTTCGTCTGTTATTTGAAGCGTTCAATCTCCTGTTCTTTGATTTTTTCTCTGCTCCTTTCTCTTTCTGGCTTCAGAAATTTTAGATTTTGAGCCAATGTGGTAAGCACCCCGGTATATATCCCCCCGGTAACGTTTGTCATTATTGAAGTAGTGATGGCAGCTCAGTCCAGTTTTGAGTTAACCAGTGTGGTGGGAGGGGGGGGGGGGGGGGGGGGTGCGACGTTATTTTTAACATAACAGAGGGGGGGCTAGAACTAATTTTTTTTGTTTTGGAGGGGGGGTACTGTCTAAGTTTTAGCTAGATAACTCTAGTTTTTCAGCCCCCCCTCCTGATAATTGTTGCATAGTCCCTAATGACATTTCCGTTTTACAATGTGTTGGAGTTTCAATTACAAGGTGTTAGGTGTCTTGACCTAGTTTTGTCGTTTAGAGAAAGGAATAATGTTATACAGTTAAAAAATAACATTGTATTGTATTTACAGATTTATAACACAGAAAATTTTTTCTTTTCAAAATCTGAGCCTCGGGTTCATTCTTAAAATATTCTTAAAATTTCAGCTTCGATGTTCTTATAAAATATATTCTTACAAAAAAAAAAGAGTGTGGCGCGCACAGATGACAACAACAACACGTACCTATCTTTTTTCTGTTAACAAAATCAGTGTCTTTCTTTAGATTACGTTGAAATTTGTGAACGCTTCATCTTGTGCTATTGAGTTATGGAAGCACTTGGAGGATACTAAAGCTCACAAAAACTCGAGGTATTTGTTGACGTTATCAGCGAATATCATGGAATATGAAGTACGCTCGCGCTATTGAATTTAATTTAAATATCTTAAACTGAGTCGTCTGTTAACTCAAGGACTTCCGCTTCCTAACTCGTGATCTCATAACGGGAGGTAAAGTTGCGAATTCCGATTTTAGATTGAAGTTATCCCCTTTTAGACCGGATTAAGATTCACCGTTTATCTTTTTGGTGACATCATATCAAAACGCAGACAGTACAAAAAAATTGGGCATGTTATGGTAGTTTAATCTTATTTCCGTTAACTTGAACTTAACACATAGATTCATGCTTTCTACAGTTCAGTCAGTGATTTGTCAGGGAAAAATCCAATTCAGGCTACAAGGTCAGGGAACGTGGGAAGTTTCTATTGAGTTAGGCAAAATCTTAATTTTGGGGAATAGTGATGACTGAAGCATTTCCGGTCACTGTGTGAAGGATGTCTTAATTTCTTTATGAAAAAGGTAAACCGTTCTTTTGAAGGGCTGGTAAAAACTTTTTAATTAATAAGGACGGAATGATATTTTGCATTTTATTGCTTTGGGTAATTTCATAGTTTTAATCGGGAAAATGTCGGGCCATTTTTAAAACCGTTGTCTCAAGTCCAAAACTCACGATATGTTCTTATTTCCCTTAAGTTAATTGGATTCAATTTCCTATTATGTAAACCGGAAATATTATATGTTCACGGCCCAATAAATCTTTTGAACGGTTTCTTGCGCATATGTCTTAGAATTTTCTCGTATTGTCTCGCTAAGAATATTTTTACGGCTACGGACATATGAGATTACCTTTTGTAAAACTAAAATAAGAGTGTTTCGCAGGCGTCAACGAATTTGAAAGCTAATCTTAAAAAGTTTTCGATGGATGGCAGCGCTAACTTAAACAGAACAAAACTAAAGATTAATTGTTAAACGTAACGGGAATGTATTTTATTTTTATGCACACTCAAGTGAATTAAATTTTGGAGCACGTAAAGGGGCAATGCCACGAGGATATTACTCAGGTTTTAGGTCAATTCTGTGCTGATATCATTACTTAATGTCTTTGCCGATACACAAAATTCTCCTGTACAGTTATGAAGTGGATATTAAACAAATTTCGCCACAAACCATAGTATTTTTTGGTGATTTTTGCAGGCACAGCATGATTGACACATGAAAAAGTTGGCTGGACTTTTTTGAAGTGTACATCCATTTCCATGCAACAGACGACAGGAAACTGTTTTAATGCTTAAAGAAAAAACTAAACTATTATTTTTGGAATTCAATGATGGGAACGATATTTTAACTTTTAAAAAGATACAAAATAGCGTGACCTAGCCCTTTTAAGGCGTTTATGTAGTTACACGCTACCGTTTGGTGTGGCCGTCATTATGAAGCGGAAAAAAATGATGTTTGCCTTAAAATATAAGATTCCGGATTTACAAGACCGACAAAAAAGCGGTGGGAGATTTATAGAAATTTTGGTAAATTTGGATGTGGTTTTGCGGTTTTTTACGTTTCCGTTTTTGATTTTAGCTCTTTTCTGTTCTGTATTGAGATTTTGAATCACTTTCTCTCCCCTTCTAAGGTCCCCTTTGAATTGGATGAGAAACCAAAGCTTTTTGTATGATTTTAAAGAAGCTAGTAGTTATTTGTTTAACTAGAACCGGACATTGCCCAAAGGTAAAAAAAAAAAAAATCATAAAGACAGTTTATCATGCATTTGTATATTTTGGTATCCAAACAGCAAGAAACAAACTTGGGAGACATATCAACTGCCCGTGCACGTAGTCTGAAATCAAAGTTTTTGCTGTCAGTCCGAGAAGATTACTCGAAGCAAACACTCGTGTAAAGAGGCCAGGATACGTGCTCATCGCCTCGTTTATGTGGTGTGCGGGAGAAAATCAGAGGAAAGGTATTTTTAGCTTTGCAGGTATCCCTTTGGGCTATGCATGAAGAAATAAAAAACAATAGAGAGAAAAAGAACGAACGAAATCATTTGAAGCAAACATAAAACACAATAATTATATAATAATAATGATTATAGAATGGTATCCTTTAGAGGTCAAAGAAAACCTGGACCACGCCCAGGAACAGGTCTCCTGTAAGTGCTTACACCAATATTCTCGAATAGTCGCCCTTTAGCCTTGAAACCGATGTGATAGTGATCAACCGGGATAAATAAGGGATAATATTTGTTCTTATGGTAGAACAGTTCAGCTTTTTACGTGACCTCTCATAACGGAAAAATTCAATAGGATCTCAATTCCTTAGGCATTACACAACAGTTAAAAACAACCCAAGTTCTAGCAAAGAAAGATATATAAGCGGGCTGGGTTTTAACAACTGAAAAATAAGTTGAATCAGTTAACTGGTCTATCTTAAAGTCCTAAGGAGGAGAAGTCTTTAGAAATGGAGTTGTTTCGTTGCGTTTTTATAGTAAGTGTGTAGCAGATATATATTTTTTTGCTTCGTTTGACATTTTTTTTAGTTAGGTAAACTTTGAAATTGCTTAAACTAAACGGTTTCGGTTGTAACCAATTTCTCGGTTGCTTTTACCTTGGTTTGTAGCTGCTTTATTATTGCTTACTGAGGATAATTGCTTTTAGAGGATAACTTTTGCTGTTATTCATGTTGGGTAATTCTGAACAGATACTTTTGAAAAACTCTCAACAGATAGAATATACGTTTTAATGTCCTTTCTGTATTCGCAGTTTCTTGGGGTGTTCTTGTCTGCTTTGAAGGTCCAATCCAAAAACGTTAGTTTAATTTACGCCGGTCACTGTACGGTCGAGACTGAGGGCCGCAGTAACAACTATTTGCTGGCAGCCTGCTCTGGGACCAATAGTTCACAATGTGAGGCCAGAGCCGATGGTGAAAGTAAAGGTGAGTCAAAAGTGAAAACTACTTAGAAATAAATCTAATTAGTCTCAGTTCAGGGGACGATCAAAGTATAATTGAGTATATGCGTTCCAGCACAAAAGCTATAACACCCTGAATATGGAAATTTATCATTTATTTCAAATTTCGATGTTTTGAAAAAATTTGTTTGATATTACCTGCAAAATAGCTAACGAGCTAATCGAGGCTGGTAACAAAAAGTAAACGGAAACAGTTTTGTTCGTAAAAATCACGTCATGAAAAGTTGCTATAAGTAATAAAGTTACACTGTAGGCATTGATAAGTTAATTTTGATATTATTTAAAAAAATACTATTATATCGAGGCATGTGTTTAAAAAAAATACTTTTTAAGATAAAATTAAAACAAGGTAAAATAAAATAGTTTAAAAGAAATGGCGAGAAGAAAGCTACAAGGTTTAAACGTATCTCTTATGATTGATAATTACGTTAATTTCAATTGATTTACGTGTTGAAGAATGGTGGATGGGTCAAGATATGCCAGTTTGGTCTTTAGATCTGAATTAGCGACTCATGTACTTGATTTTTGAAATTATTAACGTTGTTTTAGATGTTTTGGTAAGGCATTTTACGCTTTAGCTGTGTAGTATATGTTTTGAATTGGTACATAAGATTAGAGGTTAATATACTAGCACAGAGGAAACTTAAAGGCCGATTGCTTTTGATAAACCTAGGGATAGCATAATCAGTTTTTGTAGATAAAAAGGTATCAGCCATAATACTATCGTGCTGGTAGCCGGATATGTTAAGTAAATTATAACGTAGCCTTGTAGCAAACGTTCCCGTTTTCTCTGTTGTTTCGCAAAGGAAATATAAAACGTCTGTACTCACAGGTAGCCCAAACTCGATTGCGTAACATTCAAAATATAAGGATTTGTATGGAAAAAAAACCTATCGTTTCTGTAACCTACGAAAATGAAAGCATTTCAATAAAAAACAGCTTACCTTACTTAAAATGTGTGTTACGTCTCTCCTGTGTGGTCCACGGGCCGATTTATGGCCGTTTTAAACGGTTTTCTCTCTATATAAAGGTTATAGAGAGAAAACCGTTTACATAAAAACCCATAAAACGGCCATAAATCGGCCCTTGGACCACACAGGAGAGACGTAACACACATTTTAAGTAAGGTAAGCTGTTTTTTTATTGAAATCCTTTCATTTTCGTAGGTTACAGAAACGATAGGTTTTTTTTCCATACAAATCCTTATATTTTGAATGTTACGTAGCAATGCCGATGCTCGTCGATGCTCATATTTCGAGCTTGGGCTACCTGTGCTGTACTCAAGCCAAAATGGGCGTGGAGTTGGCAGGGAAACACAACGGCAAATGAAATTGCGATGGCGCTTTCCCGTTGCCGGTCTGCCATTGGTCATATTCGTCTCTCTGTCCATGTTGTCACGATCTCAGTCATGCGCAGAAGAAAAATAGAGAAGGAACTTGTTTGATCAAGTGTCGGTCCACACGTATCTTGATAGTTCTGAAAACTGGAAGTTTTTTTTTCTCCGTTTAAGGCATTCCGGCACTAAAAATGCAGGTTTTCGAAAAATGGTCCACAGAGTGGAGTTTTTTCTTGCAAACGCTGGCTTATTAGAGACCTTAAGATACGAGGACGGCGACGGCAGGTAAAACGTCGCTTTAAAAGTGGATTCGCGATTTTTCAATCTTCATCCAGGTTATTCCATCTCGCTTGCAAGCTTTGTCGAATGTATGCGACCTCTCTTGGAGTTGAATTCCTAAGAGCCCTATCCAAGTTAAGAAATAGAAATAAATTTCGTCGTTGCTTGTTTTAGGTGCATGATGTTACACGAGACGATTCGCAACAACGATTTTTAGCGCAACACAGGGTTCAAATGTTGGAACAACGCTGCAGCCTTTCGAAACGACGTCGCAACAATGTTTTAACGCTGTACGTGTTGCGCTAAAAATCGTCGTTGCAAATATTCCCGTGTAACATCATCTTTACGTCCTCTATAAAACATGAAATTAGGCTTTTTTCACGTGCTAGTCGTGGAAAAACTGCAAAGAACTGTACAAACAGGTGTGATACACGTGCAAAGTTGTTGTTTTGCTTTTTAAACCTATTGCTCTTATGACGTTCTCGTTGTCGTCACTGTCGTCTGATCTTAAGGTACCCATTGTTTTTGTGACATGGTGCTATCATACCCCATCCAGCAAGAAGGAACGAATGCATTCCCTCTTGTCATATAGTATATCCTCTGTAAAGGACGTCATCGTGTTTCCATCGTTTCATATTTTCGTCCTTGTGGACGGGCAAAAAAAGGACTCAAATACTCTACGCGTGGACGCGTTTTTAAAAAAGGGGGGAATCTCTGTTTAGGTGTGGAAGGGGGCTAAATATAAATTATGTATTAATTTGTATGGTTTATTTTACGTATTTTAACAACAGATTACTAACATATCCAAAAATACATATGTCTAATTTTTTTATTGCTAACAGTTTGCGATCAAGACCGTTGAGGATTGTTTTCTTTAGTTACTGCGTACGTTTTTGTAATTAATTACCAACCGTAGAGCTTTATCACCGTCACATTAACTTAAACATTTCTTTTGCAGGAAATGCCAAATCAAGATTTCAGCTTTTACGTGTAAAAATAAAAGAAACCAATTATAGATGTATTCAGTTTACCCATCCGAATACTAGTGCAAAGTATGCGCTCAAGGTGGTGAATCAAAGTACTTCAGGAGAAGGCAGCGCGTTTAGAGTAGTGTTTGAGGTGTGTTGACATCACAATCATATGCAGCGTACTAAAGTAAAGTTAAATCTTCATCCAGGGGATACCCAAAAAAGTTTTATATATGCTGGGAGGCTCCGCTCCCTAGCCCAACCCCTTTTACATACCATTTTTAAGGGAAAATATACCCCTTTCGTATCATGGTACCCCTTTCACACACCTAGTTTAGGACTTTGCTTCCCTTTTAACTGCTGTAAATGCAGCGTCTTTAAAATATATGAGACAATCACAAAACCAGAACGTTTTCTCGATTTTTTTCACAGTCACCAAAAGCATTTTTAGCCGTTTAGGCCTTTTTACCGTCCGTGTAACTACAGATTTACCTAGCCTTTCATTTATGGAAAGCCTGAAAAAACTATCCCTTTTGGGCGGGGCTTCTCTCTTTAGGCCATTATAGGGAGTACTCTCCCGGAACCAACGCTAAGCGGCCACCCTCGGGGTACCGGCAATTGGCCGCTTAATATGGATTGTTCATTTAATGAAGGTTTTTCATAAATTATAATAACCTTACGCAGAAACATACTTTATTTTGAAACAAACACGGGACTGGAGCGGCATTGCTGGTCCAAAATCATTCGTCACATTTTATGTTGGACTGCATTTTACCTCATTATATTTTCAAAATGAAGCCAAACTAAGATTATCAAGCTCTTGCTGGCCGCTTATAGAAGTAATGGGTGCCGGGATGGCCAAAAGGAGACCCCGGGCACAGGCGCTCAATAGGGGTTTCATCGACAATTCTTTTCCACAATTATTTTCTGAATTGGGACTTTGATTACTGACCGCTTAATTCAGGGTGGTCGCTAAACTGGTCGCCTCTTAATGGGGGTTTAACTGTAATTAATATAGAGATGGTACTTGGCATTTTTGAAGGTACTTAATATAGAACATGTAACAATGCAACTACCAAGAAGGAATAACATAGAATCTAGGCAGAAATATGGAACAATGACCAAGAATATAACATTAAATAAGGGGAAAATAAAAGGTAAGCCCACAGTACGAGACCCCGGGGGTACTCAACAAAGTTTTTTATGGTTGGCTCCGCCCCTTCATATACTCTATACAAATATTCATATATACCATTTTTGAACGAAAAGGTACCCCTTTCGTATACCTTCTACTGACAAACAGTAACCCTTTCCACATACCTATTTTGGAACTTGTCATCCCTTTAACTGCTGTAATTGCGTAAATGCTCTGTCTTTAAAATATGAATGAATTACAAAACCAGAACGTTTTCTCGACTTTTCACGGCCATAAAATTCATCTAGCAGCCCTTGGGTCTTTTTACCGATCAAAATGACACATTTCCCTGTCCTTTCATATGCTTCAACAAGTGAAATCCTACAGCTGATCCTACTCTATCATGTACCTGAACCTGAAAAAAGAAATTAATAAAAATACCTGAAGCCTGTGAAAGGCCCAAGCCTTTCGGGCTGAGCCTCCCCAGTAAAGATAACATTTCCATTTCGATTTGTTTGAACACTTTATATATTACTGTTTTACATAATCAATTTTGTTTACAGAGGTATCAAGGATGTAGTGGCTCCACACCCGAAGAGTTCCTGTTTGTAGAAGAGCTTAGAGGAGAGGGTGACAAAAGATATTTTCGGTACAAACCGTTCAACAACCTATCCATGTGCCTTGGCAAAGATATCAACTGTAGATCCCCTGAGAAACTATCTCTTGTCAAGAGTGGAACAGACGAAGTTCAAAGGCCTTGCGCATTTAAACGAGATTTTCATGGTAAACGGCGCTAATATCACGCTATTAGTTATCTTTTGAAAAGCTAAAACTTGTCTGCAAATCAATTGAATTTCAAAAATAATGTTCCAGTGATCTTATTTACGACTATATTTAGGCATCGAAACTGTTTCCTGTCGTCTGTTGCAAAAGATGGGAAGGATGGAAATGGATTGAAACTTGTAATGAAAAAGTTCCTTTAAGAGTAAAGTTAGATCATGTCTGCATCTAATCGAATTGCTAAATCATATCGTGTAAATTTTATTACTCTCTGAATTTTCTATAAAATTGATATTTATTGTACTTAAGCTCACCTGGCCTGAGGAAACAGCCTATATTTCGCGACGCCACCACTGGTTTCCCCGCGAATGACGTCTGAGAAACGAGGGCCGAAAGTCCATACTGATGACGTATCGCTACCCCAGATCTGGGTAGTGCTTTTGATTGGTTGGAGAAAATTTTCCACGCGGTACGACCAATCAGAGGCACTACCCAGATCTAGGTAGTGACGAGTCATCAGTATGGAGTTTGTGGGCTTTTTATCAGGCGTCATCTCACGCGAGAGACCAGTGGTGGCATCGCGTTATATCGGCTGTTTTCTCATGATGAAGCTCTCCTAAAGATTTCCTTTGTAGCAAAGACTAATATTTAAGGACATGATAATCATGTCATGCAACTAGCAACAGCTGCGTAACGATGCCAATGGTATTATGCATTTTTTACATATTTTTTAAGAAATTAAAGTTGAAACCTAAAATTTCGTTGTAGAGAAAACTATATTGGGTGGGAGGGGGTGTCGGGACGGAGGGGGGAGGGGTGAGGGGGCGGAGGGGAGTTGGAAGGAGAAGTGGAGGGATTCCTAATTCAAGAATGAAAAAACCCTTGGCTAGTTATTCTGGTCAAACCAGGAAGCATTCTTAGCTGTTCTTAATGCTCAAACTAATCAACCTAGAAACAATTAGGCAAGGTTTAAAAAGATATCTTTCGTTCTCAAACCAGGCTCATTGTAAAAGACGGTACTGAAGGATGAGGAGGGCGGGAGAGGTTGGGGTACCAAATCACAGTGCCCAGCCTTGTTTTGGTTCAAATCTCATTCCCAGAGGCTGTGTTTACAAATTGAAACACTTAATGAATAAAGAGAAGTTTCATCTTTTCCTCCCAGTGTGCATGTCATTTCATCGACAACAAAAACCGCTGAGCAAGGAAACTGGTAGAACTTAATCACGGAGCCATGTGGAAATTGGAAGCTAAAACTTAAACTCATCCCCAGGAAGCGTTTCGTGAAGACACAAACAACGGGCCATGTGTGGCAGACTAAGTTAGACGCGGAAGCGAAAAAAAACTGATTCTAGGTGTCAACTGAGGTTTACTAATTCAGAATTGTATTTCTCTATTTCAAAAAGCAGGATCGTTTCTTCAGATGTATCAAATTATATAGTCGCACTCCTCTAAAACAAGAGAAATCTCGCTCCCATTTTCAAATTTATTCATCCCTTTCCCAGTGGTTAAATGCCAGTCTCTTCAGGACCCTCGTAGAAACCCTGTATAGCCCCAGGCTCCTCGGTAAACTTTGCAAACCTGGCTAACCCTAGCACGTGTTCTACAGGACCAAGGCTGCGAAAGGCACAGATTCAAGGATGTTCAAGTTGATAATTTATTTCATTTTATTTTCTGATTCATGCTACAACGTCATTCAGTTTTACAATCAGTCTTAATTTGTGTTGTACCTTTTCAGTAGTATTTACAAAGTTACAAGGGCAAAAATGTACGGCAACTCTTTCTTCCTACAAACATTAAAACTAGACGAATGTATTATGCACACACCCGGGGGGGGGGGGGTACTTTAGAAATTTCTGGGTGGGGATGTGTCGCTGGGACCCTGGAACCCTTAACCTATACCAGAGCTAGTTCAGCTGAATTTTGCTACCCTATACTAGAGTAAACTCCCCAAATCCCCCTATCCTAGAGTAGCTGTTTCCCTAGTCTAGATAAAATCTTCGACCAACTGATCAGTTTCCTGAAAAATGATACCCTATTCTAGACCCAAACGCTCTGATTTATATAACCTATCCTAGAGTAAACTCCTTGAAAGCCATACCCTTCACAGCGGCACATACCAGGAGCCCATGGGCTCCTGCACATACCTATATAGCCCATATATGGCAGTACCCCCCCGGTGCACACATGCGACATTGTATGATAACAAACTAGTATTTATTATCGGTAGGATAAATTACGTACTTCCTTGGTCCTACTCCGCTGCAATTCGCAGAATTTGTGTTAGTATATACTATAATATGCTAGCATAATATCCTTTTTTACCGGGCGTGCTTTAATTAAGAAAATTTCAGGAGAGGCTCCGCCACGAAGTCCAACCACTTAATATCCTTTTAGTTACCATTTATGACAGAAAAGGTACCCCTTTTATATACCTTCTTTTAACAAAAGGTACCACTTTCGCTTACCTAGTTTAAAACTTTGCATCCCTTCAAACTGCTGTAAATACACTTTCTTTAACATATAAGTAAATCACAAAACCAGTTTCATCTACTTAATCACTGCCTAAAAATGCATCTGTAAGCCCTTTTGGGCCTTTGTACAGACCGAAATGACAGATTTCTTGATCTTTCCCATACTTCAACTTTTATTCCCTGCCCTTTCTGTAATTGAAGCCTAAAATAGATACCCCTTCCGGGCGGAGCCTCCCCGTATAAGCCATTATAGGGAGCACTCCCGGGCTTGGTCATCGCAAGAATGGGCTGATTTATGATACTATGGGGGCCGATTACCATTAAGTGTTTATAATACGAATAGATAGATAGATTGATTGATAAATAGATGGTGACTTTATTTAACGAGGGTAGTCGCCTAGTCCCTTGTGGAAAAACTAAAAGGCACAATTCTGCTTGCAACTTACAGGAACTCGACCTAAATGAACGCAGCTTATTGCTAAGTCAGTGGAATGGGTCGCGAGTAAAGGTCTCCATCTTCTGATCAAATTCCGGAAGTCCGTCAAAGGGTAAATGATAACACTCTTTCAAGAAGTTACCTTGATTTTAATTACATTTTGCAAATTCAAAAATAGCTTGTTGCAAAGTAAGAAATAGCTTGACGGTACCGTTAATTTGATGTGTTGATCACCAGTTGGTATCTGCAGCAAGAAATTGTAATAAACTGAAATCCGGTTGCATTTATGGCAAAGTGACACTTGTCAAAGTAAATCTCATTATTTCTAAAGTTGTTTGTCGTCGAAGTACTTAGAAACACCCCCGATAATTAGCGACGACCACCCGAAAGTATTGAAAAATGCTTATTGGTGCATTACATGCCGTTTTTTCTTTAATCTTATTATTCCTAAAGTTGTTTGTCGTCGAAGTACTCACAAACACCCCCGATAATTAGCGAAGACCACCCGAAAGTATTGAAAAGTGCTTATTGCTGCATTACGTGCCGTTTCTTCTTTAATGTCATTATTTCTAGGCTGTGAACAGGCCTTTGGTCGAGCGGGGAACTAGGGAGAGGGAAAAGCGAAAAGGCCTGTAGACAAACATTTGGGACCGCCGTTCCACGGCACCCGCTGTGCATCAGATCCTGATGCAAGTTCTTATTGGCGAGAACACTGACTGTTGACAGGTCTAATTGACATCGGCTTTTCGGTCGGCACGTAGCACGCGTTTTGATCACAAAGTGGAAATATCAAAACACTCCAAAAAAAAGCTATTACTAACGAAGGAACTACGCGCTTCAGTCAAAAGACTCACACTATCTTTAGAAAAACACTAGGCTGGGGTTTACCGAGTCACAATGCAATTCTCCAAATAACTTTGGATCTGTAAATTACTATTCGTGATAATTTTAAATATTCTGCAAAGAAAACTAACGGGCGTGGTACAACATTTCGGAAACACATTACATTCACGGACTAAAGAATATCGCTTAGTTATTCAGATCCAGAAGGCTCCTTGGAGAAAAGTAAGACCCTTATTCAGCCGCAATAAAAAGCTTTACGCTTCAAAAGAGGTAAAAGAAAACGCTCTTGGATCAGAGGGCAAATCCTGCCGACCAGAGACAAAAACCACAGTGAATCGATATGTATACCATGACCTCTCAGTGTGAAACAAGCGGCTAAAATCACATTTGCGCGGTGAAAATGTAGAACCTTCCAGAGCATAAGCTACCCAGCAGAGGAAAAAACTTACGGGAACAAGCAGCATTTTGGCGTGAGGTAAACGTCGTGTAGGCCTACCGCCCCCTTTCATTGCTATAAATACGGGATAAATACCCAAAGGTGTAATTCCTGTCGGCGATCGAAGCGCTGCTGATCTCTTTGGACTTGTCTTTGGAGGTTCACGTTCTGGAGAAGGATGAGAAGTCATGAGAGTATCTGTACCTCTCGCATTCCAAGTTCACTCATTAGAGGGAACATTGAAGTCGCTGACATCGATAAGGAAGTCATCCGTACCGTCTTCTGAGTAAATCATTGAACAAGGAGAACTGCTTGATTCACTTCTGGAAGTTTGTGGGCTCAGCCAAAAACTTTTCATTCCTAGATGAAAGAAAATTTGAAAATAATAAAGATAACCTGCTTTTTCTGTAGTAATAAACTCGAGCCAATTTTCTGATCTAAAACAGGGAGAACCGCTAGTGTTGATGGGAGACGGAAAGCCTGACCATAATATTTTGTGCACAGCTACATGACTCATATGTGAATAAACTTTTAGCTGGTTTCAAGACGGTACTTGTTTATATCTGAACCATAAAAGTTGTAGACTGATAATAGCCAGTCATTTGAGAAATCGTCCCCTGAAGCTGTCTTGGGAAGCAAGTTTTCGAGATTCGCCAAGATTTTATACCCTGCTGTTGATCAAATCTAGACTTAATTTCAGGGTTATCGGTCCAAGGCCTCAAAATATATACGTCTGTAATTAAGATAGAGGAAAATCTGTAATTAAAATGAAAAATGAAGTAAAAACCGGTCTATAAGAAACTGACGCCTAAAAAAATCCTTTGGCGACTGAACCTAAAGAGTTGGCCACCAAAGGAAAAATTTAACTTGGAGGGTTGTCATCCAGCGGCACATCCCCAGTAGGCCCTTATAAGGAAGTACCCTCCGGGCTGGCACCAAGGTAGCCTCCCCGCAGACGTCCTCTGGGGTTCGTTCATCACGCATTCATAGAAATGAATGCGTAACGAACGAACCCCAAAGGACGTCTGCGCGGAGGCTAGCCGCCCAGGGTGAAACTCATAATGATCCATGAAGAAAAACAAAGAGAGGGATGGATGTTTACTAAGTGATTCCCCCTTAATTGTTCTGTATGTAATATCTTTCTGTTATTAGAACAACCTTCAGTCTTATCTACCAAAGAACCATTTCACGTGTTACTGAAAATTTATATATCATACTTAGTAGTTACTGCAGCATTATTCTAAGTTACTTATATCTTGCATTTGTGCAGTTGGTTTCCCTGATTTACCTAGCCTGCGTCGAAGACACTCTAAACCGAATTGCGGTCGTTTCGCCTACGTCTAGAGTCGATTCGCCTAAACCTGTAGGCAAAACGACCGGTTACCTCTAAACCGCCTGTATAGAGCGTACTATACCAATGGCCGAGTCCGATGCGTGTGCCGGCTTCAACGCAGGCTATGGTTCATCGAGCACACCCTTTTCAGTCGCTCTGGTCGAGGCTTGATTGTCAATTGGACGAGCCGAGCTCGTAGAGTGCTTGTTACTTGCTCGTAACATTTTCATATCATTTTCGCACGCTCGGCAATCCCTAGGAACTGCTAGTAGTACTTGCTTTTGCGCACAAAAACTTTCGCAGTGGATTTTTTCTTCGCGGGACTTTTTGGACGGATCTTCTAAAAAAATTACAAAGCTTGAAAAAGCGAAAATTATTTAGTAAGAAAATTATCTTTTATTTCTTTGGTTACCTTTCAGTACCTCCTGTATGACACACAGATCATGATGGGAGGGGGCAAAATGTACGCTATTTCGCCAGAAGAGTACATCTTTGCCGCGCTGAACCTCTACCTGGATATCGTCAACTTGTTCTTGTACATCCTCCAGTTAATTTCAGCTGCAAGAAACTAAAGTATTCTACGTATTAAAGGGAGTAGAACGATCTGAGGGAGCGGAGATCTTCCGCACTAAAAACCAAAAAGATCTGTTGCAGCCCCAAAACGTCAATTGAGCCCTGCAGGACAAAGTCCTATTCAGCCTCTCCTGGAGCTATTCGAACACAATTTAGAATGAAACAGCCCCATCAAAAGCTTATTCCAGCCCTCACGGGGACTCTTTCAACCCTTGTGTCCAAGTCAGCCCTAGGTAATTGGAATGTATTTGTGGCTGGCCTCCCGTAGTACATACAACAAGAGGAGTTGCTAACAATCAACACGAACGTCCCAAACGTAGTTTATTCACAGGTCCTCGGTACAACACATTCTTTTTACTCCTTAGTTCTTGGATCCTGAGTCCCGAGATAACAATCTGACATGACAAATACATGATAGGCTAAATACGTGATTCGTAAGTACTAAACTTCAAAATGTCGTGTGAAATACTCTCTTGGGATTTTCCGTAAAATGTTCTTTTAACAGTTCTTACCGTTTAGGCCGTATAATGTCCGATGGATGGCGATAACTATCCAAAAACTTGAACAACACGAGAAAGGGCTAACATGGCGGCCGCTTACTAAAATCTGGTGCGGCTGCTAAGCTTTTACAACATACCGCTGACTGCGCAGCGCTGCAGTCACATGGCTCCCCTAATTGTTGCCTAACAATTACTTAAGTTAATGTCCATACTAGACAGTTAAACAAAACAAATGTTCATAAAGGCGGTCACTTGTGTCTTCTACACCTGTCGGGGCGACTTCACTGAGTAGTTGGCTCCTCGTTGGGGAATTCCTCGGTCTCCCTGCTGCTATCACCAACATCCGCTTCATCTGCAGAGGGTACCAGTAAGACTAATTTGTGGATTGGTCTATCCAGGAACGTAGGTGGCTTTCGACGTCTGCCTTGGTTGTTAAGTTCTCCATCAGCTTTCACAATTTTGACTTTTCTGATACATCCGTCTTCGCTAGGGTAGACTTCTACGACTCTAGCGAGTGGCCATTGGTTACGTGGTCCTTCGTCTTCCTTGGATACGATTACATCTCCAACTGATAGATTTCGCTTTGGATACATCCACTTGTTACGAGCCTGCAGGCTATGAAGAAACTCACGGCGCCATCTAAGCCAAAATTCGTTCGCGAGATATTGCACTCGGCGCCACCACTTGCGGGAATATAGATCTGCTCGCTGGAACCTTCCAGGCGGTGGAAGTACAACTTTAGCTTTCAAGGTAAGTAAATGACTGGGCGTAAGTGGTTCTGGTGCCTCTGGGTCATTTAAGTCGTTCGTAGACAAGGGTCTGGAATTAACAATACACTCTGCTTCAGTCATGAAGGTTCTGAACGCTTCGTCGTCCAACTGTGTGCCAGCGCTCAGAAGTAACGTCTCCAGTGCACTACGAACAGTTCGGATTAACCTTTCCCATGTGCCACCCATGTGGCTGGCATGAGGTACATTCATCTGAAATGGTATCCAATCACATCCGTTCTCCACTAAGTACTCTTGCACCCGGTTCTGATCCAGTTCTTCTAAGGCAGCTTTTAGCTCATTCTTCGCTCCTACAAAGTTTGTACCCTGATCACAGCGGAGCTGTCTGACTGGACCGCGTCGGTTGAGGAAGCGACTAAGTGCGTTGATGAAGGAACTGGTACTTAACGAGTTGGCTGTCTCCAAGTGAACACCTCTGCTGGCCATACAGGTAAAAATAACTCCGTAACGTTTAACTTCACTCCTCTTTTCCTTGATCGGGAAAGGTCCAAAGAAATCTACAGCACAATACGAGAAGGGGGCCGAAGGTTCAACTCGATCCACAGGCAAATCAGCCATCTTCTGAATTTGCAGGGGGCCGCGCATTTTTCTGCATGTAACACACTTGGAAATACAATTTGACACTGCTGACGATCCACCAACAACCCAGTAGCCTCTCTGGCGCAACTCATTTTGGGTGATACCTCGTCCCATGTGGTTCACTTTGGCATGCCAGAATCGAATCAGCAAATCTGTAATATGACTTTTACGAGGAAGTATCACAGGATGCTTCGTTGCAAATGGAAGGTTAGCTCGTCTCACGCGGCCACCAACGCGGATAACACCGTTTTCATCGAGAAATGGGTCCAAACGATATAAGCAACTAGACTTCTTGACGGCTAGATTTCTTTCTCTTGCGATCTTTCTAGTAGTAAGCTCTCCAACTTCCTTAAGTTCCTTTAAAACTTGCATCTCGTCATGGAAATGTTCACGTTGAACAACCTTAAGAACTTCCCTCTCTGCTGCGTGAAGTTCTGTAAGTGTGACTGATACCTTCGGTAATGGTCTGATGCTCTCACCACCCGTTTGTCTCGTCAACTTCACTTCTCTACTTGCCAGTTTGCTCTTCAGTCGTAGACACAAAGCTATTGCCTTCAGCACATGCTGCCAGCTTGACATGTGGCGCAAACGGCTTGACGTTAACGGTTCAGGGGCTTGAGTAGCTCTGCTCTCTACACGAGATGTGAAAACGGCTGCTTTCCTTACTTCAGGATCACTTTCGGTCACTTGACATTCTTCTATCTTCTCAGGCTGGAAAGTTCCACTCTTCCAAAGAAATAAGGGTCCAGTTAGCCAGTTGGTTCCTTGTAATAACTGTGACGCTGTAAGGCCTCGCGAGGCATGGTCAGCAGGATTAAGTTCAGTGCTGACATACAACCAAGAACTCGGGTTAGTGACGTCACGAATCTGCTGCACACGATTTGCCACATACACATGAAACCTCTTAGCTTCGTTGTTAACATAACCAAGGACGATTTTGCTGTCTGTCCAGAAATGTTCCTTAATGTCCGTGTAAGACAATTCTCGACGAAGAAATTCACTCACGTTTGCTGAAACAGTAGCTGCAGCCAATTCTAGCCTCGGCACAGTGATTTGCTTTAACGGGGCCACTCTAGATTTCCCAATGACAAGGGAACAGTACGCCTTGTCCTCCACATTGATTAGTCGAAGGTACGAGCACTGTCCATAACCCTCTACACTAGCATCTGAGAAATGATGCAACTCGCTGGCTTTGACCTGCCCAAAGTTCTCCGGCTTAAAACAACGTTGAGTTTGCAGCTGATCGAGATTCAGAACATCCTGACGCCATTTCTCCCAATGAGTATACAAACTCTCTGGAATTGGGCTGTCCCAATCAAGCTTGTCTCGGCACGTTTGCTGCAAAACTTGTTTTCCTTTCAAGGTAACTGGGGCAACGAAACCACTAGGATCGTAGATTGAACTGATTGTGGAAAGTACGCCACGTCGCGTTAGGGGACGGTCACGCAGCTCGATGCGGAATTGAAAACTGTCATTCTCAATGCACCACACTACTCCTAAGGCACGTTCTAAGGGCAGTGGATCAACCTTCAAGTCTAGCTCCTTTAATCCTTTGGCGCGATCTTCGGCCGGAATCTGTTCAAGAACTTCTCTTTTGTTTGATGAAATTTTGTGCAGTCTCAGGCCGGCCTTGGCGCAAATGCCTTGACTTGCTTTTATCAGTGTAACAGCTCGCTCCACGGTAGGGACTGATTTTAGTCCATCATCCACATAAAAGTCCTGTCGTATAAACTCAGCAGCTTCTTCACCAAACTCTTTCTCCCCATCATCTGCTGCTCTCTTTAGACCAAAATTTGCGCAGCCAGGTGAACTACCAGCACCGAAAAGATGAACCTTCATCCTATACTCAGTCACTTCATTTGCAGGATTCCCATCCTTCCACCACAAAAAGCGCAGGAGATCTCTGTGTTCCTCTGACACCATAAACTGATGAAACATACTCTTAATGTCAGTCATAAACGCAACATTTTCTTGTCTGAATCTGCACAGGATCCCCAGAAGAGTGTTCATGAGGTCGGGTCCTTGTAACAAGTGATCGTTCAGGGACACCCCTTCATACTGGGCCGAACAATCAAAAACAACCCTGATCTGGTCTGGTTTTTTTGGGTGGTAAACACCGGTGTGTGGTACATAGTTAACCATTCCATCCTGAACTCCATGGCGGTCCGGTGGTACCTCTTCTGCACACAAAGCAATCACATCTTTCATGAATAAGCGATAATCTTCCAGAAACTTGGGGTTTCTCTTAAACCTTGCTAAAAGTTGGTGCCATCTCTTGACAGCTAGTTCGCGGTTGAAGGGTAGAGACGGTTTGTCTGTCTTCAAAGGGAGAGGCATCTCGTAGTGCCCATCCGATCTCTTCACAATACCATTCTCAAGGATGTTGAGGAATCTCCTGTCTTCAGCTGAACAGGGCTTGGTATTTGCAGGACTTTCTGTAAAGTCTGACTCAAGAATCTTAATAATCTTCTGTGGGTTGATAATCTCTTTCACCTTTGTCGTAAAGGCAAAGTGTTCATGGGTTTCTTTGACCATCACCTTGTTGCACACTCCTTCCTTATGGTTGGCTTCACCTGTAGATTTGCACACCTTGCCGATTATACCCCACCCCATTAAAGATCTTTGGCCGTAAGGGTCGTCTTCACCTCCCACTAGGACTTCTCTGGGTCTGACGATACTAGGGCAATTATTGCCAATCAGCAAGGAGATTTCCACACTTGGATTGTAGGGCATGAGCTCGTCAGCAATAGGACACAGATGTTCCCATTTCCGGGCAACACTGGCTTTTGGAATCTGCGACCGACTGGCTGGGATGATATCTCGCTTGAACATCATGGGTAGCTTCACAGCATGCTCCCTTCTAAAATCCAACACCTCAACTCCACAAATACGGTTGCTTGGTACATGTACATTTCTCTCTTGCACTGTTGTCAGCAGCAAGTCGGTTGGTGGGCCTTGCAAGTCCAATTTTTCACACAAACTTTGCGACACAAAACTCACATTGGACTGGTCATCTAGCACTGCATATTGTAAGACTTCTTTACTGGGTTGGCTAACTTGTCTAACCCAAACAGGTACAATCATGGCATGATCCGAGCCGCCCTCTTGCTCTGGGATGGTACAAACATTTGTACAGTTCGTAATACTTTCCTTGGGAGTTTTCTGAATATGGAGA
The DNA here is from genome assembly GCA_964035525.1 of Porites cylindrica. Taxonomy (NCBI): domain Eukaryota; kingdom Metazoa; phylum Cnidaria; class Anthozoa; order Scleractinia; family Poritidae; genus Porites; species Porites cylindrica. The sequence goes on along the minus strand of OZ037777.1, from coordinate 2,237,921 downwards.
CATGTAGGGTGATTTCCAGAACACGTGCGACATTTAAGTCTGTTCTTACAGGAGGATACTTGATGTTGACTGCTAGAGGCACATCCAAGACAAAGAAATTTCTTATAGAAGAAGTCCTTCCTTTCCTTGTGCGGCTTCTCTGCAAACTTTTTACACTCGTCTAGCTGATGTTCTTCCTTGCAAAACAGACATACTTCGGTCTTTTTCTTCTCGCTCCTCCCTTGCGAACAGGTTGGGGGTCTCTCCTTTTCACCTTGACCCTGGGCAGTCACGTTCTTGCTTGGATCCAATACATGAGTTTCGAAGGAAAAGGCCTCCTCGCCTTTTGGTGAGCGTCTGAATGGTCCTCTAGGCCTAACAAACTCTTTGGTTTTGGACAGCTCCTCAAGTTCGGGAATGTTCGCTCTCTCTGCACACTCTTTCACAAATGAAGCAAATTCAGAGAAGGTAGGGTAAGTACCATTTCCTTTTGAGACTCTACACTGTTGTACTATTCCTCTCCACTTATTCTGAATTTGAAATGGCAACTTGTTTAGAGTTTTAACGTTCTCCTTCGCAAAGTCTAAGACAGCAAGACTAGGAGTAGTTTCTCTGGCGGCAATTATCTTTTGCAGGAAGTCAGAAAGATCTCTTAGGGCCTCCGCATCTCTTACGCCAATCTTAGGCCAGTTCTCCAGTTTGTTCATAAAGGCTGTCCCTACTACATTGCAGTTACCATACCTTTCCTTTAACAACTTTCTCGCAGACTGATAGGCATCTTCAGTACCAATTAACATATACTGATCAACAACTTGTTTGGGCTTTCCTGAGATGTACTGATGTAGGAAGTTCAATTTTGTCTGCGCGTCCATTGGTTTGGAATCAATAAGGGCACTGAAGGAACTGTTCCATGTAGGATACTCCAAAGGATCTCCACTAAAAACTGGGATTGAAATCTTAGGCAGTTGCCCTGAGATTGCTAGTTGCCTGTTCACTAGGTTCTGCTCCATAGTAGCTGCCACCAACATACTACTTGTTTCCACTAATTTGTCCATACACTTTTCTAAGACGACAGAGTGTGGTTGAAAGGGTGTGGCACTGGGGCTTAACGTACTGTGCACTCCATTTTCTACACGCGGAAGACTGAAAGTGGGTTGGGCTCCATTTAACTGAGTTGAAGAGTAGATAGGTTCTTGCTGACCAGGAGAGAGATCACTCTTACTTGTGACTGGAATTGAATTAAGGAATTTGTCCATGTCCTTGACTTTATCAGCGGGGGGAATCGAGTTTAGATCCTGATCATCAAACAGTTCTACTTTATCTGCTGACATGCATACATTAAGCTTTGCTTGATTCTGAGCAAGTTCACTTTGTAATCTTAGCTCTTCCAACTTTCTTTCTTGTTCTAATTTGGTCAACTCAGTCTTTCTGTGTTCTAATCTCAGTAACCGTTCCTTCTCTATATAGGCCAGTTTAGCCTTTAAGGCAGCTTCCTCCTTTTGTAACTGAAACCTATCTTCTTCAACATTATCATTGGAACTTATTTTTGACCTACTACTTTTCTTGGATGCTCGACTGGACCTCTTGGATGCTTCAGAGATTGAATCATCCACGTGGTGTTCGACAAATTCCAGAAACTTTATCTCTGATCTAATGTCACACTCAAAATTTGACCATTCTCTGCCAACTTGATCAACCATTCTTTCAATATTTTCCACATTCTCATCTGGGTTCGCAAAAACCTTAATCTCTTCAACCATGTCTTGAAATTCGCAATACAAAATCTGAGCTTCGCTGAATTCTCTCTTAAATTCTACTAGTTTAGTTGACTGACCTCGCTTCAGTAGAGTACCTCTCATTCGCTTCACCAGTTCACATTTCTTAGTTTTCAAGTTACTTGTTTTCAAGTTGAGTTGATACGTATACCCTTTCTCCGTCAGGAAACGCTTCCTTGATTCATCAGTTTCTTCTTCCAGCGCCACATTGACCTGGTCTTCGGGTCTTGCTTCTTTGTTGACGGACATGACTGCTACACGAAGATCGTCTAACGATTGTTATTGTGGCTGGCCTCCCGTAGTACATACAACAAGAGGAGTTGCTAACAATCAACACGAACGTCCCAAACGTAGTTTATTCACAGGTCCTCGGTACAACACATTCTTTTTACTCCTTAGTTCTTGGATCCTGAGTCCCGAGATAACAATCTGACATGACAAATACATGATAGGCTAAATACGTGATTCGTAAGTACTAAACTTCAAAATGTCGTGTGAAATACTCTCTTGGGATTTTCCGTAAAATGTTCTTTTAACAGTTCTTACCGTTTAGGCCGTATAATGTCCGATGGATGGCGATAACTATCCAAAAACTTGAACAACACGAGAAAGGGCTAACATGGCGGCCGCTTACTAAAATCTGGTGCGGCTGCTAAGCTTTTACAACATACCGCTGACTGCGCAGCGCTGCAGTCACAGTATTGGCCCTGATGAAGGAAGCCACTTCAGAACCCAAAAAAGAGGACTATATTTTAATCACCGAAACTTATCGATTTTTAGGGCTGAAACAGATCTCTCTGATTTACAGTAATAAATGACTAAGAACCGCCCATATATTACAGAAGTCAAGTGCTTTTCTTAAAGAAACTTTTTTTTCTCTACATAAAATGCTTTGATCCCTCTCTCTTTCCCCTGGACCAATGTTAAGAAGCATATTATAACATACCGAACATTTGAATGAATGACAGAATTACCGTAAATAAGACAACAATGTAGTGTCGCAAATGAGACGTGCGTGTTTCAAAGAAGTGGTCGCGTACTCAGATATTTAGCCCCCACCATTTACATGGAAAAACCAGTCGGTTCACGGTTGAGGCAAACGATGAGCAAAATTCAGGTAATGAAGGATGGTAAATTCCATCGGGAATAGCGTTTGTCATTTGCCGAAATCAGTCCCATTTACCAAAAATTAACGGACGGATACTAAGCCCTGAAACTGGAATCAAAGATGGCTCTGAAGAAATGAACCTGATCGTGAACTTCCGTTCGGAATATTTCAAACCAGGAAAACAGGACTACCTTTTCAGATGTTCCTTTTCAGTTGGGACGACCATAAAAGTCGAGATTCAATAACTTTCCAACCGGATTTTCCGAAAACTTATTTGTAGATGAATAAAAGTGATCTATACCTTTTAAGACGTTCCGCGTTTATTTTGGAATTTCTTTACGGGAGCGACCAGAACAGCTGTGCTCCACTTACTTTCTCACCGGATTTTCTGGAAACATTTTGTAAATGGTGTACAACGGTTAGGTGCCATTTATACGGGAAGATCCCCTCTTATAATAGGACACGTCTTCATGCAGGGGCACCCAACGACAATTTTTGGAAAATATCTGTTCGGAAGACGATTTGAGATCTAGAATTTCGGAACATTTGTTGTAAAATTTCTTGCTTGCCTGCCTTTCCTAGGATTTTCGAACATCTAAATAATGGTATAATGGCCTATTTTTAACGGATTTCTACCCTAAAAAGATCACCTAGAATTTTCGGGAGCCTTTTTTCTGGCTGAAATTTTCGAAAAGGTAAGTTTTGATCGCTATAATGTTCGGATCACTAGACTTTCAGCTAGGAAATCCGAACAGATGAAAAATTTTTAGGGGATGAAAAGATGCCTATATCTACCGTTTAAGAGCGAATGCACAGAAAAATCGAGCAAACCGTGGCCACGGCTCAAAACCTAACCTACCCTCATTTTAAGTCTGTAATAAGGTTTTAATGAGTTTATAACACTGCTGAGGTTTAAATTTCAAAATGCGGCCGAGTTTGGGAATTATTTGAGATTTTCGATTTCAATGGTCCGCGGGCCTAAAATTAGCCGCCGAACACGGCAATATAGCCTAGCGACAGAAATGAGCTGACTTTCATAAACGAGCGAATATATTGGCAATCTTCCTCTTAAATCTCAAAAAACAGATATTAGCAATTTCTAAACAGCACATTTTTTTAGATTTAGAGCATAAAATATCGACGAACGAGCACAATTTTGAAACGTGATTTGCATAATGTTTATAAATACAACAATTTACCGCTAAAACCAAAATCGAATTTTCTATATGGGGGAATTCTCCAAATCACCCCTAATCCCGCTTACTACCTAATGAGATATAGTACTTCAACATTATCTGAAAGTTAGTCTGGTGTTCTCGCGAACGCTTGTAAAATAGATTGATTATTTTGAGGTTATTTTGCCCGAAACAACCGCTAATTGACCCCAGGGTCAGTTGACACGTGCACGTCACCTTAGTTTTATGCATCGATTTGAGCTCGTTAAAAGGGAGAAACTAACAAGATTTTTTTAATATGTACCTGTTTTAATGAAATACACGCAATCTTCAAAAGGAGAGGCAGTTCAGTGGGTAATGTCTGTTCTTGAGATCTTGTAGATTGTACCATGGCGTCTGCGAGTGGACCTGAGTCTAGGTCTGTTTTCCCGTGACTGCGAAATCAGAATAACATCATGAAATAATTCTCGCTCGAACTTTCGTAAATGAATCCGCTTTGCAGTGCCTTACCTGAGATAAAAAGTGGGCCGAATAGGAAAACATTCTAGCGCAATTTGGATCCTTTGCAGCACGTAGTGTATGTGCTAAGCGGCGATGGTATCAGTGACTTTTAATTAGTTACTCACCTCCGATTGCGTGACCAGGAATTTATCGATTGTCTCCTGCGAAAAATAAGTGCACCCAAAGCTTTCGGGGTACAGTAAATTCATTTTCCTGTATGACCAGGTGTCCTTTTGTCCTATTTTAAAAGCGGTTAACTAAGATGATTAGCAAACATACTGTCCCACTTTTAAAAATGGTACAGTAACTGAATGTTCTGTTCTTCTGATTTTCCCCCCACCCCGGAGTGTTTAGAAGATATATTTGCACTACGCATGAAAGGCAAATGGATTAAATTTTAAGGTTCAAGGCGGTTTTAAGGCATGGGTTACCAGTGGATTAGTCAGACTTCTCATATGGTGCATTGAACGGAAAATTACAGGCATGATATCTCTGCTATTGTATATATGTTCGTTAAGTGATTTTCCAGCAAACATTTTTTTACTTTTTTACCCCAAAAGTTTTTTCCGTTCAATTCTTATCTATGAGATCTAAACTTAGTTAAATTTCTGTAATTTGTTGTTAAATGCAATTGTGCAAACAACTAACTATTTAATTTTGCGTAAAAGCTACATGAAATTGTACTGTTTAGCCGTAAATCATAAAAATGAGAAAGCATCATGCTTTCTCTTTTCAAGTCTAGTAGGACTTAAGCAATGGCATTGCTTAAGTCCTAGTAGTTGTTCTCCATGTCTGCTAAGGAGGAAATAGTTTGCTCTTTTCAAGAAATTGTTCTTGCCCATTGCGGTTTCAAACCAAGGATAGCAGCAAGTCTGTCGTGGTCATATACTGCTACTTCAGTGCAAACGAGGCATAGGCGCACAAGTCAGCGCTTGCGTTTAGTCAGGTGCCGAAAATGATGTGGAGGGCGTCCATGTTCGCTCCGGCTCGAAAAGGTAGAATCAGTTGTGCAGTAAAAAGTAATGCGAAAACCTGCGTGGGCTGGGGAAAGAAAGGCGTCTTATTTTTCTTTGGCTTGTTCTATTTTCGCGACGTGGTACAGGCTACGAAATACTGACAAGCTCAGTATATGTCTTCACCACCGAGAGTCACTTGCCCTTAGCCGGACACGCCCCTCACGTATCATGTTCGTTCCTAAAGTTATTTCAAAGCACAGAACCAAACCTGATCAGCGGCCGAAGGCAGAAAAGGGGATGAGCAAACGGATGTCACAGCATATTTTGCAAGAAACTGGTATCCTTGTGCCTATCGGCTCAGGAACGATTGATTACTACTAGAATTAATATCAGGGTCAGAATTTGAGTGCTACAATGGGAGGAAAGGAAGAAAAGGAAACCGCCGCGCACACCTGTTAAGTCTTTTATAATCTTTCTCGTCCTGACAGTTTCAAGGCATAGAGTGTTTTCACATGACATCACGGCGGCCATATTGGTGTCCCAAAACAATGAAACGGCGGCCATGTTGGTGTCCCAAACCAATCCTGTAGGAGTTGAACTCCTTTCTTATGCAAACGCTTTCTTTTGTTCCAATAAATTTGCATAGATGCTGGCCACGTGAGTGAAAACACTCTATTTAATTTACAGTGTCTGTTGCAGGTGTCGAATTAATCTTACAGCAACTGGAAACGTGGCCACGCTTGCTGAAACTGAGATTGCTTGTAGGATGAACGGCTATAGTTTGGTATATTCACGAGCGCGTTTTGTCCAGTGAACTGAGTGCTTAGTTTTTCTTAACGAAGGGATGGGGTGGGTCAAGTGAATAGTTCGGGGAACGTTTGCTCTCTTTAGAGGGGGGGGGGGGGGGGGTATATTTGTTGATATCAGGAGTTCTGGCCTGGATAGAGTCGTTGTAAAGCTATTTTTGCTTCGGAGTATCGGTTTACCGGAAGCTGAGCAAGGAAAAGTCAAATGGTGCATTTATGGAATAATAATAGAGATTCTCATGGTCTAACAGTGCGAAGATTAGACTTCTGGTAAGGTGGCAACGATCAAGGCCCGCATTATAATTCATAATAATTGAAGGTCATGATGTAAAAAAAGCGACTGAAATGGTGGATGCCATGCAATCCTCTCGGGTGGGGGCGGCGTACCTGGCCTTAAAGGTTGCCCCTGCGACAGAAGGCAAGCATGCCCAGATTGTCCACGGGTTGCTAAATGAGACCGTCCCTTTCTTAGTACCCGTTCCCTGTCTTAAAATTAGACCCGGGCAAATTTCTTGAGATTGCACCATCATTTTGGGCTTAAAGCTTCCAAAGTCCAACAATAATGGCGCATGTTCGCGACGGTTTTTTAAGTCAGTCAAGTTCTTAAACCAGGCCTTAAACGGCCAGTTTTAAGTGTCGATAACAGTTAAAAAGGCATACAAACCTCATGCAAAAGACAGTGGGAAGGAAGTGCACATCGGTGATGGGGAAAAAGGAGTAGCCCACAGTTATTTAGGGGTGGATCTTTCGAAACATTCTTATACTCTTGGACAGATATGCATTGTTTAAAGTTTTAGACAAACCAGGTGTAAATTTATAGTAACAAACTGTTAAATATACATCAGCAAGATTTTTGCGAATCCTATTTTTCGCTGGAGACTATCGTTTACTGGCTGGTCACGCAATCAAAGGTAACGTACTTTCCTACGTTTGTTTACTCACCTTTCGCTCAGCAATACACTGCGTTCCACAAAGGATCCAAATTGTGCTAGAATTGTTTTGCTATTCGGCCCACTTTTTATCTCAGGTAAGGCACTGCAAAGCTGATTCACTTACGAAGATTCGAGGGAGAATTATTTCTTGATGTTATTCTGATTTCGCAGTCACTGGAAAACAGACCTAGACTCAGGTCCACTCGCAGACGCCATGGTAGAATCATGGTACAATCTACAAGATCTCAAGAACAGAAATTACCCATTGAACGGCCTCTCCTTTTGCGTGTATTTCATTAAAACAGGTACATATTAAAAGAATCTTGTTAGTTTCGCCCTTTTAACGAGCTCAAATCGATGCATAAAACTAAGGTGACGGGCACGTGTCAACTGACCCTGGGGTCAATTAGCGGTTGTTTGCGGCAAAATAACCTCAAAATAATCAATCTATTTTACAAGCGTTCGCGAGAACACCAGACTAACTTTCAGATAATGTTGAAGTACTATATCTCATTAGGTAGTAAGCGGGATTTGGGGTGATTTGGAGAATTCCCCCATATAGAAAATTCGATTTTGGTTTTAGCGGTAAATTGTTGTATTTACAAGCATTATGCAAATTACGTTTCAAAATTCTGCTGGTTCGTCGATATTTTATGCTCTAAATCTAAAAAATGTGCTGTTCAGAAATT
>OZ037777.1:2225000-2227500 GCA_964035525.1 Porites cylindrica | reverse complement strand
CTAAATGTAGCCCAAAACTGGACCATTAATTTTGGAATTCAATAAATGTGAAGACAGGTTTTAGCTTTTAAAAGTATAGTAGTAGATAGAGTGACATGGCCATACATTCCAGAATATAGAAGGAAATTAAAAAAACCATCGATTTTGTATCGAATGGTGCTCCACAAATGATAGTAACCCTGTAAAACGTAAAGTAATTTATTGTTTGTGGGGACAAAAAAATATATACAGAAGCCCATTGCAAAGTGAAGATCACTGATAACTGGCGAAAGTCAACTCGGTCTTTCTGGTTACTCATTATAGGTTACTCAGTCTGGGTACTATAGTGTCGGCGTAAGGTGTCGATAATAGAGAGCTTTAAATTCTGAGACGAGGACGACTTCGAGTACGAGATTTTCTCAATACTGAGTACTGTACACGAGCCGTGAACCAGCGTCATTTTGGTGGCAAAACTTGATAGCCGTCGTAATTCTACTAAGAGTTTTAAAAGTCGTAGTGGCGGGAACAGGTGATCAAACGTAAGAAGTTTTATCATTTTGCGATCGGAAGAGGGTTTAACCTTCTTTAGTATAAATAACCCTACTAACTTTTTTGGTGAAAAAAGCTCAAATGAATCTTTCCGGGGTGTCTTTTTTTAGAATACGCATTAAAACTTTGAGTTAAATCTCGTATTCTTACTCGTTTTCGTCGTCAAATCTAAAGCTATATAATAGAGAGAGCCGGGGACAACAAAGCAACCCCTTAATAGAGAGTTGACTATTTTGAAGTGAAAGAAACACACTTTGGTTTGTAGATGCAATTTTTCTGCATCGTTAGCCGCGAATGTTGACTGCTCGCTGAGTTTTGCTTTCGTAAACTTGCACACATAGAAGTGAAGTTCTTCTTCCTCACTGGCCCCTCTGAGACTAGTTTTGTTTCTCTGCAATCTCAATGTCTTCCCCGATTCCCTCGTCGCGTGGGTAACAAAATTAACTTTTTTCCCACGGACTAGTCGTTAAGTACTTGTAAACTGCAATAAAAAATATTGTATTTTAAAACATATAAAAGAGTTATATCTATTGAAATATTGTATTGCGGTATGTCATGAACACGATCGTAGAGAACAGTATGCATTAATTCTACGAGACTAGACATTTATTAGTGGTTTAGTCTTACAAGATCTATTTCCATGTCCGAATAGACCTTGTCACGGTTTTGAATACCATCTTGACGAGATGGCTTCGAAAACCGTGACAAGGTCTATTTGTCTTTTGAGAATTCCAAACGATTTTTGCTCAAAGAGCTACAAATGAGTTTCAGGCTTAATTTTCTGCTTGCAAGGTGAAAAACACACTTCAAGAAGTTCTCTTTTAACTAGAACGTAATTCCTGTATTTAATCCCGTTGTCGCGAAAAAAAAATTGGGAAAACTTGTTAGATGTAATGTTACATACATAAGCGTTATTTTAATAGAGGGACGTCAGCCCAAATTAAACGTCAGGCTGAAAAAATGTTTTACTCCACCTAGATTCAGGCCTCGTCCACACGTATCCGGATGTTTTTTCATCTCAGTTTTCTAGGAAAAATACACTTCCTCAAGTAGCATATTCGAATCGTTTTCGCCCTTTCCTCTCGACAACGCTAGAGCATGCGTAATGCAATGCTGCGTGATGTATGACATAATCCTATTCGAAAACCTCCGTTTTCGCCCCGCTTCCACACGAAAATTTTCTAAAATCTCCACTCTAGACCGTTTTAAAAAATCTGCGTTTTTGTTGCTCGAAAACGCCGTTTACGTATGGACGGAAGGCTAAGAGGGAGAAAAGAAATCTCAGTTTTCAAAATATCCGGATACGTGTTGACAGGACCTCAAAAAATATTTATGATATAAACAACTAATGCTGCGCCTCTTCGGTGCTTATGTTTGCGCCTCTTAAAATACCCATATTTCATTTAATTCACAGGGCAAATGAATAAAATATCCTTGAATCAAACTAATGTGACCGTAAAGCTTTGATATCAGCAATTTAAACGAAAACGACAATTAACAATCGCCCCGAGAGCAACTAGCCTCTTGAGTCCTAAGTGCGTCATATCACGACATTCACACAGCTGAAGCATAAACCAATTTATTGTTTCATAAAATTGTCAATGCAATCAATGCGGCAGTTAACTTCAAATTTTATTATTAATTATAACGCGCGCTCAAAGCAGTACGCGTCAATGTCTGAGTGACTATATTTTGTTTTTACATTGACAGTTATGTTTGAGGTTTAGAATCCATATCGAGATGGAAAACTATTAGTTCACCGAAAAAATTCATTTTGAACGTAAAAATTTGCCCTCGACATACAATCTTTTTTGTATATCAGTAAGAGTGTTGTTTTACCGGCCCACACCGAATGCCGTAGTCTTATTTTTCTGCTGATTTTACGCTGATAATATTGTACTCTTCTTAAACTATAGCTTAAGGGACTGTGCAATAATTATCAGGAGGGGGGGCTGAAAAACTAGAGGGGAGG
>OZ037777.1:2210000-2220000 GCA_964035525.1 Porites cylindrica | reverse complement strand
CTGCAAGGTTTAAATGTATCTCTTATGATTGATAATTACGTTAATTTAAATTAATTTACTTATTGAAGAATGGTGGATGGGTCAAGATATGCGAGTTTGGTCTTTAGATCTTAATGAGCGACTCATGTACTTGATTTTTAAAATTATTATTGATATTAAATTTGTTTTAGATGTTTTGGATAAGGCATTTTACGCTTTAGATTTTATTGCTCTTATGACGTTCTCGTTGTTGTCACTGTCGTCTGATCTTATAAGGTCCCCATTGTTTTTGTGACATGGTGCTATCATACACCATCCAGCATAAAAGAACGAGCGCATTCCCGCTTGTCATATAATGTATCCAGTGTAAAGGACGGTATCGTGTTTCCATCGTTTCATATTTTCGCTCTTGTGGACGGGCAAAAAAGGACTCGAATACTCTACGTGTGGGCACGTTTTTAAAAAAGGGCGGAATCTCTGGTTAGGTGTGGCAGGGGGCTAAATATAAATTATGTGTTAATTTGTATGGTTTATTTTACGTATTTTAACAACAGATTACCAACATATCCAAAAATATATATGCTTAATTTTGTTATTGCCAACGGTTTGCGATCAAGACCGCTTACGATTGTTTTCTTTAGATACTGCGTACATTTCCGTAATTAATTACCAACCGTAAAGCTTTATCACCGTCACATGAATTTAAACATTTCTTTTGCAGAAAATGCCAATTCAACATTTCAGCTTTTACATGTAAAAACAAACGGAATCAGATATACATGTATTCAGTTTACCCATCCGAATACTGGTGCAAAGTATGCGCTCAAGGTGGTGAATCAAAGTGGAGTAGTGTTTGAGGTGTGTTGACATCACAATCATATGCAGCGTAATAACATTCAGTTAAACCTTCATCCAGGGGATACTCAAAGAAATTTTATATATACGGGAAGTCTCCGCTCACTGGCCCAACCCCTTTTACATACCATTTTTGAGGGAAAAGATACCCCTTTCGTATCATGGTACCCATTTCACATACCTAGTTTAGAACTTTGCTTCCCCTTTAACTGCTGTAAATGCACTGTAATTAAATATATGAAACAATCACATAACCAGAACGTTTTCTCGACTTTTTTTACGGTCACTAAAAGCATCTTTTAGCCGTTTGGGCCTTTTTACCGTCTGTGTAACTACAGATTTACCTAGCCTTTCATTTATCTAAAGCCTGAAAAAACTATGCCTTTTGACCGGGGAATCCCCCTTTAGGCCATTATAGGGAGTACTCTCCCGCTGCCTCCTTTAAGTGGCCACCCTCGGGGTACCGGCAATTGACCGCTTAATGTAGATTTTTCACTCAATAAAGGTTTGTCATAAATTATAATAACCTTTAGCAGAAACATACTTTATTTTGAAACAAACACGGGACGGGAGCGGCATTACTGGCCCAAGATCATTCGTCACATTTTATTTTGGACTGTATTTCACTTCATTATATTTTCCAAATTAAGCCAAACGAAGATTATCAAGCGCTTGCTGGCCACTTATAGAAGTAATGGGTGCCGGGATGGCCATAAGGTGACCCCGGGCACAGGCGCTCAATTGAGGTTTCATTGACAATTCTTTTCCACAATTCTTTTCTGAATTGGGACTTTGATTACTGACCGCTTAATTCAGGGTGGTTGCTAAACTGGTCGCCTCTTAATGGGGGTTTAACCGTAATTAATATAGAGATGGTACTTATCATTTTTGAAGGTACTTACCTTGAAAGTAATTCCGCGTTTTATAACATGTGACAAATACCAAGAAGGAATAACATAGAATCTAGGCAGAAATATGGAACAATGACCAAGAATATAACTTTAAATGAGCGGAAAATAAATAGTAAGCCCACAGTACGAAACCCCGGGGGTACTCAACAAAGTTTTATACACATATTCATATATACCATTTTTGAACGAAAAGGTACCCATTTCGTATACCTTCTACTGACAAACAGTAACCCCTTCCACATACTTATTTTGGAACTTGACGTCATCCCTTTAACTGCTGTAATTACGTAAATGCTCTGTCTTTAAAATATGAATGAATTACAAAACCAGAACGTTTTCTCGACTTTTCAAGGCCATAAAATTCATCTAGTAGCCCTTGAGTCTTTTTGCCGACCAAAATGACACATTTCCCTGCCCTTTCGTATACTTCAACAAGTGAAATCCTACAGCTGATCCTACTCTATCATATGCCTAAACCTGAGAAAAAAAAAAAATACCTGAAGCCTGAAAAAGGCAAGCCTTTCGGGAGGAGCCTCCCCGGTTAGATGACATTTCCATTTCGATTTGTTTGAACACTTTATATATTGGTGTTTTACATAATCAATTTTGTTTACAGACGTATCAAGGATGTAGTGTCACCACACCCAACGAGTTCCTGTTTGTAGAAGAGCTTGGCAAATGGGATGAAAAAAATAGATATTTTCGGTACAAACCGTACGACAACCCATCCATGTGCCTTGGCAAAGATAACTGTACGTTATCTCTTGTCAACAGTGGAACAGACAAATATCAAAGGCCTTGTCTATTTAAACTATGTAAGATTGGTTCTTGTTCCTGACTGGGCTAATATCACGCTATTTGATGTTTTTAAAAAGCTAAAACTTGTCTGCAAATCAATTGAATTTCCAAAACAATGTTCCAGTTATCTTATTTACGACTATATTTAGGCATGGAAACTGGTTCCCGTCGTCTGTTGCAACAGATGGCAAGGATGGACATGGATCGAAAAGTGAAAAAGCCTCTTTGAGATGTTGGTAATTAAGAGGAAAGTCAGATCATGTCTGTATCTAATCGAATTTATAAATCATATCGTGTAAAATTTTATTACTCTCTAAAATTTTTATAAAATTGATATTTATCGACTTGAGCTCACCTGGCCTGAGAAATCAGCCTATATTTCGGGACGCCACCACTGGTTTCCCCACGAATGACGTCTGAGAAACGAGCGCAGAAATTCCATACTGATGACGTGCCACTACCCAGATCTGGGTAGTGCTTTTGATTGGTTGAAGAAAATTTCCCACGCGGCACGACCAATCAGAAGCACTACCCAGATCTAGGTAGTGACGCGTCATCAGTATGGAGATTCTGGGCTTTTTATCAGGCATCATTTCACGTGAGAAACCAGTGGTAGCGTCGCATTATGTCGGCTGTTTTCTCATGCTGAAGCTCGCCTAAAGGTTTCCTTTGTAGCAAAGACTAATATTTAAGGACATGATAATCATGTCATGCAACTGGCAACAGCTGTCTAACGATGCCAATGGTATTATGCATTTATTTACTTATTTTTTAAGAAATAAAAGTTGAAACCCAACATTTCGTTGCAGCGAAATAGAATTTATCTAAATTTAAATGTAGATTGTTAGTAATAATAAAGAGTGTGTGTATTGGGTGGAAGGGGGTGTCGGGACGGAGGGGGGAGGGGCAAGGGGGCGGAGGGGAGTTAGAAGGAGAAGTGGAGAGATTCCTAATTTAAGAATTAAAAAACCCTTGGCTAGTTATCCTGGTTAAACCAAGAAACATTCTTATCTGTTCTTAATGCTCGAAATGATCAACCTTTGAAGCCTAGAAACAAAGGTTTAAAAAGATATCTTTCGTTCTCAAACCAGGCTCATTGTAAAAGACGGTACTAAGAATGAGGAGGGTGGGGTGAGGTGGGGGTACCAAATCACAGTGCCCAGCCTTGTTTTGGTCCAAATCTCATTCCCAGTGGCTGTTTGCAAAACAAGAACCGCAAAACCGCAAAACAACAAAAACCGCTGAGCAAGGAAACTGACAGAACTTAATCACGGAACCATGTGGTAATTGGTAGCTAGAACTTAAACTCATCCCCAGGGAGCGTTTCGTGAAGACACAAACAACGGGCCATGTGTAGCAGACTAAGTTAGGCGCGGAAGCGAAAAAAAAAACTGATTCTAGGTGTGAACTGAGGTTTACTAATTCAGAATTGTATTTGTCTATTTCAAAAAGCAGGATCGTTTCTTCAGATGTATCAAATTATAGAGTCGCTCTCCTCTAAAACAAGAGAAATCCCCCTCCCATTTTCAAATTTATTTATCCCTTTCCCAGTGGTTAAATGCCAGTCCCTTCAGGACCCTCGTAGAAAGCCTGTATAACCCCAGGCTCCTCGGTAAACTTTGCAAACCTGGCTAACCCTAGCACGTGTTCTACCGGACCAAGGCTGCGAAAGGCACAGATTCAAGGATGTTTAAGTTGATAATTTATTTCATTCTATTTTCTGATTCATGCTACAACGTCATTCAATATTACAATCAGTCTTAATTTGTGTTATACCTTTTCGGTAGTATATACAAAGTTACAAGGGCAAAAATGCACGGCAACTCTTTCTTTCTACATACAGTGGAACCCCGCCTTACGACCACCCCGTTTATAAGACCACCTTGTTATTACGGCCATATTCTTGCATACCCAACGTAAAAACCACTGGGTCATTTTATTATTTTGAAGACCCCGTTAATGCGACCACCTCGTTATTACGACCAGGATTTTATGGCCCAACGGTGGTCGCATTAACGGGGTTCCACTGTACATTAAAACTAGACGAATGCACATATGCGACATTGTATGATACTGATAACAAACTAGTATTTATTATTGGTAGGATAAATTACGTACTTCCTTGGTCCTACTCCCGCTGCAATTCGCAGAGTTTGTGTTAGTATATACTATAATATGCATAGCATAGTATCCTTTTTTTTACCGGGCGTGCTTAAGAAAATTTCAGGAGAGGCTCCGCCACGAACGCCAACCACCTAATATCCTTTTAGTTACCATTTATGACAAGAAAAAGATACCCCTTTTATATAATTTCTTTTAACAAATGGTACCGCTTTCGCTTATTAGTTTAATTTAGAACTTTGCATCCCCTCAAACTGCTGTAAATGCACATTTTTAACATATAAGTAAATCACAAAACCAGTTTTATCTACTTAATCACTACCTAAAAATACATCTGTAAGCCCTTTTGGACCTTTGTACAGACCGAAATAACAGATTTCTTGACCTTTCATATACTTCAACTATTATTCCCTGCCCTTTCATATACTTGAAGCCTAAAATAGATACCCATTTCGAGCGAAGACTCCCCGTATAAGCCATTATAGGGAGCACTCCCAGGCTTGGTCATCGCAAGAATGGGCTGATTTATGATACTATGGGGGCCGATTACCATTAAGTGTTTATAATACGAATAGATAGATAGATTGATTGATAAATAGACAGTGACTTTATTTAGCGAGGGTGGCACATAACAGTATTAAAAACTGATAATCCAGTGGCCCTCGAATGAAAATTTTGTTCGCACCAACGTCCTAAGCCTATATCATTCCACTATATCTTATAATCTCACCACAGAAAAACCGTGATCAGGCTTATTCATCTACTCCCTAGTGGAAAAACTAAAAGGTACAATTCTGCTTCCAACTTACAGGAACTCGACCTAAAAGAACGCAGCTTATTGCTAATAAGTCAGTGGAATAGGTCGCGAGAAAAGGTCTCCATCTTCCGATCAAATGCCGGAAGTCCGTCAAAGGGTAAATGATAACACTCTTTCAAGATATCGAAGTTACTTTGATTTTAATTACATTTTGCAAAGTCAAAGTGATACTTGTCAAAGCAAATCTCATTATTTCTAACGTTGCTCGTCGTCGATGGGCTCCTGTCGATGGCCATCTTAACCATTTGTTGTAACAGACCGTGGGACAGTTTTAAGCCTAAATGTAGCCTAAAACTGGACCATTAATTTTGGAATTCAATAAATGTGAAGACATGTTTTAGCTTTTAAAAAGTATAGTAGTAGATAGAGTGACATGGCCATAGCATTCCAGAGTATAGTAGAAAATTAAAAAACCATCGATTTTGTATCGAATGGTGCTCCACAAATGATAGTAACTCTGTAAAACGTAAAGTAATTTATTGTTTGTGGGGACAAAAATATATACACAGAAGCCCATTGCAAAGTGAAGATCACTGATCACTGGCGAAAGTCAACTCGATCTTTCTGGTTACTCAGTATAGGTTACTCAGTCTGGGTACTATAGTGACGGCGTAAAGAGAGGTGTCGATAATATAGACCTTTAGATTCTGAGACAAGGACGACTTCGAGTACGAGATTTTCTCAATACTGAGTACTGCTCACGAGCCGTGAACCAGCGTCATTTTGGTGGCAAAACGTGATAGCCCTCGTAATTCTACTAAGAGTTTTAAAAGTCGTAGTGGCGGGAACAGGTGATCAAACGTAAGAAGTTTTATCATTTTGCGATCGGAAGAGGGTTTAACCTTCTTTAGTATAAATAACCGTACTAACGTTTTTGGTGAAAAAAACTAAAATGAATCTTTCCGGGGTGTCTTTTTTTAGAATACGCATTAAAACTTTGAGTTAAATCTCGTATTCGTACTCGTCTTCGTCCTCAAATCTAAAGCTAACTAATATAGAGAGCCGGGGACAACAAAGCAACCCATTAAAAGAGAGTTGACTATTTTGAAGTGAAAGAAACGCAATTTGGTTTGTAGATGCAATTTTTCTGCATCGTTACCCGCGAATGTTGACCACCCGCTGAGTTTTGCTTTCGTAACCTTGCTCACAGAGAAGTGAAGTTTTTCTTTCTGGGCTAATATAGCAAATGATTGGACCCTTTGAGACTAGTTTTCTTTCTCTGGAATCTCAATGTCTTCCTCGATACCTTCTTTGGAAGCAACGAGATTCTTGGCAAACAAAATTAACTTTTTTCCCACGGACCAGTCGTTAAGTATTTGTAAACTGCAATAAAAATTATTGTATTGTAAAACATATAAAAGTGTTATATCTATTGAAATATTGCATTGCGGTATGTCATGAACACGATGATAGAGAACAGTATGCATTAATGCTATGAGAATAGACATTTATTTGGTTTAGAATTACAAGATCTATTTCCATGTCCGAATAGACCTTTACACGGTTTTGGGTGCCATCTCGACGAGATGGCTTCCAAAACCGTGACAAGGTCTATTTGTCTTTTGAGAATTGCAAACGATTTTTGCTCAAAGAGTCACAAATGAGTTTTAGGTTTAATTTTCTGCTTGCAAGGTGAAAAACACACTTCAAGAAGTTCTCTTTTAACTAGAACGTAATTCCCGTATTTAATCCCGTTGTTGCGAAAAAAAATTGGGAAAACTTGTTAGATGTAATGTTACATACATAAGCGTTATTTTAATAGAGGGACGTCCGCCCAAATTAAACGTCAAGCTGAAAAAATGTTTTTTTCTTCACCTAGATTCAGGCCTCGTCCACACGTATCCGGATGTTTTTTAATCTCAGTTTTCTAGAAAAAATACACTTCCTCAAGAAGCATATTCGAATCGTTTTCGCGCTTTCCTCTCGACAACGCTAGAGCATGCGTAATGCAATGCTATATGATGTATGACATAATCCTATTCGAAAAGCTCCGTTTTCGTCCCGCTTCCACACGAAAATTTTCAAAAATCTCCACTCTAGACCGTTTTAAAAAACCTGCGTTTTTGTTGCTCGAAAACGCCGTTTACGTGTGGACGGAAGGCTAAAACGGAGAAAAGAAATCTCAGTTTTCAAAATATCCGGATAGGTGTGAACAGGACCCTAAAAAATATTTAGGATGCCAACTAATATGGTGCCTCTTCGGTGCTTATGTTTGCGCCTCTTAAAATACTCATATTTCATTTAATTCAGAGGACAAATGAATAAAATATCCTTGAATCAAACTAATGTGATTGTAAAGCTTTGATATCAGCAATTTATGATATTCCTTAACCGAAAACGACAATTAACAATCGCGCCGAGAGCAACTAGCCTCTTGAGTCCTAAGTGCTTCATATCACGACATTCGCTCAGCTGAAGCATAAACCAATTTATTGTTTTATAAAATTGTCAATGCAATCAATGCAGCAGTTGACTTCAAATTTTATTATTAATTTTAACGCCGGCTCAACAGTACGTGTCAATGTCTGAGTGACTATATTTTGTTTTTACATTGACAGTTATGTTTAAGGTTTAGAATCCATATCGAGATGGAAAACTATTAGTTCACCGAAAAAGATTCTTTTCGAACATAAAAATTTGCCCTCGACATACAATCTTTTTTGTATATCAGTAAGAGTGTTGTTTTACCGGCCCACACCGAATACCGTAGTCTTATTTTTCTGCCTATTTTACGCTCAAAATATTGTACTATTCTTAAACTATAGCTTATGACATTTCCGTTTTACATTGTTTTGGGGTTTCAATTACAAGGTGTTAGGTGTCTTGACCTAGTTTTGTCGTTTAGAGAAAGGAATAATTTTATACAGTTAAAAAATAACATTGTATTGTATTTACAGAACTATAACACACAAAATTGATTTCTTTCAAAATCTGAGGCTCGGGTTCATCTTAAAATATTCTTAAAATTTCAGCTTCGATGTTCTTATGAAATATATTCTTACAAAAAAAAGTGTGGCTCACCCAGATGACAACAAAAACAAGTACCTGTCTTTTTTCTGTTAACAAATTCAGTGTCTTTCTTTAGATTACGTTAAAATTTGTGAACGCTTCATCTTGTGCTATTGAGTTATGGAAGCACTTGGAGGATACTAAAGCCCAGGCTACAAGGTCAGGGAAAACGTGGGAAGTTTCTTTTGAGTTAGGCAAAATCTTAATTTTCAGGAATAGTGATGACTGAAGCATTTCCGGGCACTGTGTTCTGAAGGATGTCTTAATTCTTTATGAAAAAGGTAAACTGTTCTTTTGAAGTTCTGGTAGGGACTTTTTAATCAATTAGGACGGAATGATATTTTGCATTTAATTGGTTTTGGTAATTTCATAGTTTTAATCTAAGAACCAAAATTCTCGATATGTTCGTATTTCCCTTCAGTTAACTCGATTTAATTTCCTATTATGTAAACCGGAAACATTATATGTTCACGGCCCAATAAATCTTTTGAACGGTTTCTTGTCCATATGCCTTAGAATTTTGTCGTATTTTCTCGCTAAGAATATTTTTACGGCTACGGACATATGAGATTACCTTTTGTAAAACTAAAATAGGAGTGTTTCGCAGGCGTCAACGAATTTGAAAGCTAATCTTAAAGCTTTCGATGGATGGCAGTTCTAACTTAAACAGAACAAATTAAAGATTAATTGTTAAATGTAACGGGAATGTATTTCATTTTTATGCGCACTGTGAATTAAATTTTGGAGCACGTAAAGGGGCAATGCCACGAGGATGTTACTCAGGTTTTAGGTCAATTCTGTGCTGATATCATTACTTAATGTCTTTGCCGATACACAAAATTCTCCTGTACAGTTATGAAGTTGATATTAAACAAATTTCACCACAAACCATAGTGTTTTTTGGTGATTTTTGCATGCAAAGGATGATTGACACATGAAAAAGTGGGCTCGACGTTTTTTAAGTGTACATCCATTTCCATGCAACAGACGACAGAAAACTGTTTTAATGCTTAAAGAACAAACTGGACTATTATTTTTGGAATTCAATGATGCGAAAAATATTTTAACTTTTAAAAAGACACAAAATAGCGTGACCTAGCCCTTTTAAGGCGGTTATGTAGTTACACGCTACCGTTTGGTGTGGCCGTCACCATGAAGTGGAAAAATGATGTTGCCCTTAAAATATGATTTTCCGGATTTACAAGACCGCTAAAAAAGCGGTGGGCAATTTATAGAAATTTTGGTAAATTTGGATGTAGTTTTGCGGTTTTCGACGTTTCCGTGCCTGATTTTAGTTCTTTTCTGTTCTGTATTGAGATTTTGAATCCCTTTCTCTCCCCTTCTAAGGTCCCCTTTGAATTGAATGAGAAACCAAAGCTTTTTGTATGATTTTAAAGAAGCTAGTAGTTATTTGTTTAACTAGAACCGGACATTGCCCAAAGGTAAACAAAAAAAAAAAAATAATAAAAACATCATAAAGCCAGTTTATCATGCATTTGCATATGGTATT
>OZ037777.1:2190000-2205000 GCA_964035525.1 Porites cylindrica | reverse complement strand
GGTATTCAGTAGTCAACGGTGCGGGGTTTTGTGAATGGTTGGCTGAGTTGGTAGCGTACCGAACTGCTGAGCGAGAGGTGGTGGGTTCGAAACCTGAATAGACCGTCAACGGGGGTCTAAAAAAATGGCTAGATTGCAGAATGCCCGGCCCACTAAATATCTGACTAAAAAAAAACTGCTGCCGCAGCCCCCCAGTCGTCCGATTTGCAAAAGAAATTCTTACATCGACTGTGGGAGTGCGCGAGTGCGGGAGTACTAGTATACCTTGTTCTATAAGCACACTACCGTAAAATTCCGAAAATAAGCCTCTCCACTAGTATAAGTTCCTCCAAATATAAGCCCCCCGGGGGCTTGTACTTGGAAAATTGCAAACAAATACAAAGTAAAACAAAGCAAAAACGGTAAATTTACCTTGAACTACAAGGCTAGCCCAATCGACTTGTAAACGCAAATTTCCCTCTGTAGATAAGCCCCTCCGAATATAAAAAATAAGCCCCTCCAAAAGGGCCTTTGAAAAATATAAGCCCCGGGGCTTATTTTCAGAATTTTACGGTAGTTACTTGAAATCTTCTGCGAGAGTACGGAACTGCGGGAGCACTAGTTAGCGACTGCGCACAGGAGTGCTGGACTGCGGGAGCACTGTCTGGTGTAGGTTACCTCGTTCTATAAGCACACTAGTCACTTGAAATCGACTGCGGGAGAACGGGACTACAGGAGCACTAGTTGTATACCCACTTAATATTTTCTTTTTAGCGACTGTGGGATTGCTGGACTGTCGCAGGAGCACTCGTTTTGCTCACTTAGATTTAAGTATTCGGCATAACACAACTGCGGGAATGCGGGAGGAGTTTTACAAGTAAGACATTTAGTGGGCCGGGTATTCTGTAATCGCTAAATAAACGCTGGTGAGATCATGCTGGCTATAATTTAAAACTGGGACGGTGCAATAGTTCTTATAGTTCTTAAAATCAACAATAATACAAAAAAAGGTCTAGCTAAGTCAATGTAAAAAGTGAGTGCCATCCTCAAGTAATAGAAAACTGTTGGCAATATTTGCTTATCCGAACAGATATTTTACAAAAAACAGTGGTTGGGTGCCCCTGAAGAAAAGGTTACAGTCAAGCCAAGTCAAGCGTACCCCTCGAGATTCGAAAAGTGAATCCGTTGGTAGTTGTAGATTTCACATTCATCTCTACATTCTTGCATGCGTAATGAGCATTGAATTCACACGTGACACTGACGCGAGGCAGTTTAATAGGGAATTTCTACCAGCTCAGTTTCCCTGAAATTGATGTAAATGTCTTCTAAGAAATTTCGTTCATTCAAAGATTTTCAATGTGACCAAATACAGAGAAGTTCCCGTGAAATATTTCACTGCTCATTACGCATGCAGGAATGCCGATTTGAATTTGACACTAGTTACGGGAACGACTAACGCATTCAAACTGAATCAATTCATAATAGAATGTTGGGGGGTACGCTTGACCTGCCTTGACTGTAAGTAAAGTTAGTAAAGAGGTTTAAAAAAAAAAAAAGCGTACGGCCAACATGGTCTGTTATTTATACACTGTGGTCAAGTATATTCGCCGGATGCATTTTAGTTTTGTGGAATTTGCTACTAACAGTTATGAGAATAAACGCCTCCTCGTGGGCTCCGATAATTATTAGATCATTCACGGTATTCACTGTTTTACATAATAATTTTGTTTACAGAAGCATCAATGTAACGGAAGCAATGACCCAGAGGACTTCCGGTTTAAACAGGAACGTTACCAACATGGTGGAAGACGTTTTTTTGTATACAAACCGTTCAAAAACCAATCCTTGTGCGTTAGCAAAGACTGTGTTTCCAAGAAACTAACTCTTTTTAAGTATAATATTACACAAAATGAGAGACAAGACACCGCCACATTCGATCGCCTTTGCGCATTCCAGGAAGACCGTATTTACTGACAAACAGCTGAATGATAACAGTGTTGTTCCCATGTCTGATAATTTAGAGAAAAGTCAGATTAAGTTTGAATTTTATTACTTTTTGAATTTTCTATGAAACTGATATTTATGGTCGCTAAGCTCGCCCAAAGGTTTCCTTGAGCAAAGACTAATATTTAAGGACATGATAATCAACAGCTGTGTAATAATGCCAATAGTATTCAATTTTCTTTACATATTTTTAAAGAAATTAAAACTCATTGAACCCAACATTTCAGTTGCTGAGAAAACTTTATTGAGACGGAGAAAGTTGTCGGGGGGTGGGGGTGTTTGGGGGTTGGGGGGTTTAGGGGGATCGGAGTTAGAATGAAGCATTCTTAGTTCTCAACCAAACTTTAAAGACTCGAAATCATTAATCATTGTGCAAGAAAATGATATCTTTCGGTCTCAAACCAGTCTGATTGTAAAAGAGGGTCCTTAAGAGTCGAAGTCCTCTAAAAAGAGAGAAATTCCGCTCCCACTTTCACCAAAGTCGGGACTCTCGTAGAAAGCCTGTAAAACCCCAGGTAACTCGGTAAATCTGTTTAACCCTAGCGCGTGTGGCTATAGGACCACAGTTGCGAAAGGCATGAGGTTCAGAGATGTTTAAATTGATAATTTATTTGTAATGATTCTATTTTCATTCATGTTACAGCGTCATTCAATATTCCAATCAGTCTTAGCTTTTCAGTAGTATTTACAAGCTCACAAGGGTTAAAATGCAGCGTGCACTTTCTTTCTACAAACATTAAAACTTGATGAATATAGTATGCACACATGCGACATATATGTATGAAAACAAACTAGTAGTTATTGCTGTTAAAATAAATTACGTACTTCCTTGATCTTACTCCTGCTGAAATTCGCAGAATTTGTGTTATACAGCACAGTATCCTTTATATTTGATATAACTAGTTCACCTGGGGCGTCCTCAACAACATTTTTAACGGACGGCTCCGCGCCGAGGTCTAATCCCTAACTCTTTTATATACCATTTATGACAAAAAAGGTACCTCTTTCATATACCTTCTATTTAACAAGTAGTATATACACACTCAGTGATCTTGGTGATTTAAGCAATCTGATTGGTTCGCTATCTCGGACTATTCAACAATATTCACCTCCTAGCGAGTGGATAATGTGTGAGCTCGTTTTTTTCCCATTTTCTCAGAGAAAGATCTTTTAAAAGTCGATAAAATCCTAGGGTTGACTTTTTTCAGGCAAGAAAAGACTTCGAAGGATTCAAAACGGCGTTTTTCCATTTACTTTTGTTAAGTTTTGTGGTCGATGGATTGTTTACTATTCCCGTTTATTCGCCTAGAAGAGGCCGTTTCGTGAACTCAGCGTTTCCTAACAAGAAAAATTTGGCCCAAAAACGAAGTTTATTTATGACAAACAAATTTGAAAGCAAATGTTTGCAGAAATTCTACGTTTCAAGTAAACACGAGAAAGAATGGTACATGAAGACGACGTCTTACCTCGAGGAACCAAATCGCCATTTTTGTCAGCACTTCATACGAAGAACGACACAACAAACCTTTTCGGCTATAAACTTGGCGAGTCAACAGAAAACAACAAAGCTCTTCTTTTCTTCTCAGGTAAGGAAACAATTCAAACTTTTGGCTGTTCCAATTAAGTCATTACGCTTTTGTTTGCGAAGTGATAAGCTTTGCGAATTGCCATGTTTGAAAATTCTACTAAGATCTATTTTTAAACTGTCGCGTGTCCAGCTGACCTGATCTGTCAATCAAATCGTACTCTTTAATGGTTTCCTCTCGCTCTCCGATTTTGTTGAGATCACTTCGTGTGTATATACTAAAACAATTATTCTTTTCAATCTCGGTGAATAGTGGCTTTAGGAATATTTACCTCGCCACTTCGTGGCTCGGTAAATATTTTGCCACTATTCACCTTGATTTCAAAGAATAATTGTTAATTGGAAACTCCTAGCTTTCACTTATACCTAGTCCAGAACTTTGCATCCCTTTTAACTGCTGTAAATGCAGTTTCTCTGACATATCAAAGATTTAAATCACAAAACAAGTTTTATCCACTTGATCACTGCCTAAAATGCATCTGTAGGCCCCTTTCGGCTTTTGTACAGACCAAAATGACAGATTTCTTGATCTTTCCTATACTTGAACTATTATTGACCCAAAAGCCAATTCAGCGATACGGGACAAAGTCTGATTCAGCTTCTCCTGGAGCTATTCAATCACAATTTACAATGGGACTCATTTCTGCCCTTGGGTCCGAATCAGCCCAAGGTAATTAGACTGTATAGGCCCTGATTAAGGGAGCCACATAAGACCCCCCAATATAGGACTAAATCTTACTCACCGAAACGGCCCAATTTGTACGGCTAAAACAGATCTTTCTGATTTACAGTGATAAATAACTACGTAGGAACTGACTAAATTAGGCATGAAAAATAAACCCTAACCCCTTTAAATATTCATTCTTTATTCGCATGGTGAAAGAATAAAATAATTTACCGCAGTATGTGGTTTAAGCATCCAGAATCTTTTAAACTGTTTAAAGCGAGGTTAAAGTCTTTTTTAAATAAGTGAATATGTAAATAGTGATAGGTAATAATTTAACGTATATTTCTTCTTATTTAGCTATTTTCATTCTTGTTTAGAAAATTAACGCTAGGGTAGGCTTCGTGTTTCCTTTTCACAATGTATTATATCTTCTCTTTTTTGTATTTTATAAACTTATGTATATTGTTAAACATCATGAATAAACCAGTATTGTATTGTATAACTGCCAATACATTGGAGAAGTCACGAAGTTTGTATTTTTCTTTAAGAATTTTTTTTTACATAAAATGTCTTGATCCTTCTCTCTTTCCCCAGGAGCAACATTTAGAAGCATATTATAAATGCCGGACATTTGAATGAATGACAGAATTACCATAAATAAGACAACAAAGAGTGTCGCAAATGAGGCGTGCATTTTTTTCGGTTGACACGACTGTATTGTTTATACGAGCGCGAAGGATGGGTCTTGTTAAAGATCGAGTTAAGACGCAGACACATCTTGGTTGCCCACCATTTACATGGAAAAACCAGTCGGTTCACGCTTGAGGCAAATAATAGCAAAATTCAGGTAATTAAGGGTGGTAAATTCCATCAGAAATAGCGTTTACCATTTGCAGAAATCAGTCTCATTTACCAAAAATTCAGAACGGATATTAAATCGGAAACTGGAATCAAAGATGGCTCTGAAAAAATGAGCCTGAATATGAACTTCCGTTGGGAACATTTTAAACCAGGAAAACAGGACTACCTTTTCAGATGTTCCTTTTCAGTTGGGACGACCATAAAATTCGTGATTCAATATTAACCAGTTTCCAACCGGATTTTCCGAAAACTTATTTGTAGATGAATAAAAGTGATCTATACCTTTTAAGACGTTCCGCGTTTGTTTTGGAATTTTTTTATGGGAACAACAGTCGTGCTCCAGTTACTTTTCAACCGGATTTTCTGGAAACATTTTGGTGGTGTACAACGGTTAGGTGGCATTTATACGGGAAGATCCCGTCTTATAATAGGACGCGTCTTCATTGTCCTCGTGTATATAGAGAATACTTCATGGAAAGTGCTGGCGTACGGTATTTACGCACGAGTTGTTGACGTATCAGAAATCTTACTCGTTCGCTGCGCTCACTCGTTGGATTTCTGATACAAAAACAACGAGTGCGTAAATACCGTACAAAGCACTTTCCATGTGGTATTGTGTTTATTATATACATACTGAGACATTCATCATTTTGGCGGACTCTTTCTTTTAAATCTTTCAAAAATGCTAAAATTTGCCGCTACACACTTACCGCAAAATGACAACGAAAACGAAGTATCAGCTTTTTAGTAAAAACGTTTGTTAAAAACATAAATGACGGTGAGGATATGAGGTAATCCAAGAACTATAAGTAATCTTAACTGTTTGTTCTCAATGCACAATATAAGCTTAAACTTAAATGAAAGGCAAAGTAGCTCCGACAAAAGCACAACAAAAGCTTACGTCTCGTTCTGTTTATCCCTTTCCGCTGTTGTTTCGCCGGCTCTCTACTGTTTTCTTTATCGACAGTGAAACAAACGAAACTATTCCACTCCATTTCCGAAATGTTTTTAACTTTTTAGCGAGAAAAACTCTTTGAGTAAAACTTTCTCGTTGAATGTGTGCGAAGCGGCGCTGCAAGCTGCAATAAAAGGCAGGAATTTTGGCGCGAAACTCACACACCTCTGTGGCTTCTGATTGGACGTATCATTTTTCTCACACGTGAAAAAACATCGTTCGCGATTCTGATTGGACGTATCATTTTTTTCACGTGTGAAAACATCGTTCGCTCCTCTGATTGGCTAGAACGAATTTGCGTACGAAAATTTACGACATAGCTTTTTGGTGAGTATTTCTCAGTATGTATATAATAAATGTGTTATTTCAACGTATACGTTATTTTCATGACAAATGTGTGGTTTTTGCTAATCTAAACGTATTGCATCTTTGCCGTTCTCGTTGCCTTCACCGTCATAGTTGCTTAAGCTCCCAACTGCTGTGATCCAGAATTTTGCTACCATGGTAACGTGACGTCATACTTCTTTTCTCTATTCTGCCAGTGAGGTCATTAGTTAGTGTCTTTACCCATTCACAAGATGCTTCGTTCAGAGATATGAAGAAGAAATCAAACAACGTTCATCACGGAGCTCTAACTATGATGGTGATGTTTGCAGGCAGAGCATTAAAACTTTGTATTTGTATTTATTTATTTGCTACACGATTACAATAATTACAAAGAAATGCCACAAAAAATGTAGGAAGCAATGGCGAGGAGGCCTAAAGGAAACTATAGAGCTTATGTTAATTAGGCCTCCTCAATTACAATTTTTCGAAGATGGCATAAAAATTACGGCGACGGATACAAAATAATATCAGATGGAAAATTAAACTAATCAATATTACGGAAGTTTACAAGTAATTTTGAATATTAAAAGGCTTTTTCGCAAGATTTCTGTTGGAGTATACTAATAATTATTACAAATAAATGCCTTAAGTGCTCTTTTAAGGAAAAAGGTGAAAAAGCGTTGATGATGTTGGTGTTTAAGGTGTTGTAAAATTTAGGTCCTTGATAAAAAACGGAAAATTGTTTGGTTCGAGTACGACAGAAAGGCAGACGAAATTTACGCGAGTTTCTTGTATTATACGAATGAATTTGACTTTGTAAAGTAAATTTACAATTAAATTTTAAAGGTAGAGTATGGTTTTGATAGGAGTACATAAATAAGCCTAGTTGTATTAAGTATATATCATGAAATTTTAAGATACCAAGATTTTGAAAGATTGGATCAGTATGTGCATCGATAGTGGTTTTAGCTATAGTTCTGATCACCCGTTTCTGTAAAATCTCAAGACGAATAAGGTTAGTTCTGTAAGTGGAGGCCCAAACTAAGTTGCAGTAAAAAAGTATGGATAGACTAGAGAAAAATATAGTGTTCGTAAGGTTTTCGTAGATAAATAGAAACTGGATTTACGAATAATTCCTGTACACTTAGAAACTTTATTTATATGAAGAAGATATGAAAAAAAGTTCATCGGGGAGCACTAAGTATGATGATGATGTTTGCAGGCAGAGCATTAAAACTTTACTAACTTTTTCTTTTTTCAAGTTTCAATCCATGGCCATCTTAACCATCTGTTGTAACAGACGACAGGCCGGAAACAGTTTTAAGCCTAAATGTAGTCTAAAAGTGGACCATTAATTTTGGAATTCAATAAATGTGAAGCCAGGTTTTAGCTTTTTTAAAAAATATAATAGTAAATAGAGCGACATGGTCTTTTTAAAATCCATTCCAGAATATAGTGGAAAATTAAAAAACCATCGATTTTTTATCGAATGTTGCTCCTCAAATGACGGCTGTAAAACGTAAAGTAATTAATCGTTGGTGGGGACAAAAATATATATACAGAAGCCCATTGCAGCGTGAAGATCACTGATCACTGGCGAAAGGCAACTCGATCTTTCTGGTTACTCAGTATAGGTGCTTCGGGGTACTATAGTGCCGGCGTAAAGAGAGGTGTCGATAATAGAGAGCTTTAGATTCTGAGACGAGGACGACTTCGAGTACGAGATTTTCTCAATACTGAGTACTGTACACGAGCCGTGAACCAGCGTCATTTTGGTGGCAAAACGTGATAGCCGTCGTAATTCTACTAAGAGTTTTAAAAGTCGTAGTGGCGGGAACAGGTCATCAAACGTAAGAAGTTTTATCATTTTGCGATCGGAAGAGGGTTTAACCTTCTTTAGTATAAATAACCCTACTAACTTTTTTGGTGAAAAAAACTAAAATGAATCTTTCCGGGGTGTCTTTTTTTAGAATACGCATTAAAACTTTGAGATAAATCTCGTATTCGTACTCGTTTTCGTCCTCAAATCTAAAGCTAACTAATATAGAGAGCCGAGGACAAGAAAGCAACTCCGTAATAGAGAGTTGACTATTTTGAAGTGGAAAGAAACACAACTTGGTTTGTAGATGCAATTTTTCTGCATCGTTACCCGCGAATGTTGACTGCCCGCTGAGTTTTGCTTTCGTAAACTTGCACACATAGAAGTGAAGTTCTTCTTCCTGGGCTAATATAGCAAATCACTGGCCCCTCTGAGACTAGCTTTGTTTCTCTGCAATCTCAATGTCTTCCCCGATTCCCTCGTCGCGTGGGTAACAAAATTAACTTTTTTCCCTCGGACTAGTCGTTCAGTACTTGTAAACTGCAATAAAAAATATTGTATTTTAAAACATATAAAAGAGTTATATCTATTGAAATATTGTATTGCGGTATGTCATGAACACGATCATAGAGAACAGTATGCATTAATTCTACGAGACTAGACATTTATTAGTGGTTTAGTCTTACAAGATCTATTTCCATGTCCGAATAGACCTTGTCACGGTTTTGAATACCATCTTGACGAGATGGCTTCCAAAACCGTGACAAGGTCTATTTGTCTTTTGAGAATTCCAAACGATTTTTGCTCAAAGAGCTACAAATGAGTTTCAGGCTTAATTTTCTGCTTGCAAGGAGAAAAACACACTTCAAGAAGTTCTCTTTTAACTAGAACGTAATTCCTGTATTTAATCTCGTTGTCGCGAAAAAAAAATTGGGAAAACTTGTTAGATGTAATGTTACATACATAAAGCGTTATTTTAATAGAGGGACGTCAGCCCAAATTAAACGTCAGGCTGAAAAAATGTTTTACTCCACCTAGATTCAGGTCTCGTCCACACGTATCCGGATGTTTTTTCATCTCAGTTTTCTATGAAATATACACTTCCTCAAGTAGCATATTCGAATCGTTTTCGCCCTTTCCTCTCGACAACGCTAGAGCACGCATAATGCAATGCTGCGTGATGTATGACATAATCCTATTCGAAAACCTCCGTTTTTGTCCCGCTTCCACACGAAAATTTTCTAAAATCTCCACTCTAGACCGTTTTAAAAAACCTGCGTTTTTGTTGCTCGAAAACGCCGTTTACGTATGGACGGAAGGCTAAAACGGAGAAAAGAAATCTCAGTTTTCAAAATATCCGGATACGTGTTGACAGGACCTCAAAAAATATTTATGATATAAACAACTAATGCTGCGCCTCTTCGGTGCTTATGTTTGCGCCTCTTAAAATACTCATATTTCATTTAATTCAGAGGACAAATGAATAAAATATCCTTGAATCAAACTAATGTGACCGTAAAGCTTTGATATCAGCAATTTATGATATTCCTTAACCGAAAACGACTATTAACAATCGCGCCGAGAGCAAACTAGCCTCTTGAGTGCTAACTGCTTCATATCACGACATTCGCACCGCTGAAGCATAAACCAATTTATTGTTTTATAAAATTGTCAATGCAATCAATGCGGCAGTTGACTTCAAATTTTACTATTAATTATAACGCGCGATCAAAGCAGTACGTGTCAATGTCTGAGTGACTATATTTTGTTTTTACATTGACAGTTATGTTTAAGGTTTAGAATCCATATCGAGATGGAAAACTATTAGTTCACCGAAACAATTCTTTTTGAACGTAAAAATTTGTCCTCGACATACAATCTTTTTTGTATATCAGTAAGAGTGTTGTTTTACCGGCCCACACCGAATACCGTAGTCTTATTTTTCTGCCGATTTTAACACTTAAAATATTGTATTTAATTCTTAAACTATAGCTTATCAGTTTATGACATTTCCGTTTTACAATGTTTTGGGGTTTTAATTACAAGGTGTTAGGTGTCTAGACCTAGTTTTGTCGTTAAGAGATAGCAATACGTTTATACAGTTAAAAAATAACATTGTATTGTATTTACAGATTTATAGCAAACAAAATTTTGATCCTCGGGTTCATTCTTAAAATATCCTTAAAATTTCAGCTTCAATATTCTTATAAAATATATTCTTACAAAGAAAAAGAGTGTGGCTCGCACAGATGACAACAAAAACACGTACCCATCTTTTTTCGGTTAACAAATTCAGCGTCTCTCTTTAGATTTCGTTAAAATTTGTGAACGCTTCAGCTTGTGCTAATGACTTATGGAAGCACTTGGAGGATACTAAAGCTCACAAAAACTCGAGGTATTTGTTGACGTTATCAGCGAATATCATGGAATATGAAGCACGCTAGCGCTATTGAATTTAATTTGTATGTGTTAAACTGAGTCCTCTGTTAACTCAAGGACTT
The DNA here is from genome assembly GCA_964035525.1 of Porites cylindrica. Lineage (NCBI taxonomy): Eukaryota > Metazoa > Cnidaria > Anthozoa > Scleractinia > Poritidae > Porites > Porites cylindrica. The sequence continues at coordinate 2,194,302 of OZ037777.1, read as the reverse complement.
CCGCTTTCTAACTCGTGATTTCATGACGGGAGGTAAAATTGCGAATTCCGATTTTGGATTGAAGTTTTACCCCTTTACACCGGATTAAGATTCACCGTCTATCTTTTTGGTGACATCAGAACACTGACAGTACAAAAAAATTGAGCATGTTATGGTAGTTTAATCTTGTTTTTGAACCCTCTGTTAACTTGAACTTAACACATAATTGATGCTTTCTACAGTTCAGTCGGTGATTTGTCGGGAAAAAATCCAATTCAGGCTACAAGGTCAGGGAAAACGTGGGAAGTTTCTTTTGAGTTAGGCAAAACCTTAATTTTCAGGAATAGTGATGACTGAAGCATTTCCGGTCACTGGGTTCTGAAGGACGTCTTAATTAATTCTTTATGAAAAAGGTAAACCGTTCTTTTGAAGGGCTGGTAGAAACGTTTTAATTAATAAGGACGGAATGATATTTTGCATTTAATTGGTTTGGGTAATTTCATAGTTTTAATCGGGAAAATGTCGGGGCATTTTTAAAACCGTTGTCTAAAAACCAAAACTGACGATATGTTCTTATTTCCCTTCAGTTAACTGGATTCAATTTCCTATTATGTAAACCGGAAAAATTATATGTTCACGGCCCAATAATTCTTTTGAACGGTTTCTTGTGCATATGCCTTATACTTTTCTCGTATTGTCTCGCTAAGAATATTTTTACGGTTACGGACATATGAGATAACCTTTTGTAAAACTAAAACAGTAGTGTTTCGTAGGCGTCAACGAATTTGAAAGCTAATCTTAAAAAGCTTTCTATGGATGGCAGTTCTAACTTAAACAGAACAAACTAAAGATTAATTGTTAAACGTAACGGGAATGTATTTCATTTTTATGCGCACTCAAGTGAATTAAATTTTAGAGGAGGTAAAGGGGCAATGCCACGAGGATATTACTCAGGTTTTAGGTCAATTATGTGCTGATATCATTACTTAATGTCTTTGCGGATACACAAAATTTTCCTGTACAGTTATGAAGTGGATATTAAACAAATTTCACCACAAACCATAGTATTTTTTGGTGATTTTTGCAGGCACAGCATGATTGACACATGAAAAAGTTGGCTCGACTTTTTTTGAAGTGTACATCCATTTCCATGCAACAGGCGACAGGAAACTGTTTTAATGCTTAAAGAAAAAACTAGACTATTATTTTTGGAATTCAATGATGGGAACGATATTTTAACTTTTAAAAAGATACAAAATAGCGTGACCTAGCCCTTTTAAGGCGTTTATGTAGTTACACGCTACCGTTTGGTGTGGCCGTCACTATGAAGCGGAAAAAAATGATGTTTGCCTTAAATATGAGATTCCGGATTTACAAGACCGACAAAATAGCGGTGGGAGATTTATAGAAATTTTGGTAAATTTTGATGTGGTTTTGCGGTTTTTTACGTTTCCGTTTCTGATTTTAGCTCTTTTCTGTTCTGTATTGAGATTTTGAATCACTTTCTCTCCCCCTCTAAGGTCCCCTTTGAATTGAATGAGAAACCAAAGCTTTTTGTATGATTTTAAAGAAGCTAGTAGTTATTTGTTTAACTAGAACCGGACATTGCCCAAAGGTAAAAAAAAGATCATAAAGACAGTTTATCATGCATTTGTATATTTTGGTATCCAAACAGCAAGAAACAAACTTGGGAAACATATCAACTGCCCGTGCACGTAGTCTGAAATCAAAGTTTTTGCTGTCAGTCCGAGAAGATTACTCGGAGCAAACACTCGTGTAAAGAGGCCAGGATACGTGCTCATCGTCTCGTTTATGGGGTGTGCGGGAGAAAATCAGAGGAAAGGTATTTTTAGCTTTGCAGGTATCCCTTTGGGCTATGCATGAAGAAATAAAAAACAAAAGAGAGAAAAAGAACGAACGAAATCATTTGAAGCAAACATAAAACACAATAATTATATAATAATAATGATTATAGAATGGTATCCTTTAGAGGTCAAAGAAAACCTGGACCACGCCCAGGAACAGGTCTCCTGTAAGTGCTTACACCAATATTCTCGAATAGTCGCCGTTTAGCCTTGAAACCGATGTGATAGTGATCAACCGGGATAATTAAGGGATAATATTTGTTCTTCTGGTAGAACAGTTCAGCTTTTTACGTGACCTCTCATAACGGAAAAATTTAATAGGATCTCAATTCCTTAGACATTACACAACAGTTAAAAACAACCCAAGTTCTAGCAAAGAAAGATATATAAGCGGGCTGGGTTTTAACAACTGAAAAATAAGTTGAATCAGTTAACTGGTCTATCTTAAAGTCCTAAGGAGGAGAAGTCTTTAGAAATGGAGTTGTTTCGTTGCGTTTTTATAGTAAGTGTGTAGCAGATATATTTTTTTTTGCTTCGTTTGACATTTTTTTTAGTTAGGTAAACTTTGAAATTGCTTAAACTAAACGGTTTCGGTTGTATCCAATTTCTCGGTTGATTTTACCCTTGTTTTTAGCTGCTTTATTATTGCTTACTGAGGATAATTGCTTTTAGAGGATAACTTTTGCTGTTATTCATGTTGGGTAATTCTGAACAAATACTTTTGAAAAACTCTCAACAGATAAAATATACGTTTTAATGTCCTTTCTGTATTCGCAGTTTCTTGTGGTGTTCTTGTCTGCTTTGAAGGTCCAATCCACCAGAAAAGTTAGTATATATCACATCAAAGGTGTCTGCAAAAAGGAAGGCGGGCGCTATTGGGCGATAGACACTGCGACCAAGACCTCGATTAATAATATCACACAATGTGATGCTAGAGCCGATGGTTCAACTAAAGGTGAGTCAAAAGTGAAAACTATTTAGAAATAAATCTAATTAGTCTCAGTTCAGCGAAGGAGCAAAGCAATCAAGCGATTAAACGTGAGTATAATTGAGTATATGCGTTCCAGTACAAAAGCGATAACACCGTGAATATGGAAATTTGTTATTTATTTCAAATGTCAATGTTTTTAAAAAAATTGTTTGATATTACCTACAAATAGCTAACGAGCTAATCGAGGCTGGTAACAAAAAGTAAACGGAAAGAATTTTGTTCGTAAAAATCACGTCACAACAAGTTGCTATAATTAATAAAGTTACACTGTGCGTATTCGTAAGTTAATTTTGATATTATTAGATTTAAAAATCCTGTTTTAGGATAAAATTATAATTAAAACAAGGTAAAATAAAATAGTTTAAAAGAAATGGCGAGAAGAAAGCTACAAGGTTTAAATGTATCTCTTATGATTGATAATTACCTTAATTTAAATTGATTTACGTGTTGAAGAATGGTGGATGGGTCAAGATATGCGTGTTTGGTCTTTAGATCTTAATGAGCGACTCATACACTTGATTTTTGAAATTATTAGTGATATTAAAGTTGTTTTGGATGTTTTGGTATGGCATTTTACGTTTTTAGCTCTGTAGTTTATGTTTTGACTGGGTACATAAGATTAGAGATTGATATAGCATAGAGGAAACTTAAAGAGCGATCGCTTTTGATAAACCAAGGGATAGCATGAACGACTCAACCCAGTGCTACAAACAAAGGACCACGCTCGTCCAGCCGTAGTTCGTAGTCCGTAGTCTCCGTATCTTAAACTCCCTACTATCCAAGGGTACTAAGAACCAGGTTGCAATGCATTTTTGTAGATAAAAAATGTATCAGCCATAATACAATCGTGCCGCTAGCCAGATAAGCTAATTTATACAACAGGATAAATTGAAGTTAATGTGATAACCATAAACCCGCCCTTACCAGTAGTGGAATCAGCTCACTTCCTTTCAGGGGTCACTTCCTGCATGTGACCCCTGTCACACTAATTGTTTCGCTCAGCCAATTAGATGCCAGCTATCACATGTACAGTTGATGTCTATATTTTCGCGCCTAGCTCAGCAAAATAGCACTTCATATTCTTCTCTTCGTGGCACAAAATGTTTGTTACTTATAGCCTGGATATTTTCTTCATGAATTGGAATTTTTGCTAAGCTGTAATGACGAGATCACCGTTTAGGAAGAGCTACCTTGATCTTCTACCTGCATACAAGCCGTACGCGTTTGAGTTTTTTCTGGACAGACCTTCCACGAAGAGATGTTGCACCGCCGCTCTTGGTCAAACTCCGTCCTTGGAACATTGATCTACAATCGTGCAACCCTCCTCTCGAATGTCGCTGCTTTCTCCTTTTCTTGAACTTTGGATATCCTCTCGCATGTACCGTCACTTTAGCCGTTTCGACTCTTTCGGCTGGCACTTCACACTCAAGGTTCCTCCGCAGCAAATCATCTTAGCCCAGTGTGTCT
>OZ037777.1:2137500-2185000 GCA_964035525.1 Porites cylindrica | reverse complement strand
AAAGCCGAATCAAGATTTCAGCTTGTACCTTTAGAAATAGATGGAACCATAAAGTGTATTCAGTTTACCAATCGATCCTCTGGTGAAAAGTATGCGCTCAAGGTGGTGAATCAAAGTAGAGTAGTGTTTGAGGTGTGTTGACATCACAATCATATGCAGCGTACTAACATACAATTAAACCTTCATCCAGAGGATACTCAAAAAAATATTATACTGGGAGGCTCCGCTCCCTAGCCCAACCCCTTTTACACATCATTTTTGAGGGAAAAGATACCCCTTTCGTATCATGGTACCCATTGCACATACCTAGTTTAGAATTTTGCTTCCCTTTTAACTGCTGTAAATGCACCCTCTTTAAAATATATGAAACAATCACAAAACCAGAACGTTTTCTCGACTTTTCTCATAGCCACAAAAAGCATCTTTTAGCCGTTTGGGCCTTTTTACCGTCCGTGTAACTACAGATTTACCTAGCCTTTCATTTCTCTAAAGCCTGAAAAAGCTATTTATTTGAACCATTTATAATATATTGCAGATATTGGGTGTATTTCGCAAGGACAGAGTCTGAGAGTGCTCTTTCCCTTAGACCAGACAAACATGTCAGAGATTACTGAAAGTGTAATCAGTTCAAGAGAAAATAGAAAGACATTGCTGGATAGAAACAAAATTTCCAACGTAACCGAGGCGTCTAATACTAAACGTTTTGACTGCAACTTGATGTTGATTACCTCTCGATCAGTCATGTAGAACTGGACGCGAAAATGTTTGAAAAATGAATGGCAACTTTCAGTCGGACCGGACCGACTAGTCAAAGATGTCCTAATTTTTCCAGAACATTTGCACCTTCGCAAAACGTTCCATTTATATTTAGACCAAGATTTCCGGACGGTTTTGCATGATGGAAACCGCTCTGAGACCAAAAACCGCAAAAACCAGGGTATTCAGTAGTCAACGGTGCGGGGTTTTGTGAATGGTTGGCTGAGTTGGTACCCACTTAATGTTTTCTTTTTAGTGTGGGATTGCTGGACTGTCGCAGTCCGGAAGCACTCGTTTTACTCACTTAGATTTAAGTATTCGGCATAATAGAAAATGACTGCGGGAGGAGTTTTACAAGTAAGACATTTAGTGGGTCGGGTATTCTGCAATCGCTAAATAAACACTGGTGAGATCATGCTGACTATAATTTAAATATGGGACGGTGCAATAGTTCTTATAGTTCTTAAAATCAACAAAAATACAAGAAAAGGTCTAGCTGAGTCAATGTAAAAAGTGAGTGCCGTCCTCAAGTAAAAGAAAATTTTAGGCAATATTTGCTTCTCCGAACAGATATTTTACAGAAAACAGTCGTTGCGTGCCCCTGAAGAAAAGGTTACAGTCAAGTCAAGTCAAGCGTACCCCTCAAGATTCGATTAATGAATTTATTATTCGAAAGTTGAATCCGTTGGTAGTTGTAGATTTCACATTCATCTCTACATTCTTGCATGCGTAATAAGCCTTGAATTCACACGCTACACTTACGCGAGGCAGTAAGGAAATTTCTACCAGCTCAGTTTCCCTGAAATTGATGTAAATGTCCTCGAAGAAATTTCGCCCATTCAAAGATTTTCAATCTGACCAAATACAGAGAAGTTCCCGCAAAATATTTCACTGCTCATTACGGATGCAGGAATGCCGATTTCAATTTGACACTAGCTATGGGAACGACAAACGGATTCAAACTGAATCAGTTCATTAATAGAATTTTGGGGGCTACGCTTGACCTGCCCTTGACCTGCCTTGCCTTGTAAAGTTAGTAAAGAGATTTTAAAAAAACAAATTGATCTAAACGGCCAAGACGTATCAATGGTCTGGTATTTATACACTGTGGTCAAGTATATTCGCCGGGTATATTTTAGTTTTGTGGAATTTGCTACTAACAGTTATGAAAATAAACGCCTCCTTGTGGGCTCCGAAAATTATTAGATCATTCACGGTATTTATACTGTTTTACATAATAATTTTGTTTACAGAAGCATCGATGTAACGGAAGCAATGACCCAGAGGAGTTCCAGTTTAAACAGGAATTTTGCGACAGTAGTCGAGAACGTTTTTTTGTATACAAACCGTTCAAGAACCAATCCTTGTGCGTTAGCAAAGACTGTGTTTCCCAGAAACTAACTCTTCGTAATATTACTCAAAATGAGACACAAGACACCTCCTGCATAGGAGATAACAAACAACAATTCGATCGTCTTTGCATATTTAAAGAAGACCGATGATAACTGTGTTCTTTACATGTTGATAATTTAGAGAAAAGTCAGATTAAGTTGGCACCTGACTAAATTGATAAAGTATATCGTGTAAATTTTATTACTTTTTGAATTTTCTATGAAATTGATATTTATGGTCGCTAAGCTCGCCCAAAGGTTTCCTTGAGCAAAGACAAATATTTAAGGACATGATAATCAACAGCTGTATAACAATGGCAGTAGTATTCAATTTTATTTACATATTTTTAAAGAAATTAAAGCTCATTGAACCCAACATTTCAGTTGCTGAGAAAACTTTATTGGGACGGAAGAAGCTGTCGGGGGGGGGGGGGGGGGGGGGGGCGTGGGGGTGTTTGGGGGTTGGGGGGTTTAGGGGGATCGGAGTTAGAATGAAGCATTCTAAGAAGGTCTCAATGGGGTGGTGGCTTTTACGGTTATCGGCTAAAATTTCGGCCCTTTTACGGCTATCGGTTAAGTTTTTCCAGTTACGGTTAACAAAAAAGGTAAAAATTAATTTCTTTTGTTTCAAAGAGTTAAATATTAATAAACCTGTATTTTTTTAACTTTAAAGCAAAATAAAGGTCTTAGGATCATCTCGGGATGAAATAAGCTATTCTTTTGAAAAATTTTAACATTTAATAGATCATACTTCATACAGTATTCCACTTATGATATTATTTTACGCATAGAAATATCAACAGTCAATATATAAAAAAAAATCTTTTTGAAAAAGCAAAAGCAGACACGCGAACGCTCATCTCAAGGCCGGGGCACGAATTCATTTATAACAGAAATGGCCGTTTTCACACTAGAGACAGATCATTCGTGTGACACGGGTTTGATAATTCGCGTCAGATAGGTAATACGTCTTAATTTGAAAATGGAATGGTTTTAATTTTGAATGAACAGTCCGCCTGACTTTATCTGCCAATTTTGACGGACAGTTTGAAGATGGATTATCCGTTCCAGCTAGCCTGTGTACAGCCGCCCCCTCCCCCAGAAAAAAACGGAAAAGGGGTGTCTGTAAGGGAGGGGGCGAGTGTACACAGACTAGTCTCAGACGGATGATCCATTTTCTAGCTCTAGTGTGAAAACGGCCAACAACAAAATTCCCGTGTCCAGTGTTTTTAATGATACAGAAAGGACTGTACAGAACGACTGGCTGCCGTGACTATTCCGTGGGCCTCATTATTCCGCGCGGCTAATGCATTCCGGGTCACGTGGTCCAAGATTGCGTGGGACGACGCCGCACAGGGACTAGGCATGGCAATGTCTACCGTAGCGTCAGAGAAAAACAGGGAATTGTTGTTTATCAGCAACGTGTTTTACAAACAGTGACATATCTGCGTGTCGTTTCACTAGTATTTCGAGGGCACGACCTCCTTAAAATCACAAATATTAATCCCCAGCAAGAAGCCAGATTTTTCCTATGGAAAAAACTTGGTTCTTCGAGTGAGGGGCGGAAATGGAGCCTAGGTCTAGGTCAACACCTAAAAGGAGCTTGGCCTAACGCGCGTACAGAGTCAAAGTCGCCGGGAAATAAAAAAACGCAACCATAAGTGAATTTTATCACCTTCCTTAAAACTGACAAATCTAGGGAACAATTTCTTTTACGGTTAACTCTTTTTTACCCTATTTACGGCTAACGGTTAAAATTTTTCAATTGTTACGGCTATCGACTAAATTTTTGGCCGTTTTACGCCTATCGGTTAACCCCATTGAGACCCTCTTCTAAGTTCTCAAACCAAACTTTAAAGACTGGAAATCATTAATCATCGTGCAAGAAAATGATATCTTTCGGTCTCAAACCAGTCTGATTGTAAAAGAGGGTCACAAGAGTCGAAGGCCTCTAAAAAGAGAGAAATTCCGCTCCCACTTTCACCAAAGTCGGGACTCTCGTAGAAAGCCTGTAAAACCCCAGGTAACTCGGTAAATCTGTTTAACCCTAGCGCGTGTGGCTATAGGACCACAGTTGCGAAAGGCATGAGGTTCAGAGATGTTTAAATTGATAATTTATTTGTAATGATTCTATTTTCATTCATGTTACAGCGTCATTCAATATTCCAATCAGTCTTGTGTCATAGCTTGTTTGTAGTATTTACAAGCTTACAAGGGTTAAAATGCAGAGTGCACTTTCTTTCTACAAACATTAAAACTTGATGAATGTAGTATGCACACATGCGACATATATGTATGAAAACAAACTAGTAGTTATTGCTGTTAAGATAAATTACGTACTTACTTGATCTTACTCCTGCTGAAATTCGCAGAATTTGTGTTATGTATAGCATAGTATCCTTTATATTTGATATAACTTGTTCACATGGGGCGTCCTCAACAACATTTTTAAGGGACGGCTCCGAGCCGAGGTCTAACCCCTAACTCTTTTATATACCATTTATGACAAAAAAGGTACCTCTTTCATATACCTTCTATTAACAATTGGAAACCCCTTTCACTTATACCTAGTTTAGAACTTTGCATCCCTTTTAACTGCTGTAAATGCAGTTTCCCTGACATATCAAAGATTTAAATCACAAAACAAGTTTGATCCACTTGATCACTGCCTAAAAATGCATCTGTATGACAGATTTCTTGATCTTTCCTATACTTGAACTATTATTGACCCAATTCAGCGCTGCGGGACAAAGTCTGATTCAGCTTCTCCTGGAGCTATTCAATCACAATTTACAATGGGACTCATTTCTGCCCTTGGGTCCAAATCAGCCCAAGGTAGTTAGACTGTATGGCCCTGATTAAGGGAGCCACATAAGACCCCCCCCCCCAAAAAAAAATAGGACTAAATTTTACTCACCGAAACGGCCCAATTTGTACGGCTAAAACAGATCTTTCTGATTTACAGTGATAAATAACTACGTAGGAACTGACTAAATTAGGTATGAAAAATGCAAGTGCTAACCCCTACAAATATTCATTCTTTATTCGCATAGTGAAAGAATGAAATAATTTACCGCAGTATGTGGTTGAAGCATCCAGAATCTTTTGAACTGTTTAAAGCGGGGCTAAAGTCTTTTTTAAATATGTGAATATGCAAATAGTGATAGGTAATAATTTAACGAATTTTTCTTCTTATTCAGCTATTTTTATATTTTGTTTAGAAAACGCTATAGGGTAGGCATCGTGTTTCCTTTTCAAAATGTATTTTATTTTTATTTTCCTCTCTTCTATTTTTTGTATTTTATACACTTTTGTATATTGTTAAACATAATGAATAAACCAGTATTGTATTGTATAACTGCCAGAATACATTGGAGAAGTCACGAAGTACTTTTCTTAGAATTTTTTTTTGAGATAAAATGCCTTGATCCCTCTCTCTTTCCCCAGGAGCAACATTAGGAAGCACATTATAAATGCCGGACATTTGAATGAATGACAGAATTACCATAAATAAGACGACAAAGAGTGTAGAGTGTCGCAAATGAGGCTTGCATTTTTTTCGGTTGACACGACTGTATTGTTTATACGAGCGCGAAGGATGGGTCTTGTTAAAGATCGAGTTAAGACGCAGACACATCTTGGTTGCCCACCATTTACATGGAAAAACCAGTCGGTTCACGCTTGAGGCAAATAATAGCAAAATTCAGGTAATTAAGGGTGGTAAATTCCATCAGAAATAGCGTTTACCATTTGCAGAAATCAGTCTCATTTACCAAAAATTCAGAACGGATATTAAATCGGAAACTGGAATCAAAGATGGCTCTGAAAAAATGAACCTGAATATGAACTTCCGTTGGGAACATTTTAAACCAGGAAAACAGGACTACCTTTTCAGATGTTTCTTTTCAGTTGGCACGACCATAAAATTCGTGATTCAATATTAACCAGTTTCCAACCGGATTTTCCGAAAACTTATTTGTAGATGAATAAAAGTGATCTATACCTTTTAAGACGTTCCGCGTTTGTTTTGGAATTTTTTTTAAGGGAACAACAGTTGTGCTCCAGTTACTTTTCAACCGGATTTTCTGGAAACATTTTGGTGGTGTACAACGGTTAGGTGGCATTTATACGGGAAGATCCCGTCTTATAATAGGACGCGTCTTCATTGTCCTCGTGTATATAGAGAATACTTCATGGAAAGTGCTGGCGTACGGTATTTACGCACGAGTTGTTGACGTATCAGAAATCGAACGAGTAAGATTTCTGATACAAAAACAACGAGTGCGTAAATACCGTACAAAGCACTTTCCATGTGGTATTGTGTTTATTATATACATACTGAGACATTCATCATTTTGGCGGACTCTTTCTTTTAAATCTTTCAAAAATGCTAAAATTTGCCGCTACACACTTACCGCAAAATGACAACGAAAACGAAGTATCAGCTTTTTAGTAAAAACGTTTGTTAAAAACATAAATGACGGTGAGGATATGAGGTAATCCAAGAACTATAAGTAATCTTAACTGTTTGTTCTCAATGCACAATATAAGCTTAAACTTAAATGAAAGGCAAAGTAGCTCCGACAAAAGCACAACAAAAGCTTACGTCTCGTTCTGTTTATCCCTTTCCGCTGTTGTTTCGCCGGCTCTCTACTGTTTTCTTTATCGACAGTGAAACAAACGAAACTATTCCACTCCATTTCCGAAATGTTTTCACTTTTATAGCGAGAAAAACTCTTTGAGTAAAACTTTCTCGTTTAATGTGTGCGAAGCGGCGCTGCAAGCTGCAATAAAAGGCAGGAATTTTGACGCGAAACTCACACACCTCTGTGGCTTCTGATTGGACGTATCATTTTTCTCACACGTGAAAAAACATCGTTCGCGATTCTGATTGGACGTATCATTTTTTTCACGTGTGAAAACCATCGTTCGCTCCTCTGATTGGCTAGAACTAATTTGCGTACGAAAATTTACGACATAGCTTTTTGGTGAGTATTTCTCAGTATGTATATAATAAATGTTTTATTTCAACGTATACGTTATTTTCGTGACAAATGTGTGGTTTTTGCTAATCTAAACGTATTGCATCTTTGCCGTTCTCCTTGCCTTCAGTGTCATAGTTGCTTAAGCTCCCAACTGCTGTGATCCAGAATTTTGTTACCATGGTAACGTGACGTCATACTTCTTTTCTCTATTCTGCCAGTGAGGTCATTACTTAGTGTCTTTACCCATTCATAAAATGCTTCGTTCAGAGATATGAAGAAGAAATCAAACAACGTTCATCACGGAGCTCTAACTATGATGGTGATGTTTGCAGGCAGAGCATTAAAACTTTGTATTTGTATTTGTATTTATTTATTTGCCACACGATTACAATAATTACAAAGAAATGCCAAAAAAAATGTAGGAAGCAATGGCGAGGAGGCCTAAAGGAAACTATAGAGCTTATGTTAATTAGGCCTCCTCAATTACAATTTTTCGAATTTACAACGAATTTGGTTTTTTTCAAGTTTAACGAAAGCCTGCATGTTAGCTCTAAACCATAATGACAACTTATTTAGCTCAGCGTTCAGTATATTAGTCAGGCAGTCTTTATCCTTGTGAGACACAAAAACGTTTGTATCATCGGCAAATAACATCAGTTGTAATATTGTTGACGTGTTGATTATATCGTTGATGTAGAGCAGAAAAAACAAAGGCACTAGTATTGATCCTTGGGGAACGCCACACATGATATCAGCACAAGACGAAAGATAACCATTGTATTCTACAAATTGAAGTCTGTTGAAAAAATAGCTCTTAATCCATTTCAGAACCAAGCCACGTATACCATAGTGTTCAAGTTTATCAAATAAGATGGAATGATTGACTGTATCGAAAGCTTTAGAGAGATCTAAAAAAACACCAACCGCTAATTCACCACGATCAATAGCAGATGAAATTTTTTCATGCAAATCAATCAAGGCAAGCGTCGTAGAGTGGTTTTTCCTGAAGCTGAACTGGTTATCACAGAGAATATGTAAATTAGTTAAATAATCATACAAGCGATTATAGATGATTCTCTCTGGAAATTTTGAAAAGCTTGGTAGAACCGAGACAGGCCTATAGTTGGTGAACAGTGACTGGTCATCAGCTTTAAACAGTGGTACCACACGAGCTATTTTTATTTGATCTAGTACAACGCCTTGAGCTATCGATAATTTCATAATGTGAGCCAGAGGTCCCGAAATGATTTGAATGGATTCCTTATTTAAAGACATTGGAATATTATCGTATCCAGCCGCTTTCCCGGAAGCAAAAGATTAAGCAATGGTAATAATTTCATCTTCTGTTGTTGGGCTAAAAAAGATTGATTCTCGAAATGATCCAGATAGAAAATCTTTATGTGAACAAGGAAGAGGCTGTATCTTCTTTGCGAGGTTGGGACCAATATCAGAGAAGTAGCTGCAAAACCTGTGTCAAAGAAGCGTTTGAGTTTGAAAAAATTGGATTGTAACGTAAGCTAGAAAATCTATCGGGATCAAAGTGAACAGGACCATTCTGTAGTTCATATAGCGCCAGAGAAAAGCTAGAATCGTCTAAATGATTAAAGGGCAGTACATCTGATAGCGAGTATTGTGTCACTGTCATTTTAAGTTAGCAGTAAAGTAACTAATTAACTTATCTGATTTAACCACGTCTGTCCTTTACAATCAACTTGTCTAATACAAAGTACGCTACTTTTCCATTCCGCTTTGCTTCCTCCAGCTTGGGTGTCTGCTCTTCACGCTTATCTAGCTAGGGTCTCCTTAGCAAGATCTTCATTTACGTATAACTTTACTAACTTTTTCTTTTTTCAAATTTCAATCCATGGCCATCTTAACCATCCGTTGTAACAGACGACAAGCCGGAAATATTGCAACAAAACTGGACCATTAATTGTGCAATTCAATAAATGTGAAGACAGGTTTTAGGTTTTTTAAAAGTACAATAGTAGATAGAGTGACATGGCCATAGCATTCCAGAATATAGTATAGGCTGAATTAAAAAAAACAACGATTTTGTATCGAATGGTACTCCACAAATGATAGTAACCCCGTAAAACGTAAAGTAATTTATTGTTTGTGGGAACAAAAATATATTATGAAATAACTAAGGTAGTACGCGTGTTCTGATTGGCTGAGAGGAGTGTTTGCATGAGTGTATCTAAACATGGTTGTGGCGTCAAGATGTTTTGCTTTTCGCGCGCCGTAATCACGCAAGCTCGAATTTGAAAAAGTTTTCAAGTTCAAAACTCGACAAGTTTACTTTATTTACCCATTCCTTCGTTGGCTGAAACTTGGAAAATCGTTACAAAGAAATTGTGTGTCTAATATTTTTTTCTCTTAAGCTGACATTTTAAGCGAGAAAAGTCCGTATTTTGGAAAGCATCTTTCTGCAAAACGAGAACTGATTACGCGTGCAAGACTTAATAGACAAGTCGCCCCATGTAAGGGAATCCGGATTCCGGAATCCAGGAATTTTGTGCTTGTGGAATCCGGAATCCTGGGCTTTGGAATCCGGAATCCAGCACTAGGGATCCGGAATCCTACTAAAGATTGGAATCCAGAATCCAACTTACTAAAGATCCACTCCTGATTGGATTGAGCTACTCGCTCGAAAGAAAAACCATCTATGGAAAGCCTCCCCAGGGTGTATGCCTCAACGTGATGACATACAGTGTAATATCGGCATATCTGGTGTCAAAACCATAGTTGACGAGCTCCATATGAAAGGTCAAGGTCACGGTCAGCGAGGGAACCCTTACTTATGAGCGGCTGACAGGATCACAAAATTCGGGGGTTTTCGAGGGAATACAGCGCAGCCTTTTTAAGGTATAAATTGGATTGTTGTGAATAACTTCAATCTCTGGCTATGTTTGATTCTATGTTGTTCACTCGCTTCGCTGATCTTAAAAAATCAAAAGCGATTTGACCTGGCATAGGATCGGAAAAGGTGCACCTGGGGTGAACCTTTTCTTGAACCTTCCTGGTCCTCCTGGTTCACAATTGAAAATAAACGTCCACTTTCAACATTTTACCAAAAAAGAAAAAAAAGAAATTCACAGTCTGCTAGTCCCTAATTTGGTCCTAGTAGTTTCGGTCAGAAAAGTTTCATGGTTTCGATAATCTTTATTTGAGAAATAAGCTAGGTACTGTCAGAACCCGTGCCAATCAGCTGTCACTACAGTAATCACGTGCAAGGCCGCGGTGGGTGCCTTTTTCGTTCATCCCCGGCATTCAAGTGAAATCTCGCCACCTCATCGATGAGACGAGCCTTTTGAAGTTTGTTGTCTGTTGGATTTTTCTTTTCTACTTTATTAAAAAAGAAAAAAAACGTTATGGGAAAGCACAAGCAAAAACAAAAGGCTGAGAGAGAAGTACGTGTAATACTGCGTTGTGAAATTTTATACCAATTTTTAGCTGACTGATAGATCTAAACGTGCCAAAGGCAAAGCTGCATGATTTTTCGTTTGTGTCGATCTGTGGACTGTAACGTGGTGGTAAGCAAGTCACAAACATGAACGAAAAATTGATTTTTTTCTCAATCATACAAGTAATTGAATGTAATATGAAGTTTACGTCGTCCGTGGAGAAAATATCGTATAAATGAGCGCTATATGGTCGTAAAACGCTTAAAACTAGCCAACGCGTCAGAAACGCTTAAGTCTCTCTTCATCTCTCAGTCATCTCAGACTCGGTCGAGGAACAGACGGATTTCTCATGTTTTCTTTCTACAGTTGTGCTCCTGAATAGGCCTCGTTCACATTAGCGTCGCTTTTGGAAATTAGACCGATCTGAGATCGGTTTAGTCCGTAA
This sequence comes from Porites cylindrica, assembly GCA_964035525.1. Lineage (NCBI taxonomy): Eukaryota > Metazoa > Cnidaria > Anthozoa > Scleractinia > Poritidae > Porites > Porites cylindrica. Next base: position 2,174,016 of record OZ037777.1, on the reverse strand, counting down.
CTTTTTTTTTGTCAGAAATGGATCAGAGAGACCCCAGACCATCTCAGAGACCCAGATCTCTTATTGACGAAGCCGAAGGCGAGATCTGGTCAAATCCGATTATTGCCTGTCAGGAATGTGACAGGCGATGAAAGAGCGCATGCTCGAAATAAATCCTCAATTTTCGACGTCTTAAGGTGATTCCCTAGTTTTGCACTGCGCATCTCTTACTGCGCACAACAAGATGGCCGCCGTAAAAAAGAGCATGTGGAGTAACATTATTAAAATGAAGTTGACTGAAGAGAAACGCACTTGGAATTTTTGCTTGCTGTTGTTTCTTGCCGAGGTGAGACTCAATGTGTTGGGAATGTGCATAACGTAAGCAGTACGCGTGTTGCTGAGCTCGACCTCCTCTCGGAGAACCTCGATAGTGGATGTTTAACTTGTGCTTACTCACTTTGATTTTCATTTAAACACTTTCTTTATCACATTGTGTCCTAAATGTGATATCTCGACGTAAATTCTGTAAAAACGGATTTTTTAATACTTTCTTCCCCCTTTCACATACATTCCTATTTTGAAACTCGCCCCAGTCCTCTCTCAAAAATCGGAGAAAATGCGTTTGATGCGCACCCTCTGCAGCTCTACCGCAAAAACGAGTACGGTGACCCCCATTTTTTATTTCATGATTTTAATAAGGACAGTGCTTCCTTTCGATGAGAAAAAAATTGGCACAAATCTATGTTCAGTTTTTTGGCAATTTCACTAAATTGTACGGATTGAGCCATCACGGGTCGAAAAGCGCGCGTCCAATTTAATTCTACTTTGGAGCGTAAAGTAAAAACAAGGGCATTAAAAGGCATTTTTCTGGTACGTAAGTGGATAAACAATACATTAAAGTCAAATTCTGTGTGATATCACATGCATCATCGAAAAAATCTCTCCTTTTTGTCTAGTTTTGCGCTGCCCGCGGTTTTTGTAAAAGGGTCCTAAATAGCCGTATTTCTCAGCATTGTGACGTCAAAACGAGCACGGTGACCCCCACTTTTTATTACTTATTTATCATCTTCTTGACTTGTTACATCAGTGCACCAAGTTTTAGGTAAAATCTATGTTAGGTTCTTTTACTATGGAATCACCTTAAACAACGAATTTGATAGAGCCGTGAAGTTTTTTTTCTAACAAAACGTGGTTATACGCACATCCTAAGTATGTGTTATAACAAGTTATTAGTATTGTTTTTCGTAATTGTTGAACAGTTGATTTTGCCTTGCCAAGTAGAAAATTATCTTAGGCGTGTAACCACATCCTATGACAAATAATAGAATTGACTCGGTTTGTTTTTATCAACCTTAGTGGTTTTGATTGTAATCGGTTTATGCGCGGTAAATAATAATTAAGATAGATAATGTGGGATATGTTAAGGAAATAGGTATCACGCTCATGTGTCAGATCGCAAGAAATAATAGTGAGCCTTTGCCAAGTTCGGTTTGCGGCCGGACATACGTAGTCCGGACATACGTAGTTACATACGTAGTTACTTGTGGTAACCATAAAACTAGTAAGCATTGTAATTTTGAGTAGAATGTTTAGAACGATTGTGATGTACGAATGAACGAACGCAATAAAGCGAAGAAAGAGAAAGATACAGTCCTGATTGTTTATTGAACCAGCGGACGCGGAGATATTCCAAACGCAGTGGAAGATTCCGCAACAGTATGAACCAACTATTTTTTTGTCGTTTGTGTTCTTTTTAACATCAAATTCAACGCGACAGTTAGTTTGAATTTCATTATCATTGCGCCCGCTAAAACCTCAAACCAGTACGCGTCAACTTCTACGGGAGAATTTTTTACCCTCTTCAAAAGTCTTTATTGACACGGAGAGAGAGTTTTAAAAAGTCTTAAAGGATAAATTAAAATTGGTTTTCCAAGTTTTATTGAGAGGGAAAAATACTCTTTAGTGAACGGAACCAACGACTTTAATTTGCAAAGAATGAATTGCACACGCCACAGCGTATTTTCATTTGGCCAGTTACTAATAAAACGAGAAAACAGGCAAAAAGAGACAAAACGACCTAAACGATCCACAACGATCAAAAATAATCGACAAAAGATCCACAACGACCCAAAACAAGCCAAAACAAGTTCCACCCTCCTAGGAACGTCGGTTAAAATTGATTAAATAATGACTATTTCACTGCGTTTTCATACCCGGAGCGTAGGATGATCTGTATGGTCTTTTTATGCAAAAAGGGGTTCTTAGGGGTTCGTCACGGGAAAGCGTAACGAACCTCTAAGAACGTCTGCGTGGGAGGCTAGTAATTTTGTAAATCGAAAAAGAAAACAAACTTGTTATGCCTTGCCTCTATGGCAAGATTCGAACACGAAAACAAAGTGCGAAGAAAAGAATTAAAACCGGAAAAAAAATGGAATCCACCTCTTTTTGGAATCCGGAATCCACTGTGCTGGAATCCGGAATCCAGTACCCGGGATCCGGAATCCACAGCATGTAATCCAGAATCCAAGACTGTCCTGGATTCCCTTACATGGGGCGAGACAAGACTTTGCGACTGGTAAGAATTTCTCTTTTAATCAGTGCCATACAAAGAGTTTTGCGTTTTTTCTCGGGAAATTTATTGTATTAAAGCAATAGTAAACTTTTTACCTGTGTTTGCATAGCCTGATATAAACACTCGACTTCTTCTCGGGTTTGCATAACTGTCTCGAATTCTCCCAACCGCTCTCGTGTTTATATCAGGCTATGCAAACACGGAAAACGTTTTCTATTGCTTAAATACAGAAGCGCATTGCAAACTGAAAATCACTGATCACTGATCACTGGCGAAAGTCAACTCAGTCTTCGTGGTTTCTCAGTAGAGGTCACACAGTCTGGGTACTATAGTGCCGGCGTATAGAGAGGTGTCGATAATAGAGAGCTTTAGATTCTGAGACGAGGACGACTTCGAGTACGCGATGTATTGCTCACGAGCCGTGAACCAGCGTCATTTTGGCAGCAAAAGGTGATAGGCATCGTCATTCTACTACGAGTTTTAAATGTCGTAGTGGCTGGAACAAGTTATCAAACGCAAGAAGTTTTATCATTTTGCCATCGGGAGAGGGTTTAACCTCCTTAAGTATAAATAACAGTATTAGCTATGTTCGTGAAAATAAGTAAAATGAATCTTTCCGGGGTGTCTTTTTTTAAAATACGCATAAAAACTTTGAGTTTAATCTCGTACTCGTACTCGTTTTCGTCCTCAAATCTAAAGCTATCTAATATAGAGAGCCGGGGACAACAAAGCAAAAACAGCGAGCTTAAGCAAAGACATTTTTTAGCGATACACGTCAATCAGAAGTGAGCCCTTTTCCCTTTTGAAATACCTTGACGCTACCAAATTTGTATTGCTAGGTTTCTTTACTCTTATAGAAACAATTTACTCGAAAGTCTGTGCAAAACCACTGTCAAAGAATGCTGAAAAATTACACTACCGCTTGACGTGTTTTGCGCAGAAACGCCATTGCTTAATTAAGCTCCCTACTGCCCCTTAATAGAGAGTTGACTATTCTGAAGTGGAAAGAAACACACTTTGGTTTGTAGATGCAATTTTTCTGCATCGTTACCCGCGAATGTTGACCACCCGCTGAGTTCTGCTTTCGTAAACTTGCACACATAGAAGTGAAGTTCTTCTTCCTGGGCTAATATGGCAAATGACTGAACCCTCGGAGACTAGTTTTCTTTCTCTGGAATCTCAAGACAAGTAAATTTTAAATTCTTCAAGTAAAAGAAAGCTTCACACCACACAACCTATGTTTTTTGCTTCAGGTTTACTTAAGCCTATTTTCCCAAGCAACATAATTAAGATTGATTGACATGCTTTGCCTTTCTCAAAGCTTAGAAACCGCAAGTTCGCTAAGTCGGTTTTAAGGATGGTTTTAAGGATGGGGCACTTGAAACTTTCTTGAATCGTTTCAACTTTCCGACTTATGCAAAGTAAACAGGGGCACCCAACGACAATTTTCGGAAAATTATCTGTTCGGAAGACGATTTGAGGTCTAGAATTTTCGGATCATTTTTTGAAAAATTTCTTGCTTGCCTGCCTCTCCTAGGATTTTCGAACTTCAAAAAAATCGTATAATTGCCCATTTTTAACGGATTTTTACCCTAAAAAGGTCACCTAGAATTTTCGGGAGCCTTTTTTCTGGCTGAAATTTTCGAAAAGGTAAATTTTGATCCCTATAATTTTCGGATCACTATACTTTCAGCTAGGAAATCCGAACAGATGAAAAATTTTTGGGGGATAAAAATAAGCCTTTATCTACCATTTAAATACTAAAGTACGTTCGACAATGCTATGTTTATGTGGTTTTGAACTATATTCTCGTTGGGTGCCCCTGAGTAAAGTTACTTGAGATTTTACTTAGGCCTTCACTCGTATTTTTCGGTTAAGTAAAACTTAGCAGCTCTTAAGTCTTACTTAAGAGCCTAGTGTAATGACAACCATTTTCATCAAATTTCGCAGGGAAACTGAGCTGGTTGAAGTTTCATTAACTGCCTCGCGTGTGAATTCACGGCCATTACGTATGCAAGAATGCAGAGATGAATCTGAAATCTACAACTACCAAGGGATTCAACATTCAAATAATGAGTGTATTAATACAATCTTGGGGGGTACGTTTGACCTGGCTTGACTGTAAAGTCGAAAAGTTGAAACGGTTCGAGAAAGTTTCAAGCGACTTGAAAACCATCCTTAAAACCGACTTAGTTGACTTGCGGTTACTTGCGGTTTCTTGAGGCTTGAGAAAGGCGAAACACGTCAATCAGTCGTAATTATGTTGCGGGGAAAATAGCCTTAAGTTAACCTGAAGTAAAAAAGCATCGCTTGTGTGTGAAGCTTTATTTTACTTGAAGTAATTAAAATTTACTTGTCTTGAAATATTTCTTAGCTTATTTAGGCTCTAAGTGTAAAGACTACCAGTGATGGCTGAAGCATTTCCGGTCACTGAGTTCTGAAGGATGTCTTACAATGGTTTCTTTATGAAAGAGGTAAACCTTTCTTTTGAAGGGCAGGTAAAAATGTTTTAATTAATAAGGATGGAATGATATTAATATTTTTGCCTTTTATTGGTTTGGGTAATTTCATAGTTTTAATCGGGAAAATGTCGCTGCATTTTTAAAACGGTTGTCTATAAAGCAAAACTCACGATATGTTCTTATTTCCCTTCAGTTAACTGGATTCAATTTCCGGTCAGAAAAAAAACGCAGATTGCGGACTATTGTTTTCACCATGCAAATGGAACGTGACAACAATAGTCCCGTTGTTTTCTAACCCTAAAAACAATAGTCCGCAGTCAGTCCGCAGTCTTCATTTTACAGCTCTGATCACGATAAATTTTCTCGTATTGTCACAGGCGGCCCAAACTCACTTTACGAGGGAAGGGTGTAATGTAATTTACATAACATAGGTGACGCGCCGGTGTCGCGTTACAGGTGACCGTTGAAAATATAAGAGACTTTGTATAAGAAATATATTACTGAGATCTGCGAACGCTAAATAACGCTAAACCTACTTTTTCTTAAATGAAATGAATACAAAAGACCTACCTGCAATGTATTCCTCTGCATTTTGGTATCTGTTTGTCGTTTAAAACGACAAACAGACACCAAAACGCGCGTCACCTATGTTATGTAAATTACATTACACCCTTCCCTCGTAAAGTGAGTTTGGGCCGCCTGTGGTATTGTCTCGCTAAGAATATTTCTGTGTCAATAGCTTTACCTTTTGTAAAACTAAAATAGGAGTGTTTCGCAGGCGTCAACGAATTTAAAAGCTAATGTTAAAAAGCTTTCGATGGATGGCAGTTTTAACTTAAACAGAACAAACTACAGATTAATTGTTGAACGTAAAGGGAACATATTTTTTCATGCACATGCAAGTGAATTAAATTTTGGAGGACTTAAAGGGGCAATTTCACGAGGATACTGCTCAGGTTTTATGTCAATTTTGTGCTGATATCATTACTTAATGTCTTTGCAGATACACAAAATGCTCCTGTGTAGGGTTATGAAGTAGATATGAAACAACATGGAGCACAAACATAACATTTTTTGGTGATTTTAGTAGCCACAGCATGATTATTAACACATGAAAAAGTTGGCTGGACTTTTTTTAAGTGTACATCCATTTCCATGCAACAAACGACAGGAAACTGTTTTAATGCTTAAAGAACAAACTGGACTATTAATTTTTGAAATTCAATGATGCGAAAAATAGCTTGACCTAGCCCTTTTAAGCGTTTGTGGTTGTGCAGTTTGAGGAGGAAAAATGATGTTTCCTTAAAAATGTGGTGTTGCGGATTTACAAGACCGCCCAAAAAGCTGTGTGTGGTTTATAAAAATTTTGGTAAATTTGGATGTGGTTTCGCGGTTTTTGACGTTTCCGTGCGTGATTTTAGCTCTTTTCTGTTCTGTATTGAGATTTGAATCCTTCAAGTTCCCCCCATTTCTAAGGCCCCCTTTGAATTGAATGAAAAACTAGTGAGAGCTTTCTGTGTGGTTTTAAAGAAGCTAGTTTGTAGTTATTTGTTTAACTAGAACCGGACATTGCCCGAAGGTAAAAAAAAAATAAAAACATTAAGGCAGGTTATCATGCATTTGTATCTTGCAATTCAAACAGCAAGAAACAAACTTGGGGAACAGATCAACTGCCTACGCAGTCTGAAATCAAAGTTTTTGCTGTCAGTCCAAGAAGAGGACTCGGAGCAAACGCCCGTGTAAAGAGGCCAGAATACGCACTCATCGTCTCGTTTATGGGGGTGTGCGGGAGAAAATCAGGAGGAAAGGTATTTTTAGCCTTGAAGGTATCCCTTTGGGCTATGCATGAGGAACTAAAGAAACAAAAGAGAGAAAAACAAAGAACGAAAGCATCTGAAGCAAACATCTTTATAGCAATTAAAACACAATATATAGAGCTTTTTTTTGGTTGTTCGTTTTAGAATTGTATTCTTTAGGGGGGGTCAAAGAAAGCTTGGACCACGCCCAGGAATAGGTCTTCTGTAAGTGCTTAAACCAGTATTCTCGAATAGTCGGGCTTTAGAGCCAATGGCCTTGAAACCGATAAGATGGTGACCAACCGGGATAATTAAGGGATAATATTTGTTCTTCTGACAGAACAGTTCAGCTTTTTATGTGACTCTCAAAATGGAAAAATTTAATAGGATCTTCATTCCTTAGACAATACACAACAGTTAAAAACAACCCAAGGGGGGTCTTAACAACTGAAAAATAAGTTGAATCAGTTAACTGGTCTATCTTAAAGTCCTAAGAGCTGTACACGGAGGAGAAGTCTTTAGAAATGGAGTTGTTTCGTTGCGTTTTTATAGTAAGTGTGCCGCAGATATTTTTTTGGCTTCGTTTGACATTTTTCAATTAGGGTAAACTTTGAAATTGCTTAAACTAAACGGTTTCGGTTGCATTCAATTTCTCCATTGGTTTTACCTTTGGTTTCTTTGAAGCTCAGCTGCTTAATTTTTGCTTAAGGATATACTTGCATGCTTTTAGAGGATACCTTTTGCTGTTATTCATAATCGGTAATTCTGAACACATACTTTTGAAAAACTCTCAACAGATAAAATATGCGTTTTAATGTCCTTTCTGTATTCGCAGTCCCTTGTGGCGTTGTTGTCCACTTTGAAGGTCCAATCGAAAAGCCTTAGTTACGCCGGCGAGCACTGCAAAACGGGCGACAACTATTTGCGGATAGACTGCTCTTCGACCAAGACCTCTCTTAATGATAGCTCACAATGTGATGCTAGAGCCGATAAATCAAGTAAAGGTGAGTCAAAAGTGAAAACTATTTTAGAAATAGATCTAATTAGTCTCAGTTCAGCGAAGGAGCAAAGAAAGCAATCAAGAGAATACAGGGGCACCCAACGAGAATATAGTTCAAAACCACTTAAACATAGCATTGTTAAACGTATTTTAGTATTTAAACGGTAGATATAGGCATATTTTTATCTCCTAAAAATTTTTTATCTGTTCGGATTTCCTAGCTGAAAGTCTAGTGATCCGAAAATTATAGGGATCAAAACTTACCTTTTCGAAAATTCCAGCCAGAAAAAAGGCTCCCGAAAATTCTAGGTGACCTTTTTAGGGTAAAAATCCGTTAAAAATAGGCAATTATACCATTTTTTAGATGTTCGAAAAACAACAAATGTTCCGAAAATTCTAGATCTCAAATCGTCTTCCGAACAGATATTTTCCGAAAATTGTCGTTGGGTGCCCCTGAGAATAAACGTGAGTATAATTGAGTATATGCGTTCCAGCACAAAAGCGATAACACAGTGAATATGGAAATTTATCATTTATTTCAAATTTCAATTTAAAAGAAAATGTTTGATATTACCTGTAAATAGCTACGAGCTAATCGAGACTGGTAACAAAAAGTAAACGGAAAGAATTTTGTTCGTAAAAATCACGACAAGTTGCTATAAGTAATAAAGTTACACTGTGGGTATTCATAAGTTAATTTTGATATATTGTTAAAACTAAAAATTCTTTTTTAGGATAACAACAAGGTAAATTAAAATCTTTTAAAACAAATGGCGAGAAGAAACTTACAAAGTTTAAATGTCTCTCTTATGATTGATAATTACTCTAATTTATATTGATTTACTTTTTGAAGAATGGTGGATGAGTCGAGATATGCGTGTTTTTTTATTTTTATTTTTTTATTTTATTTATTTATTTTTATTTCATTTGTTATTCCAAAGTACAACAATTACATTAATTTTATTATTATCACAAAGCATACAGGCACAAACGGACTACACACCTAAGCGCACATGCAATTCCACAATCACACACAAGGTATGCCTACTCTTATATTACAAGTGCTAATCAAGAAAGAAGAAACTAATCATTTTAGTAAAAGAAGAAAATTAACTAGATTACAAAGTCCATTTGTCTATTAATTTTTGTAAACTCTTATTCTTAGTGCAAATATATTTTTCTATTTCTTATTTACTGTTTACTCTAACTATAAAACTGTTTATGGTTGGGAGTACTTCATTCCGAATGCAACTCCATAAATATATTTTCCCTATAAGTATAAGATTCCCCTTTGCAAAAAGAGTGCGAGTTGTCTGTCCTGAACAACTTTGAGTTGGTACAAAGTATAGAATTGAGTACTTTAAATTGAAAGGCTTTGACGGTTCAAACGCGACAGAATGGGGCAAGAGAAATGCCTTTCTGAGATCGTCATTAGATAGATGAAAATCCAACTTCAGTTTTTTGTGCATAATTTGGGAGACAAGCCTTCTTTTTGATCAAAAAAGGATAATAATCTTTTGATTTCTTTTTTGCTATGTCGAAAACGCCGTCATGGATTTTAAAGGAAGGTATTGCATTAAAGGTACTTGAATCCGAGTGATTAAGAACTTTTAAGTTGTTTGGTATTGAATGTCTCGTAATAGTCCATTCAAGGAAGTTTGTCTTTTTAACATTTTCTGCGATCTGTTCGTAGGATTCGTTCCGTATTGCTGAGATAAAAAAGTAAGTCTCCATTTCGCAGATACCAATGTCATAATATTTCTTTGTAGAAAAAGGGCTTGTCGTCTTTTCTTAAGTCTCGATTATTCCAAATTACATAATGCTAATGCCTTATTAAGAGCATTATCTTCCCCAGTCGGAGTTCTGACCACCATTTAAGTAGTTCTAAATAAAAGGTAGAAGTAATTTGAAGATCTTTAACATTATAATTGCATTTAAAAAGATCAAAGATCGACCAAACCGTTTCACCAATGGCGCGTTTTTTTTTTACATATTAACCAGTTTGATTATGGTGCATTATAGAAGGAAGTACATCTTTAATTCTCTTGGCAATTACTTTTGATATTATCTTAGCGTCAGCATTGATAAGTGATATGGGCCTCCAATTTTCTGTTAATGTACGATCTTTGCCTTTCTTTTCTAATATATAGATTTAGCCAGGGCTAAAATCGAAGCTCCCATTAATAAATTTATAATTTAAATCAAACAATAAACTTGTGATCCACAAATCAGTTAAGTTAAGGGCACATTCATGTGACTTTTGAGGGAAAGGCTAAGTTATTTCTTACATCGAGTTGATAGCCTTATATGTACACCCAAAAAATAGCAAACATCTTCGATCACATTCAAGAGCCATAATGGCTCTTGATCACAGTAGATTAGGCCTCGAAAACAAATTCTTGGAAAACAAATCAGGCCGAATTTTTTTGCGTTCGATAGGTTTACTTTACAAATTCTTGCCAGTGAAATCTGGGGGTGTGTAAACCAACCTTTTATACTCTTTATACACTACATCACATCTGAGGTGAAACAGTACTATTTATCATACAGACCTCGGACAGAATGCGGCATTTCACAATTTCTCAAGACAAATTGCACTTAGTCGATATTCAGGACGATCAATCGTGGGCTTTTAGCGAAACCGTTCAAAAAAATTGCAAAATCACCCATACGGCCAGCCGGTTCTCATTTCTAGTGCGAGATGTCAGTGTGGTCGAGTGTTTGAATGAACTTTAATAGAGTTACGCTTCAACATAATAACGAATTTATTATTTTTATTTTTTGTTATTTAATGGTTTCAGTTATAACGATGTGTAATCTTATAAAGCGTTTGATACGCGCGACATTTTTGAGTACTCACTCAAGCAAGCAAGCGATGCTCATGAACGATGAAAACAAACGGCACGTACAAGCGATTAAAATTGCAAGGGAGACTACTAACAATCAATAAAACAAATATAATTCGGTGAAACATTTACAGAGACAACAATTTTCATTCACGAAGACAGGTATTAAAGTGTCTCTAAAAGTCCTGAGTCATTAAGCTTAAGTTAATTATGTTTTACTTTAAGCCGGCCTCCCGGTGTTTGCTTTTTTCAAAGATGAACTCCTCGAAGCAAGAAAATCGCTCAAAGGTTTCCTTCTACAGCCATATTTATAACTAAATATTCTTCGGAACGTTTTCTTTCTATTTGCGTTGAGAAAATATATCTGAAGGTCTTTTAAAGTTCTGTAAGCTTATATCAAACCTGACACTAGGTCAGATCATCGACTCAAATCTTACAAACGTGCATAAACTTGCCGCATAAACTGTGCTCGACTTTATGAAATTAGATATAACAAAAACAAACATCAAATATAATAATTACTCAGGCTTACCATTCGAGATTCAGTTCCTGAATGCTATCAAGGAAGGCCACAGTTGCTTGAGACTTTTAGACCCTGTTACGCATTAAGCAAAGTGAAAAACGAAAACGATGCCATCCGAAATCGGATTACCGAATTTTGACAAGCGACGCATTTCTCAACCAAAAACTGAATAAACAAACCAGCCATGAATAATAGAAGACTCTTGATAGTAGCTGTATTTCATTTTGTACATCCAGTCGATAAAGGCAGTTAAAAACATCACAAGTTGACACAAAATTCTGTCAGCTTCAGCTGTCTAAGTAAACAACTTTCAAGATGCTGCATAAATTTTCCGCATGAACTCACCTGTCAAATTTTGACCAATCAGAGCATAAAAATTGGACGTAGAGCGTGACCAACTCTAGACCAATTTTCGCGCCCGAGGCCAGTTTGAAATCAAAATCTTTATAGTGCGGGGCCATAATGACATAAACACAACATATTTCATATGAATTATTGGAAAAATAAAACTTGAGACTGCGATCATTTGAAACGGGCTGAAACTGGTTATTTGTCAGCGGATAACTTCAAAAAATACTCGACCTCGATGGGTCGACACTTGAGCCCGCGGTACGGTCATGTGATACTGGTCAGCGGACACCCTGTTTTGACAGCTGTGAATTGATCACAACATTGATGAGCAATTAGTTTTCTCCTGGGCTCCTAACTAGCTAGTAAGTGTGAGAGTAAACATTGGTTTCCCTGTGGTGTAGACGGACGGTCGTTCGGCGTACGGTCACGTGATTACCAAATTTTCTGGGATGGGTAGATTTCCTTAGCTATGGGGCTCCGCCCACGCGCAGTGCTTCGCGTAGCGCGTGGAGCTCCTCTATTAAAGTGATTACAGCCTGCCTTTGGGAATTAGACATTTCTTCTTTATCAAAGGATTCATTGACGCAATCTATGAAGGCCTCACCAATGAGATCCCAGCAGTTTTGTAAAATTCAATGGAGAGACCATCATTTCCTGGAGATTTATTGTTTTTCAACGTTTCTATAATTGTCCTACATTCCTCGGTAGTAATTCGTCCTTCACACGATTGCCTTTGTTCTTCCGATAGTTTAGGAATATTTAACCTATTTAGAAATGCCTGTATGGAATCCGAAGCCTCTACAGAGTCATTAGTTTTGTATAGGTTTTCATAAAATGGTTTTTGTTCGGAGAGTATCCGATATGGGTCTGTAGTTATTGAACCACTTATTAACAATTTTCGGATGTGTTTTTTAACATGGTTTCTCTTTTCTAAATTTAAAAAGTATTTGGTACTCCTTTCACCATACTCATGCCAATGTGCTGTTGCCCGTATGACGATTCCTTTTACTTTTTCCTCAGATAAAAGTTCTAATTTTTCTTTGATTTTATCGAAACGCAATCTATTTGAGGCACTAGGGTCATTTTCAAACAGCCTGTTAGCATCTTCAAGTTGTTGTTGAATCCGCTGCTCTTTCTCTTATTTAAGTTTGGCTTTTTCTTTGGAGTAGCTAATAGCGTGCAATCTGATTGTATTTGATCCAGTCCCAAACGCATTGTTTGTTGGACAGATCAATTTCACCCTCTTGTTTAACTGTTCTAAGTAGTTTTCATCCTCTAAGAGCGAAACATTCATCTTCCATATACCAGGACCTTTTATTTCTCCAATGTCTCCTAGAACTAAGGTTATTGCTGCATGATCTGTGCGTATTGCAGGCTGTATTTCAGTAGCGTTTATAAAATCACAGAGATTGTTAGAGAAAAGCCAAAAATCTAGACGACAGAGAACTGTTGCATGGGGATTTTTGACTCCTCGTGTAACTTCTTGTTTGAGGGTTCTTGATTCTCCAAATATCAACTAAGTCCAGTTCGCTTTGTAAAGTTTCAAGGCTATTAATTGCTGCTCTTCTTGGAATCATATGACACCACCGTGTTTATCAAGACCTAGGATTTTAAGGACAATTGAAATCACCCCCTAATATAATGTTTTTCTAAGTAATTTTCTATAAAAAACTGAATTAGATCCTTATGTTTGTTCGGTGCATAGATATTTACAAGAACATATACTTTGTCATCGATTTGGATTTTTAGTATAATAAAACGACCCCAAAACGAGTTGTCGATAGAACTGAATAATTGGTATTGTTTCTGATCAATATTGCTGTACCACATGAATTAGGGCTTCCATCTCAGAAAAGTATTTCGCCACCCCATTCATTTTTCCACTGCACCTCTGTCTCCTTCTTTGAATCCGTTTCTTGCAATATACAATATCAGCCTTCTGTTTACGGCACCATGTATAAATTGTACGTCGTTTGGTAAAGTTGCTAATACCCCTTACGTTTAAACAAACTCATCAAATTAACGGTTAAAGCGAAGTTTTAACCTTAAATGTGTAGTGCTTGGAGTGCAGAAGGAACCACGGACAACCCAACGTTGTATACTTCTGACGCTATTAATTAAGAAAGGACGTGAACTCTTACGTATAAAGCATATTATGGTATATTAACTACAAATAGGCATTGACACAAAAGACAAAATAAGCAAATAAAGACGAGACAAACATTACCCTGGGTACCAGAGGTTTTTCTCGCGTGCGGCCGTAGGCCGAAGCCACGAGCGGCGAAGCCGCGAGAAAAACCTCTGGAACGGAGCGGTGCTTTTTACCGTCCCCATTGACCTTTGTGCTTTTTTATCGGATTACATTTACGCCAATCAGATTGAAAGTCTCCGACTGTGATCATGTGGGCCGGCACGGGAAGAAGTGTCCAAAGACCCACATTATCCTCAGCAAAACAAGTTGGCAATTAGGCAAGTTCAAGTTGCCTAATTCGCGCGGCTCACTATAAAGACTTGACAGAAACCGGAAACCGCGCTAGAAAACCGGACACCGCGCTAGAAAAGTCTCTGGCACCCAGGGTAGACAAACATAAGCCAACATATATAATTACAAAATACAGATGCAAAGACATAATCCTCCCCCAGGAATGTGCGATTAAAGACTGCCGCCTCTTTTCCCGTTTTGGATCAATTATCTATTAGGGCAACCGCCATTTATCTTAGTACTGAATACAGCTGTTTTGGCTTTAACTCTGTTTTCACAATTCTTGTGAAATTTGACATTAGTTTCCTCGGACTCCCATGAGAAATTTTCTTTGGTGTTATTACTTAGCTCGGTTGGTCGCTGGTACTGGCGACGTCGGTCAAGATTCTCCCATACAGACCTCCGCTCGGTTAATAAGATGTTTATTACATGGCAAAACAAGAAAGCAAAGGAACAAAACATAAATAATTTTATTTGCTTCCCTGCGCGGGCTCAAGCATTTAGCTGGCTTTCTTCTGTCACTGGTCTCCAGTCCTATCGGGACAAAAATGACTGTTCAAAGTCCAGCTTTGTACAAACTTCGTCAATGAATGAAGACAAAATTTTTCACTCAGGCTAAATGAAAAAGCTTGTGGTTGAAACAACAATTTATGAAAAGTGGCCAAAAGTGTAACTGCATTGAAGTAATGCCTGTCTGTGCCCTAATCGCTCAGCGATCAGTTCTCATTCAGCCTTGCGATCTCGCGATCTTCGACTGATCATCACAGAAAACGTTGATGTTAAATGTGCAGCCTAATTATATATTGTAACAACAGATTACTCAAGTATCCAAAAATATACATTCAGTTTTGTGATTTCCGCAGTTTACTATCAAGACCGCTTTAGATTGTTTTTTTTCCCAATATTTTAGTTACATTTTGGTTACAATCTTACTATCCGCGCAGATGTTTTTAATCGTCTTATTAATTTTACCATTACTTTTTACAGGTAACGATACAAAGCATACCATTTTAGATAGTGTAAATGGTACGAAGTGTATTCAGTTTACCCATCCAGGCTCTGGTGAAAGGTATGCGCTAAAGGTGGAATATAGAACAGGGGTGGGCAGAGTAGTTTTTGAGGTGAGTTGACATTACAATCATATGCAGGGTATTCACGTACAGTTGAACCTCAATTAGGCGGCAACCCTTGCCGGAATACAAGTAAGTGGCCGCTTAATAGAGGTTGGCAGAAACATCACTTTATTTTCAGACAAACCACAGGCAGCCCAAGCTCAGTATGAGAGTTTAGTCAGCGTGTGTTATCATATTGCGTAATCCTCAAAATGGCCGTGATTATAAAGGATTTGTATCGGAATTCAGGTGAGCTTGGGCTGCCTGTAAACAAAGACGCAAAGGGAGCGTAATTTATACTGCCGCTTGATAGAGGTGATGGGGAATGGCCAAAAGGTGCCCGCGGCCTTTTGATGGAGTTCCGAGGCCGCTCATAAAATTAATAGAGGTTTTGACAATACTTTTCCACAATTATTTCGCCGGCTACTTTGATTACTGGACGCTTAATAGAGGGGGGCCGCTGAGCGAACTGCTGAGCGAGAGGTGGCGGGTTCGAAACCTGAATAGACTGCCAACAGGAGTCTAAAAAAACGGCTAGATTGCAGAATACCCAGCCCACTAAACATCTGACTTAAAAAAACTGCTCCCGCAGCCCCCCAGTCGTCCGATTTGCAAAAGAAATTCTGACATCGACTGTGGGCGTGCGCGAGTGCGGGAGAACTAGTATACCTTGTTCTATAAGCACACTAGTTACTTGAAATCGACTGCGGGAGTATACGGGACTGTGGGAGCACTAGTTAGCGACCGCGCACAGGAGTGCTGGACTGCGGGAGCACTGTCTGGTATACCTCGTTCTATAAGTATACTAGCTACTTGAAATCGTTTGCGTGAGTACGGGACTGCAGGAGCACTAGCTGTATACCCACTTACTATTTTCTTTTTAGCGACTGTGGGATTGCTGGACTGTCGCAGGAGCACTTGTTTTACTCACTTAGATTTAAGTATTCGGCATAACACGACTGCGGGACTGCGGGAGGAGTTTTACAAGTAAGACATTTAGTGGGCCGGGTATTCTGCAATCGCTAAATAAACACTGGTGAGATCTTGCTGACATAATTTAAAACTGAGACAGTGCAATAGTTCTAATAGTTCTTAAAATCAACAATAATACAAGAAAAGGTCTAGCTAAGTCAATGTAAAAAGTGAGTGCCGTCCTCAAGTAATAGAAAATTGTTGGCAATATTTGCTTCTCCAAACAGATATTTTACAGAAAACAGTCGTTGGGTGCCCCTGAAGAAAAGGTTACAGTCAAGCCAAGTCAAGCGTACCCTCAAGATTCGATTAATGAATTTATTATTCGAAAGTTGAATCCGTTGGTAGTTGTAGATTTCACATTCATCTCTACATTCTTGCGTGCGTAATGAGCCTTGTATTCACACGCGACACTTACGCGAGGCAGTTAGGAATTTTCTACCGGCTCATTTTCCCTGAAATTGATGTAAATGTCTTCTAAGAAATTTCGTCCATTCAAAGATTTTCAATTTGACCAAATACAGAGACAATTCACTGCTCATTACGCATGCAGTAATGCCGATTTGAATTTGACAATAGTTACGGGAACGACTATAAACGGATTCAAACTGAATCAATTCATAATAGAATTTTAGGGGTACGCTTGACCTGCCTTGACTGTAAGCAAAGTTAGTAAAGAGGTTTAAAAAAACAAATTGATCTAAACGGCCAAGACGTATCAATGCTCTGGTATTTATACACTGTGTTCAAGTATATTCGCCGGATGCATTTTAGTTTCGTGGAATTTGCTACTAACAGTTATGAGAATAAACGCCTCCTCGTGGGCTCCGAAAGTTATTAGATCATTCACGGTATTTATACTGTTTTACATAATAATTTTGTTTACAGAAGCATCAATGTGACGAAGACGGCAATGACCCAGAGGAGTTCCGGTTTAATCAGGAATGTTACCGACATGGTGGAGGACGTTTTTATGTATACAAACCAGTCAAGAACCAATCCTTGTGCGTTAGCAAAAACTGTGTTTCCCAGAAACTAACTCTTTATAAGTATAATATTACACAAAATGAGACGGCACAAGACACCCCCACCTACACAGGACAACAATTCGATCGTCGTTGCGCATTTAAACGTTTTTTTCTGTAAACCGCTGAATGATAATTGTGTTGTTAATAAACATGATGATAATTTGCATCTGACTAAATTGATAAAGTATATCGTGTAAATTTTATTACTTTTTGAATTTTCTATGTAATTGATATTTTTGGTCGCTAAGCTCGCCCAAAGGTTTCCTTTCAAGCAAAGACTAATATTTAAGGACATGAAAATCAACAGCTGTGTAACAATGCCAATAGTATTCAATTTTCTTTACATATTTTTAAAGAAATTAAAACTCATTGAACCCAACATTTCAGTTGCTATTGGGACGGAGGAATTTGTCGGGGGGGGGGGGGGATTTAGGGGGATAGGAGTTAGAATGAAGCATTCTTAGTTCTCAAACCAAACTTTATAGACTGGAAATCATTGGGCAAGAAAATGATATCTTTCGGTCTCAAACCAGTCTGATTGTAAAAGAGGGTCCTTAAGAGTCGAAGTCCTCTAAAAAGAGAGAAATTCCGCTCCCATTTTCAACATTGTTCACCACTTTCACCAAAGTCGGACTCTCGTAGAAAACCTGTAAAACCCCAGGTAACTCGGTAAATCTGTTTAACCCTAGCGCGTGTGGCTATAAGACCACACTTGCGAAAGGCATGGGGCTCAAGAATGTTTAAATTGATAATTTATTTGATTCTATTTTCATTCATGTTACAACGTCATTCAATATTACAATCAGTCTTGTGTCATAGCTTTTCAGTAGTATTTACAAGCTTACAAGGGTTAAAATGCAGCGTGCACTTTCTTTCCACAAACATTAAAACTTGATGAATGTAGTATGCACACATGCGACATACCGTATTTATTCGAATAAGCGCCCAATCTCGAATTAGCGCCCACCTCGAATAAGTGCCCATCCTAAAGGCAGAAAAAGTTAATAAGCGCTCAGCCTCGAATAAGCGCCCACCTCCACCCCACCGCCTTTCCCCTCACACCCCCCAAAATTGAATGAGTACTAATAAGATACTTCCCCGACGACGGAGTTCTCTTCAGAGTATTTTACAGAAACCTTGCTTTGTTACATCTTCGCGTTTTGTTTTTAGTATTTATTCAACCTCGTCTCCAGGGCTTGCCCCGGGGACGAGGTTGCTATTTATTGTTTTGTTGCAAAATAAACAAACTACTCTTGCTGAAAATGTTGAAAATTTAATAAGCGCCCAGCCTCGAATAAGCGCTCACCCCCAATAAGCGCCCACTCTCAAGGTCCAAAAATTTAATAAGCGCCCAGGGCGATTAATCGAGTAAATACAGTATATTTATAAAAACAAACTAGTAGTTATTTCTGGTAAGGTAAATTACGTTCTTCCTTGATCCTACTCCTGCTGAAATTCGCGGAATTTGTGTTATGTATAGCATAGTATCCTTTATATTTGATATAACTTGTTCACCAGGGGCGTCCTCAACAAAATTTTTTAGGGGAAAGCTCCGCGCCGAGGTCTAACCCCCAACCCTTTAATATACCATTTATGACAAAAAAGGTACCTCTTTCATATACCTTCTATTAACAATTGGTAACCCCTTTTACTTATACCTAGTTTAGAACTTTGCATCCCTTTTAACCGCTGTAAATGCAGTTTCTTTGATTTATCAAAGATTTAAATCACAAAACAAGTTTTCTCCATTTGATCACTGCCCAAACATGCATCTGTAAGCCCCTTTCGGCCTTTGTACAGACCGGAATGACAGATTTCTTGATCTTTCCCATACTTCAACTATTATTCCCTGCCCTTTCTTTAACTGAAGCCTAAAATAGATACCCCTTTCGGGCGAAGACTCCCCGTATAAGCCATTATAGGGAGCACTTCCAGGCTTGGTCATCGCAAGAATGGGCTGATTTATGATACTATGGGGGCCGATTACCATTAAGTGTCTATAATACGAATAGATAGATAGATTGATTGATAAATAGATAGTGACTTTATTTAGCGAGGGTGGCACATAACAGACAATCCAGTGGCCCTCGAATTCGAATGAAAATTTTGTCTGCACCAACGTCCTAAGCCTATATCATTCCACTAATTTGTATAATATCACTACAGAAAAACCGATATCAGACTTATTCGCCTCGTCCCTAGTGGAAAAACAAAAAGGCACAATTCTGCTTGCAACTTACAGGAACTCGACCTAAATGTACGCAGCTTATTGCTAAGTCGGTTGAATAGGTCGCGAGAAATTAAAAGGTCTCCATCTTCTGATCAAATTCCGGAAGTCGTCAAAGGGTAAATGATAACACTCTTTCAAGACGTTACTTTGATTTTAATTACATTTTGCAAAGTCAAAAATAGCTTGTTGCAAAATAAGAAATAACTTGACGGTGCCGTTAATTCGATGTGCTGATCACCAGTTGGTATCGGCAGCAAGAAGTTGTAATAAACTGAAATCCAGCTGCATTATCGCAAAGTGATACTTGTAAAAGTAAATCTCATTATTTCTAACGTTGTTTGTCGTCGAAGTACTTACAAACACCCCAGATAATTAGCGACGACCACCCGAGAGTAGTGAAAAATGCTTATTGGTGCATTACATTGCTTCCCCAGGAGCAACATTAAGAATCACATTATAAATGCCGGACATTTGAATGAATGACAGAATTACCATAAATAAGACAACAAAGAGTGTGGCAAATGAGGCTTGCATTTTTTTCGGTTGACACGACTGTATTGTTTATACGAGCGCGAAGGATGGGTCTTGTTAAAGCTCGAGTTAAGACGCAGACACATCTTGGTTGCCCACCATTTACATGGAAAAACCAGTCGGTTCACGGTTGAGGCAAATAATAGCAAAATTCAGGGAATTAAGGGTGGTAAATTCCATCAGAAATAGCGTTTACCATTTGCAGAAATCAGTCTCATTTACCAAAAATTCAGAACGGATATTAAATCGGAAACTGGAATCAAAGATGGCTCTGAAAAAATGAACCTGAACATGAACTTCCGTTCGGAACATTTTAAACCAGGAAAACAGGACTACCTTTTCAGATGTTCCTTTTCAGTTGGGACGACCATAAAAGTCGTGATTCAATATTAACTTTCCAACCGGATTTTCCGAAAACTTATTTGTAGATGAATAAAAGTGATCTATACCTTTTCAGACGTTCCGCGTTTGTTTTGGAATTTTTTTATGGGAACGACAGTCGTGCTCCAGTTACTTTTCAACCGGATTTTCTGGAAACATTTTGCTGGTGTACAACGGTTAGGTGGCATTTATACGGGAAGATCCCGTCTTATAATAGGACGCGTCTTCATTGTCCTCGTGTAAATGGCATTAATATGTAATATTTCAACGTATACGTTATTTTCATGACAAAGGTGTGGTTTTGCTAATCTAAACGTATTGCATCTTTGCCGTTCTCGTTGCCTTCACCGTCGTAGTTACTTAACCTCCCAATTGCTGTGATCCAGAAATTTTGCTACCATGGTAACGTGACGTCATACTCCTTTTCTCTATTCTGCCAGTGAGGTCATTACATAGTGTCTTTACCCATTCATAAAATGCTTCAATCAGAGATATGAAGAAGATATGAAACAAATTTCATCAGGGAGCTCTAACTATGATGGTGATGTTTGCAGGCAGAGCATTAAAACTTTTACTAACTTTTTCTTTTTTCAAGTTTCAATCCATGACCATCTTAACCATCTGTTGTAACAGACGACAGGCCGGAAACAGTTTTAAGCCTAAATGTAGTCGAAAACTGGACCATTAACTTTGGAATTCAATAAATGTGAAGCCAGGTTTTAGCTTTTTTAAAAAATATAATAGTAAATAGAGTGACATGGTCTTTTTAAAATCCATTCCAGAATATAGTGGAAAATTAAAAAACCATCGATTTTTTATCGAATGTTGCTCCTCAAATGACGGCTGTAAAACGTAAAGTAATTAATCGTTGGTGGGGACAAAAATATATATACAGAAGCCCATTGCAGCGTGAAGATCACTGATCACTGGCGAAAGGCAACTCGATCTTTCTGGTTACTCAGTATAGGTGCTTCTGGGTACTATAGTGCCGGCGTAAAGAGAGGTGTCGATAATAGAGAGCTTTAGATTCTGAGACGAGGACGACTTCGAGTACGAGATTTTCTCAATACTGAGTACTGCTCACGAGCCGTGAACCAGCGTCATTTTGGTGGCAAAACGTGATAGCCGTCGTAATTCTACTAAGAGTTTTAAAAGTCGTAGTGGCGGGAACAGGTCATCAAAGGTAAGAAGTTTTATCATTTTGCGATCGGAAGAGGGTTTAACCTTCTTTAGTATAAATAACCCTACTAACTTTTTTGGTGAAAAAAAACTAAAATGAATCTTTCCGGGGTGTCTTTTTTTAGAATACGCATTAAAACTTTGAGTTAAATCTCGTATTCGTACTCGTTTTCGTCCTCAAATCTAAAGCTAACTAATATAGAGAGCCGAGGACAAGAAAGCAACTCCGTAATAGAGAGTTGACTATTTTGAAGCGGAAAGAAACACAATTTGGTTTGTAGATGCAATTTTTCTGCATCGTTAGCCGCGAATGTTGACTGCCCGCTGAGTTTTGCTTTCGTAAACTTGCACACATAGAAGTGAAGTTCTTCTTCCTGGGCTAATATAGTAAATCACTGGCCCCTCTGAGACTAGTTTTGTTTCTCTGCAATCTCAATGTCTTCCCCGATTCCCTCGTCGCGTGGGTAACAAAATTAACTTTTTTCCTACGGACTAGTCGTTAAGTACTTGTAAACTGCAATAAAAAATATTGTATTTTAAAACATATAAAAGAGTTATATCTATTGAAATATTGTATTGCGGTATGTCATGAACACGATCGTAGAGAACAGTATGCATTAATTCTACGAGACTAGACATTTATTAGTGGTTTAGTCTTACAAGATCTATTTCCATGTCCGAATAGACCTTGTCACGGTTTTGAATACCATCTTGACGAGATGGCTTCGAAAACCGTGACAAGGTCTATTTGTCTTTTGAGAATTCCAAACGATTTTTGCTCAAAGAGCTACAAATGAGTTTCAGGCTTAATTTTCTGCTTGCAAGGTGAAAAACACACTTCAAGAAGTTCTCTTTTAACTAGAACGTAATTCCTGTATTTAATCCCGTTGTCGCGAAAAAAAAATTGGGAAAACTTGTTAGATGTAATGTTACATACATAAGCGTTATTTTAATAGAGGGACGTCAGCCCAAATTAAACGTCAGGCTGAAAAAATGTTTTACTCCACCTAGATTCAGGCCTCGTCCACACGTATCCGGATGTTATTTCATCTCAGTTTTCTAGGAAAAATACACTTCCTCAAGTAGCATATTCGAATCGTTTTCGCCCTTTCCTCTCGACAACGCTTACCCTGCGAGCAGAGGCTACATTCTCGCGGTATGAGCTGGCGTGCGAAAAGTAGCCTCTGCCGACAACCGTTCAAATCCGTCCAGAAATCTGGACGAATAAATTAAAAAAAACGGGTTTTTTCTTGTTCTTGACCGGTTTAGAGGATTGCGTGAGTCTTGCGTCAGCGAATGAACGCTGACCATTACTGCGCCTTCATGCATTCCTTCGCGCCAAATTCTCGCATACGAACACGGATCAACGTAGCTCGAACGTAGCAACAGGAAAAGTTCAAAACAACTTCAAACATCCCTGTTTATGTGTTTAAAAGAGCGTCGTCAACAACTTGAATAAGCTCTGTATTTTAAAGCTGTCGGAATACCAAAACAAGCTGCTGCCGGTGCTTCTTACGGGACCGTGTAAAGATCGTTAATTTATCATTATGGTAGTTCTTGTTTGCCGGGAAAAGAAAATGGATACTGCGGTGATTTTTGTTGTGTCGCTTCTCAATCCAAGGCTAAATGCACTGTTTTAAGACACAAATGGGAACCGGAATGTTCAAAAGAATCATCGATCAGTTTTCTTTTGGTGGAAAAAGTAGAAAAAAAGCTTTTGGCTGAACACTGATTCGCCCTCAAGGACTTCAACCTGGTTGATTTCTTCACGGTGGAAAGCTTCTCCTGTTCTGAAAAGAAACCAAGGCGGCAAAGTTTTTAAAGAATTTTCAGGTACAACTTGCACATCAATGGTCATGGAAGTTCCGTTTTTAAATGGAAATTTAAGTATTTATAGTTGTTTCATAGATGTTTTATACGACTTGAGACGGATTTTGGCGTTGACATTTGATGTCTTCGGCAGCTTTTACTTGCGTGAAACGATCCACAATCCAGTTAGTATTACGCGAATTGCTTTTAAGGATAAAATTATGGGTTGTCGAATACAATTTTTCGATAAATAATCTTTTTGACTACTGTTTTGTCTATGTTCATTCATAACATTAGTTTAAAACACAATCGTGAGACTACAGCATCCAATTTATTTCAAACATCACTTCTGCGTAGCGTTGTCGGCGAATTTCATTTTTCACTTTGAGCACAACTATAAATAGGTAATATTAAAGCCGGAAAAATGTGCTTCTCGCAAAACAGACAGAACTTACTACAGTTGATAGCATAAAAATACTTTCCTAAAAAAGACGATCCGTGGAAATTTTGCGGCTAAAATAGTTTAAACCAGAAGGGGCGAAGCAGAAAAACAAAACAGAAGCTCGAGGAGAGTAGTTCGCAGGTAGTTTTCCCGCGAAACTCACGCAGATTTGACGAACCAGTTGCTTGCGAATCGCGTGACGAATTTTGCGCATGCACGATAGAAAATTGAACGGTTGTCGGCAGAGGCTACTTTTCGCACGCCAGCTCATACCGCGAAAATGTAGCCTCTGCTCGCAGGGTAGACAACGCTAGAGCATGCGTAATGCAATGCTGCGTGATGTATGACATAATCCTATTTGAAAACCTCCGTTTTCGTCCCGCTTCCACACGAAAATTTTCAAAAATCTCCACTCTAGACCGTTTTAAAAAACCTGCGTTTTTGTTGCTCGAAAACGCCGTTTACGTATGGACGGAAGGCTAAAACGGAGAAAAGAAATCTCAGTTTTCAAAATATCCGGATACGTGTTGACAGGACCTCAAAAAATATTTATGATATAAACAACTAATGCTGCGCCTCTTCGGTGCTTATGTTTGCGCCTCGTAAAATACCCATATTTCATTTAATTCACAGGGCAAATGAATAAAATATCCTTGAATCAAACTAATGTGACCGTAAAGCTTTGATATCAGCAATTTAAACGAAAACGACAATTAACAATCGCCCCGAGAGCAACTAGCCTCTTGAGTCCTAAGTGCGTCATATCACGACATTCACACAGCTGAAGCATAAACCAATTTATTGTTTCATAAAATTGTCAATGCAATCAATGCGGCAGTTAACTTCAAATTTTATTATTAATTATAACGCGCGCTCAAAGCAGTACGCGTCAATGTCTGAGTGACTATATTTTGTTTTTACATTGACAGTTATGTTTGAGGTTTAGAATCCATATCGAGATGGAAAACTATTAGTTCACCGAAAAAATTCATTTTGAACGTAAAAATTTGCCCTCGACATACAATCTTTTTTGTATATCAGTAAGAGTGTTGTTTTACCGGCCCACACCGAATGCCGTAGTCTCATTTTTCTGCTGATTTTACGCTGATAATATTGTACTCTTCTTAAACTATAGCTTAAGGGACTGTGCAATAATTATCAGGAGGGGGGGGGGGGGGCTGAAAAACTAGAGGGGGGGGGCATTACATAAAATTGCTGCCAAGATAGGGGGGCTCAAAGTAAAATCACTCATTTGACGGAGGGGGGGCCTTAAGTTTTATTCGAAATGTAAATGTAATAAAAGATTCTCAATACAGGCATCATGATAGACTGTAACAAATATCAACACGAACAGCTGTTAAACGATTATTGAAAATATTCCATCAAAATGAAAAGCAAATTCACAACTGATCAATTTGAACCCGTCTTCTAATTTATTGAGCTGATCCTATGAAAAGCAAAAATCATGAACTTGTTTTTCAGCTTCCCCCATAAAACAATGGGAATCAAACAGATCTCGTAGACAAGCTTTGTCGCTTTTTGATGTAAATAAAAGTAATGTTTCTTCATCGACTGAATGGATTTGCTGAATTCCATATATATGTGGCTCATAACAAAGTTCAACAGGCTCTCCTCCCAAGGATCTAAATATAATGCAAGCTCTTTTTCGTCTGTTATTTGAAGCGTTCAATCTCCTGTTCTTTGATTTTTTCTCTGCTCCTTTCTCTTTCTGGCTTCAGAAATTTTAGATTTTGAGCCAATGTGGTAAGCACCCCGGTATATATCCCCCCGGTAACGTTTGTCATTATTGAAGTAGTGATGGCAGCTCAGTCCAGTTTTGAGTTAACCAGTGTGGTGGGAGGGGGGGGGGGGGGGGGGTGGGGGTGCGACGTTATTTTTAACATAACAGAGGGGGGGCTAGAACTAATTTTTTTTGTTTTGGAGGGGGGGTACTGTCTAAGTTTTAGCTAGATAACTCTAGTTTTTCAGCGCCCCCTCCTGATAATTGTTGCACAGTCCCTAATGACATTTCCGTTTTACAATGTGTTGGAGTTTCAGTTACAAGGTGTTAGGTGTCTTGACCTAGTTTTGTCGTTTAGAGAAAGGAATAATGTTATACAGTTAAAAAATAACATTGTATTGTATTTACAGATTTATAACACAGAAAATTTTTTTCTTTTCAAAATCTGAGCCTCGGGTTCATTCTTAAAATATTCTTAAAATTTCAGCTTCGATGTTCTTATAAAATATATTCTTACAAAAAAAAAGAGTGTGGCGCGCACAGATGACAACAACAACACGTACCTATCTTTTTTCTGTTAACAAAATCAGTGTCTTTCTTTAGATTACGTTGAAATTTGTGAACGCTTCATCTTGTGCTATTGAGTTATGGAAGCACTTGGAGGATACTAAAGCTCACAAAAACTCGAGGTATTTGTTGACGTTATCAGCGGATATCATGGAATATGAAGTACGCTCGCGCTATTGAATTTAATTTAAATATCTTAAACTGAGTCGTCTGTTAACTCAAGGACTTCCGCTTCCTAACTCGTGATCTCATAACGGGAGGTAAAGTTGCGAATTCCGATTTTAGATTGAAGTTATCCCCTTTTAGACCGGATTAAGATTCACCGTTTATCTTTTTGGTGACATCATATCAAAACGCTGACAGTACAAAAAAATTGGGCATGTTATGGTAGTTTAATCTTATTTTGGAACCCTCCGTTAACTTGAACTTAACACATAGATTCATGCTTTCTACAGTTCAGTCAGTGATTTGTCAGGGAAAAATCCTATTCAGGCTACAAGGTCAGGGAACGTGGGAAGTTTCTATTGAGTTAGGCAAAATCTTAATTTTGGGGAATAGTGATGACTGAAGCATTTCCGGTCACTGTGTGAAGGATGTCTTAATTTCTTTATGAAAAAGGTAAACCGTTCTTTTGAAGGGCTGGTAAAAACTTTTTAATTAATAAGGACGGAATGATATTTTGCATTTTATTGCTTTGGGTAATTTCATAGTTTTAATCGGGAAAATGTCGGGCCATTTTTAAAACCGTTGTCTAAAAACCAAAACTCACGATATGTTCTTATTTCCCTTCAGTTAATTGGATTCAATTTCATATTATGTAAACCGGAAAGATTATATGTTCACCGCCCAATAATTCTTTTGAAAGGTTTCTTGTGCATATGCCTTAGAATTTTCTCTTATTGTCTCGCTAAGAATATTTTTACGGCTAGGGACATATGAGATTACCTTTTGTAAAACTAAAATAAGAGTGTTTCGCAGGCGTCAACGAATTTGAAAGCTAATCTTAAAAAGCTTTCGATGGATGGCAGTTCTAACTTAAACAGAACAAACTAAAGATTAATTGTTAAACGTAACGGGAATGTATTTCATTTTTATGCACACTCAAGTGAATTGAATTTTGGAGGAGGTAAAGGGGCAATGCCACGAGGATATTACTCAGGTTTTAGGTCAATTCTGTGCTGATATCATCACTTAATGTCTTTGTCGATACACAAAATTCTCCTGTACAGTTATGAAGTGGATATTAAACAAATTTCACCACAAACCATAGTATTTTTTGGTGATTTTTGCAGGCACAGCATAAGATTGACACATGAAAAAGTTGGCTCGACTTTTTTTTAAGTGTATATCCATTTCCATGCAACAGACGACAGGAAACTGTTTTAATGCTTAAAGAACAAACTGGACTATTATTTTTGGAATTCAATGATGCGAAAAATACTTTAACTTTTAAAAAGATACAAAATAGCGTGACCTAGCCCTTTGAAGGCGGTTATGTAGTTACACGCTACCGCTTGGTGTGGCCGTCACCATGAAGCGGAAAAAATGATGTTTCCCTTAAAATATGATTTTCCGGATTTACAAGACCGCTAAAAATGCGGTAGGCGATTTATAGAAATTTGGTAAATATGGATGTAGAAAGAAAGAAACCATTTGAAGCAAACACAAAACACAATAATTATATATATCTTTTATTTGGTTGTTCGTTTTAGAATGGTATCCTTTAGAGGTCAAAGAAAACTTGGACCACGCCCAGGAACAGGTCTCCTGTAAGTGCTTACACCAATATGCTCGAATTGTCGCCCTTTAGCCTTGAAACCGATGTGATATTGATCAACCGGGATAATTCAGGGATAATATTCGTTCTTCTGGTAGAACAGTTCAGCTTTTTACGTGACCTCTCATAACAGAAAAATTTAATAGGATCTCAATTCCTTAGACATTACACAACAGTTCAAAACAACCCAAGCTCTAGCAAAGAAAGGTATATAAGCGGGCCGGGTTTTAACAACTGAAAAATAAGTTGAATCAGTTAACTGGTCTATCTTAAAGTCCTAAAAGCTGTACACGGAGGAGAAGTCTTAAGAAATGGAGTTGTTTCGTTATAGTAAGTGTGTAGCAGATATATTTTTTTTTGCTTCGTTTGACATTTTTTTTAGTTAGGTAAACTTTGAAATTGCTTAAACTAAACGGTTTCGGTTGTATCCAATTTCTCGGTTGATTTTACCCTTGTTGTTAGCTGCTTTATTATTGCTTACTGAGGATAATTGCTTTTAGAGGATAACTTTTGCTGTTATTCATGATGGGTAATTCTGAACAGATGCTTTAGAAAAACTCTCGACAGATAAAATGTACGTTTTAATGTCCTTTCTGTATTCGCAGTCCCTTGTGGCGTTCTTGTCTGCTGTGAAGGTCCAATCCAGAAAAGTTAGTTTAAGTTTCGCCGGTCAATCTACGGGAAAGACAGTTTGCCACGGTGACAACTATTTGCAGGCAGTCTGCTCTGCGAACAAGAGCTCACAATGTGAGGCCAGAGCCGATGGTGATAGTAAAAGTGAGTCAAAAGTGAAAACTATTTAGAAAATAAATCTAATTAGTCTCAGTTAAGCGAAGGAGCAAAGCAGTCAAGAGATTAAACGTTAGCATAAGTGAGTATATGCGTTCCAGCACAAAAGCGATAACACGTGAATATGGAAATTTATCATTTATTGCAAATGTCAATTTTTTGAAAAAATTGTTTGATATTACCTGCAAATAGCTAACGAACTAATCGAGGCTGGTAACAAAAAGTAAACGGAAAGAATTTTGTTCGTAAAAATCACGTCAGGAAAAGTTGCTATAAGTAGTAAAGTTACACTGTGGGTATTCATAAGTTAATTTTGATATTATTAAAACTAAAAATGCTTTTTTAGGATAATAACAAGGTTAAATGAAATCTTTTAATATAAATGGCGAGAAGAAAGCTACAGGGTTTAAATGTATCTCTTATGATTGATAATTACGTTAATTTAAATTAATTTACTTATTGAAGAATGGTGGATGGGTCAAGATATGCGTGTTTGGTCTTTAGATCTTAATGAGCGACTCATGTACTTGATTTTTAAAATTATTATTGATATTAAATTTGTTTTAGTATAGATATTTTGGATAAGGCATTTTACGCTTTAGATTTTATTGCTCTTATGACGTTCTCGTTGTCGTCACTGTCGTCTGATCTTAAGGTCCCCATTGTTTTTGTGACATGTTGCTATCATACACCATCCAGCATAAAAGAACGAGCGCATTCCCGCTTGTCATATAATGTATCCAGTGTAAAGGACGGTATCGTGTTTCCATCGTTTCATATTTTCGCTCTTGTGGACGGGCAAAAAAGGACTCGAATACTCTACGTGCGGGCACGTTTTTAAAAAAGGGCGGAATCTCTGGTTAGGTGTGGCAGGGGGCTAAATATAAATTATGTGTTAATTTGTATGGTTTATTTTACGTATTTTAACAACAGATTACCAACATATCCAAAAATATATATGTTTAATTTTGTTATTGCCAACGGTTTGCGATCAAGACCGCTTACGATTGTTTTCTTTAGTTACTGCGTACATTTTCGTAATTAATTACCAACCGTAAAGCTTTATCACCGTCACATGAATTTAAACATTTCTTTTGCAGGAAATGCCAATTCAACATTTCAGCTTTTCCATGTAGAAACAAACGGAATCAGATATACATGTATTCAGTTTACCCATCCGAATACTGGTGCAAAGTATGCGCTCAAGATGGTGAATCAAAGTGGAGTAGTGTTTGAGGTGTGTTGACATCACAATCATATGCAGCGTAATAACATTCAGTTAAACCTTCATCCAGGGGATACTCAAAGAAATTTTATATATACGGGAAGTCTCCGCTCCCTGGCCCAACCCCTTTTACATACCATTTTTGAGGGAAAAGATACCCCTTTCGTATCATGGTACCCATTTCACATACCTAGTTTAGAACTTTGCTTCCCCTTTAACTGCTGTAAATGCACTGTAATTAAATATATGAAACAATCACAAAACCAGAACGTTTTCTCGACTTTTTTTACGGTCACTAAAAGCATCTTTTAGCCGTTTGGGCCTTTTTACCGTCCGTGTAACTACAGATTTACCTAGCCTTTCATTTATCTAAAGCCTGAAAAAACTATGCCTTTTGACCGGGGAATCCCCCTTTAGGCCATTATAGGGAGTACTCTCCCGCTGCCTCCTTTAAGCGGCCACCCTCGGGGTACCGGCAATTGACCGCTTAATGTAGATTTTTCACTCAATAAAGGTTTGTCATAAATTATAATAACCTTTAGCAGAAACATACTTTATTTTGAAACAAACACGGGACGGGAGCGGCATTACTGGCCCAAGATCATTCGTCACATTTTATTTTGGACTGTATTTCACTTCATTATATTTTCCAAATTAAGCCAAACGAAGATTATCAAGCGCTTGCTGGCCGCTTATAGAAGTAATGGGTGCCGGGATGGCCATAAGGTGACCCCGGGCACAGGCGCTCAATTGAGGTTTCATTGACAATTCTTTTCCACAATTCTTTTCTGAATTGGGACTTTGATTACTGACCGCTTAATTCAGGGTGGTTGCTAAACTGGTCGCCTCTTAATGGGGGTTTCACCGTAATTAATATAGAGATGGTACTTATCATTTTTGAAGGTACTTACCTTGAAAGTAATTCCGCGTTTTATAACATGTGACAAATACCAAGAAGGAATAACATAGAATCTAGGCAGAAATATGGAACAATGACCAAGAATATAACTTTAAATGAGCGGAAAATAAATAGTAAGCCCACAGTACGAAACCCCGGGGGTACTCAACAAAGTTTTATACACATATTCATATATACCATTTTTGAACGAAAAGGTACCCATTTCGTATACCTTCTACTGACAAACAGTAACCCCTTCCACATACTTATTTTGGAACTTGACGTCATCCCTTTAACTGCTGTAATTACGTAAATGCTCTGTCTTTAAAATATGAATGAATTACAAAACCAGAACGTTTTCTCGACTTTTCAAGGCCATAAAATTCATCTAGTAGCCCTTGAGTCTTTTTGCCGACCAAAATGACACATTTCCCTGCCCTTTCGTATACTTCAACAAGTGAAATCCTACAGCTGATCCTACTGTATCATATACCTAAACCTGAGAAAAAAAAAAAAAATACCTGAAGCCTGAAAAAGGCAAGCCTTTCGGGAGGAGCCTCCCCGGTATAGATGACATTTCCATTTCGATTTGTCTGAACACTTTATATATTACTGTTTTACATAATCAATTTTGTTTACAGACGTATCAAGGATGTAGTGTCACCACACCCAACGAGTTCCTGTTTGTAGAAGAGCTTGGCAAAAGGGATCAATATAATAGATATTTTCGGTACAAACCGTACGACAACCCATCCATGTGCCTTGGCAAAGATAACTGTACGTTATCTCTTGTCAACAGTGGAACAGACAAATATCAAAGGCCTTGTCTATTTAAACGATGTAGGATTGGTTTTTGTTAACTGGGCTAATATCACGCTATTTGATGTTTTTAAAAAGCTAAAACTTGTCTGCAAATCAATTGAATTTCCAAAACAATGTTCCAGTTGTCTTATTTACGACTATATTTAGGCATGGAAACTGTTTCCCGTCGTCTGTTGCAACAGATGGCAAGGATGGACATGGATCGAAAAGTGAAAAAGCCTCTTTGAGATGTTGGTAATTAAGAGGAAAGTCAGATCATGTCTGCATCTAATCGAATTTATAAATCATATCGTGTAAAATTTTATTACTCTCTAAATTTTTTATAAAATTGATATTTATCGACTTGAGCTCACCTTGCCTGAGAAATCAGCCTATATGTCGGGACGCCACCACTGGTTTCCCAGCGAATGACGTCTGAGAAACGAGCGCAGAAATTCCATACTGATGACGTGCCACTACCCAGATCTGGGTAGTGCTTTTGATTGGTTGAAGAAAATTTCCCACGCGGCACGACCAATCAGAGGCACTACCTAGATCTAGGTAGTGACGCGTCATCAGTATGGAGATTCTGGGCTTTTTATCAGGCGTCATTTCACGTGAGAAACCAGTGGTAGCGTCGCATTATGTCGGCTGTTTTCTCATGCTGAAGCTCGCCTAAAGGTTTCCTTTGTAGCAAAGACTAATATTTAAGGACATGATAATCATGTCATGCAACTGGCAACAGCTGTGTAACGATGCCAATGGTATTATGCATTTATTTACTTATTTTTTAAGAAATAAAAGTTGAAACCCAACATTTCGTTGCAGAGAAATCGACTTTATCTAAATTTAAATGTAGATTGTTAGTAATAATAAAGAGTGTGTGTATTGGGTGGAAGGGGGTGTCGGGACGGAGGGAGGAGGGGCAAGGGGGCGGAGGGGAGTTAGAAGGAGAAGTGGAGAGATTCCTAATTTAAGAATTAAAAAACCCTTGGCTAGTTATCCTGGTTAAACCAAGAAACATTCTTATCTGTTCTTAATGCTCAAACTGATCAACCTTTGAAGACTAGAAACAAAGGTTTAAAAAGATATCTTTCGTTCTCAAACCAGGCTCATTGTAAAAGACGGTACTAAGAATGAGGAGGGTGGGGTGAGGTGGGGGTACCAAATCACAGTGCCCAGCCTTGTTTTGGTCCAAATCTCATTCCCAGTGGCTGTTTGCAAATTGAAACTGACCTAATGAATAAAGAGCAGTTTCATCTTTTCCTCTCAGTGTGCATGTCATTTCATCGACAACAAAAACCGCTGAGCAAGGAAACTGACAGAACTTAATCACGGAACCATGTGGTAATTGGTAGCTAGAACTTAAACTCATCCCCAGGGAGCGTTTCGTGAAGACACAAACAACGGGCCATGTGTAGCAGACTAAGTTAGGCGCGGAAGCGAAAAAAAAACTGATTCTAGGTGTGAACTGAGGTTTACTAATTCAGAATTGTATTTGTCTATTTCAAAAAGCAAGATCGTTTCTTCAGATGTATCAAATTATAGAGTCGCTCTCCTCTAAAACAAGAGAAATCCCCCTCCCATTTTCAAATTTATTTATCCCTTTCCCAGTGGTTAAATGCCAGTCCCTTCAGGACCCTCGTAGAAAGCCTGTATAACCCCAGGCTCCTCGGTAAACTTTGCAAACCTGGCTAACCCTAGCACGTGTTCTACCGGACCAAGGCTGCGAAAGGCACAGATTCAAGGATGTTTAAGTTGATAATTTATTTCATTCTATTTTCTGATTCATGCTACAACGTCATTCAATATTACAATCAGTCTTAATTTGTGTTATACCTTTTCAGTAGTATATACAAAGTTACAAGGGCAAAAATGCACGGCAACTCTTTCTTTCTACATACATTAAAACTAGACGAATGCACATATGCGACATTGTATGATACTGATAACAAACTAGTATTTATTATTGGTAGGATAAATTACGTACTTCCTTGGTCCTACTCCCGCTGCAATTCGCAGAATTTGTGTTAGTATATACTATAATATGCATAGCATAGTATCCTTTTTTTTACCGGGCGTGCTTAAGAAAATTTCAGGAGAGGCTCCGCCGCGAACGCCAACCACCTAATATCCTTTTAGTTACCATTTATGACAAGAAAAAGATACCCCTTTTATATAATTTCTTTTAACAAATGGTACCGCTTTCGCTTATTAGTTTAGAACTTTGCATCCCCTCAAACTGCTGTAAATGCACATTTTTAACATGTAAGTAAATCACAAAACCAGTTTTATCTACTCAATCACTACCTAAAAATACATCTGTAAGCCCTTTTGGACCTTTGTACAGACCGAAATAACAGATTTCTTGACCTTTCATATACTTCAACTATTATTCCCTGCCCTTTCATATACTTGAAGCCTAAAATAGATACCCATTTCGAGCGAAGACTCCCCGTATAAGCCATTATAGGGAGCACTCCCAGGCTTGGTCATCGCAAGAATGGGCTGATTTATGATACTATGGGGGCCGATTACCATTAAGTGTTTATAATACGAATAGATAGATAGATTGACTGATAAATAGACAGTGACTTTATTTAGCGAGGGTGGCACATAACAGTATTAAAAACTGATAATCCAGTGGCCCTCGAATGAAAATTTTGTTCGCACCAACGTCCTAAGCCTATATCATTCCACTATATCTTATAATCTCACCACAGAAAAACCGTGATCAGGCTTATTCATCTACTCCCTAGTGAAAAAACTAAAAGGTACAATTCTGCTTCCAACTTACAGGAACTCGACCTAAAAGAACGCAGCTTATTGCTAATAAGTCAGTGGAATAGGTCGCGAGAAAAGGTCTCCATCTTCCGATCAAATGCCGGAAGTCCGTCAAAGGGTAAATGATAAC
Source organism: Porites cylindrica (assembly GCA_964035525.1). NCBI lineage: Eukaryota > Metazoa > Cnidaria > Anthozoa > Scleractinia > Poritidae > Porites > Porites cylindrica. The sequence continues at coordinate 2,139,609 of OZ037777.1, read as the reverse complement.
ACTGTTTCAAGAATCGAAGTTACTTTGATTTTAATTACATTTTGCAAAGTCAAAGTGATACTTGTCAAAGCAAATCTCATTATTGCTAACGTTGTTCGTCGTCGATGGGCTCCTGTCGATGGCCATCTTAACCATTTGTTGTAACAGACCGTGGGACAGTTTTAAGCCTAAATGTAGCCTAAAACTGGACCATTAATTTTGGAATTGAATAAATGTGAAGACAGGTTTTAGCTTTTAAAAAGTATAGTAGTAGATAGAGTGACATGGCCATAGCATTCCAGAATATAGTAGAAAATTAAAAAACCATCGATTTTGTATCGAATGGTGCTCCACAAATGATAGTAACTCTGTAAAACGTAAAGTAATTTATTGTTTGTGGGGACAAAAATATATACACAGAAGCCCATTGCAAAGTGAAGATCACTGATCACTGGCGAAAGTCAACTCGATCTTTCTGGTTACTCATTATAGGTTACTCAGTCTGGGTACTATAGTGACGGCGTAAAGAGAGGTGTCGATAATAGAGACCTTTAGATTCTGAGACGAGGACGACTTCGAGTACGAGATTTTCTCAATACTGAGTGCTGCTCACGAGCCGTGAACCAGCGTCATTTTGGTGGCAAAACGTGATAGCCCTCGTAATTCTACTAAGAGTTTTAAAAGTCGTAGTGGCGGGAACAGGTCATCAAACGTAAGAAGTTTTATCATTTTGCGATCGGAAGAGGGTTTAACCTTCTTTAGTATAAATAACCGAGGAGGACGACTTCGAGTACGAGATTTTCTCAATACTGAGTACTGCTCACGAGCCGTGAACCAGCGTCATTTTGGTGGCAAAACGTGATAGCCCTCGTAATTCTACTAAGAGTTTTAAAAGTCGTAGTGGCGGGAACAGGTCATCAAACGTAAGAAGTTTTATCATTTTGCGATCGGAAGAGGGTTTAACCTTCTTTAGTATAAATAACCGTACTAACGTTTTTGGTGAAAAAAACTAAAATGAATCTTTCCGGGGTGTCTTTTTTTAGAATACGCATTAAAACTTTGAGTTAAATCTCGTATTCGTACTCGTCTTCGTCCTCAAATCTAAAGCTAACTAATATAGAGAGCCGGGGACAACAAAGCAACCCATTAAAAGAGAGTTGACTATTTTGAAGTGAAAGAAACGCAATTTGGTTTGTAGATGCAATTTTTCTGCATCGTTACCCGCGAATGTTGACCACCCGCTGAGTTTTGCTTTCGTAACCTTGCTCACAGAGAAGTGAAGTTTTTCTTTCTGGGCTAATATAGCAAATGATTGGACCCTTTGAGACTAGTTTTCTTTCTCTGGAATCTCAATGTCTTCCTCGATACCTTCTTTGGAAGCAACGAGATTCTTGGCAAACAAAATTAACTTTTTTCCCACGGACCAGTCGTTAAGTATTTGTAAACTGCAATAAAAATTATTGTATTGTGAAACATATAAAAGTGTTATATCTATTGAAATATTGCATTGCGGTATGTCATGAACACGATGATAGAGAACAGTATGCATTAATGCTATGAGAATAGACATTTATTTGGTTTAGAATTACAAGATCTATTTCCATGTCCGAATAGACCTTTACACGGTTTTGGGTGCCATCTCGACGAGATGGCTTCCAAAACCGTGACAAGGTCTATTTGTCTTTTGAGAATTGCAAACGATTTTTGCTCAAAGAGTCACAAATGAGTTTTAGGTTTAATTTTCTGCTTGCAAGGTGAAAAACACACTTCAAGAAGTTCTCTTTTAACTAGAACGTAATTCCCGTATTTAATCCCGTTGTTGCGAAAAAAAATTGGGAAAACTTGTTAGATGTAATGTTACATACATAATCGTTATTTTAATAGAGGGACGTCCGCCCAAATTAAACGTCAGGCTGAAAAAATGTTTTTTTCTCCACCTAGATTCAGGCCTCGTCCACACGTATCCGGATGTTTTTTAATCTCAGTTTTCTAGAAAAAATACTTCCTCAAGAAGCATATTCGAATCGTTTTCGCGCTTTCCTCTCGACAACGCTAGAGCATGCGTAATGCAATGCTATATGATGTATGACATAATCCTATTCGAAAAGCTCCGTTTTCGTCCCGCTTCCA
>OZ037777.1:2070000-2125000 GCA_964035525.1 Porites cylindrica | reverse complement strand
GGAGCACTGTCTGGTGTAGGTTACCTCGTTCTATAAGCACACTAGTCACTTGAAATCGACTGCGGGAGAACGGGACTACAGGAGCACTAGTTGTATACCCACTTAATATTTTCTTTTTAGCGACTGTGGGATTGCTGGACTGTCGCAGGAGCACTCGTTTTGCTCACTTAGATTTAAGTATTCGGCATAACACAACTGCGGGAATGCGGGAGGAGTTTTACAAGTAAGACATTTAGTGGGCCGGGTATTCTGTAATCGCTAAATAAACGCTGGTGAGATCATGCTGGCTATAATTTAAAACTGGGACGGTGCAATAGTTCTTATAGTTCTTAAAATCAACAATAATACAAAAAAAGGTCTAGCTAAGTCAATGTAAAAAGTGAGTGCCATCCTCAAGTAATAGAAAACTGTTGGCAATATTTGCTTATCCAAACAGATATTTTACAAAAAACAGTGGTTGGGTGCCCCTGAAGAAAAGGTTACAGTCAAGCCAAGTCAAGCGTACCCCTCGAGATTCGAAAAGTGAATCCGTTGGTAGTTGTAGATTTCACATTCATCTCTACATTCTTGCATGCGTAATGAGTATTGAATTCACACGTGACACTGACGCGAGGCAGTTTAATAGGGAATTTCTACCAGCTCAGTTTCCCTGAAATTGATGTAAATGTCTTCTAAGAAATTTCGTTCATTCAAAGATTTTCAATTTGACCAAATACAGAGAAGTTCCCGTGAAATATTTCACTGCTCATTACGCATGCAGGAATGCCGATTTGAATTTGACACTAGTTACGGGAACGACTAACGCATTCAAACTGAATCAATTCATAATAGAATGTTGGGGGGTACGCTTGACCTGCCTTGACTGTAAGTAAAGTTAGTAAAGAGGTTTAAAAAAAAAAAAAGCGTACGGCCAACATGGTCTGTTATTTATACACTGTGGTCAAGTATATTCGCCGGATGCATTTTAGTTTTGTGGAATTTGCTACTAACAGTTATGAGAATAAACGCCTCCTCGTGGGCTCCGATAATTATTAGATCATTCACGGTATTCACTGTTTTACATAATAATTTTGTTTACAGAAGCATCAATGTAACGGAAGCAATGACCCAGAGGACTTCCGGTTTAAACAGGAACGTTACCGACATGGTGGAAGACGTTTTTTTGTATACAAACCGTTCAAAAACCAATCCTTGTGCGTTAGCAAAGACTGTGTTTCCAAGAAACTAACTCTTTTTAAGTATAATATTACACAAAATGAGAGACAAGACACCGCCACATTCGATCGCCTTTGCGCATTCCAGGAAGACCGTATTTACTGACAAACAGCTGAATGATAACAGTGTTGTTCCCATGTCTGATAATTTAGAGAAAAGTCAGATTAAGTTTGAATTTTATTACTTTTTGAATTTTCTATGAAATTGATATTTATGGTCGCTAAGCTCGCCCAAAGGTTTCCTTGAGCAAAGACTAATATTTAAGGACATGATAATCAACAGCTGTGTAATAATGCCAATAGTATTCAATTTTCTTTACATATTTTTAAAGAAATTAAAACTCATTGAACCCAACATTTCAGTTGCTGAGAAAACTTTATTGGGACGGAGAAAGTTGTCGGGGGGGGGGGGGGGGGGGGGTGTTTGGGGGTTGGGGGGTTTAGGGGGATCGGAGTTAGAATGAAGCATTCTTAGTTCTCAACCAAACTTTAAAGACTGGAAATCATTAATCATTGTGCAAGAAAATGATATCTTTCGGTCTCAAACCAGTCTGATTGTAAAAGAGGGTCCTTAAGAGTCGAAGTCCTCTAAAAAGAGAGAAATTCCGCTCCCACTTTCACCAAAGTCGGGACTCTCGTAGAAAGCCTGTAAAACCCCAGGTAACTCGGTAAATCTGTTTAACCCTAGCGCGTGTGGCTATAGGACCACAGTTGCGAAAGGCATGAGGTTCAGAGATGTTTAAATTGATAATTTATTTGTAATGATTCTATTTTCATTCATGTTACAGCGTCATTCAATATTCCAATCAGTCTTAGCTTTTCAGTAGTATTTACAAGCTCACAAGGGTTAAAATGCAGCGTGCACTTTCTTTCTACAAACATTAAAACTTGATGAATATAGTATGCACACATGCGACATATATGTATGAAAACAAACTAGTAGTTATTGCTGTTAAAATAAATTACGTACTTCCTTGATCTTACTCCTGCTGAAATTCGCAGAATTTGTGTTATATAGCACAGTATCCTTTATATTTGATATAACTAGTTCACCTGGGGCGTCCTCAACAACATTTTTAACGGACGGCTCCGCGCCGAGGTCTAATCCCTAACTCTTTTATATACCATTTATGACAAAAAAGGTACCTCTTTCATATACCTTCTATTTAACAAGTAGTATATACACACTCAGTGATCTTGGTCATTTAAGCAATCTGATTGGTTCGCTATCTCGGACTATTCAACAATATTCACCTCCTAGCGAGTGGATAATGTGTGAGCTCGTTTTTTCCCCATTTTCTCAGAGAAAGATCTTTTAAAAGTCGATAAAATCCTAGGGTTGACTTTTTTCAGGCAAGAAAAGACTTCGAAGGATTCAAAACGGCGTTTTTCCATTTACTTTTGTTAAGTTTTGTGGTCGATGGATTGTTTACTATTCCCGTTTATTCGCCTAGAAGAGGCCGTTTCGTGAACTCAGCGTTTCCTAACAAGAAAAATTTGGCCCAAAAACGAAGTTTATTTATGACAAACAAATTTGAAAGCAAATGTTTGCAGAAATTCTACGTTTCAAGTAAACACGAGAAAGAATGCTACATGAAGACGACGTCTTACCTCGAGGAACCAAATCGCCATTTTTGTCAGCACTTCATACGAAGAACGACACAACAAACCTTTTCGGCTATAAACTTGGCGAGTCAACAGAAAACAACAAAGCTCTTCTTTTCTTCTCAGGTAAGGAAACAATTCAAACTTTTGGCTGTTCCAATTAAGTCATTACGCTTTTGTTTGCGAAGTGATAAGCTTTGTGAATTGCCATGTTTGAAAATTCTACTAAGATCTATTTTTAAACTGTCGCGTGTCCAGCTGACCTGATCTGTCAATCAAATCGTACTCTTTAATGGTTTCCTCTCGCTCTCCGATTTTGTTGAGATCACTTCGTGTGTATATACTAAAACAATTATTCTTTTCAATCTCGGTGAATAGTGGCTTTAGGAATATTTACCTCGCCACTTCGTGGCTCGGTAAATATTTTGCCACTATTCACCTTAGCTTGATTTCAAAGAATAATTGTTAATTGGAAACTCCTAGCTTTCACTTATATATACCTAGTTCAGAACTTTGCATCCCTTTTAACTGCTGTAAATGCAGTTTCTCTGACATATCAAAGATTTAAATCACAAAACAAGTTTTATCCACTTGATCACTGCCTAAAATGCATCTGTAAGCCCCTTTCGGCTTTGCACAGACCAAAATGACAGATTTCTTGATCTTTCCTATACTTGAACTATTATTGACCCAAAAGCCAATTCAGCGATGCGGGACAAAGTCTGATTCAGCTTCTCCTGGAGCTATTCAATCACAATTTACAATGGGACTCATTTCTGCCCTTGGGTCCGAATCAGCCCAAGGTAATTAGACTGTATAGGCCCTGATTAAGGGAGCCACATAAGACCCCCCAATATAGGACTAAATCTTACTCACCGAAACGGCCCAATTTGTACGGCTAAAACAGATCTTTCTGATTTACAGTGATAAATAACTACGTAGGAACTGACTAAATTAGGCATGAAAAATAAACCCTAACCCCTTTAAATATTCATTCTTTATTCGCATGGTGAAAGAATAAAATAATTTCCCGCAGTATGTGGTTTAAGCATCCAGAATCTTTTAAACTGTTTAAAGCGAGGTTAAAGTCTTTTTTAAATATGTGAATATGTAAATATTGATAGGTAATAATTTAACGTATGTTTCTTCTTATTTATCTATTTTCATTCTTGTTTAGAAAATTAACGCTAGGGTAGGCTTCGTGTTTCCTTTTCAAAATGTATTATATCTTCTCTTTTTTGTATTTTATACACTTATGTATATTGTTAAACATCATGAATAAACCAGTATTGTATTGTATAACTGCCAATACATTGGAGAAGTCACGAAGTTTGTATTTTTCTTTAAGAATTTTTTTTTACATAAAATGTCTTGATCCTTCTCTCTTTCCCCAGGAGCAACATTTAGAAGCATATTATAAATGCCGGACATTTGAATGAATGACAGAATTACCATAAATAAGACAACAAAGAGTGTCGCAAATGAGGCGTGCATTTTTTTCGGTTGACACGCGCGAAGGATGGGTCTTGTTAAAGATCGAGTTAAGACGCAGACACATCTTGGTTGCCCACCATTTACATGGAAAAACCAGTCGGTTCACGCTTGAGGCAAATAATAGCAAAATTCAGGTAATTAAGGGTGGTAAATTCCCATCAGAAATAGCGTTTACCATTTGCAGAAATCAGTCTCATTTACCAAAAATTCAGAACGGATATTAAATCGGAAACTGGAATCAAAGATGGCTCTGAAAAAATGAACCTGAATATGAACTTCCGTTGGGAACATTTTAAACCAGGAAAACAGGACTACCTTTTCAGATGTTCCTTTTCAGTTGGGACGACCATAAAATTCGTGATTCAATATTAACCAGTTTCCAACCGGATTTTCCGAAAACTTATTTGTAGATGAATAAAAGTGATCTATACCTTTTAAGACGTTCCGCGTTTGTTTTGGAATTTTTTTTATGGGAACAACAGTCGTGCTCCAGTTACTTTTCAACCGGATTTTCTGGAAACATTTTGGTGGTGTACAACGGTTAGGTGGCATTTATACGGGAAGGTCCTACTTCTTATAATAGGACGCGTCTTCATTGTCCTCGTGTATATAGAGAATACTTCATGGAAAGTGCTGGCGTACGGTATTTACGCACGAGTTGTTGACGTATCAGAAATCGAACAAGTGAGCGCAGCGAACGAGTAAGATTTCTGATACAAAAACAACGAGTGCGTAAATACCGTACAAAGCACTTTCCATGTGGTATTGTGTTTATTATATACATACTGAGACATTCATCATTTTGGCGGACTCTTTCTTTTAAATCTTTCAAAAATGCTAAAATTTGCCGCTACAAACTTACCGCAAAATGACAACGAAAACGAAGTATCAGCTTTTTAGTAAAAACGTTTGTTAAAAACATAAATGACGGTGAGGATATGAGGTAATCCAAGAACTATAAGTAATCTTAACTGTTTGTTCTCAATGCACAATATAAGCTTAAACTTAAATGAAAGGCAAAGTAGCTCCGACAAAAGCACAACAAAAGCTTACGTCTCGTTCTGTTTATCCCTTTCCGCTGTTGTTTCGCCGGCTCTCTACTGTTTTCTTTATCGACAGTGAAACAAACGAAACTATTCCACTCCATTTCCGAAATGTTTTTAACTTTTTAGCGAGAAAAACTCTTTGAGTAAAACTTTCTCGTTGAATATGTGCGAAGCGGCGCTGCAAGCTGCAATAAAAGGCAGGAATTTTGGCGCGAAACTCACACACCTCTGTGGCTTCTGATTGGACGTATCATTTTTCTCACACGTGAAAAAACATCGTTCGCGATTCTGATTGGACGTTTCATTTTTTTCACGTGTGAAAACATCGTTCGCTCCTCTGATTGGCTAGAACTAATTTGCGTACGAAAATTTACGACATAGCTTTTTGGTTAGTATTTCTCAGTATGTATATAATAAATGTGTTATTTCAACGTATACGTTATTTTCGTGACAAATGTGTGGTTTTTGCTAATCTAAACGTATTGCATCTTTGCCGTTCTCGTTGCCTTCACCGTCATAGTTGCTTAAGCTCCCAACTGCTGTGATCCAGAATTTTGCTACCATGGTAACGTGACGTCATACTTCTTTTCTCTATTCTGCCAGTGAGGTCATTGCTTAGTGTCTTTACCCATTCACAAAATGCTTCGTTCAGAGATATGAAGAAGAAATCAAACAAGGTTCATCACGGAGCTCTAACTATGATGGTGATGTTTGCAGGCAGAGCATTAAAACTTTGTATTTGTATTTGTATTTATTTGCTACACGATTACAATAATTACAAAGAAAGGCCAAAAAAAATGTAGGAAGTAATGGCGAGGAGGCCTAAAGGAAACTATAGAGCTTATGTTAATTAGGCCTCCTCAATTACAATTTTTCGAATTTACAACGAATTTGGTTTTTTTCAAGTTTAATGAAAGCCTGCATGTTAGCTCTAAACCATAATGACAACTTATTTAGCTCAGCGTTCAGTATATTAGTCAGGCAGTCTTTATCCTTGTGAGACACAAAAACGTTTGTATCATCGGCAAATAACATCAGTTGTAATATTGTTGACGTGTTGATTATATCGTTGATGTAGAGCAGAAAAAACAAAGGCCCTAGTATTGATCCTTGGGGAACGCCACACATGATATCAGCACAAGACGAAACATAACCATTGTATTCTACAAATTGAAGTCTGTTGGAAAAATAGCTCTTAATCCATTTCAGAGCCAAGCCACGTATACCATAGTGTTCAAGTTTATCAAATAAGATGGAATGATTGACTGTATCGAAAGCTTTAGAGAGATCTAAAAACACACCAACCGCTAATTCACCACGATCAATAGCAGATGAAATTTTTTCATGCAAATCAATCAAGGCAAGCGTCGTAGAGTGGTTTTTCCTGAAGCCTAACTGGTTATCACAGAGAATATGTAAATTAGTTAAATAATCATACAAGCGATTATAGATGATTCTCTCTAGAAATTTTGAAAAGCTTGGTAGAACCGAGACAGGCCTGTAGTTGGTGAACAGTGACTGGTCATCAGCTTTAAACAGTGGTACCACACGAGCTATTTTTATTTGATCTAGTACAACGCCTTGAGCTATCGATAAATTCATAATGTGAGTCAGAGGTCCCGAAATGATTTGAATGGATTCCTTAATTATAGACATTGGAATATTATCGTATCCAGCCGCTTTCCCGGAAGCAAAAGATTGAGCAATGGTAATAATTTCATCTTCTGTTGTTGGGCTAAAAAAGATTGATTCTCGAAATGATCCAGATAGAAAATCTTTATGTGAACAAGGAGGAGGCTGTATCTTCTTTGCGAGGTTGGGACCAATATCAGAGAAGTAGCTGCAAAACCTATTTGCTACTTCCACTGGATCAGAAATCTCCTGACCGTCTGACTTAAATATTGTATTTAATTGAGGCCTTGACTTTTTTCTATTTAAGACTTTGTTTAAAATTTTCCAGGTCGCATGTGTATTTGATTTAGCATCTTCCAATTTCTTTTCATAATACCGACGCTTAGCCAAACGCAAGGTGTGATTCAATTTGTTCCTGTATGTTTTGTAGAGTGAAGAATTGTCGACTGTTAGAACTTGAAGATATTTTTTGTAAAGTTTATTCTTTGTTTTAATGGATTTAAGAAGAGCTTTCGTTAACCACGGTTTTTTAAAGCGCCTCTGCTTTCTAGTCACCTTCTTGAGAGGGAAGCAATCGTTATAAATCTTTGTATACATTTCATGAAAGCGTTTGTACCCAATATCTGGCTCATCACAAGTTTTAATCGAAGACCAATCAACAACTTCTAGTTTTTCAACAAAAGTACGAATATTATTCGGACTCTCATCTCTAATAAAGAAGGGGTCTTGTCGACATCGATTTACCGACTTGTTAACGTTATCTGAATGAATTGAGAAGACGGGTAGATGATCTGAAATGTCAGTAAATAATAAGCCGCTTTTCGAACGTTCAAAAACGTTGTTGGCAAAAATATTATCTATTAACGTAGCACTATAGTAATTCTCGAGGGACGCGTAATCAAAGGAAAAAACATATTAGTGTACATTCCATCTAGGAATTGGCCTGTGAGGTGATGATTTTGGTAGTTAATTAAATTAATATTAAAGTCCCCCATTAGGAAGGATATTTTATTTTCTCTAGAGATATTACCTAACAACTCATTGTTTGTAGACAAGAAATCGTCGAGTCTGTGATTTGGCGGTCTGTAAACAATACCAACAATTATATTGTTTTCTCGAGGTTTTATTAATTCAATGAACAGCGATTCTACAGTATCAACATTATGGAGGGACAAATCTTCGCGAAGCTTGAACTCTAGATCGTTTGAAATATAAAGACCCACCCCACCTCCAGTTCTATTTTGCCTATACTTGTGAAGAAATTGGAAACCACTAATATCGACCGAATGAGAAGAATCGTTTAGCCAGGTCTCAGAAATTCCGATTACAGAAAATTTTATGTTTAAGCATGATAGATAGTCAGTCAGCTTTACTAAATTATGAGGAAGACTACGAATATGAAGATGTAGGAAAGAGAAATCGGCATCAGAATAATTTTCGCGCCTGAGCATTTCGTTAAAATGATTTTCAATAAAATAGTCGCAGGGTGTCTCAACTGCATTAAAATTAATGTCAGGATCAAGACTGCCAGACTGTGTCAAAGAAGCGTTTGAGTTTGAAAAAATTGGATTGTAACGTAAGCTAGAAAATCTATCGGGATCAAAGTGAACAGGACCATTCTGTAGTTCATATAGCGCCAGAGAAAAGCTAGAATCGTCTAAATGATTAAAGGGCAGTACATCTTATAGCGAGTATTGTGTCACTGTCATTTTAAGTTAGCAGTAAAGTAACTAATTAACTTATCTGATTTAACCACGTCCGTCCTTTACAATCAACTTGTCCAATACAAAGTACGCTACTTTTCCATTCCGCTTTGCTTCCTCCAGGTTGGGTCTCTGCTCTTCACGCTTATCTAGCTAGGGTCTCCTTAGCAAGATCTTCATTTACGTATAACTTTACTAACTTTTTCTTTTTTCAAATTTCAATCCATGGCCATCTTAACCATCCGTTGTAACAGACGACAAGCCGGAAACAGTTTAAAGCCTATATATAGTCTTTAAATATTGCAACAAAACTGGACCATTAATTGTGCAATTCAATAAATGTGAAGACAGGTTTTAGGTTTTTTAAAAGTACAATAGTAGATAGAGTGACATGGCCATAACATTCCAGAATATAGTATAGGCTGAATTAAAAAAAAACATCGATTTTGTATCGAATGGTACTCCACAAATGATAGTAACCCCGTAAAACGTAAAGTAATTTATTGTTTGTGGGAACAAAAATATATTATAAAATAACTAAGGTAGTACGCGTGCTCTGATTGGCTGAGAGGAGTGTTTGCATGAGAGTATCTAAACATGGTTGTGGCGTCAAGATGTTTTGCTTTTCGCGCGCCGTAATCACGCAAGCTCGAATTTGAAAAAGTTTTCAAGTTCAAAACTCGACAAGTTTATTTTATTTACCCATTCCTTCATCGGCTGAAACTTGGAAAATCGTTACAAAGAAAGTGTGTGTCTAATATTTTTTTCGCTTAAGCTGACATTTTAAGCGAGAAAAGTCCGTATTTTGGAAAGTATCTTTTTGCAAAACGAGAACTGATTACGCGTGCAAGACTTAGTGGACAAGTCGCCCCATGTAAGGGAATCCGGATTCCGGAATCCAGGAATTTTGTGCTTGTGGAATCCGGAATCCTGGGCTTTGGAATCCGGAATCCAGCACTAGGGATCCGGAATCCTACTAAAGATTGGAATCCAGAATCCAACTTACTAAAGATCCACTCCTGATTGGATTGAGCTACTCGCTCGAAAGAAAAACCATCTATGGAAAGCCTCCCCAGGGTGTATGCCTCAACGTGATGACATACAGTTTAATATCGGCATATCTGGTGTCAAAACCACAGTTGACGAGCTCCATATGAAAGGTCAAGGTCACGGTCAGCGAGGGAACCCTTGCTTATGAGCGGCTGACAGGATCACAAAATTCGGGGGTTTTCGAGGGAATACAGCGCAGCCTTTTTAAGGTATAAATTGGATTGTTGTGAATAACTTCAACCTCTGGCTATGTTTGATTCTCTGTTGTTCACTCGCTTCGCTGAACTTAAAAAATCAAAAGCGATTTGACCTGGCATAGGATCGGAAAAGGTGCACCTGGAGTGAACCTTTTCTTGAACCTTCCTGGTCCTCCTGGTTCACAATTGAAAATAAACGTCCACTTTCAACATTTTACCAAAAAAGAAAAAAAGAAATTCACAGTCTGCTAGTCCCTAATTTGGTCCTAGTAGTTTCGGTCAGAACAGTTTCATGGTTTCGATAATCTTTATTTGAGAAATAAGCTAGGTACTGTCAGAACCCGTACCAATCAGCTGTCACTAAAGTAATCACGTGCAAGGCCGCGGTGGGTGCCTTTTTCATTCATCCCCGGCATTCAAGTGAAATCTCGCCACCTCATCGATGATACGAGCCTTATGAAGTTTGTTGTCTGTTGGATTTTTCTTTTCTACTTTATTAAAAAAGAAAAAAAAACGTTATGGGAAAGCACAAGCAAAAACAAAAGGCTGAGAGAGAAAGGTACGTGTAATACTGCGCTGTGAAATTTTATACCAATTTTTAGCTGACTGATAGATCTAAACGTGCCAAAGGCAAAGCTGCATGATTTTTCGTTTGTGTCGATCTGTGGACTGTAACGTGGTGGTAAGCAAGTCACAAACATGAACGAAAAATTGATTTTTTTCTCAATCATACAAGTAATTGAATGTAATATGAAGTTTACGTCGTCCGTGGAGAAAATATCGTATAAATGAGCGCTATATGGTCGTAAAACGCTTAAAACTAGCCAACGCGTCAGAAACGCTTAAGTCTCTCTTCATCTCTCAGTCATCTCAGACTCGGTCGAGGAACAGACGGATTTTTCATGTTTTCTTTCTACAGTTGTGCTCCTGAATAGGCCTCGTTCACATTAGCGTCGCTTTTGGAAATTAGACCGATCTGAGATCGGTTTAGTCCGTAACTTTTTTTTTGTTAGAAATGGATCATAGAGACCCCAGACCATCTCAGAGACCCAGATCTCTTATTGACGAAGTCCGAAGGCGAGATCTGGTCAAATCCGATTATTGCCTGTCAGGGATGTGACAGGCGATGAAAGAGCGCATGCTCGAAATAAATCCTCAATTTTCGACGTCTTAAACAACGAATTTGATAGAGCCGTGAAGTTTTTTTTTCTAACAAAACGTGGTTATACGCACATCCTAAGTATGTGTTATAACAAGTTATTAGTATTATTTTTCGTAATTGTTGAACAGTTGATTTTGCCTTGCAAAGTAGAAAATTATCTTAGGCGTGTAACCACATCCTATGACGAATAATAGAATTGACTCGGTTTGTTTTTATCAACCTTAGTGGTTTTGATTGTAATCGGTTTATGCGCGGTAAATAATAATTAAGGTAGATAATGTGGGATATGTTAAGGAAATAGGTATCACGCTCATGTGTCAGATCGCAAGAAATAATAGTGAGCCTTTGCCAAGTTCGGTTTGCGGCCGGACATACGTAGTCCGGACATATGTAGTTACATACGTAGTTACTTGTGGTAACCATAAAACTAGTAAGCATTGTAATTTTGAGTAGAATGTTTAGAACGATTGTGATGTACGAATGAACGAACGCAATAAAGCGAAGAAAGAGAAAGATACAGTCCTGATTGTTTATTGAACCAGCGGACGCGGAGATATTCCAAACGCAGTGGAAGATTCCGCAACAGTATGAACCAACTATTTTTTTGTTGTTTGTGTTCTTTTTAACATTAAATTCAACGCGACAGTTAGTTTGAATTTCATTATCATTGCGCGCGCTAAAACCTCAAACCAGTACGCGTCAACTTCTACGGGAGAATTTTTTACCCTCTTCAAAAGTCTTTATTGACACGGAGAGAGAGTTTTAAAAAGTCTTAAAGGATAAATTAAAATTGGTTTTCCAAGTTTTATTGAGACGGAAAACTACTCTTTAGTGAACGGAACCAACGACTTTAATTTGCAAAGAATGAATTGCACACGCCACAGCGTATTTTTATTTGGCCAGTTACTAATAAAACGAGAAAACAGGCAAAAAGAGACAAAACGACCTAAACGATCCACAACGATCAAAAATAATCGACAAAAGATCCACAACGACCCAAAACAAGCCAAAACAAGTTCCACCCTCCTAGGAACGTCGGTTAAAATTGATTAAATAATGACTATTTCACTGCGTTTTCATACCCGGAGCGTAGGATGATCTGTATGGTCTTTTTATGCAAAAAGGGGTTCTTAGGGGTTCGTCACGGGAACGCGTGACGAACCCCTAAGAACGTCTGCGTGGGAGGCTAGTAATTTTGTAAATCGAAAAAGAAAACAAACTTGTTATGCCTTGCCTCTATGGCAAGATTCGAACACGAAAACAAAGCGCGAAGAAAAGAATTAAAACCGGAAAAAAATGGAATCCACCTCTTTTTGGAATCCGAAATCCACTGTGCTGGAATCCGGAATCCAGTACCCGGGATCCGGAATCCACAGCATGTAATCCAGAATCCAAGACTGTCCTGGATTCCCTTACATGGGGCGAGACAAGACTTTGCGACTGGTAAGAATTTCTCTTTTAATCAGTGCCATACAAAGAGTTTTGCGTTTTTTCTCGGGAAATTTATTTTATTAAAGCAATAGTAAACTTTTTACCTGTGTTTGCATAGCCTGATATAAACACTCGACTTCTTCTCGGGTTTGCATAACTGTCTCGAATTCTCCCAACCGCTCTCGTGTTTATATCAGGCTATGCAAACACGGAAAACGTTTTCTATTGCTTAAATACAGAAGCGCATTGCAAACTGAAAATCACTGATCACTGATCACTGGCGAAAGTCAACTCAGTCTTCCTGGTTTCTCAGTATAGGTCACTCAGTCTGGGTACTATAGTGCCGGCGTATAGAGAGGCGTCGATAATAGAGAGCTTTAGATTCTGAGACGAGGACGACTTCGAGTACGCGATGTATTGCTCACGAGCCGTGAACCAGCGTCATTTTGGCAGCAAAAGGTGATAGGCATCGTCATTCTACTACGAGTTTTAAATGTCGTAGTGGCTGGAACAAGTTATCAAACGCAAGAAGTTTTATCATTTTGCCATCGGGAGAGGGTTTAACCTCCTTAAGTATAAATAACAGTATTAGCTATGTTCGTGAAAAAAAGTAAAATGAATCTTTCCGGGGTGTCTTTTTTTAAAATACGCATAAAAACTTTGAGTTTAATCTCGTACTCGTACTCGTTTTCGTCCTCAAATCTAAAGCTATCTAATATAGAGAGCCGGGGACAACAAAGCAAAAACAGCGAGCTTAAGCAAAGACATTTTTTAGCGATACACGTCAATCAGAAGTGAGCCCTTTTCCCTTTTGAAATACCTTGACGCTACCAAATTTGTATTGCTAGGTTTCTTTACTCTTATAGAAACAATTTACTCGAAAGTCTGTGCAAAACCACTGTCAAAGAATGCTGAAAAATTACACTACCGCTTGACGTGTTTTGCGCAGAAACGCCATTGCTTAATTAAGCTCCCTACTGCCCCTTAATAGAGAGTTGACTATTCTGAAGTGGAAAGAAACACACTTTGGTTTGTAGATGCAATTTTTCTGCATCGTTACCCGCGAATGTTGACCACCCGCTGAGTTCTGCTTTCGTAAACTTGCACACATAGAAGTGAAGTTCTTCTTCCTGGGCTAATATGGCAAATGACTGAACCCTCGGAGACTAGTTTTCTTTCTCTGGAATCTCAAGACAAGTAAATTTTAAATTCTTCAAGTAAAAGAAAGCTTCACACCACACAACCTATGTTTTTTACTTCAGGTTTACTTAAGCCTATTTTCCCACGCAACATAATTAAGATTGATTGACATGCTTTGCCTTTCTCAAAGCTTAGAAACCGCAAGTTCGCTAAGTCGGTTTTAAGGATGGTTTTAAGGATGGGGCACTTGAAACTTTCTTGAATCGTTTCAACTTTCCGACTTATGCAAAGTAAAGTTACTTGAGATTTTACTTAGGCCTTCACACGTATTTTTCGGTTAAGTAAAACTTAGCAGCTCTTAAGTCTTACTTAAGAGCCTAGTGTAATGACAACCATTTTCATCAAATTTCGCAGGGAAACTGAGCTGGTTGAAGTTTCATTAACTGCCTCGCGTGTGAATTCACGGCCATTACGTATGCAAGAATGCAGAGATGAATCTGAAATCTACAACTACCAAGGGATTCAACATTCAAATAATGAGTTTATTAATACAATCTTGGGGGGTACGTTTGACCTGGCTTGACTGTAAAGTCGAAAAGTTGAAACGATTCGAGAAAGTTTCAAGCGACTTGAAAACCATCCTTAAACCCGACTTAGTTGACTAGCGGTTACTTGCGGTTTCTTGAGGCTTGAGAAAGGCGAAACACGTCAATCAGTCGTAATTATGTTGCGTGGGAAAATAGCCTTAAGTTAACCTGAAGTAAAAAAGCATCGCTTGTGTGTGAAGCTTTATTTTACTTGAAGTAATTAAAATTTACTTGTCTTGAAATATTTCTTAGCTTATTTAGGCTCTAAGTGTAAAGACTACCAGTGATGGCTGAAGCATTTCCGGTCACTGAGTTCTGAAGGATGTCTTACAATGGTTTCTTTATGAAAGAGTTAAACCGTTCTTTTGAAGGGCTGGTAAAAACTTTTTAATTAATAAGGATGAAATGATATTAATATTTTTGTCTTTTATTGGTTTGGGTAATTTCATAGTTTTAATCGGGAAAATGTCGCTGCATTTTTAAAACGGTTGTCTATAAACCAAAACTCACGATATGTTCTTATTTCCCTTCAGTTAACTGGATTCAATTTCCGGTCAGAAAAAAAACGCAGACTGCGGACTATTGTTTTCACCATGCAAATGGAACGTGACAACAATAGTCCCGTTGTTTTCTAACCCTAAAAACAATATTCCGCAGTCAGTCCGCAGTCTGCATTTTACAGCTCTGATCACGATAAATTTTCTCGTATTGTCACAGGCGGCCCAAACTCACTTTACGAGGGAAGGGTGTAATGTAATTTACATAACATAGGTGACGCGCCGGTGTCGCGTTACAGGTGACCGTTGAAAATATAAGAGACTTTGTATAAGAAATATATTACTGAGATCTGCGAACGCTAAATAACGCTAAACCTACTTTTTCTTAAATGAAATGAATACAAAAGACCTACCTGCAATGTATTCCTCTGCATTTTGGTATCTGTTTGTCGTTTAAAACGACAAACAGACACCAAAACGCGCGTCACCTATGTTATGTAAATTACATTACACCCTTCCCTCGTAAAGTGAGTTTGGGCCGCCTGTGGTATTGTCTCGCTAAGAATATTTCTGTGTCAATAGCTTTACCTTTTGTAAAACTAAAATAGGAGTGTTTCGCAGGCGTCAACGAATTTAAAAGCTAATGTTAAAAAGCTTTCGATGGATGGCAGTTTTAATTTAAACAGAACAAACTACAGATTAATTGTTGAACGTAAAGGGAATATATTTTTTCATGCACATGCAAGTGAATTAAATTTTGGAGGACTTAAAGGGGCAATTTCACGAGGATACTGCTCAGGTTTTATGTCAATTTTGTGCTGATATCATTACTTAATGTCTTTGCCGATACACAAAATGCTCCTGTGTAGGGTTATGAAGTAGATATGAAACAACATGGAGCACAAACATAACATTTTTTGGCGATTTTAGTAGCCACAGCATGATTATTAACACATGAAAAAGTTGGCTGGACTTTTTTTAAGTGTACATCCATTTCCATGCAACAAACGACAGGAAACTGTTTTAATGCTTAAAGAACAAACTGGACTATTAATTTTTGAAATTCAATGATGCGAAAAATAGCTTGACCTAGCCCTTTTAAGCGTTTGTGGTTGTGCAGTTTGAGGAGGAAAAAATGATGTTTCCTTTAAAATGTGGTGTTGCGGATTTACAAGACCGCCCAAAAAGCTGTGTGTGGTTGATAAAAATTTTGGTAAATTTGGATGTGGTTTCGCGGTTTTTCACGTTTCCGTGCCTGATTTTAGCTCTTTTCTGTTCTGTATTGAGATTTGAATCCTTCAAGTTCCCCCCATTTCTAAGGCCCCCTTTGAATTGAATGAAAAACTAGTGAGAGCTTTCTGTGTGGTTTTAAAGAAGCTAGTTTGTAGTTATTTGTTTAACTAGAACCGGACATTGCCCGAAGGTAAAAAAAAAAACAAAAACATTAAGGCAGGTTATCATGCATTTGTATCTTGCAATTCAAACAGCAAGAAACAAACTTGGGGAACAGATCAACTGCCTACGCAGTCTGAAGAAGAGGACTCGGAGCAAACGCCCGTGTAAAGAGGCCAGAATACGCACTCATCGTCTCGTTTATGGGGGTGTGCGGGAGAAAATCAGCAGGAAAGGTATTTTTAGCCTTGAAGGTATCCCTTTGCGCTATGCATGAAGAACTAAAGAAACAAAAGAGAGAAAAACAAAGAACGAAAGCATGTGAAGCAAACATCTTTATGGCAATTAAAACACAATATATAGAGCTTTTTTTGGTTGTTCGTTTTAGAATTGTATTCTTTAGGGGGGTCAAAGAAAGCTTGGACGACGCCCAGGAATAGGTCTTCTGTAAGTGCTTAAACCAGTATTCTCGAATAG
The DNA here is from genome assembly GCA_964035525.1 of Porites cylindrica. Lineage (NCBI taxonomy): Eukaryota > Metazoa > Cnidaria > Anthozoa > Scleractinia > Poritidae > Porites > Porites cylindrica. The sequence continues at coordinate 2,108,373 of OZ037777.1, read as the reverse complement.
TCGGGCTTTAGAGCCAATGGCCTTGAAACCGATAAGATGGTGACCAACCGGGATAATTAAGGGATAATATTTGTTCTTCTGACAGAACAGTTCAGTTTTTTACGTGACTCTCAAAATGGAAAAATTTAATAGGATCTTCATTCCTTAGACATTACACAACAGTTAAAAACAAGCCAAGGGGGGTCTTAACAACTGAAAAATAAGTTGAATCAGTTAACTAGTCTATCTTAAAGTCCTAAGAGCTATACACGGAGGAGAAGTCTTTAGAAATGGAGTTGTTTCGTTGCGTTTTTATAGTAAGTGTGTAGCAGATATTTTTTTGGCTTCGTTTGACATTTTTCAAGTAGGCTAAACTTTGAAATTGCTTAAACTAAACGGTTTCGGTTGCATTCAATTTCTCCGTTGGTTTTACCTTTGGTTTCTTTGAAGCTCAGCTGCTTAATTTTTGCTTAAGGATATACTTGCATGCTTTTAGAGGATACCTTTTGCTGTTATTCATGATTGGTAATTCTGAACAGATACTTTTGAAAAACTCTCAACAGATAAAATATGCGTTTTAATGTCCTTTCTGTATTCGCAGTCCCTTGTGGCGTTGTTGTCCGCTTTGAAGGTCCAATCCAAAAGCCTTAGTTACGCCGGCGAGCACTGCAAAACGGGCGACAACTATTTGCGGATAGACTGCTCTTCGACCAAGACCTCGCTTAATGATAGCTCACAATGTGATGCTAGAGCCGATAAATCAAGTAAAGGTGAGTCAAAAGTGAAAACTATTTTAGAAATAGATCAAATTAGTCTCAGTTCAGCGAAGGAGCAAAGAAAGCAATCAAGAGATTAAACGTGAGTATAATTGAGTATATGCGTTCCAGCACAAAAGCGATAACACAGTGAATATGTAAATTTATCATTTATTTCAAATTTCAATTTAAAAGAAAATGTTTGATATTACCTGCAAATAGCTACGAGCTAATCGAGACTGGTAACAAAAAGTAAACGGAAAGAATTTTGTTCGTAAAAATCACGACAAGTTGCTATAAGTAATAGAGTTACACTGTGGGTATTCATAAGTTAATTTTGATATATTGTTAAAACTAAAAATTCTTTTTTAGGATAACAACAAGGCAAAATAAAATCTTTTAAAACAAATGGCGAGAAGAAACTTAAAGGTTTAAATGTCTCTCTTATGATTGATAATTACGCTAATTTATATTGATTTACTTTTTGAAGAATGGTGGATGGGTCGAGATATGCGTGTTTTTTTATTTTTATTTTATTTATTTATTTTTATTTCATTTGTTATTCCAAAGTACAACAATTACATTAATTTTATTATTATCACAAAGCATACAGGCACAAACGGACTACACACCTAAGCACACATGCAATTCCACAATCACACACAAGGTATGCCTACTGTTATATTACAAGTGCTATTCAAGAAAGAAGAAACTAATTATTTTAGTAAAAGAAGAAAATTAACTATATTACAAAGTCCATTTGTCCATTAATTTTTGTAAACTCTTATTCTTAGTGCAAATATATTTTTCTATTTCATATTTACTGTTTACTCTAACTATAAAACTGTTTATGGTTGGGAGTACTTTATTCCGTCTGCAACTCCATAAATATATTTTCCCTATAAGTATAAGATTCCCCTTTGCAAAAAGAGTGCGAGTTGTCTGTCCTGAACAACTTTGAGTTGGTACAAAGTATAGAATTGAGTACTTTAAATTGAAAGGCTTTGACGGTTCAAACGTGACAGAATGGGGCAAGAGAAATGCCTTTCTGAGATCGTCATTAGATAGATGAAAATCCAACTTCAGTTTTTGTGCATAATTTGGGAGACAAGCCTTCTTTTTGATCAAAAAAGGATAATAATCTTTTGATTTCTTTTTTGCTATGTCGAAAACGCGGTCATGGATTTTAAAGGAAGGTATTGCATTAAAGGTACTTGAATCCGAGTGATTAAGAACTTTTAAGTTGTTTGGTATTGAATGTCTCATAATAGTCCATTCAAGGAAGTTTGTCTTTTTAACATTTTCTGCGATCTGTTCGTAGGATTCGTTCCGTATTGCTGAGATAAAAAAGTAAGTCTCCTATTTCGCAGATACCAATGTCGTAATATTTCTTTGTAGAAAAAGGGCTTGTCGTCTTTTCTTAAGTTTCGATTATTCCAAATTACATAATGCCAATGCCTTATTAAGAGCATTATCTTCCCCAGTCGGAGTTCCGACCACCATTTAAGTAGTTCTAAATAAAAGGTAGAAGTAATTTGAAGATCCTTAACATTATAATTGCATTTAAAAAGATCAAAGATCGACCAAACCGTTTCACCAATGTAGCGTTTTTTTTTACATAATATATAGATTTAGCCACAGCTAAAAGCGAAGCTCCCATTGATAAATTTATAACTTAAATCAAACAATAATTTTGTATTCCACAAATCAGTTAACTTAAGGGCACATTCATGTGACTTGAGGGGAAAGCTAAGTGATTTTGGAGTGAAAGAAATCTTGTATGGAATTGTTATAGCCTTATATGCACACTCAAAAAATAGTCTTCGGTCACATTTAAGAGCAATAATGGCTCTTGATCACAGTAGAAGCTAGTAGATAAGGCGTGGAAAACAAATTCTTGGAAAACAAATCAGGACGAATTTTTTGCGTTCAACAAGTATACAAATTCTTTTCAATAAATCTGGGTGCGTGCAAACCATTCTTTTATTATTATTTTTTATATACACCACATCTGAGGAGAAAGAGTGCTATGAGGCGCTGTTTTTATCATACAGACCTCGTACAGAATGCAGTATTTCACAATTTTTCAAGACAAATTGCATTCATTCAATGCTCAGGACCATCGAAGCACGTGTGGACTTTTAATTAGCGAAACCGTTCAAAAAATGTCCAAAATTACCTATACGGCCAGCCGGTTCTAACTTTTGACGAGCGCCAAATTTGCGAAGAAATTTTAAAAGAGTTACGCTTCAACGTGATAAAGTGATTAATTATTAATGGTTTTATAACGATGTGTAATCTTAAAAAGCGTTTGATATGTTTATGAACGCCTGAAAACAAACGGCAAAGCGATGAAAATTACACTTTTGAGACCACCAACAATCAATAAAGAAATATAATTCGGTAGAACAATTACAGAGACAACAATTTTCATTCACGAAAACAAATGAGTATTTAAGTGTCTATTAGAATCCTCAAGTCTTTACTAGTAAGCTTAAAGATTAAGTTTATGTTTTAAGCCGCCAGTTTCCCGGTGTTTGCTTTTTCAAAGATGAACTCACGACAAGAAAATCGCTCAAAGCTTTCTTTCTACAGCCATAATTAAAACTAAATATTCTTCCGAAAGTTTTTTCTTTCTATTTACGGTGAATTAATATCGACTAAAGGCTTTTAAAGTTCTGTAAGCTTAAGCTTATATCAAACCTCATACTAGGTCAGATCAGTGTCTCAGTCAAATCTTAATACAGACGAGCATAAACTAGCTTCATAAACTGCGCCGCTGGACTTCATGAAATTATATTTAAATACAATAATTACTCAGGCTTACCATATTTCGAGATGCAGCTCCTGAAAGCTATCAAGTAAGGCGAGGATCGCTTGAGCCTTTATAATTCTCGTACGCATCCAGCAAGGTGAAAAACAAAAACGATGCCATCCGAAATCGGATTATCGGCTTTGACAAGCGACTCATTTCTCAACCAAAAACCCAATAAACAAACCAGCCATGAATAAGAGAACACTCTTGATAGCAGCCGTATTTCATTTTTTACATCCAGTGGAAAAAGACAGTTAGAAACATCACAAGTTGACTCAAAACTCTGTCAGCTTCAGCTGTCAAAGTAAACAACTTTCATGATGCTGCACAAATTTTACGCATGAACTCACCTGTCAAATTTTGACCAATCAGAACATAAACATTGGACGTAGAGCATGACTAACACGTGACCATGGTTAGAAAGAGTCTTCACCGCCTGTATTTTAAAAAAACTGGCTGAATTTTTGCGTCTGAGGTCAGTTTGAAATCAAAATCGTAATAGTGCGGGGCGATACTGACATGAACACAACATATTTGATATGAATTTTAAAAAAAAGTAAACGTGAGCCTGCGGTCATTTGAAAACGAGTAAATTGTCAGCGGATATTTTCAAAAAATACTCGACCTTGATGGGTCGACACCTGAGCCCGCGATACGGTCAGGTGATACTGGTCAGCGGATACCATGTTTTGACAGCTGTCAATTGATGACAACATTGATGTGCAATCAGCTTTCTCCTGGGCTCCCAAAGTAGCTAGAAAGTGTGAAAGTAAACATTGGTATGCCTGTGGTGCGGACGGACGGGTAGCGGGCGGGCGGGCGGTGTACGGTCACGTGATTACCAAATTTTCTGGGATGGGTAGATTTACTTACCCATGGTGCTCCGCAGGCGCGCTTCGCGCGCCATAGCTCCGCTATTAACCAGTTTGATTATGGTGCATTATAGAAGGAAGTACATCTTTAATTCTCTTGGCAATTACTTTTGATATTATCTTAGCGTCAGCATTGATAAGTGATATGGGCCTCCAATTTTCTATTAATGTACGATCTTTGCCTTTCTTTTCTAATATATAGATTTAGCCAGGGCTAAAAGCGAAGCTCCCATTAATAAATTTATAATTTAAATCAAACAATAAACTTGTGATCCACAAATCAGTTAAGTTAAGGGCACATTCATGTGACTTTTGAGGGAAAGGCTAAGTTATTTCTTACATCGAGTTGATAGCCTTATATGTACACCCAAAAAATAGCAAACATCTTCGATCACATTCAAGAGCCATAATGGCTCTTGATCACAGTAGATTAGGCCTCGAAAACAAATTCTTGGAAAACAAATCAGGCCGAATTTTTTTGCGTTCGATAGGTTTACTTTACAAATTCTTGCCAGTGAAATCTGGGGGTGTATAAACCAACCTTTTATACTCATTATACACTACATCACATCTGAGGTGAAACAGTACTATTTATCATACAGACCTCGGACAGAATGCGGCATTTCACAATTTCTCAAGACAAATTGCACTTAGTCGATATTCAGGACGATCAATCGTGGGCTTTTAGCGAAACCGTTCAAAAAAATTGCAAAATCACCCATACGGCCAGCCGGTTCTCATTTCTAGTGCGAGCTGTCAGTGTGGTCGAGTGTTTGAATGAACTTTAATAGAGTTACGCTTCAACATAATAACGAATTTATTATTTTTATTTTTTGTTATTTAATGGTTTCAGTTATAACGATGTGTAATCTTATAAAACGTTTGATACGCGCGACATTTTTGAGTACTCACTCCTGCAAGCGATGCTCATGAACGATGAAAACAAACGGCACGTACAAGCGATTAAAATTGCAAGGGAGACTACTAACAATCAATAAAAGAAATATAATTCGGTGAAACATTTACAGAGACAACAACTTTCATTCACGAAGACAGGTATTAAAGTGTCTCTAAAAGTCCTGAGTCTTTAAGCTTAAGTTAATTATGTTTTACTTTAAGCCGGCCTCCCGGTGTTTGCTTTTTTCAAAGATGAACTCCTCGAAGCAAGAAAATCGCTCAAAGGTTTCTTTCTACAGCCATATTTATAACTAAATATTCTTCGGAACGTTTTCTTTCTATTTCCGTTGAGAAAATATATCTGAAGGTCTTTTAAAGTTCTGTAAGCTTATATCAAACCTGACACTAGGTCAGATCATCGACTCAAATCTTACAAACGTGCATAAACTTGCCGCATAAACTGTGCTCGACTTTATGAAATTAGATATAACAAAAACAAACATCAAATATAATAATTACTCAGGCTTACCATTCGAGATTCAGTTCCTGAAAGCTATCAAGGAAGGCCACAGCCCACAGTTGCTTGAGACTTTTAGACCCTGTTACGCATTAAGCAAAGTGAAAAACGAAAACGATGCCATCCGAAATCGGATTACCGAATTTTGACAAGCGACGCATTTCTCAACCAAAAGCTGAATAAACAAACCAGCCATGAATAATAGAAGACTCTTGGTAGTAGCTGTATTTCATTTTGTACATCCAGTCGAAAAAGGCAGTTAAAAACATCACAAGTTGACACAAAATTCTGTCAGCTTCAGCTGTCTAAGTAAACAACTTTCAAGATGCTGCATAAATTTTCCGCATGAACTCACCTGTCAAATTTTGACCAATCAGAGCATAAAAATTGGACGTAGAGCGTGACCAACTCGTGACCAATTTTCGCGTCCGAGGTCAGTTTGAAATCAAAATCTTAATAGTGCGGGGCCATAATGACATAAACACAACATATTTCATATGAATTATTGGAAAAATAAACTTGAGCCTGCGATCATTTGAAACGGGCTGAAACTGGTTATTTGTCAGCGGATAACTTCAAAAAAATACTCGACCTCGATGGGTCGACACTTGAGCCCGCGGTAGGGTCATGTGATACTGGTCAGCGGATACCCTGTTTTGACAGCTCTAAATTGATCACAACATTGATGAGCAATTAGTTTTCTCCTGGGCTCCTAAACTAGCTAGTAAGTGTGAGAGTAAACATTGGTTTCTCTGTGGTGTAGACGGACGGTCGTTCGGCGTACGGTCACGTGATTACCAAATTTTCTGGGATGGGTAGATTTCCTCAGCTATGGGGCTCCGCCCACGCGCGGCGCGAAGTGCCGCGCGTGGAGCTCCGCTATTAAAGTGATTACAGCCTGCCTTTGGGAATTAGACATTTCTTCTTTATCAAAGGATTCATTGACGCAATCTTTGAAGGGTTCACTAATGAGATCCCAGCAGCTTTTGTAAAATTCAATGGAGAGACCATCATTTCCTGGAGATTTATTGTTTTTCAACGTTTCTATAATTGCGCTACATTAATCGGTAGTAATTCGTCCTTCACACGATTGCCTTTGTTCTTCCGATAGTTTAGGAATATTTAACCTATTTAGAAATGCCTCTATGGAATCCGTAGCCTCTACAGAGTCATTAGTTTTGTATAGGTTTTCATAAAATGGTTTTGTTCGGAGAGTATCCGATATGGGTCTGTAGTTGTTGAACCACTTATTAACAATTTTCGGATGTGTTTTTAACATGGTTTCTCTTTTCTAAATTTAAAAAGTATTTGGTACTCCTTTCACCATACTCATGCCAACGTGCTGTTGCCCGTATGACGATTCCTCTTACTTTTTCCTCATATAAAAGTTCTAATTTTTCTTTGATTTTATCTAAACGCAATCTGTTTGCGGCACTAGGGTCATTTTCAAACAGCCTGTTAGCATCTTCAAGTTCTTGTTGAATCCGCTGCTCTTTCTCTTATTTAAGTTTGGCTTTTTCTTTGGAGTAGCTAATAGCGTGCAATCTAATTGTATTTGATCCAGTCCCAAACGCATTGTTTGTTAGACAGATCAATTTCACCCTCTTGTTTAACTGTTCTAAGTAGTTTTTATCCTCTAAGAGCGAAACATTCATCTTCCATATACCAGGACCTTTTATTTCTCCAATGTCTCCTAGAACTAAGGTTATTGCTGCATGATCTGTGCGTATTGCAGGCTGTATTTCAGTAGCGTTTATAAAATCACAGAGATTGTTAGAGAGAAGCCAAAAATCCAGACGACAGGGAACTGTTGGGGATTTTTGACTCCTCGTGCAACTTCTTGTTTGAGGGTTCTTGATTCTCCAAATATCAACTAAGTCCAGTTCGCTTTGTAAAGTTTCAAGGCTATTAATTGCTGCTCTTCTTGGAATCATATGACACCACCGTGTTTATCAAGACCTAGGATTTTAAGGACAAATCACCCCCTAATATAATGTTTTTCTATGTAATTTTCTATAAAAAACTGAATTAGATCCTTATCTTTGTTCGGTGCATAGATATTTACTAGAACATATACTTTGTCATCGATTTGGATTTTTAGTATAATAAAACGACCCAAAAACGAGTTGTCGATAGAACTGAATAATTGGTATTGTTTCTGATCAATATTGCTGTACCACATGAATTAGGGCTTCCATATCAGAAAAGTATTTCGCCACCCCATTCATTTTTCCACTGCACCTCTGTCTCCTTCTTTGAATGCGTTTCTTGCAAAAATACAACATCAGCCTTCTGTTTACGGCACCATGTATAAATTGTACGTCGTTTGGTAAAGTTGCTAATGCCCCTTATGTTTAAAGAAACTCATCAAATTAACGGTTAAAGCGAAGTTTTAACCTTAAATGTGTAGTGCTTGGAGTGCAGAAGGAACCACGGACAACCCAACGTTGTATACTTCTGACGCTATTAATTAAGAAAGGACGTGAACTCTTACGTATAAAGCATATTATGGTATATTAACTACAAATAGGCATTGACACAAACGACAAAATAAGCAAATAAAGACGAGACAAACATTACCCTGGGTACCAGAGGTTTTTCTCGCGTGCGGCCGTAGGCCGAAGCCACGAGCGGCGAAGCCGCGAGAAAAACCTCTGGCACGGAGCGGTGCTTTTTACCGTCCCCATTGACCTTTGTGCTTTTTTATCGGATTACATTTACGCCAATCAGATTGAAAGTCTCCGACTGTGATCATGTGGGCCGGCACGTGAAGAAGTGTCCAAAGACCCACATTATCCTCAGCAAAACAAGTTGGAGTTTAAAATTCATTGCTTTAAGAGCAATCATGACTGGGTCACATTGCAGTTCTCCATAGTTGATGTATCGAGATTAGGGTCTGAAAATCATTATCCGTGAGAATTTAACATCCTGCTAAAAACGCTAACGAGCTGGTCCCAGCGTGACAAAACATTGCCGGAAACCGTCACTTTCACGGACAAAAAGAAAATCGCTTATAATTATTCAGATCCAGAAGGCACTTTGGAGAAATTAAACAACCTAAAACCCTTATTTAGCCGCATTGAAGAGCTTAACATTTCAAAAAAGGTCAAAGAAAATGCCGACCAGACACAATAGCCGCAGAAAATCAATACGCGTGTCACGACCTCTCAGTATGAAATAATCGGCAAAAATCAATTTGCTCAGTCAAAACGTTTTTCTCCAGAGCATAATCTACCCATCACGGAAAAAATTCATTGGAACAAGCAGCATTTTGGCATGAGGTAAAAGTCGTGTGTTGCCTTCTGACCTTCCTTTTAGACTACAAATATATGTTTTGTTTTTATATTCCTAATCCATCAATACAAACTATTTTAAAACATGTTGTAATCATTTGAAATAGGAAATTAGGAAAGCTTAAACCGTATTGCTACAAAAGCTGAATTGGTGATAAAAGCTTAATTGCGTTAAATAAAATTAAACACTCCACTTGTTTGCTCATAGCTTTTAACTTGCCCTTCTAGTACATTGCTTATCATGCTTTTCCAAAACTTTCCAAAGCCAACACACAACACAACAACACTTCTAAAGCTGGAAATATTCTTTCACGTGCTGGTCTATTCTTTTCAACCAATTGTAGCGTCTGTTAGATTCAAAGTCCCTCAGGTGGTCGTTAGTAGCCAATCAGCCGTCTTGTCCAAAATCTGGACCAACTGATTTAACCGTACTAACGATTGGATCGGCGCCATCAAAGCAATAGCGCTCTGCTCCAGAGGCTTTTCGCGCGGGTCACTACAAAGACTTGACAGAAACCGGAAACCGCGCTAGAAAACCGGAAACCGCGCTAGAAAAGTCTCTGGCACCCAGGGTAGACAAACATAAGCCAACATATATAATTACGAAATACAGATGCAAAGACATAATCCTCCCCCAGGAATGTGTGATTAAAGACTGCCGCCTCTTTTCCCGTTTTGGATCAATTATCTATTAGGGCAACCGCCATTTATCTTAGTACTGAATACAACTGTTTTGGCTTTAGCTTTGCTTTCTTATTTACCAGTTAACGGATGTGTTTATGCTAATTACATAATTAAATAGGTGGTGAGAGAAAAAGAGAGAAAAAGAAGTTACGATAAGTTATCGTAATTTAGCATATTGGCATATTAGGGAAAGTGAAAGTTATTTTAATGGGATATATTTACCGTTTATGAAAAGCTTATCTGGATATTTTTTTACTAAAGTACGCTGTGTCACCTCTCTCTTTCGCATTCTGCAGTTTTTTGAATTGTGCTTTTCTTAATTCATAAACTTCTTTTGGCATGTCTTCGAAGACACTGTAAGTCTTGTCTTTTAACAACTTCCTCACCTTAAATAGGATTTCTTCGCAGTCGCAGTAACTAGGAACTTTGCGATGATGAGGCACGATTTCTTACCTCTCTCTTAATTCCCTACCCGGTGAACGCGTTGGAATTCAATTCTGTTCCGAGCGTTTTTGGATTTGTAGCTCTTGTTCCATAAAATTGTAGATGATCTCTTTCGTGTTCTCCGTGTTTTGACTACTGACTGTACTATTTTCTTCGTCATCTCGTGTACCGACCTCTTCTTGAATTCCAATAAACATTAAGTTCTCTTCTGCTGTCGTGATCTTGGTACTGAAAGAAGTTGCATCTTAAGATTGTCCACATCATGTCGCAAACCTTTCACATCTTGCTGTAGGTCACTAATATCCTGGTCGTTGTAATCAACGCTCTGCTCGTCATTTACCTTTTGACTGGTCTTCTTTGTCTTCTCCTTTAAGGCTTCTCCATCTTTTTTCAATAATTGCGAAGCACTCTTCTATATTGGCCACTGACTTGTTCAGATTCTCTAGAAGCAGTTCGACTGATACTATCCAACTTGTTTAATTTGTTCAAAATTAGATCGACTTTAGATCCTAAATTTTCGGCCATACTCAGCGCTTTCAAAATGTCGTCTTCGCTCTCGCTTTCTAACGCACAGTATGATTCTTTTCTCGTGTTTTCTTTTCTTCAGGGGAAGAAGCATTCGACGACCACGATTTTGGCCTATCTTTCGTTTGAGCGGCATTGCTAAAAGCCATCAATGATATAATTCTTGGCGGAGCACTAAAAATAGCGTCCTACTCCTTCGGCATTCCCAGGGGTGCGTGTTTGGTCTTTAGATCTTAACGAGCGACTCACGTACTTGATTTTTGAAATTATTAGTGATATTAAAGTTGTTTTAGATGTTTTGGTAAGGCACTTTACGCTTTAGCTGTGTAGTATATGTTTAAAATTGGTACGGCATGAGATTAGAGGTTGATGTAGCATTGAGGAAACTTGAAGGCCGATTGCTTGTGATAAACCTAGGGATAGCATAATCATTTTTTGTAGATAAAAAATCTATCAGCCATAATACAATCGTGCCGGTAGCCGGGTATGTTAAGTAAATTATAACGTAGCCCTGTGGCAGACGTTCCCGTTTACTCTGTTGTTTCGCAAAGGAAATATAAAACGTCTGTACTCAAGCCAAAATGGGCGTGGAGTTGGCAGGGAAACACAGAGGCAAATGAGATTGCGAGGGCGCTCTCCGGGTGCCGGTCTTCCATTGGTCAATTCGGTTTTAAGATTTGTGCGCCAATTCGTCGCTCTCGGCATGTTGTCAGTCATTTTTTTTGACATTTTTCAAGGGCTAAAGAATACTGCATTCGTTTTTACATTTTTCAAGGGCTAAAGATGTAATTAGTCATCTGTAATAACACCAAAGAAAATTTCTCATGGGAGCCCGAGAAAATGAATGTCAAATTACACAAAATTACATCTTACACAAATTTTCAGAATTTTAACTGTTTTCACAATTCTTGTGAAATTTGACGTTCATTTCCTCGGACTCCCATGAGAAATTTTCTTTGGTGTTATTACTTAGCTCGGTTGGTCGCTGGTACTGGCGACCTCGGTAAAGATTCTCCCATACAGACCTCCGCTCGGTTAATAAGATGTTTATTACATGGCAAAACAAGAAAGCAAAGGAACAAAAACAGAAATAATTTTATTTGTTTCCCTGCGCGGGCTCAAGCATTTAGCTGGCTTTCTTCTGTCACTGGTCTCCAGTCCTATCGGGACAAAAATAACTGTTCAAAGTCCAGCTTTGTACAGACTTCGTCAATGAATGAAGACAAAACTTTTCACACAGGCTCAATGAAAAAGCTTGTGGTTGAAACAACAATTTATGAAAAGTGGCCAAAAGTGTAACTGCATTGAAGTAATGACTGTCTGTGCCCTGATCGCTCAGCGATCAGTTCTCATTCAGCCTTGCGATCTCGCGATCTTCGACTGATCATCACAGAAAACGTTGATGTTAAATGTGCAGCCTAATTATATATTGTAACAACAGATTACTCAAGTATCCAAAAATATACATTCAGTTTTGTGATTTCTAACAGTTTACTATCAAGACCGCTTTAGATTGTTTTTTTTTTTTCCCAATATTTTAGTTACATTTTGGTTACAATCTTACTATCCGCGCAGATGTTTTTAATCGTCTTATTAATTTTACCATTACTTTTTACAGGTAACGATACAAAGCATACCATTTTAGATAGTGTTAATGGTATGAAGTGTATTCAGTTTACCGATCCAAACACTGGTGAAAGGTATGCGCTAAAGGTGGAATATAGAACAGGGGTGGGCAGAGTAGTTTTTGAGGTGAGTTGACATTACAATCATATGCAGCGTATTAACATACAGTTGAACCTCAATTAGGCGGCAACCGTTGCCGGAATACAAGTAAGTGGCCGCTTAATAGAGGTTGGCAGAAACATCACTTTATTTTGAGACAAACCACAGGCAGCCCAAGCTCAGTATGAGAGTTAAGTCAGCTTGCGTTATCATATTGCGTAATCCTCAAAATGGTCGTGATTATAAAGGATTTGTATGGAAACAGGGGCACCCAACGAGGATACAGTTCAAAACCACTTAACATAGCATTGTTGAACGTATTTTAGTATTTAAACGGTAGATATAGGCATATTTTTATCCCCTAAAAACTTTTCATCTGTTCGGATTTCCTAGCTGAAAGTCTAGCGATCCGAAAATTATAGGGATCAAAACTTACCTTTTCGAAAATTTCAGCAAGGAAAAGGCTCCCGAAAATTCTAGGTGGCCTTTTTTAGAGTAAATATCCATTTAAAATGGGTAATTATACCATTTTGTAGATGTTCGAAAATCCTAGGAGAGGCAGGCAAGCAAGAAATTTTACAACAAATGTTCCGAAAATTCTAGTTCTCAAATCGTCTTCCGAACAGATATTTTCCCGAAAATTGCCGTTGGGTGCCCCTGTGGAAATTCAGGTGAGCTTGGGCTAATTTATACTGGTTCACAATCGGTCATCCCCAGTATTTGCCTTCATTATATTATCTAAATATAGCCAAGCTAAGCTTATCAAGCGCTTGATGGCCGCTTAATAGAGGTGATGGGGAATGGTCAAAAGGTGCCCGCGGCCTTTTTTATGGAGTTACGAGGCCGCTTATAAAATTAATAGAGGTTTTGACAATACTTTTCCACAATTATTTCGCCGGCTACTTTGATTACTGGACGCTTAATAGAGGGGGGCCGCTTAACTGTTGGCCGCTTAATGAATTGAAGGTTCTACTGAACTTAGCTCTAGTATTATTAGAACCATTTATAATATATTGCATATATTGTGGGTGTATTTCACGAGCACAGAGCCTTTAAGTGTGCTCTTTCCCTTAGACCAGACAAACATGTCAGAGACCACTGGAAGTAAATCAAGAGAAAATAGGAACACATTGCTGGATAGAAACAAAATTCCAACCTAACCGCGGCGTTCCATTACTAAACGTTTTGACTGAAACTTTGATTACTTCTCGATCAGTCATGTAGGACTGGACGCGAGAATGTTTGAAAAATGAATGGCAAGTTGCAGTCGGACCGGGCCGACTAGTCAAAGATGACCTACTTTTTTCCAGAACATTTCCACCTTCGCAAAGCGTTCCATTTATATCTAGACCAAGATTTCCAGAAGGTTTTGCATAATGGAAAGCGCTCTGAGACCAGGGTGTTTAGTCAACGGTGCGGGGTTTTGTGAATGGTTGGCTGAGTTGGTAGCGTACCGAACTGCTGAGCGAGAGGTGGCGGGTTCGAAACCTGAATAGACTGCCAACCGGAGTCTAAAAAAACGGCTAGATTGCAGAATACCCGGCCCACTAAATATCTGACTAAAAAAAACTGCTCCCGCAGTTCCCCAGTCGTCCGATTTGCAAAAGAAATTCTGACATCGACTGTGGGCGTGCGCGAGTGCGGGAGAACTAGTATACCTTGTTCTATAAGCACACTAGTTACTTGAAATCGACTGCAGGAGTATACGGGACAATGGGAGCACTAGTTAGCGACCGAGCACAGGAGTGCTGGACTGCGGGAGCACTGTCTGGTATACCTCGCTCTATAAGCATACTAGCTACTTGAAATCGTTTGCGTGAGTACGGGACTGCAGGAGCACTAGTTGTATACCCACTTAATATTTTCTTTTTAGCGACTGTGGGATTGCTGGACTGTCGCAGGAGCACTTGTTTTACTCACTTAGATTTAAGTATTCGGCATAACACGACTGCGGGACTGCGGGAGGAGTTTTACAAGACATTTAGTGGGCCGGGTATTCTGCAATCGCTAAATAAACACTGGTGAGATCATGCTGACATAATTTAAAACTGAGACAGTGCAATAGTTCTAATAGTTCTTAAAATCAACAATAATACAAGAAAAGGTCTAGCTAAGTCAATGTAAAAAGTGAGTGCCGTCCTCAAGTAATAGAAAATTGTTGGCAATATTTGCTTCTCCAAACAGATATTTTACAGAAAACAGTCGTTGGGTGCCCCTGAAGAAAAGGTTACAGTCAAGCCAAGTCAAGCGTACCCCTCAAGATTCGATTAATGAATTTATTATTCGAAAGTTGAATCCGTTGGTAGTTGTAGATTTCACACTCATCTCTACATTCTTGCGTGCGTAATGAGCCTTGTATTCACACGCGACACTTACGCGAGGCAGTTAGGAATTTTCTACCCGGCTCATTTTCCCTGAAATTGATGTAAATGTCTTCTAAGAAATTTCGTCCATTCAAAGATTTTCAAATTGACCAAATACAGAGAAGTTCCCGTAAAATGTCTAAAATATTTCATTGCTCATTACGCATGCAGTAATGCCGATTTGAATTTGACAATAGTTACGGGAACGACTATAAACGGATTCAAGCTGAATCAATTCATAATAGAATTTTAGGGGTACGCTTGACCTGCCTTGACTGTAAGTAAAGTTAGTAAAGAGGTTTAAAAAAACAAATTGATCTAAACGGCCAAGACGTATCAATGCTCTGGTATTTATACACTGTGTTCAAGTATATTCGGTGGATGCATTTTAGTTTCGTGGAATTTGCTACTAACAGTTATGAGAATAAACGCCTCCTCGTGGGCTCCGAAAGTTATTAGATCATTCACGGTATTACTGTTTTACATAATAATTTTGTTTACAGAAGCATCAATGTGACGAAGACGGCAATGACCCAGAGGAGTTCCGGTTTAATCAGGAATGTTACCGACATGGTGGAGGACGTTTTTATGTATACAAACCAGTCAAGAACCAATCCTTGTGCGTTAGCAAAAACTGTGTTTCCCAGAAACTAACTCTTTATAAGTATAATATTACACAAAATGAGACGGCACAAGACACCCCCACCTACACAGGACAACAATTCGATCGTCGTTGCGCATTTAAACGTTTTTTTCTGTAAACCGCTGAATGATAATTGTGTTGTTAATAAACATGATGATAATTTGCATCTGACTAAATTGATAAAGTATATCGTGTAAATTTTATTACTTTTTGAATTTTCTATGAAATTGATATTTTTGGTCGCTAAGCTCGCCCAAAGGTTTCCTTTCAAGCAAAGACTAATATTTAAGGACGTGAAAATCAACAGCTGTGTAACAATGCCAATAGTATTCAATTTTCTTTACATATTTTTAAAGAAATTAAAACTCATTGAACCCAACATTTCAGTTGCTATTGGGACGGAGGAAGTTGTCGGGGGGGGGGGGGGGGATTTAGGGGGATAGGAGTTAGAATGAAGCATTCTTAGTTCTCAAACAAAACTTTATAGACTGGAAATCATTGGGCAAGAAAATGATATCTTTCGGTCTCAAACCAGTCTGATTGTAAAAGAGGGTCCTTAAGAGTCGAAGTCCTCTAAAAAGAGAGAAATTCCGCTCCCATTTTCAACATTGTTCACCACTTTCACCAAAGTCGGACTCTCGTAGAAAACCTGTAAAACCCCAGGTAACTCGGTAAATCTGTTTAACCCTAGCGCGTGTGGCTATAAGACCACACTTGCGAAAGGCATGGGGCTCAAGAATGTTTAAATTGATAATTTATTTGATTCTATTTTCATTCATGTTACAACGTCATTGATTATTACAATCAGTCTTGTGTCATAGCTTTTCAGTAGTATTTACAAGCTTACAAGGGTTAAAATGCAGCGTGCACTTTCTTTCCACAAACATTAAAACTTGATGAATGTAGTATGCACACATGCGACATACCGTATTTATTCGAATAAGCGCCCAATCTCGAATTAGCGCCCACCTCGAATAAGTGCCCATCCTAAAGGCAGAAAAAGTTAATAAGCGCTCAGCCTCGAATAAGCGCCCACCTCCACCCCACCGCCTTTCCCCTCACACCCCCCAAAAATGAATGAGTACTAATAAGATACTTCCCCGACGACGGAGTTCTCTTCAGAGTATTTTACAGAAACCTTGCTTTGTTACATCTTCGCGTTTTGTTTTTAGTATTTATTCAACCTCGTCTCCAGGGCTTGCCCTGGGGACGAGGTTGCTATTTATTGTTTTGTTGCAAAATAAACAAACTACACTTGCTGAAAATGTTGAAAATTTAATAAGCGCCCAGCCTCGAATAAGCGCTCACCTCCAATAAGCGCCCACTCTCAAGGTCCAAAAATTTAATAAGCGCCCAGGGCGGTTAATCGAGTAAATACGGTATATTTATGAAAACAAACTAGTAGTTATTTCTGGTAAGGTAAATTACGTTCTTCCTTGATCCTACTCCTGCTGAAATTCGCAGAATTTGTGTTATGTATAGCATAGTATCCTTTATATTTGATATAACTTGTTCACCAGGGGCGTCCTGAACAAAATTTTTTAGGGGAAGGCTCCGCGCCGAGGTCTAACCCCCAACCCTTTAATATACCATTTATGACAAAAAAGGTACCTCTTTCATATACCTTCTATTAACAATTGGTAACCCCTTTTACTTATACCTAGTTTAGAACTTTGCATCCCTTTTAACCGCTGTAAATGCAGTTTCTTTGATTTATCAAAGATTTAAATCACAAAACAAGTTTTCTCCACTTGATCACTGCCCAAACATGCATCTGTAAGCCCCTTTCGGCCTTTGTACAGACCGAAATGACAGATTTCTTGATCTTTCCCATACTTCAACTATTATTCCCTGCCCTTTCTTTAATTGAAGCCTAAAATAGATACCCCTTTCGGGCGAAGACTCCCCGTATAAGCCATTATAGGGAGCACTTCCAGGCTTGGTCATCGCAAGAATGGGCTGATTTATGATACTATGGGGGCCGATAACCATTAAGTGTCTATAATACGAATAGATAGATAGATTGATTGATAAATAGATAGTGACTTTATTTAGCGAGGGTGGCACATAACTGACAATCCAGTGGCCCTCGAATTCGAATGAAAATTTTGTCTGCACCAACGTCCTAAGCCTATATCATTCCGCTATATTTTATAATATCACTACAGAAAAACCGAGATCAGACTTATTCGCCTAGTCCCTAGTGGAAAAACAAAAAGGCACAATTCTGCTTGCAACTTACAGGAACTCGACCTAAATGAACGCAGCTTATTGCTAAGTCGGTTGAATAGGTCGCGAGAAAAGGTCTCCATCTTCTGATCAAATTCCGGAAGTCGTCAAAGGGTAAATGATAACACTCTTTCAAGACGTTACTTTGATTTTAATTACATTTTGCAAAGTCAAAAATAGCTTGTTGCAAAATAAGAAATAACTTGACGGTGCCGTTAATTCGATGTGCTGATCACCAGTTGGTATCGGCAGCAAGAAGTTGTAATAAACTGAAATCCAGCTGCATTATCGCAAAGTGATACTTGTAAAAGTAAATCTCATTATTACTAACGTTGTTTGTCGTCGAAGTACTTACAAACACCCCAGATAATTAGCGACGACCACCCGAGAGTAGTGAAAAATGCTTATTGGTTCATTACATTGCTTCCCCAGGAGCAACATTAAGAATCACATTATAAAGGCCGGACATTTGAATGAATGACAGAATTACCATAAATAAGACAACAAAGAGTGTGGCAAATGAGGCTTGCATTTTTTTCGGTTGACACGACTGTATTGTTTATACGAGCGCGAAGGATGGGTCTTGTTAAAGCTCGAGTTAAGACGCAGACACATCTTGGTTGCCCACCATTTACATGGAAAAACCAGTCGGTTCACGGTTGAGGCAAATAATAGCAAAATTCAGGGAATTAAGGGTGGTAAATTCCCATCAGAAATAGCGTTTACCATTTGCAGAAATCAGTCTCATTTACCAAAAATTCAGAACGGATATTAAATCGGAAACTGGAATCAAAGATGGCTCTGAAAAAATGAACCTGAACATGAACTTCCGTTGGGAACATTTTAAACCAGGAAAACAGGACTACCTTTTCAGATGTTCCTTTTCAGTTGGGACGACCATAAAAGTCGTGATTCAATATTAACTTTCCAACCGGATTTTCCGAAAACTTATTTGTAGATGAATAAAAGTGATCTATACCTTTTAAGATTTTTTTATGGGAACGACAGTCGTGCTCCAGTTACTTTTCAACCGGATTTTCTGGAAACATTTTGCTGGTGTACAACGGTTAGGTGGCATTTATACGGGAAGATCCCCTCTTATAATAGGACGCGTCTTCATTGTCCTCGTGTAAATGGCATTAATATGTGTTATTTCAACGTATACGTTATTTTCATGACAAATGTGTGGTTTTTGCTAATCTAAACGTATTGCTTCTTTGCCGTTCTCGTTGCCTTCACCGTCGTAGTTACTTAAGCTCCCAATTGCTGTGATCCAGAAATTTTGCTACCATGGTAACGTGACGTCATACTTCTTTTCTCTATTCTGCCAGTGAGGTCATTAGTTAGTGTCTTTTGCCATTCATAAAATGCTTCGTTCAGAGACATGAAGAAGATATGAAACAAATTTCATCAGGGAGCACTAACTATGATGGTGATGTTTGCAGGCAGAACATTAAAACTTTACTAACTTTTTCTTTTTTCAAGTTTCAATCCATGGCCATCTTAACCATCTGTTGTAACAGACGACAGGCCGGAAACAGTTTTAAGCCTAAATATAGTCTTTAAAGATTGTAACAAGACTGGACCATTAATTGTGCGGGTTTTAACTTTTTTAAGAGTATGATTAACAATTATTCCTCGAGCCCGAATGGGCTGTGAGTCAATAGACCTTGTCACGGTTTTCGACGCCATCTTGAGGAGTAGGCAAACGCGTGAGAAATTACAGTGTTTGTATGAGAATCTAATGTCGATTAATTTCCGTAAAACGGCTGTTCTGAACAAAATATCAGTTGTAAACTAAAGCTACAAAGCAAAAGGATTGTCCTAAAAAAATTTGGGGGCGTACCTGTGCTTAAATTTCTCCAGAGGCTTTCTTTAGATTTTTCATATATTTGTCTGTATTTTTCCCCGGACTTTTTACAGACAAATGTATAGAAAATTTTAAAAAGTGGTTCTAAGACTTCTAGTGCATGTAACGGCCTCAAATTTTCTCAGGAAAATCCTTGGGAGTGAAGCTTTAGTTTACAAATCATATTTTTTTCAGAAAAGCCGTTCTAAGGAAATTATTCGACATTAGATTCTCATACAATCACTGTAATTTCTCACGCGTTTGCCTACTCGTCAAGATGGCGTCGAAAACCGTGACAAGGTCTATAGCCCATGAGGCCGAAGGCCGAATGGGCTCTTGACTCAACCAATCAGAACGCAGCATTGATAATAGACCACTAGTTGGATTTTACTGATGGTACATAGAGTGACATGGCCATAGCATTCCAGAATATAGTAGGAAATTAAAAAACCATCGATTTTGTATCGAATGTTGCTCCACAAATTACAGTAACCCTGTAAAACGTGAAGTAATTTATTGTTGGTGGGGACATATGTATATATACAGAAGCCCATTGCAAAGTGAAGATCACTGATCACTGGGGAAAGTCAACTCAGTCTTTCTGGTCACTCGGTCTGGGTACTATAGTGCTCCTCAAATGACGGCTGTAAAACGTAAAGTAATTAATCGTTGGTGGGGACAAAAATATATATACAGAAACCCATTGCAACGTGAAGATCACTGATCACTAGCGAAAGTCAACTCGATCTTTCTGGTTACTCAGTATAGGTTACTTCGGGGTACTATAGTGCCGCCGTAAAGAGAGGTGTCGATAATAGAGAGCTTTAGATTGTGAGACGAGGATGACTTCAAGTACGAGATTTTCTCAATACTGAGTATTGCACACGAGTGAACCAGCGTCATTTTGGTGGCAAAACGTGATAGCCGTCGTCGTTCTACTACGAGTTTTAAATGTCGTAGGTGGCGGGAACAGGTTGTCGAACGTAAGAAGTTTTATAATTTTGCCATCGGAAGAGGGTTTAACCTCCTTAAGTATAAAGAACCGTTCTAACTTTTTTAGTGAAAAAAACTAAAATGAATCTTTCCTGGGTGTCTTTATTTAGAATATGCATTAAACCTTTGAATTAGATCTCGTATTCGTACTCGTTTTCGTCCTCAAATCTAAAGCTAACTAATATAGAGAGCCGGGGACAAAAAAGCAACCCCTTAATAGAGAACTGACTATTTTGAAGTGAAAGAAACACACTTTGGTTTGTAGATGCAATTTTTCTGCATCGTTACCCGAAAGTTGACCGCCCGTTGAGTTTGCTTTCCTAAACTTGCTAATATAGCAAATGAATGGACCCTCTGAGACTAGTTTTGTTTCTCTGCAATCTCAATGTCTTCCTCGATTCCTTCTTGGGTAACAAAATTAACTTTTTTACCACGGACCAGTCGTTAAGAATTTGTAAACTGCAATAAAAAATATTGTATTTATTTTATTTTATTGAAATATTGCATTGCGGTATGTCATGAACACGATCATAGAGAACAGTATGCATTAATTCTATGAGACTAGACATTTATATGGTTTAGTCTTACAAGATCTATTTCCATGTCCGAATAGACCTTGTCACGGTTTTGGATGCCATCTTGACGAGATGGCTTCCAAAACCGTGACAAGGTCTATTTGTCTTGTGAGAATTCCAAACGATTTTTGCTCAAAGAGCTGCAAATGAGTTTCAGGTTTTATTTTCTGCTTGCAAGGTGAAAAACACACTTCAAGAAGTTCTCTTTTAACTAGAACGTAATTCCTGTATTTAATCCCGTTGTCACGAAAAAAAATTGGGAAAACTTGTTAGATGTAATGTTAGATACATTAAGCGTTATTTTAATAGAGGAAGGTCAGCCCAAATTAAACGTCAGGCTGAAAAATTTTTTTTCTCCACCTAGATTCAGGCCTCGTCCACACGTATCCGGATGTTTTTTAATCTCAGTTTTCTAGGAAAAATACACTTCCTCAAGTAGCATATTCGAATCGTTTTCGCCCTTTCCTCTCGACGACGCTATAGCATGCGTAATGCAATGCTATTTGATGTATGACATAATCGTATTCGAAAAGCTCCGTTTTCGTCCCGCTTCCACACGAAAATTTTCAAAAATCTCCACTCTAGACCGTTTTAAAAAACCTGCGTTTTTGTTGCTCGAAAACGCCGTTTACGTTTGGACGGAAAGCTAAAACGAAGAAAAGAAATCTCAGTTTTCAAAATATCCGGATACGTTTGAACAGGGCCTTAAAAAATATTTATGATACCAACTAATACTGTGCCTCTTCGGTGCTTATGTTTGCGCCTCTTAAAATACTCATATTTCATTTAATTCAGAGGACAAATGAATAAAATATCCTTGAATCAAACTAATGTGAGGGACTGTGCAATAATTATCAGGAGGGGGGGGGGCTGAAAAACTAGAGTTATCTAGCAAAAAACTTAGACAGTACCCCCCCCCCCCCCTCCAAATTAGTTCTAACCCCCCTCTGTTATGTTAAAAATAACGTCGCACCCCTCCTCCCACCACCCAGATTTAGACAAAGCTTTTGCTAAGTACCGGGGTGCTTACCACATTGGCACAAAATCTAAAACTTCTGAAGCCAGAAAGAGGAAGGAGCAGAGAAAAAAATCAAAGAACAGGAGATTGAACGCTTCAAATAACAGACGAAAAAGAGCTTGCATTATATTTAGATCCTTGGGAGGAGGGCCTGTTGAACTTTGTTATGAGCCAGATATATATGGAATTCAGCAAATCGATCCAGTCGATGAAGAAACATTACTTTTATTCACATCAAAAACCGACAAAGCTTGTCTACGAGATCTGTTTTTGATTCCCATTGTTTTATGGGGGAAACTGAAAAACAAGTTCATGATTTTTGCTTTACATAGGATCAGCTCAATTAATTAGAAGACGGGTTAAAATTGATCAGTTGTGAATTTGCTTTTCATTTTGATCGAATATTTTCAATAATCATCGTTTAACAGCTGTTCGTATTGATATTTTTTACAGTCTATCATGATGCCTGTATTGATAATCTTTTATTGTGTCTAATTTTATTTACATTTCGAATAAAACTTAAGGCCCCCTCTCCGTCAAATGAGTGATTTTACTTTGAGCCCGCCTATCTTGGCAGCAATTTTATGTAATGCCCCCCCCCCCCTCTAGTTTTTCAGCCCCCCCCCCCCTCCTGATAATTATTGCACAGTCCCTGACCACTTTATTTTACTCTAGCGACAACTTAAAACAGCTTGAATCCGTAATGAATCAAGAGCTTAAACAAATTTATAACTACTGTGCTCTAGATAAGTTATCTATTAACACTGCA
Organism: Porites cylindrica; assembly: GCA_964035525.1. Classification (NCBI taxonomy): domain Eukaryota; kingdom Metazoa; phylum Cnidaria; class Anthozoa; order Scleractinia; family Poritidae; genus Porites; species Porites cylindrica. The sequence continues at coordinate 2,085,428 of OZ037777.1, read as the reverse complement.
AAGACCAATTACATGTTAGTCTCATCATCTAGGTGCCACCCAAAGATAAATATCACTGGTATTGAACAGAAAGATTACATAAAGTACTTGGGAGTTTATATAGATAAACATCTCAACTGGCAACCACAGATACAACATGTAAATAATAAATGAGCTAAAAATTTAGGAATCCTTTCAAAACTAAGATATTACATAGATCTGAATATACTGAAACAAATTTATTATGCTTTAATATATCCCTATTTGAGTTACGGTATTCTTGCTTGGGGCTGTGCCAGCGAAACCAGATTAGATTGTCTTCGTATTAAACATAATAAATGTCTCCGCACCACCTTCTTTGTACATCCTAGAGAGAGTGCTGCTCCCTATTTCAAACTCCTAACAATCCTTAAATTAGATAATATATATAAATTAAAAATATGTTGCTTTATACATAGAATGAGAAATGAGACTGATAGCATTCCAGATATATTTCCTTGATGTCCTGACTCCAGCATCGCGTATACACAATCATAATACAAGATTTTTCAGTAATCTGAACTATTTTAGGCCAAGAGTATCCGCCAACTTAGGTAAGACGTCCTTTAAATTCTCCGCTCCAAAAATCTGGGAGACTGTACCACCTGGTCTCAAGTGTCTGCCATATCATAAGTTTAAGAAAGAATGGAAGTCCTGTCTTCTAACCAACCAAATCTGACCTTGCTTATATATTCTATCACTGATAGTATTTGAGATTTTATTCCTCTCTTTACTGCTGCCAATTATTTCAACATGACGGTGTCCAACAAAAAAGCTCTTGCTACTTTGGACACCGTACACAAATGAACTTAATGTCTTTTAGTTAATTATTATTTGTCAGCTACTTTATTTTCCTACTACGTACACTTATGTAAATACCCTATACAGTGTGAATAAAGAATAAAGAATTCAATTAAAGCTTTGATATCAGCAATTTCTGATATTCCTTAACCGAAAACGACAATTAACAATCGCGCCGAGAGCAACTAGCCTCTTGAGTGCTAAGTGCTTCATATCACGACATTCGCACAGCTGAAATAAACCAATTTATTGTTTTATAAAAGTGTCAATGCAATCAATGCGGCAGTTAACTTCAAATTTTATTATTAATTATAACGCGCGCTCAAAGCAGTAGGCGTCAATGTCTAAGTGACTATAATTTGTTTTTACATTGACAGTTATGTTTAAGGTTTAGAATCCATATCGATATGGAAAACTATTAGTTCACCGAAACAATTCTTTTTGAACGCAAAAATTTGCCCTCGACATACAATTTTTTTTGTATATCAGTAAGAGCGTTGTTTTACCGGCCCACACCGAATACCGTAGTCTTATTTTTCTGCCGATTTTACGCTGAAAATATTGTATTATTCTTAAACTATAGCTTATGACATTTCCGTTTTACAATGTTTTGGGGTTTCAATTACAAGGTGTTAGGTGTCTAGACCTAGTTTTGTCCTTAAGAGAAAGGAATAGTTTTATACAGTTAAAAAATAACATTGTATTGTATTTGCAGATTTATAACAAACAAATTTTTTTCTTCTCAAAATCTCAGCCTCGGGTTCACTCTCAAAATATTCTTAAAATTTCAGCTTCGATATTCTGATAAAATATATTCTTACAAAAAAAAAAGAGTGTGGCTCGCACAGATGACAACAACAACAGATACCTATCTTTTTTCTGTTAACAAAATCAGTGTCTTTCTTTAGACTACGTTGAAATTTGTGAACGCTTCATCTTGTGCTATTGAGTTATGGAAGCACTTGGAGGATATCAAAGTTTACAAAAACTCGAGGTATTTGTTGACGTTATCAGCGAATAGCATGGAATATGAAGCACGAAGCGCCATTGAATTTAATTCGTATATCTTAAACTGAGTCGTCTGTTAACTCAAGGACTTCCGCTTCCTAACTCGTGATTTCATAACGGAAGGTAAAGTTGCGAATTCCGATTTTAGATTGAAGTTATCCCCTTTTAGACCGGATTAAGATTCACCGTCTATCTTTTTGTGACATCATATCAAAACGCTGACAGTGCAAAAAAATTGGGCATGTTATGATAGTTTAATCTTGTTTTGGAACCCTCTGTTAACTTACCCAGCTAGCAGAGTCCCTTCGATTTATCTAGGAAGATCGAAGGAGACTCTGTTCGCAGGGTACTGTTAACTTGAACTTAACACATAATTCATGCTTTCTACAGTTCAGTCAGTGATTTGTTAACCGTAACGGGAATGTATTTCATTTTTATGCGCACTCAAGTGAATTAAATTTTGGAGGACGTAAAGGGGCAATGCCACGCGGATATTACTCAGGTTTTAGGTCAGTTATGTGCTGATATCATTACTTAATGTCTTTGCCGATACACAAAATCCTCCTGTACAGTTATGAAGTGGATATTAAACAAATTTCACCACAAACCATAGTATTTTTTGGTGATTTTTGCAGGCACAGCATGATTGACACACGAAAAAGTTGGCTCGACTTTTTTTAAGTGTACATCCATTTCCATGCAACAGACGACAGGAAACTGTTTTAATGCCTAAAGAACAAACTGGACGATTATTTTTGGATTCAATGATGCAAACATTTTAACTTTCAAAAAGATACAAAATAGCGTGACCTAGCCCTTTTAAGGCGGCTATGTAGTGACACGCTACCGTTTGGTGTGGCCGTCACTATAAAGCGGAAAAAATGATGTTTCCCTTAAAATATGATTTTCCGGATTTAAAAGACCGCCAAAAAAGCGGTGGGCGATTTATACAAATTTTGGTAAATTTGGATGTGGTTTTGCGGCTTTTGACGTTTCCGTGCCTGATTTTAGCTCTTTTCTGTTCTGTATTGAGATTTTGAATCCCTTTCTCTCCCCTTCTAAGGTCCCCTTTGAATTCAATGGGAAACCAAAGCTTTTTGTATGATTTTAAAGAAGCTGGTAGTTATTTGTTTAACTAGAACCGGACATTGTCCGAAGGTAAAAAAAAAAAAAAACATCATAAAGACAGTTTATCATGCATTTGTATATCTTGGCATCCAAGCAGCAAGAAACAAACTTGGGAAACATATCAAATGCCCATGCACGCAGTCTGAAATCAAAGTTTTTGCTGTCAGTCCAAGAAGATCACTCGGAGCAAACACTCGTGTGAAGAGAGCAAGGGTACGTGCTCATCGTCTCGTTTATGGGGTGTGCGGGAGAAAATCAGAGGAAAGGTCATTTTAGCTTTGTAGTTGTCCCCTTTGGGCTATGCGTGAAGAAATAAAAAAAACAAAAGAGAGAAAAAGAACGAACGAAAGCATTTGAAGCAAACATAAAACACAATATATGTATCTTTTATTTGGTTGTTCGTTTTAGAATGGTATCCTTTAGGGGTCAAAGAAAGTTTGGACCACTCCCAGGAACAGGTGAGTCCTGTAAGTGCTTCCACCAATATTCTCGAATAGTCGCGCTTTAGCCTTGAAACCGATGTGATAGTAATCAACCGGGATAATTAAGGGATAATATTTGTTCTTATGGTAGAACAGCAGCTTTTTACGTGACTCTCATAACGGAAAAATTTAGTAGGATCTCAATTCCTTAGATATTACACAACAGTTAAAAACAACCAAAGTTCTACCAAAGAAAAGTATTTAAGCCTGGGGTCAACAACTGAAAAATTAGTTGAATCAGTTTAACTGGTCTATCTTAAAGTCCTAAGACCTGTACACGGAGGAGAAGTCTTTAGAAATGGAGTTATTTCGTGGCGTTTTTATGGTAAGTGTGTAGCAGATAATTTTTTTTGCTTCGTTTAACATTTTTCAAGTTAGGTTAACTATGAAATTGCTTAAACTGAACGGTTGCGGATGCATTAAATTTTCTCGGTTGGTTTTACCTTGGTTTCTTTGTAGCTGCTTTATTATTGCTTACTAAGGACAATTGGTTTTAGAGGATAGCTTTTGCTGTTATTCATGATGGGTAATTCTGAACAGATACTTTTGAAAAACTCTCTGTGGATAAAATATACGTTTTAATGTCCTTTCTGTGTTCGCAGTTTCTTGTGGCGTTCTTGTCTGCTTTGAAGGTCCAATCCACCAAAAAGTTTAATCCACCAAAAGTTGCTATAAGTTACGAAGGTCCCTGCAGTCAAATGGGCGACCGCTATTTGTGGATACACTGCTCTGCGACCAAGACCAATAGTTCACAATGTGAGGCTAGAGCCGATGGTCCAACTAAAAGTGAGTCAAAAGTGAAAACTGTTTAGAAATAAATCTAATTAGTCTCAGTTCAGCGAAGGAGCAAAGCAGTCAAGAGATTAAACGTTGGTATCATTGAGTATATGCGTTCCAGTACAAAGGCGATAACACCGTGAATATGGAAATTTATCATTTATTTCAAATGTCAATTTTTTAAAAGAATTGTTTGATATTACCTGCAAATAGCTAACGAGCTAATCGAGGCTGGTAACAAAAAGTAAACGGAAAGAATTTTGTTCGTAAAAATCACGTCATGAAAAGTTGCTATAAGTAATACAGTTACACTGTGGGTATTCATAAGGTAATTTTGATATTATTAAAACTAAAAATACTTTTTTAAGGATAACAAGAAGGTAAAACAAAATCGTTTAAAAGAAATGGCGAGAAGGAAGTTACAAGGTTTAAATTTCTCTCTTATGATTGATAATTACGTTAATTTAAATTACCTTTTAGAAGAATGGTGGATGGGTCAAGATATGGGTGTTTGGTCTTTAGATCTTAATGAACGACTCGTGTACTTGATTTTTAAAATTATTGGTGATATTAAAGTTGTTTTAGATGTTTTGGCAAAACATTTTACGCTTTAGCCGTGTAGTATATGTTTTGAATTGGCATATCGAATTATGTTTTAGATGTTTTGGTAAGGCATTTTACGCTTTAGCTTTAGCACCATCCAGTATGAAAGAACGAGCACATTCCCTCTTGTCATATAGTGTATCCTCCGTAAAGGTTCATATTTTCTCTCTTGTGGACAGGCAAAAAAGGACTCGAATACTCTAGGTGTGGATGCGTTTTGTAAAAAGGGGGAATCTCTGGTTAGGTGTGGAAGGGGGCTAAATATAAATTATGCAGCAATTTGTATGGTTTAGTTTACGTATTTCAACAGCAGATTACTAACATATCCAAAAATGTATATGTTTAATTTTGTTTGCGATCAATACCGCTTTAATTTAGATTGTTTTTTTTTTCTCTTCTTTTAGTTACTGAGTACATTTTTGTAATATTTATTAATTACCAACCGTAAAGCTTTATCACTGTCACATTAATTTAAACATTTCTTTTGCAGAAAATGTCAATTCAACATTTCAGATTTTACCAAGAAATGGAACCGGAAATATAACGTGTATTCAGTTTACTGATTGGACTGACTTTGGTAAAAAGTATGCACTCAAGGTGGTGAATCAAAGTAGAACGGGAGAAAGCAGCGCGTTTAGAGTAGTGTTTGAGGTGTGTTGACATCACAATCATATGCCGCGTACTAACGTACAGTTAAACCTTCATCAAGGGGATACTCAAAGAAATTTTATTACGGGGAGGCTCCGCTCCCTGGCCCAACCCCTTTTACATACCATTTTTGAGGGAAAAGATACCCCTTTCGTATCATGGTACCCCTTTCACATACCTAGTTAACGTTTAGGACTTTGCTTCCCTTTTAACTGCTGTAAATGGACCGTCTTTAAAATTTATGAAACAATCAAAAAAACCAGAACGTTTTCTCGACTTTTCTCACAGCTACAAAAAGCATCTTGTAACCGTTTAGGCCTTTTTACCGCCCGTAACTACACATTTACCTAGCCTTTTATTTATGTAAAGCCTGAAAAAGCTATCCCTTTTGGGCGGGGCTTCTCTCTCTAATGGATTATAGAGACAACTCTTCCGGAACCTCCATGAAGGTTTGTAACCCCTTGCACATACCTATTTTGGAACTTGTCATCCCTTTAACTGCTGTAATTGCGTAAATGCACTGTCTTTAAGGTATGAATAAAATACAAAACCAGAGCGTTTTCTCGACTTTTCATGACCATAAGATGCATCTAGTAGACCTTGGGTCTTTTACTGACCAAAATAACACATTTCCCTTTCTTTCATATGCTTCAGCAAGTGAAATCCTGCAGCTGATCCTACTCTTTCATATACCTGAAGCCTCCCCAGTATAGATGAGACTTCGATTTTTTTGAACACTTTATATATTACTGTTTTACATAATCAATTTTGTTTACAGAGGTATCAAGGATGTAGTGTCACCACACCCAAAGATTTCTTGTTTGTAGAAGAGAAGGTCCCAGTTAGACTTTTTCGGTACAAACTGGTCATGTTCAACAACCTATCCATGTGCCTTGGCAAAGAGACCAGCTGTAAGTCCCTTGAGAAACTATCTCTTCTCAGGAGTGGAATCAATGTTACAGACAAAGTCCAAAGGCATTGCGTATTTAAACATGATCGATTGTAAATAGTTTTTAATTATGATATGCAAATAATGTTTTTTATTCTAGTTTTTAGGTTTTTAAGATTATTTTCTCTCTGTATATGATGTTTTAGATTCTAGATTTTACCTTCTCATCTTTTAGTTTGGGGAATCTTTTATATAGCGTTGCACTCTAGATATTCCCTTTCGAGAGATATGTTGTAACTTTAGTTTTTATCTCTTGATTAAAGTATTGTATTGTAGTGTATTGATATGTTCATGAAAAATTGTAAACGGGGCTAATAACACGTTATTTGTTATCTTTTTAAAAAAGCTAAAACTTGTCTGCAAATCAACTGAATTTCCAAAATAACGTTCCAGTTATCTTATTTACGACTCTATATTTAGGCATCGAAACTGATTCCTGTCGTCTGTTGCAACAGATTGCAACGATGGACATGGATTGAAAGTATTGTATTGTAGTGTATTGATATGTTCATGAAAAATTGTAAACGGGGCTAATAACACGTTATTTGTTATCTTTTTGAAAAAGCTAAAACTTGTCTGCAAATCAACTGAATTTCCAAAATAACGTTCCAGTTATCTTATTTACGACTATATTTAGGCATCGAAACTGATTCCTGTCGTCTGTTGCAACAGATGGCAACGATGGACATGGATTGAAAGTATTGTATTGTAGTGTATTGATATGTTCATGAAAAATTGTAAACGGGGCTAATAACACGTTATTTGTTATCTTTTTAAAAAAGCTAAAACTTGTCTGCAAATCAACTGAATTTCCAAAATAACGTTCCAGTTATCTTATTTACGACTCTATATTTAGGCATCGAAACTGATTCCTGTCGTCTGTTGCAACAGATTGCAACGATGGACATGGATTGAAAGTATTGTATTGTAGTGTATTGATATGTTCATGAAAAATTGTAAACGGGGCTAATAACACGTTATTTGTTATCTTTTTAAAAAAGCTAAAACTTGTCTGCAAATCAACTGAATTTCCAAAATAACGTTCCAGTTATCTTATTTACGACTCTATATTTAGGCATCGAAACTGATTCCTGTCGTCTGTTGCAACAGATGGCAACGATGGACATGGATTGAAACTTGAAAAAGCCTCTTTAAGATGTTGGTAATTAAGAACAAAGTCAGGTCATGTCTGCATCTAACCGAATTAATAAATCATATCGTGTAAATTTTATTACTCTCTGAATTTTCTATGAAATTGATATTTATCGACTTAAGCTCGCCTGGCCTGAGAAATCGGCCTATAATGAGGACGCCACCACAAGTTTCCCCCGAATGACGTCTGCGAAACGAGCGCAGAAATTCCATACTGATGACGTGTCACTACCCAGATATGGGTAGTGCTTTTGATTGGTTGAAGAAAATTTCCCACGCGGTACGACCAATCAGAGGCACTACCCAGATCTAGACATTGACGCGTCATCAGTATGGAGTTTGTGGGCTTTTTCTCGGGCGTCACTTCACGCGAGAAACCAGTGGTTGCATCGCGTTATGTCAGCTGTTTTCTCATGCTGAAGCTCGCCTAAAGGTAGCAAAGACTAATATTTAAGGACATGATAATCATGTCATGCAACTAGCAACAGTTGTGTAACGATGCCAATGGTATTATGCATTTACTTACTTATTTTTTTAAGAAATAAAAGTTGAAACCGAACATTTCGTTGCAGAGAAAACTTTATTTGGTGGGAGGGGGTGTCGGGACGGAGGGGGGGAGGGGCAAGGGGGTGGAGGGGAGTTAGAAGGAGAAGTGGAGAGATTCCTAATATAAGAATGAAAAAACCCTAGTTGTCCTTGTTAAACCAAGAAGCATTCTTAGCTGTTCTTAATGCTCAAACTGATCAACCTTTAAAGACTAGAAACAATTGGGCAAGGTTTAAAAAGATATCTTTCGTTCTCAAACTGGGCTCATTGTAAAGGACGGTATTAAGAATGAGGAGGGTGGGGTGAGGTGCATGGTACCAAGTTACATTGCCCAGCCTTGTTTTGGTTCAAATCTCATTCATAGTGGCTGTTTGCAAATTGAAACACCTAATGAATAAAGAGCAGTTTCACTTTTTCCTCCCAGTGTGCATGTCATTTCATTAACAACAAAAACCGCTGAGCAAGGAAACTGACAGAACTTAATCACGGAACCATGTGGAAATTGGTAGCTAGAACTTAAACTCATCCCCAGGGAGCGTTTCGTGAAGACACAAACAACGGGCCATGTGTAGCAGACTAAGTTAGGCGCGGAAGCGGAAAAAACTGATTTTAGGTGTCAACTGAGGTTTATTTTAGGTTTTAGGTTTTTTTTGTATGAACTAAATAGCCAGAGTATCCTGGGCGGTAAAGGGTGAAAAATGAAACTTCAGAAAATCGTAGGAAATTTATTATATATTAAGTTTTGAAAATTGTACATGAATCAGGGAACGGTGACCTACAAATTTTTAGCGGTCCTCAAGTGATAGAGAATTCGAGGAAGTATTTGCTTCACCGAACAGATATTTTACAGAAAAAAGTTGTTGGGTGCTCCTGATATCAGTTTCGGAACTGTTGCAATCTCACTGAGTAAAGCAAATGGTTGCATTAAGAAAGTTTATTATGGATGACACAGAGGCTATGGAACTTTCTTGAGCATGCATTTTCAAAATAGAAAGCTGCGTTTCAAGAAGTTCCCTGTTTATATCTGAACCATAAAAGTTGCAGACTGATAATAGCCAGTCATTTGAGAAATCGTCCCCTGAAGCTGTCTTGGGAAGCAAGTTTTCAAGATTCGTAGAGATTTTATGCCCTGTCGTTTGTTGATCAAATCTAGACTTGATCCTAAGGCTATCGGTCCAAGGCTTCAAAATATATACGTCTGTAATTAAGATAGAGGATGTAAAATGGAAGTAAAAAACCGGTATATAGGAAACTGCATGTTAAGAACATCCAGGCTGAAATTTGGCCAAAAAGGCACCTTCTATACAAAAACAACTTTCAGTCTTATGCACTGAAGAACCATCTCAGCTTGTTGCTGAAAAGTTATATTTCGTTGGTAATAGTCACTGGAATGTTATACTAAGTTATTTATATCTTGCATTTGTATAGTCGATTGCCCTGATTCTCCGAACAGACCCTTTTCAGTCGGTCTGGTCGAGGCTTGACTGACGATCGGACGCCGGAGCCGAGCTCGAAGCGTGCTCGTTACTTGCTCGTAACATTCCAGAACATGCTTTCAAGCTCGGTCATCCCAAGGAACTGCCGGCTTAACAGGCTTACTTTTGCCCACAAAATTTTCGCAGTTGAGTATTTCAGTTCTAGAGTCTTTTTTGGCGGATCTTAAAAAAAAATCGTAAAGTTTAGAATTGGCGAAAATTATTTAGCAGGAAAATTCTCTTTGATTTGTTTAGTTACCTTTCAGTACCTCGTGTATGACACAAAGATCATGATGGGAGAAGAGTTAGGGTTATTTCTCCAGAGGAGTACATCTTTGCCGCGCTGAACCTCTACCTGGATATCGTCAACTTGTTCTTGTACATCCTCCAGTTAATTCCAGCTGCAAGAAACTAAAGTATTCTACATATTAAAGGGTGTAGATCGATCGTGAAGGAGCGTAGCGGATAGTCCGTACTGAAAAATAAAAAGATCTGTTGCACTGCCCCAAAAGCCAATTCAGCGCTGCAGGACAAAGTCTGATTCAGCTTCTCCTGGAGCTATTCAATCACAATTTACAATGGAACTCATTTCTGCCCTTGGTTCCAAATCCGTCCAAGGTAATTGGACTGTATAGGCCCTGATTAAGGGAGCCACATATAAGACCCCCCCAAAATAGGACCAAATCTTACTCACCGAAACGGCCCACTTTGTACGGCTAAAACAGATCTTTCTGATTTACAGTGATAAATAACCACGTAGGAACTGACTAAATTAGGCATGAAAAATGCAAGGGCTAACCACTACAAATATTCATTCTTTATTCGCATAGTGAAAGAATGAAATAATTTACCACAGTATGTGGTTCAAGCATCCAGAATCTTTTAAACTGTTTAAAGCGAGGTTAAAGTCTTTTTTAAATATGTGAATATGCAAATAGTGATAGGTAATAATTTAACGAATTTTTCTTCTTATTTAGCTATTTTTATTCTTGTTTAGAAAACGCTATAGGGTAGGCATCGTGTTTCCTCTTCAAAATGTATTTTATTTCTATTTTCCTCTCTTCTCCTTTTTGTATTTTATACACTTTTGTATATTGTTAAACATCATGAATAAACCAGTATTGTATTGTATAGCTGCCAGAATACATTGGAGAAGTCACGAAGTACTTTTCTTAGATTTTTTTTTTACATAAAATGCCTTGATCCCTCTCTCTTTCCCCAGGAGCCACATTAAGAAGCACATTATAAATGCCGGACATTTGAATGAATGACAGAATTACCATAAATAAGACAACAAAGAGTGTCGCAAATAAAGACGTGCATTTTTTTCGGTTGACACGACTGTATTGTTTATACGAGCACGAAGGATGCCTCTTGTTAAAGATCGAGTTAAGACGCAGACACATCTTGTTTGCCCACCATTTACATGGAAAAATCAGTCGGTTCACGGTTGAGGCAAATAGCAAAATTCAGGTAATTAAGGGTGGTAAATTCCATCAGAGATAGCGTTTACCATTTGCAGAAATCAGTCTCATTTACCAAAAATTCAGAACGGATATTAAATCGGAAACTGGAATCAAAGATGGCTCCGAAGAAATGAACCTGAACATGAACTTCCGTTCAGAACATTTTAAACCAGGAAAACGGGACTACCTTTTCAGATGTTCCTTTTCAGTTAGGACGACCATAAAAGTCGTGATTCAATAATTTTCCAACCAGATTTTCCGAAGACTTATTTGTAGATCAATAAAAGTGATCTATACCTTTTAAGACGTTCCGCGTTTGTTTTGGAATTCTTTTATGGGAACAACAGTCGTGCTCTAGTTACTTTTCAACCGGATTTTCTGGAAACATTTTGCTGGTGTACAACGGTTAGGTGGCATTTACATGGGAAGATCCCGTCTTATAATAGGACGCGTCTTCATCGTCCTCATGTAAATGGCATTAATATGTGTTATTTAAACGTATACGTATTTTTCATTACAAAGGTGTGGTTTTTGCTAATCTAAACGTATTGCATCTTTGCCATTCTCGTTGCCTTCACTGTCGTAGTTGCTTATAAAGCTCCCAATTGCTGTGATTCAGAAATTTTGCTACCATGGTAACGTGACGTCATACTTCTTTTCTCTATTCTGCCAGTGAGGTCATTACTTGATGTCTTTACCCATTCACAAAATGCTTCGTTCAGAGATATGAAGAAGATATGAAAAAAGTTTACTAACTTTTTGTTTTTTTAAGTTTCAATCCATGGTCATCTTAACCATCCGTTGTAAAAGACGACAGGCCGGAAAATGTGTTAAGCCTAAATATAGTCTTTAAATATCGTAACAAAACTGGACCATTAATTGTTCAGGTTTAACTTTTTTAAAAGTATAATTAACAATTATTCCTCGAGCCCGAATAGGCTCTGCGGGATCATGGGCTATTGACCTAGAGGCCATGAGGGCGAGAGGAATAATTGTTTTAGTTGAAATCCAACTAGTTGGTCAAAAATATCGAGAATAAAAAACTTTTAGCTAGTTAAAGCTAGACTTTAATTCCTTTTTGCCGCAAAAAAGCCAGCGCTTTTCGCTGGCAAAACGTGATAGCCGTCGTAATTCTACTAAGAGTTTTAAATGTCGTAGTGGCGGGAACAAGTCATCAAACGTAAGAAGTTTTATCATTTTGCCATCGGTAGAGGGTTTAACCTCCTTAAGTATAAATAACCGTACTGACTTATTTGGTGAAAAAAAGTAAAATGAATGTTTCCGGGGTGTCTTTTTTTAGAATAAGCATTAAAACTTTGAGTTTAATCTCGTATTCGTACTCGTTTTCGTCCTTAAATCTAAAGCTATCTAACATAGAGAGCCGGGGACAAGAAAGCAAAAATAGCGAGCTTAAGAAAAGCAGTTTTTGAGCGATACACGTCAATCAGAAGTGAGCCCTTTTCCCTTTTGAAATACCTTGATGCTACCAAATGTGTATTGCTAGGTTTGTTTACTTTTATAAAGACAATTTACTCGAAATTGTGGGCAAAACCACTGTCAAAGAATGCTGAAAAAGTGCACGTCCGGTTGACGTGTTTTGCTCAGAAACGCCATTGTTTAAGCTCCTTACTGCCCCTTAAAAGAGAGTTGACTATTTTGAAGTGGAAAGAAACACACGTTGGTTAGTAGATGCAATTTTTCTGCATCGTTACCCGCGAATGTTGACTGCCCGCTGAGTTTTGCTTTCGTAAACTTGCACACATAGAAGTGAAGTTCTTCTTCCTGGGCTAATATAGCAAATGACTGGACCCTCTGAGACTAGTTTTCTTTCTCTGGAATCTCAATAGCCTGATTTAGCAACAGGACGGGAACGTCAGTTGGCGACGGGAAAGCGCGCGGAAAGGACTAAACACGACTTCCGGTGCCTAATTTGCCGCTCTGCCATTCTCTGCCATTGATCAAGCCAGTTGTTTGATTTGCGCACGCCGTTGTCAACTGACGTTCCCGTCCTGTTGCTAAATCAGCCTAATGTCCTCCTCGATTCCTTCTTGGAAAACAAAATTGACTTTTTTCCCACGGACCAGTCGTTAAGTATTTGTAAATTGCAATAAAAAGTAATTGTGTTTTAAAACATATCTATTGAACTATTGAAATATTGCATTGCGGTATGTCAAGAACACGATCATAGAGAACAGTATGCATTAATTCTATGAGAAAAGATCTATTTGTCTTGTACCGTTGAGAATTCTAAATAATTTTTGCTCAGAGAGCTACAAATGAGTTTTAGGTTTAATTTTCTGCTTGCAAGGTGACATTCCTGTATTTAATCCCGCGCGTCGCAAAAAAAAAAAAGGGAGAAAACTTGTTAGATGTAATGTTACATACATAAAGCGTTTTAATAGAGGGACGTCAGCCCAAATTAAATGTCAGGTTGAAAGAAAAAACGTTTTTTTTTGCTTCACCTATCGATTCAGACCCCGTCCACATGTATCCGGATATTTTTTAATCTCAGTTTTCTAGAAAAAATACGCTTCCTCAAGTAGCATATTCGAATCGTTTTCGCCCTTTCCTCATGACAACGCTAGGCATGCGTAATGCAATATAAGTGATGATGTATGACATAATCGTGTTCCTAAACCTCCGTTTTCGTCCAGCGTAGACACGAAAATTTTCAAAAATCTTCATTCTAGACAGCCTGTTTTCAAAAACCTGCCTTTTTTGTTGCTCAAAAACGCCGTTTGCTTGTGACGAAAGGCTAAAACGTAGAAAAGAAATCTCAGTTTTCAAAATATCCGGATCGATGCGTGTGGACACTGGGGCCTCAAAAATATTTACACCAACTAATACTGGGGTGTTACGAAAACTAAGACTCTCGAAAACTAAGACCTAAGACCTAAGACCCGTCTTAGTTTTCGAGATTACGAAAACTAAGACCCCCTAAAATCGAATCCGTCGAAATACAAAGTCAAATTGTAACCGAAATAGGTCTGATCTGTCAAATTATATCATGTTCGATCCTTTCCTCCGAGTTTTAGGACAAATTTAACGGTAAATTTAGGGGTCTTAGTTTTCGTAATTTCGAAAACTAAGACCCCCACCAAAACAATCGCTAAAATTTCTACAAAGTCGAATTATTTATATCTACACCCGAATTACGACCATTTGAAGACTATAATCCGTAAGACAAACAAAAACTACTATCATACGCGTGCTAGACGATCCGCTTCTTCTAACAATTTGCAGACATACATTATCAGTATTGTGGCTTTAAGAAGAGGATGAAAGCTATAGACTTCCTACGTATAATTGTACACTGAAAATATGCCTTACCCCTATAATTTTGGTTGTTTATCCTTAAAGTCATAAAATTGGTTTTCCACAGGAGATGGATTTTTGTCTTCGTTGCGGGCTGACATGTCGCTGCGACCTGAATGCCTGATTGCTAAGTGGTCAACGGCGTTATCGGTTAAACATCACACAAAAATACGGATTTTTTTTTTCCTTTTCTGGCCAGGTCATAGATAGAAAAGTGCTTTTATGAAAAGGGCGAAAAATGGAGAATATGCGACATTGCGTTTTTCTAGCTTTTGTTTTTATCGTTGCCACCCCGGAGATCACCGGGTTACGATGCAAAGGTAGTTGAGGGGTAGGGGTGGGGGGGCAAGGAGAAATAGTCTGTGAGGGATAATCGCTAAAATCACTCATGAAATAATAAAAAAAAAACGAATGAGTGAATGAACTTCCTGTACTAGCAAAGCATCGTCTCGAGAATTGGAGTTCTAATTTCAGAACAATAAAATAAACACGACAACCGCTCGACACAGACCCCCTCAGGTGCTAGTTACAGGTAACGCAATCTCGATCGCAGAGACACGAACAAAAACATCCATCTCCAGTGGAAAGCCAATTTCATGATTTAAAGGATAAACAACAAAAGTACAGACCAATAGGGGTAAGGCATATTTTCAGTGTACAATAGATACGTAGGAAGTCTATGGCTTTGGTCCTCTTTTTAAAGCGAGTCTTCAAATTGTTAGCGGATCGTAGATAGCACGCGTATGATAGTAGTTTTTGTCTGTCTTACGGATTATAGTCTTCAAACGGCCGTAATTCGACTTTGTAGAAATTTTAGGGATTGTTTTGGTGGGGGTCTTAGTTTTCGTAACACCCACTAATACTGTGCCTCTTCGGTGCTTATGCTTGCGCCTCTTAAATTACTCGGATTTCCGGATCGATACGTGTGGACACTGGGGCCTCAAAAAATATTACACCAACTAATACTGTGCCTCTTCGGTGCTTATGCTTGCGCCTCTTAAAATACTCGGATTTCATTTAATTCAGAGGAAAAATTAATAAAATACCTTTGAATCAAACT
>OZ037777.1:2055000-2067500 GCA_964035525.1 Porites cylindrica | reverse complement strand
TATACTTGCGTTCTTTCCTGCTTTGTGGGGTTTTTATTCCGGTCAGTATAAAACATGGACTGCGGACTGCGGACTGCGGACTGCGGACCACGGACTGCGGACTGGGTATAAAATACGGACTAGGTATAAAATAAGGACTCCGGACTGAGTATAAAACACGGACTAGGTATGAAATGCGGACTACGGACTACGTATATAAAAACAGCTTTACAGAGGTAAAACTGAGAGAAATGGAAAGCGGACTAGCAAAAACAGTAGTCCCAGCTTTAACATTCCCTTGGCTGTTTACATAGTCTATTCTTCCCACGGAGAAGGAAGGTTATGCCGGTACTGCAAGGCAACTGAAATTAAACTCTGAATTTTATAAAAAGAAGGAGTTAGAAGAGATTTCAATTTGCAGTTTTAAACCAAAAAGAAGCACCGAATTAAAAAAAATAGTATTTGTGTTAGTCAGATCAGTGAAATTCTTATCGGATGCCACAATTCCATTTCAAATAAAGCCTTGGGAATATGAGGACTAACTGAAGAACTCAAACGAGAAGGTCAATGTAGGGGCATTCTGCGATGCGCAAAAGCAGTATTTAGGGGGAGAGGGATTACTCACGTTCGTGAATATTAACCGAAATGAGTCATCCAACGTTATATTCTAAGCGATGATAATGATGACATGATTTACACCCTGCTCCTGATCCCCGGAGGGGGGTACTACTGGGAATTCTTGTTGGGGGTTTGGTGCCCTGTTCTCCGAATCCTGACCTTATTGCAGACCAAAAAATGTCATTTTCCACACCCGTTTTCAGACCAGATCTCTAAAATCCATAACCATTTTCGGACCTGGCCTAATTTAGCCTGTTCCAGGCTCTCAAATAGTTGGGGAGGCTCAGTTTTCTCCCGTTTTATATTCGTGTTTTCGCTTTCCCAATTCAGCGGACCCAACTATCTCGGAGCCTGGAACAGGTTAGGTCTAATTAGGCAGAAATTATGTCATCATTACCAAGTTAGAGCGGAAACAAAAAAATTCTCCAAATGCATTTCGAATTCGCACATTTCTATTTCGTTCTTATTCATTTGGAATTGAAACGATAAATACGTCCATTCTTGTACGCTCCCGTCGTTCCCTCGAAAACCATACCCGATTCCAGACCAAAATGGGCAAAGTGTTTTCAGACTAAAAAGGCCCAAAACCCCTACCCTTCCCTTATATAAGGGAGTATCCCCCTGATCCAGACTCCTTTCATGATTTGTTAGAGACCGAGATAAGGTCTAAAAATGGGTGCTCATGATTCAGAGAACCGGGCGGCACACCTCCACCAAGAATTTATAGGAGTATTTACACCTTTAACTCACGTGTCTTGCTGTGTCTTGCTATTTAGCGATCTTTTGATCTTATTTTTCCTTACCTGGAACCAATTGCTTACTTGCTTCGAGCGAAGTCGAACTCCATTAACTAGCTTCATCCATTCCTTCCGGTTTTCCATGATGTTCTTCAGTTCAGCAATGCTCAAACCAGTATCATTTTGCAGCTGGTCTACGTATGTTAATGCTGGTCTTCCTCTCTTTTTTTTGCGCCGTGCTCTGGTTCCCAGAGTAGTAGATCACTTATCATCTCATCCTTTTTTCTCCAACAGTGTCCTATAAACCGCAGCCTCCTGATCATCATTGTATCTGTAATCTTAGGAAGGTTGCCGTACAGTTCTTTGTTGGTTTTATGCTCCTTCCAGGAAACTTCAAGAACTGCTCTGAGCATTCTTGTGTACGTACCATCTAGTCTATTCATCATCTTTCCAGTCATCGTCCAGCATTCAGCACCATAAAGCAGTACACTTTCAACTGTGGTCCGAAAGAAACCTATTTGAGATGATTTTTTAGGTTTGATTTCCACACTTTCATCATTTTGTTGAGTGCACTCCAAGCTTGTTCAATTCTTATATTCATGTCCTTTTCACTGGACTGTATCCACGAACCAAGGTATTTGAAGTTATCTACTTGCTTCAATTAGCCTGCGAAAACATCCGATTCTCCTCGCTCTCCGCCGCTGGGGACGTCCCCAGAGCGAGGAGAAACGGATGTTTTCGCAGGCTAGGAACCAATTAGCACCGTTTTTACCAAAGTAGTCCGTAGTCCGTATTTTATACCCAGTCCGTAGTCCGCAGTCCTCGTTTTATACCTTGTCCGTGTTTCATACCCAGTCCGTATTTTCCAGTCCGCGTTTTATACCTAGTCCGTATTTTATACTCAGTCCGCAGTCCGTAGTCCGCAGTCCGCAGTCCATATTTTATACTGATCGGTTTTTATTCCCAAGTATATGACCATTTTCTTACAAACGCGCATATATATGCGCACAAAAAAGTCCATATATGCGTTACAAACAAGCATATGGTATATGAGGTCACAGAAAGTCGTTGTATAAGAGTCACCGAATTATACCGTCAGTAAAAACCCCCTTCATGTACGATAGAGCTGAAACGTAACTTTAGTTTGAATCAAGCATGGCCGCGTTAATTTCGAGCAAGGTTTGGTTCTTATTCATTGCCCTCACAGTAGTGGTGGTCGTCGGCTCTCCGACAACGGATTTGTTGGAATCCGTGGATTGCCTCTTGAGAGACTGTGGACGCTATTTCACAAATGCTGACCGAAACAACGATCTATTCAGTTGGAAATTAGCGTCCGACAGGCGAAACACGAGTTATAAGCTCGTGATAATGTGAGACATGACCTTGAGAGTCTGCTTGAACGGATCGGTTTTTCCTCTTTTCTCTCTCTCGCGCGAATTATCACCTTTTCTCCTCCACGAACACGTTCTAAACCTCCTAGTTTTGAAGCTTTGTATTATTTCCCTCCATTCACTCTATAAATTCCATGTTTTTTTTTTTCATATTCTCACACTTTAATAGCCTTTCACCTGCCTCTCTTTCCTTGCTCCTCCACTTTAATTGTGATTTTCATGGTTATCTAACTCGTTGTCGTTCAACTTGCATAAAATGTCCCTCAGGTATCAATTTGCTATTAGTTCTCAAGCCCCGATTATTTGGAAGGATATTTTATTTATAACTTCAGAGCTTCGAGACTAGGAGGCTTAGAACGTGTTCGTGGAGGAGAAAAGGTGATAATTCGCGAGAGAGAGAAAAGAAGAAAAATCGATTTGTTTAAGCAGACTCTCAAGGTCATGTTTCACATTATCGCACGAGCTTATGAGTTGCGTTTGGCCTGTCAGACGCTAATTTTTAACTGAATTGATCGTTGCTTCGGTCAGCATTCGTGAAATAGCGTGCACAGTCTCTCAAGAGACAATCCACGGATTCCAACTAATTCGTTGTCGGGGAGCCAACAACTATCACTACTGTGAGGGCAATGAGTAAGAACCAAACCTTGCTTGAAATTAACGCGTCCATTGCAGCCATGATTGATTCAAACCAAAGTTACCTTTCAGCTCCATCGTACATGAATGGTTTTTTTGCTGACGGTATAATTCGGTGACTCTTATACGACCACTTTCTGTGACCCCATATACCACATGCTTGTTTGTAACGCATATATATGTACTTTTTTGTGCGCATGTATATGCGCGTTTGTAACCACAAAGCAGGAAAGAACGCAAGTATACGTGACAAAAAAACGCACGTATATCGTGTAGCAGGAATGATTGCATGTGACCCCATATACCACATGCTTGTTTGTAACGCATATATATGGACTTTTTTGTGCGCATGTATATGCGCGTTTGTACCCACAAAGCAGGAAAGAACGCAAGTATACGTGACAAAAAAACGCACGTATATCGTGTAGCAGGAATGATTGCAACTATACGTGGGAAAAAACCGCGCGTATACCGTGTCATAATTTTGAAACATATGGCCGACCATAAGTTATTGGCGGGGTATTTGTTGACATCATCAGCAAATATCATGGAATACGAAGCACGAAGCGCTATTGAATTTAATTCGTACATCTTAAACTGAGTCCTCTGTTAACTCAAGGACTTTCACTTTCTAACTCAGGATTTCATAGCGGGAGGTAGAGTTGCGAATTCCGATTTTTGATTGAAGTTATACCCCTTTAGACCGGATTAAGATTCACTGTCTATCTTTTTGGTGACATCACAACACTGACAGTGCAAAAAATTGGGCATGTTATGCTAGTTTAATCTTGATTTGGAACCCTCTGTTAACTTGAACTTAACACATAATTCATGCTTTCTACAGTTCAGTCAGTGATTTGTCAGGGAAAAACCCAATTCAGGCTACAAGGTCAGGGAAAACGTGGGAAGTTTGTTTTGAGTTAGGCAAAATCTTAATTTTCAGGAATAGTGATGACTGAAGCATTTCCGGTCACTGTGTTCTGAAGGATGTCTTAATTTCTTTATGGAAAAGGTAAACCGTTCTTTTGAAGGGCTGGTAAAAACGTTTTAATTAATAAGGACGGAATGATATTTTGCATTTAATTGGTTTGGGTAATTTCATAGTTTTAATCTGCAAAATGCTGTCGTATTTTTAAAACCGATGTCTAAAGCCCAGAACTCTCGATATGTTCTTATTTCGCTTGAGTTGACTCGATTCATATGTTGACGGCCCAATAAAACGTTTGAACGGTTTCTTGTGCATGCCTAACATGACTAGGCAGCTCTGATCACGATAAATTTTCTCGTATTGTCTCGCTAAGAATATTCTTACGGCTATCGTGACATATTAGATTACCTTTTATAAAACTAAAGTAGGAGTGTTTCGCAGGCTTCAACGAATTTGAAAGCTAATCTTAAAATGCTTTCGATGGATGGCAGTTCTAACTTAAACAGAACAAACTAAAGATTAATTGTTAAACGTAACAAGAATGTATTTCATTTTTATGCACACGCAAGTGAATTAAATTTTGAGGGACGAAAGGGGCAATGTCACGAGGATATTACTCAGGTTTTAGGTCAATTCTGTGCTGATATCATTACTTAATGTATTTGCAGATACGCAAAATTCTCCTGAAGAGTTACAAAGTAGAAATTAAACAAATTTCACCACAGACCACAAACCATAACATTCTTTGGTGATTTTTAAAGGCATAGCATGATTAACACATGAAAAAGTTAGCTCGACTTTTTTTAAGTGTACAGCCATTTCCATTCAAAAGATGACAGGAAACTGTTTTAACAAATGAAAAATTTAGCTCGACTTTTTTTTAAGTGTACAGCCATTTCCATTCAAAAGATGACAGGAAACTATTTTAATCCTTAAAGAACAAACCGGACTATTGTTTTTGGAATTCAATGATGCGAAAAATATTTTAACTTTTAAAAAGATACAAAATAGCGTAACCTAGCCCTTTTAAGGCGGTCATGTAGTTACACGCTACCGTTTGGTGTGGCCGTCACTATGAAGCGGAAAAGATGGTGTTTCCTTTAAATGTGCACTGTAAAATGAAAAGAGCCAATTTGGCCCCAAAAATGGGGCCGAAACGGGTGAGTCCAGAATGGTACTGTTTTTGGGGCCAATTCAGCCCCACTGAGATGGGGCTGTTTTGGTACCAAAATTTGGGGCTAAATTGACCCTTGCATCAGGGCCAAATTAGACCATGTAAAGGGTCAATATGGAAAACACTAGGGCCATTTTGGATTTTCCAGTAGCCAAAACAGCCCCCTCAAATTTTGGCCCTCTTAAAAACTACCCCTCCAAAAGTAGCCGATTCAGCCCCATATCGGGCCCTTATGGTTTTTTTAATTTGGGTGGGGCCTACAGATTTTTTCCCTTAATTAGGGTACTGATAAATAATGAAACCAAACTAAGGCTTATTTCAAACATTTATTCAGTTCTGAATAAGTTACTGTGATCTGTGTACATGATAACAACCCGTATTCCAACCTATTTATGTAATATTATCTTCGGTTAATCTCAACTTTTCTAGATCGAACATTTAGAATTATTGGAGGAATTAAATTGGCCAAGAGAGACACTTGTCTTCGATGCGATCAAAGTAACTACTTCTTAAAACGGTTTTCACAAAACACAAAGTCAAAATCATAATCAGCATCATAGGAACACTTAAAACCTATAGTGAAAATCAAAAATTGGATTTGTAAAGGGTTTCATTAATTAAAGCTCACCAGAATTGGAGTCAATTAAGGTTTCTTTTATAACTCCCCTTTTGACAAAAAAAAAAAAATAAAAGATTGTCAGAGTTGGTCAAGTTCTCCTGCTAACAATTCCGACAATGTACATTAGATTGAAGCAAAAGAGTTGTAAGAGCAATAATGAACTAAGATGCTTTAGCTATATCAATTCTCAAGCTTCTGATTATGACTCCAACTCTGTCTACCTTGCTAGTGCGAGCCTTTAATGACTTGACCTAATCCTTTTGAAGGGTGGTTTTCACTCGTGACAAAGTCAGGGTCATAGTCAGAGCACTCATCACCTAGTGAAAATCAAAAATCAGAGTTGCAAGGGAAGTCATAACTAGAAGCTTGATGGAATTGGAGTCATCACAACTTTCTACTCTTCAGATTCTGCTTATGATGTAGAAAACCAGATTAAGCAGGGGTGTAATCGTCGAAGGATAAACCACTTACCAGTCAAAATTCTTGTTCCCATGCTTTATAGTTTTCACTAGATCAAAAGTGAAGGAGTCATAATTGGAGTAATTATACCCTGTTAGTGTTATATCTAGATCAACACTCTATGCTTTTGATTTGTA
The DNA here is from genome assembly GCA_964035525.1 of Porites cylindrica. Classification (NCBI taxonomy): domain Eukaryota; kingdom Metazoa; phylum Cnidaria; class Anthozoa; order Scleractinia; family Poritidae; genus Porites; species Porites cylindrica. The sequence goes on along the minus strand of OZ037777.1, from coordinate 2,060,825 downwards.
CAGTTCCGACTCTGTATCTTACTAGTAAACCAGCCCAGCCCTTAATGACTTGGCAAATGTCTTAAACTATATTTTACTCCACAGATATTATGTTTAAAAAATCTTGCCAAATCTTGGTCTATAAGAGTGAAGGAAAACTTCCATGAAAAACATTTTGACAATTTGGCTACACCTTGCGAGGTTGTCCTGAGTTAACATTCAGCAAGAACTGAGGTATTTGCCAAGTCATTAAAAAAGGGAGGAAACATTGACAAGTGTCTACCCCAGTCCATTTTCAAACAATGCCTGATCTAGAAAAGTCAAGATGGCTTTGCATTGGGTGTATGATACATTAAATACATAAAAACACCCAAGCAATATTATCACTGAATCAATCTTCTTCTGAGGAAACTGGCAAATAATGCCTCCCTTTGTCACAACAAAATCCTGAATTTTCCTGTCAACATCTGCATCCCTCTGCAATAAAAACAAATGTTGTAATTTTAGAAATGATAAAAACAATAATCAAAACACGACAAACAGTGCGTACACATAAAAAGTCAGTATGGTCATAACAATACTATTGTCAAAAAAGGTTGGTTTAACCCATTCGCCCCTGAACCGCCCGTAACCGCCCGTGCGGATCCAGGTCCTTTCTACCCTTTGTGACGTCATCAGTTTTAACGGTCAAGGACAACTTTCTTCGCTAACTTGTGCAGAGTGAAGAGATCTTTCAAACCATACCAGAATGAGCACAATTCAGTCAAGGACACCGGAGAAAGAAGCAAAAAACCACGTGACAAGGACCTGAAAATCTCCATGAAAATCTTGTTCCATTACCCACCTACCTTTCCTTTCACCTAATCCTAAGATCCTAAAAGCTTTCCTAAAAACTCTTCCCACCAAAATGAAGCCTACTAAATGCCCAGCAAGAGAAAAAAAAAATGAGGCAAGAAAAGCGAAAAAAGAAGGGAGGAGAGAAAGCGAAAAGTAAAAGTCAAGACTGCTGTGTCACTTTTAAACCCAAAAACTATCTCGAAATTTTGCTTTCTGCGCATGCCCGAACTTCGCAAGCTGATATTTTGCATCTGGATCAGAAGGCCGCCAAGTGTACGACCTGTAAACCGGTTTGTGGTAAGTTTTAGCTCTTTATAGCACGACAGTGACCAGAAAACCACTCGACTAGCTTCAAAACGCGTTTTCCGGCAAAATCTCCAGGAGCGAATGGGTTAATTACTTCTTTCCAGTTTTCAGGTATGCATGTATGGTATACTGTATAAATTATAGTTTGTTGAAATTATGCTTCCTTTATGTTATGGGAAAAAGAATGACAGCATAATTATGTCTAATACATTCACACATCATTGAGGAGGTAATTACAGTGTGCATGTCCTGATACAAGAAGATTCTTTCAGTACATGTATTTCTCACCAAGTAAGACATTTTGCAGCTGTAAATCAAAATTCATTAAGTATTATGTAGCCATTATTATTCTGTGAGATTTGGTGTAGTCTGGTGACGGCAATGGCCCCCAAGGGATACCGTCATAACATAAGCTAAATTGCATCTCAATTTTGTCTGACTTCCACTTGTATCTGGGCTTCCCAAGCATTTAGGGTTCAATGTACAGTTGAGTTTGTAGCACTCTTGTGGTATTTTGTATCACAATATCAGGAAAAACATTGTATTCCCAAAACACCTACCTCTACAATAGTGATAAATTCCTCCCGAAGTCCTCTTAGCACTCCTATCAATGCCGCAGAACCTTGTTCACTACCAAAAGGATGCCTGCCTTTCTATTTCTGCCATAGGAGAAATGTTATTAAATTAAAACTGGTTGACTTGGAGCACGAAGTTTATTTACACACAGTTATGAGTAATTGTGGGAGCAAATTGACTGACAGACCCTGTTACCTCAATCACACCTGCAGAATTCTGCAACCTAAAATTCTACTTCTTAATTTTATGCATAACTTTATTATTATAATTCACATTATTCTTTCAACCCTTTAAGCCTTAAGAGTCATCAGCATCAAATTTCTCCTTGTAATATCAATGCTTTGTATAACAGAGTGTTCATGAGAATTATGAACATGATCACACAATTTGCTTGATATTTTATCAACTTCTTCCCAATACTTCTGTAGGAAATGAATAGGGGCAACAAATGAGCATTCAAATTTTGATCTTAGGGTTAAAAGGGTTTTAAATTTCTCTATTTTTAATGCATTTATTTTGCACTTATTTATCAGACAAGAGAAATAATGCATTGGTAAGGTAAACCTTACTTAAAACAAAACAAGTACTGAAATCTACAGTGTAAATGTATAACCAGACCACACCATCCTTACCATCTTCTTTAGTTGAAATGGCTTTAAGGTTTTTTCATTAGATATGTTTATCATTCTCCCTGTTTTAAATAGGGGACAGTGAGGGGATGGAAGAAGTGCTTTTTAACTCCTCCACTGGCTTAACTACAGAATACAGGGTCACTTATTTCCTTATCATTAGATAATAAAATTAAAAGCATCTAATGACCCGTTCTTCAAAGCGTTCCAACAAGGTGGACTTGAGTGACCCTGAATTCTGTTTCATCAAACGTGGTTAAAATAGCTCAGTCTTTTGCATTTGGTAGAAAGAGAGCGAATCAGGGCGGCTTACCTGGTCTTACTATCGGCTTTTTCCAGCAAAGTCTTGATTCTTGGAGAGCGTTTGTTATTATTATAATTTTGTGCAGTTCATCTTGAAAACCGTTGCGCCTCACGAGGCTTCTGTCTCCGATTCTTCACGACGAACTTCAAGAGCGAAGTGATGGATCAACGACGGCTCATAGTTCGAAAATAATTAGTAACAACACCTTGAATGTCCTTTGATGCCGTCGAGAAGTATAATACAAGACTCCTGATCCCCAAAGAAACTGGCATGTTCCCAACCGTTGCAGTACTTTCAAATGGACGCCAAAAGGACGACACCAAAGAGCATGTGCTTAGGAACAGCCCGCTGACCAGTTGTGTATTGTTTCCAAAATATGTTTTCGATTGTTTACATGTCGTGTCATTTTTATCCCGTGGCAGGCGTTCGAAATTTTAAAAACCTTTTACTTATGAATCAGAAAATATATGTACATGATGGCTGGGTCTTTGTTTGCTATCAATACCGAGGGATATTGTACTGTAACGCCCTCCCAGCGTTTAGTTTGCGTGACGCATCATGTAATGTTATCGATATTGACATGACGAGATTCATACGACTTTGAAATTCACCACAGGGAGGAAGTTTCAATTTCCGGTGTCCTTGTAAAAACCTAATTAGGGTTCAATTAATAGCCACTAATCTGTCATGACTTGTGTACTTTGCGTCACTGATGGAAGACGAGCTTAGACGAAAGACAGATACTATTATTTTGTATCACAATGCGATCTCGCGCGAATTTCAAAGCCGGCATGAAAGTGGCGCGTTCGTCGGGAAAAGCATCTTCAGTCTTTGGACCCTCGCTTGCCAAACAAAGGTAATCTCGTACACAGTATCAGTGACCAAATGGTTTTACCGACAGATATAATTCATGGCAAGTCAAAATTTTATGCTTTTTATGTAGAGATGATGTTTGGAAGTAGCAGGGTCGATTATTTATAGCCATTTATGATTTGGTCGATAGTACAGATAGTACTGGCGCTCGAGTCAACCCATCAAGGTTTGGTTTTTCAAAGAGGAAAGATCATGTTGTTGTCGTTTCAACCTTAGCACGTGCCTTTAACTTGCGCCGATGAAATGCAGACGAAAGCGGGTTTAAAGCGATCAAAGAAGGACTAAATTCCTTCCAGCTACTAGAAAATATAGCGGGAAGCGGTCAGAGAAGTCAGAGAAAGCGTTTCGTCGTGCGGAGAAGATCTCGAAAAGGTACTTAGTCGTGGATTAATGAATTGGGGAAATTAAAATGAGGGATTCATTCGAAAAGCAATATCGTACGATTTCCTGACTTTGGCAGATGACCGTCAAGTCAGAAACTCGGGCATTCACGTCGTTGTTGATTATGTAAGCTTAAATGATTTTTATTAAGGGTCGCTGACTGGATTTAGCCTGAACGGTGATGCTCTCCGGCCCTTTTCAATTTTCTAAACATCGGCCGAAACTTGGTAAGTCTATTTTGGGTTCCTTTGTATCATCTTCAAATGGATACCTATTATCATTTTGGCGCAAAAACGTTTTAAGATCGACACTGATCACTCGATCATTTCATAAATTCTCAATAACTGCTAATGATGTGAAAGTGTAATGTTCATGGAGAATGTTGATGGAGATCACTATTTCTTAAGCCTGATCGCAAACGAGTCAGAGTTCAGTTTTTAAGTGTGGATCGTAGTGGATATTTTCAATTTTATCGAATCCCTTTTAAGAAAACAGGAAAATTTATTTTGCGAAAGCCAGTGGCTATCAACAGTCGGTAAAAGTGAGTAAAATTTCATAAACCAAAAATTGATTTACAGATTAAAGCTTTATTTCATTTTGCACTGATTAGATCCGTGAAGATGATAGTGCATGCCCCACATTAAGTAAAACAGTTTGGCCTTCCTGATGCAACAGAGCAGCTTAGCCTTTTTAGGCTGTGGCTCTGTGAGAATTTTATTCTCCGGGTGTCTCAGAGGGAACTAAAAACTCGCTTTTAGTTATTGTTTGAATCTCTGTCCAGCATTAAGAAAAAAAGTTTGGCCTTCCTGATGCAACAGAGCAGCTTAGCCTTTTTTAGGCTGTGGCTCTGTGAGAATTTTATTCTCCAGGTGTCTCAGAGGGAACTAAAAACTGGCTTTTAGATATTGTTTGAATCTCTGTCCAGCATTAAGAAAAAAAGTTTGGCCTTCCTGATGCAACAGAGCAGCTTAGCCTTCTTAGGCTGTGGCTCTGTGAGAATTTTATTCTCCGGGTGTCTCAGAGGGAACTAAAAACTGGCTTTTAGATATTGTTTGAATCTCTGTCCAGCATTAAGAAAAAAAGTTTGGCCTTCCTGATGCAACAGAGCAGCTTAGCCTTTTTAGGCTGTGGCTCTGTGAGAAGTTTATTCTCCGGGTGTCTCAGAGGGAACTAAAAACTGGCTTTTAGATATTGTTTGAATCTCTGTCCAGCATTAAGAAAAAAAGTTTGGCCTTCCTGATGCAACAGAGCAGCTTAGCCTTTTTAGGCTGTGGCTCTGTGAGAATTTTATTCTCCGGGTGTCTCAGAGGGAACTAAAAACTGGCTTTTAGATATTGTTTGAATCTCTGTCTAGCACTAAGAAAAAAAGTTTGGCCTTCCTGATGCAACAGAGCAGCTTAGCCTTTTTAGGCTGTGGCTCTGTGAGAATTTTGTTCTCCGGGTGTCTCAGAGGGAACTAAAAACTGGCTTTTAGATATTGTTTGAATCTCTGACCAGCATTAAGACAAAAAGTTTGGCCTTCCTGATGCAACAGAGCAGCTTAGCCTTTTTAGGCTGTGGCTCTGTGAGAATTTTATTTAGTGTTTCGCTTACGTTTGTATTTAACCCCATCCAGATCCAGTGAGGCCTTTAAAACAGCGCGTCAATTTTAAAAGTTTTTTCATAAGGCAGTTTCCGTTTAGCGCTTAGTGTTAGTTCTGCCCTTGAATGAAGTTTCCATTAAAAAAGCCTCGCGTTCAGACATAAAATTAGGGAGATCTTGTAAGCATGAATTGAAATATATGAAATGCGGATGAAGGTATGAAAGTGACCATGATCATCGCATTAAATTCGCAGCCTATTCGGTTGAAAAATAATCTGAAATATTTTGCAGTGTTATCGCAGAAAGTTAGAGGTAATATTATTCATTGTTGGAGAAAATACTCCGCGGCTTTAAATTA
>OZ037777.1:1927500-2050000 GCA_964035525.1 Porites cylindrica | reverse complement strand
GTATTAAATTGTATGGTTTATTTTAAGTATTTTAACAACAGATTACTAACATATCCAAAAATATATATGTTTAATTTTTTTATCGCTAACAGTTTGCGATCAAGACCGCTTTAGTTTTTTTTCCCTTAATTTTCTTTAGTTACTGATCATGAGTACATTTTTGTGATTAATTACCAACCGTAAAGTTTTATCACCGTCACATTAATTTTAACATTACTTTTGCAGGTACTTATACAACATTTCAGATTTTAAAAAGAAATGGAACCGGAAATATAACGTGTGTTCAGTTTACCCATCCCTCTGGTAAAAAGTATGCACTCAAGGTGGTGAATCAAAGTAGAACAGGACAAGGCAGCGCGTTTAGAGTAGTGTTTGAGGTGTGTTGACATCACAATCATATGCAGCGTATTAGCGTACAGTTAAACCTTCATCCAGGGGATACTCAAAAAAATATTATATATACGGGGAGGCTCCGCTCCCTAGCCCAACCCCTGTTACATACCATTTTTGAGGGAAAAGATACCCCTTTCTTATCATGGTACCCCTTTCACACACCTAGTTTAGAACTTTGCTTCCCTTTTAACTGCTGTAAATGCACCGTCTTTAAAATATATGAAACAATCACAAAAGCAGAACGTTTTCTCGGCTTTTTTCACAGCCACTAAAAGCACCTTTTAGCCGTTTGGGCCTTTTTATCGTTCGTGTAACTACAGATTTACCTAGCCTTTCATTTACCTAAAGCCTTTAGGCCATTATAGGGAGTACTCCCGGAACCTCCATAAAGCGGCCACCCTCGGGGTAACGGCAATTGGGCGCTTTATGTAGATTGTTCACTCAATAAAGGTTTGTCATAAATTGTAATAAACTTTAACAGAAAGATACTTTATTTTGAAACAAACACGGGACGGGAGCGGCATTACTGGTCCAAAATCATTCGTCACATTTTATGTTGGACTGTATTTTACTTCATTATATTTTCCAAATGAAGCCAAACTAAGATTACCAAACGCTTGCTAGCCGCTTATAGAAGTAATGGGTGCCTGAATGGCCAAAAGGTGACCGCGGGCACAGGCGCTCAAAAGAGGTTTCATTGACAATTCTTTTACACAATTATTTTGTGAATTGGGACTTTGATTACTGACCGCTAAATTGAGGGTGGTCGCTAAAATGGTCGCCTCTTAATGGGGGTTTAACTGTACTTAATGTAGAGATGGTACTCAAACGTTATTCCGCGGTCTATAACATCTGACAACTACCAAGAAGGAATAACATAGAATCTAGGCAGAAATGTTGAACAATGACCAAGAATATAACTTTAAATAAGGGGAAAATGGTAAGCCCACAGTAAGAAATCCCGGGGGTGCTCAACAAAGTTTTATACTGGTGGCTCCGCCCCTTCATATACCCTATACACATATTAATATATACCATTTTTGAACGAAAAGTTACCCCTTTCGTATACCATCTACTGACAAACAGTAACCCCTTCCACATACCTATTTTGGAACTTGGCATCCCTTTAACTGCTGTAATTGCGTAAATGCTCTGTCTTTAAAATATGAATGAATTACAAAACCAGAACGTTTTCTCGACTTTTCACGGCCATAAAATTCATCTAGTAGCCCTTGGGTCTTTTTACCGACGAAAATAACACATTTCCCTGTCCTTTCGTATACTTCAACAAATCTTACAGCTGATCCTACTCTATCATATACCTGAACCTGAAAAAGAAAAAACAATTAAGACGGAATCCACCAGGAAATTGAGTAATTTTAATTTTCAGTGGACAAAAACCATGTACCAGAATAATTCAAAGCATATTGCATCCTTTTTTGCATTTTTCAAAGGCTAAAGATCTAATTAGTCATCTGTAATAACACCAAAGAAAATTTCTTGTGGGAGCCTGAGAAAATGAATGTCAAATTTCACAAAATTGCATCTTACACATGAGATTTTCAGAAGTTTACCTCTGATTTCACAATTCTTGTGAAATTTGACATTCATTTTCTCGGAATTCCATGGGTAATTTTCTTTGGTGTAATTACAGATGACTAGTTACATCTTTAGGCCTTGAAAAATGTAAAAAAAGAACTCAATATTCTTTAAATTATTCTGGTACAAGATTTTTGTCCACTAAGAATTAAAATTACTCAATTTCCTGGTGGATTCCGTCTAAATAAAAATCCCTGAAGCCTGAAGAAGGTAAGCCTTTTGGGCGGAGCCTCCCCAGTATAGGTGACATTTCCATTTCGATTTTTGAACACTTTATATACTACTGTTTTACATAATCAATTTTGTTTACAGACGTATCAAGGATGTAGTGACACCACACCCAAAGAGTTCCTGTTTGTAGAAGAGCATAGAGAAGAGGGTGAATATAATAGTTATTTTCGGTACAAACCGTTCAACAACCTATCCATGTGCCTTGGCAAAGATATCAACTGTACGTCCCCTGAGGAACTATCTCTTCTCAAGATTGCAAGTACAGACGAACGCCAACTTCAATGCTTTTTTACTCGATATTTCATTAATCGTTGAAAACGGCGCTAATTTCACGCTATTTATTATCTTTTTAAAAATCAATTGAATTTCCAAAATAATGTTCCAGTTATCTTATTTACGACTATATATATTTAGGCATCGAAACTGTTTCCTGTCGTCTGTTGCAACAGATGCAACGATGGACGTGGATTGAAACTTGAAAAAGCCTTTTTAAGATGTTGGTAATTAAGAAGAAAATCAGATCATGTCTGCATCTAATCGAATTGATAAATCATATCGTGTAAAATTTTATTACTCTCTGAATTTTCTATAAAACTGATATTTATCGACTTAAGCTCACCTGGCCTGAGGGAACAGCCTATATTTCGGGACGCCACCACTGGTTTCCCGCGAATGACGTCTGAGAAACGAGCGCAGAAATTCCATACTGATGACGTATCGCTACCCCAGATCTGGGTAGTGCTTTTGATTGGTTGAAGAAAATTTCCCACGCGGTACGACCAATCAGAGGCACTACCCAGATCTAGATATTGACGCTTCATCAGTATGGAGTTTGTGGGCTTTTTCTCAGGCGTCATTTCACGCGAGAAACCAGTGGTTGTATCGCGTTATGTCAGCTGTTTTCTCATGATGAAGCTCGCCTAAGGGTTTACTTTGTAGCAAAGACTAATATTTAAGGACATGATAATCATGTCATGCAACTAGCAACAGCTGTGTAACGATGCCAATGGCATTATGCATTTATTTACTTATTTTTTTAAGAAATAAAAGTTGAAACCTAACATTTCGTTGCAGAGAAAACTTTATTGGGTGGGAGGGGGTGTCGGGACGGGGGGGGGAGGAGGGGCAAGGGGGTTCAAATCTCATTCATAGTGGCTGTTTGCAAATTGAAACACCTAATGAATAAAGAGCAGTTTCATTTTTTCCTCCCAGTGAGCATGTCATTTCATCAACAACAAAAACCGCTGAGCAAGGAAACTGACAGAAGTTAATCACGGAACCATGTCGAAATTGGTAGCTAGAACTTAAACTCATCGCCAGCAAAAGATTGACAGCAAAATATAAGTTTCAACTTATGCCATAACAGGTTAGCAAGTTTGAAAGAGTACTCAGAGAAGAACTTGAATGTGAAAAAAGTTTTTGAAAACCTCATTTGGTTAAGAAGATATGACATTCTAAAGATCACCAAATTTCTAAAAATAGTAACAAAATGGCGGAAAATACGAAATTCACAGCTCAATAACTTTTCAACCAATTAAGCTTTACAAATACTTTTTTCACATTTGAGCTCATCTCTGTAAGTTCTTTTAAAAGTTCCAGTTTTTTACGCCATAAGTCGAAAACTATTTTTTGCTGTCAATCTTATGACGTCATTTTCGCGCCAAAAACCGTTAAAATAAAAAATCCAAAAACATACGATCGTTGGGAATGCAAAGTTCTATTATCGTGCAAAGTCTCAGCTGAAACGGTTAAAAATTAAAAAACTAGTTTGAAAGAGACCACTTTTTGATGACAGCTGACCCGGGGTGAAATGGAAAATGAAGTAAAAACCGGTATATAGGAAACTGCATGTTAAGAACTTCCAGGCTGAAATTTGCCCAAATAGGCACCTTCTATAGAAAAACAACTTTCATTCTTTTCTACTGAAGAACCATTTCAGTTTGTTGCTGAACATTTATATTTCGAGCTTACACTGGAGTGTTATTCTAAGTTGTTTATATCTTGCATTTGTATAGTTGATTGCCCTGATTCTCCGAACAGACCCTTTTCAGTCGGTCTGGTCGAGGCTTGACTGACGATCGGACGCCGGAGCCGAGCTCGAAGCGTGCTCGTTACTTGCTAGTAACATTCCGGAACATGCTTTCACGCTCGGTCCTCCCTAGGAACTGCTAGTTGAGTATTTCTTCGCGAGAGGTTTTTGGCGGATCTTGAAAAAAAAAATCGTAAAGTTTAGAATTGGCGAAAATTATTTAGCAAGAAGATTCTCTTTTATTTGTTTGGTTACCTTTCAGTACCTCGTGTATGACACAAAGATCATGTACGCTATTTCTCCAGAGGAGTAAATCTTTGCTGCGCTGAACCTCTACCTGGATATCGTCGACTTGTTCTCAGTTGTACACCCCCCAGTTAATTTCAGTTGCAAGAGACTAAAGTACTCTACATATTAAGGGGTGTAGATCGATCGTCAAGGAGCGTAGCGGATAGTCCGTATTGAAAAATAAAAAGATCTGTTACAGCCCCAAAAGCCAATTCAGCCCTGCAGGACAAAGTCTGATTAGCTTCTCCCGGAGCTATTTACAATGGGACTCATTTCTGCCCTTGGGTCTAAATCAGCCCAAGGTAATTGGACTGTATGGGCCCTGATTAAGGGGGCCACATAAGACCCCCCCAAAATAGGACTAAATCTTACTCACTGAAACGGCCCAATTTGTACGGCTAAAACAGATCTTTCTGATTTACAGTGATAAATAACTACGTAGGAACTGACTAAATTAGGCATGAAAAATGCAAGGGAAAACCCCTATAAATATTCATTCTTTATTCGTTTGTGAAAGAATGAAATAATTTACCACAGCATGTGGTTGAAGCATCCAGAATCTTTTAATCTGTTTAAAGCGGGGTTAAAGTCTTTTTTAAATATGTGAATATGTAAATAGTGATAGGTAATAATTTAACGTATTTTTATTCTTATTTAGGTATTTTTATTCTTGTTTAAAAAACGTTATAGGGTAGGCCTCGTGTTTCCTTTTCAGAATGTATTTTATTTTTATTTTCTTCTATTCTCTTTTTTGTATTTTATACACTTTTGTATATTGTTAAACTACTTTTCTTTAAGAATTTTTTTTACATAACATGCCTTGATCCCTCTCTCTTTCCCCAGGAGCAACATTGAGGCGTGCATTTTTTTCGGTTGAAACGACTGTATCGTTTATACGAGCGCGAAGGATGGGTCTTGTTTAAGATCCAGTTAAGACGCAGACACATCTTGGTTGCCCACCATTTACATGTAAAAACCAGTCGGTTTACGGTTGAGGCAAATAATAGCAAAATTCAGGTAATGAAGGGTGGTAAATTCCTTTGGAAATAGCGTTTATCATTTGCAGAAATCAGTCCCATTTACCAAAAATTCAGAACGGATATTAAATCGGAAACTGGAATCAAAGATGGCTCTGAAGAAATGAACCTGAACATGAACTTCCGTTCGGAACATTTTAAACCAGGAAAACGGGACTACCTTTTCAGATGTTCCTTTTCAGTTGGGACGGCCATAAAAGTCGTGATTCAATAACTTTCCAACCGGATTTTCCGAAAACCTATTTGTAGATGAATAAAAGTGATCTATACCTTTTAAGACGTTCCGCGTTTGTCTTGGACTTAAAACTTTAGTAACTTTTTCGTTTTTCAAGTTTCAATCCATGGCCATCTTAACCATCTGTTGTAACAGACGACAGGCTGGAAAACGTTTAAAGCCTAAATATAGTCTTTAAATATTGCAACAAAAGTGGACCATTAATTGTGCAGGTTTTAACTTTTTTAAAAGTATAATTAACAATTACTCATCGCGCCCAAATGGGCTCTGAGTCAATAGCCCATGAGGCCGAAGGCCGAATGGGCTAATGACTCAGAGGCCATGAGGGCGAGAGGAATAATTGTTTTAATAAAATCCAACTAGTTGGTCAAAAATATCGAGAATAAAAACTTTTATCTAGTTAAAGCTAGACTTTAATCCTTTTTTGCCGCCAAAAGCCCACGCTTTCCGCTACTAGTGGGCTATAACATATAGCCCAGTAGTAGCTCAACCAATCAGAACGCAGCATTGATAATGGACCACTAGTTGGATTTTACTAATGGTAGATAGAGTGACATGGCCATAGCATTCCACAATAACGTAGGAAATTAAAAGAACATCGATTTTGTATCCAATGGTGCTCCACAAATGATAGTAACCCTGTAAAACGTAAAGTAATTTATTGTTTGTGGGGACAAAAATATATATACAGAAGCCCATTGCAAAGTGACGATCACTGATCACTGCCGGCGAAAATCAACTCAGTCTTTCTGGTTACTCAGTATAGGTTACTCAGTCTGCGTACTATAGTGCCGGCGAAAAGAGAGGTGTCGATAATAGAGAACTTTGGATTCTGAGACGAGGACGACTTCGAGTACGCGATTTTCTCAATACTGAGTATTGCTCACGAGCCGTGAACCAGCGTCATTTTGGTGGCAAAACGTGATAGGCATCGTCATTCTACTACGAGTTTTAAGTGTCGTAGTGGCAGGAACAAGTTATCAAACGTAAGGAGTCTTATCATTTTGCCATCGGGAGAGGGTGTAACCTCCTTAATTATAAATAACCCCGATTCTTTCCGGGGTGTCTTTATTTAGAATACGCATCAAAACTTTGAGTTTAATCTCGTATCGTACTCGTTTTCGTCCTCAAATCTAAAGTTATCTAATATAGAGAACTGGGGACAACAAAGCAAAAATAGCGAGCTTAAGCAAAGGCGTTTTTGAGCGGATACACGTCAACCAGAAGTGAGCCCTTTCCCCTTTTGAAATACCTTGACGCTACCAAATTTGTATTGCTAGGTTTCTTTACTCTTATAGAAACAATTTACTCGAAAGTCTGGGCAAAACCACCGTCAAAGAATGCTGAAAAAGTGCGCTTCCGATTGACGTGTTTTGGGCAGAAACGCCATTGCTTAATTAAGCTCCCTACTGCCCCTTAATAGAGAGTTGACTATTTTGAAGTGGAAAGAAACACACTTTGGTTTGTAGATGCAATTTTTCTGCATCGTTACCCGGGAATGTTGATCACCCGCTGAGTTCTGCTTCCGTAAACTTGCACACATAGAAGTGAAGTTCTTCTTCCTGGGCTAATATGGCAAATGACTGAACCCTCGGAGACTAGTTTTCTTTCACTGGAATCTCATTGTCTTCCTCGATACCTTCCTGGGAAGCAATGAGATTATTAACTTTTTTCCCACCGACCAGTCGTTAAGTATTTGTAAACTGCAATAAAAAATATTGTATTTTAAAAGACATAAAAGTGTTATATCTATTGAAGTCTTGCATTACTGTATATCAAGAACACGCGATCATAGAGAACAGTATGCATTAATTCTATAAGACTAGACATATTTATGGTTTAGTCTTACAAGATCTAGTATTTCCATGTCGGAATAGACCTTGTCACGGTTTTGAAAGCCATCTTGACCAGATGGCTTCCAAAACGTGACAAGATCTACTTGCTTTTTACCGTTGAGAATTCTAAATGATTCTTGCTCAAAGAGCTACAAATGAGTTTTTGGTTTATTTTCTGCTTGCAAGGTGGAAAACATACTTCAAGAAGTTCTCTTTTAACTAGAACATAATTTCTGTATTTAATCCCGTTGTCCCAAAGAAAAAATGTGGAAAACTTCTTTTGATTTTTTATGGGGATAAACTACCAAAATAATGTAAGAATGATACATAAAGTGTTATTCGAATCGTTTTCGCGCTTTCCTCTCGACAACGCTAGAGCATGCGTAATGCAATACTATATGATGTATGACATGATCGTATTCGAAAACCTCCGTTTTCGTCCTACTTCCACACGAAAATTTTCAAAAATCTCCACTCTAGACCTTTTTCAAAAACCTGCGTTTTTGTTGCTCGAAAACGCCGTTTACGTGTGGACGGAAGGCTAAAACGGAGAAAGGAAATCTCAGTTTTCAAAATTTCCGGATACGTGTGGACAGGGCCTTAAAAAATATTTATGAAACCAACTAGTACTGTGCCTCTTTAGTGCTCATGTTTTCATTTAATTAAGAGGACAAATGAATAAAATATCCTTGAATCGAACTAATGTAACCGTTATGCTTTGATATCAGCAATTTATAATATTCCTTAACTGAAAACGACAATTAACAATCGCGCCGAGAGCAACAAGCCTCTTGAGCAGGGCGGATAAATGTTGGGCGTTGAAACGAGCGCCCCGCTCTTCATTTAATGTGTGATGCGGAGTAGGACTGGCACGAGCGCTCTTTCCGCGCCTCCGGTGCGCTTGAAGGCCGGCGAAATTTTCCTTTTTGCAAACCGGAAATCCTATTTTCTTTCTGTAATTTCAGGCTACAATGTTAAATAGATAAATTCGTTAATTCGTTTCATAACAATATCAATAAACAGTTTCATATGTTTGTGTCTGTATGCCTATAAGTCAAACTTGTTGGTCGTATAATGCCAAAATTTGAGTTTAATTTGAAAGTGTTGAATACCTCCTCTTTCCACTAATATCACCTAATCGTCTTTCGTCGTTTCGTTTGCAAAAGCTTAACACTTCTCAACCTCAATTTTTACATATGTTAAAGGGGAATAAATTTTATATAACATAACAAAAAATTAGATTGATATATTTTGATATAGTGGCGTTGTACTGTTTCAAACTTTGCTTCTCTGGTGCAACTCGGCATGGCGATTCGCGCAATGCGTCGCAAATCCGGCAACCGCATGTAAACAAAATATATTGAGGTTAGTTGTAAGGTTTTTTCTCCGTTTTTCTCTCCAAAACAAAACAAGGTAAACAGTTAAAACTGGGGGGAAACTAATTTTGAAGTTTCGACGAAACAGAAAGACTTATGAGATGTTAAGAGGGATGATGGTGATTGAAATTAGCATAATTTCACCTTGCACGAGCTGCACGCATTTATAAAGTTATGAAACACGATCTCCTGTCTTTTAGTTTTGCCATGGATGACATCATTCTCTCTTGATGACATGGATGAGATTTTCCTTCGTGTTTTAGACAGTACTTAGTTGTTTTTGTTTTGGAATAACATCGACATTGGCGAGTAGTAGAACGAATGTGGTAGAGTCATGATAGAGAAACCCTTTGAAAGGGATGTTTGTCTACTCCAATTAAACCTCCCGCAAAAAATAGCAACATTTGCCTCTCGGAGACAGCGTACTAGCACAAAGGAACGAGGACGAAGTGCAAGAAAACAAATCAAGCCGCCATAATTCAGTGACAGCGGCAGAGTCTAATGTACAAGCCACATCGCAAGCCCTGACCGAAGTCGAAAACAAGCAACATTTCTAAGCAGAGTCCCAGTCCACTGCATCACACCTTTTTGCTCGGACGCGCTCGTCTCACCGCCCAACCTTTATCCGCCCTGCTCTTGAGTGCTAAGTGCTTTATCAAGACACTCGCACAGCTAAAGCATAAACCAATATAATTATAGTCATTGTCAATGCGGTAGTTAACTTCAAATTTTATTATTATAACGCGCGCTCAAAGCAGTACGCGTCAATGTCTGAGTGACTATATATTTTGTTTTGACATTGACAGTTGTATTTAACGTTTAGAATCCATATCGAGATGGAAAACTATTAATTCACTGAAAAAATTCTTTTCGAACGTAAAAATTTGCCCACGACATACACTTTTTTTTTTGTACATCAGTAAGAGTGTTGTTTTACCGGCTCACGCCGAATACCGTAGTCTTATCTTTCTGCCGATTTTACGCTTAAAATATTGTATTATTCTTAAACTATAGCTTATAAATGACATTTCCGTTTTACAATGTTTTGGGGTTTCAGTTACAAGTGTTTGGTGTCTAGACCTAGTTTTGTCGTTAAGAGAAAGGAATAATTTATACAGTTAAAAAATATCGTTTTATTGTATTTACAGATTTTTAACACAGAGAATTTTATCCTCTTAAAATGGTGAGCCTCGGTTTCATTCTCAAAATATTCTTAAAATTTCAGCTTCGATATTCTTATAAAATATATTCTTACAAAAAAAAAAAAGAGTGTGGATCGCACAGATGACAACAACAACACTCACCTAGCTACTATCTGTTAACAAATTCAGTGTCTTTCTTAAGATGATTTTAAAATTGGTAAACGCTTTATCTTGTGCTATTGAGTTATGGAAACACTTCTCTATTAAAGCACACAAAAACTCGAAGTATTTGTTCACGTCGTCGGCGAATATGAAGCTCGCTCGCGCTATTGAAGTTAAATGATTTGTACATCTTAAACTGAGTCCTCTGTTAATTCAAGGACTTCCGCTCAGTCTAACTTGGGACCTCAAAGCGGGAGGTAGAGTTGCAAATTCCGATTTTGGATTGAAGTTGTACCCCTTTTAACCGGATTAATATTCACCGGCTGTCTTTTCGGCGACATCACGACACAATGCAAATAGTCACTCGACAATTAAGAATTGAGCATATCATGCTACTTATAATTTTAATCTTGTTTTAGAACCCCCTTTTAACTTGAACTTTACACATAACACAAGGTTTCTACACTTCAGTCAGTGATTTGTCAGGTAAAAATCCAACTCAAAAAATCCAAATTTCGCAGGGAAACTGAGCTGGTTGAAGTTTCATTAACTGCCTCGCGTGTGAATTCACAGCCATTACGTATGCAAGAATGCAGAGATGAATCTGAAATCTACAACTATACCAAGGGATTCAACATTCAAATAATGAGTTTATTAATACAATCTTGGGGGGTACGCTTGACCTGGCTTAACTGTAAAGTCGAAAAGTTGAAACGATTCGAGAAAGTTTCAAGCGACTTGAAAACCATCCTTAAAACCGACTTAGTTGACTTGCGGTTACTTGCGGTTTCTTGAGGCTTGAGAAGGGCGAAACACGTCAATCATTCGTAATTATGTTGCGTGGGAAAATAGCCTTAAGTTAACCTGAAGTAAAAAAGCATCGCTTGCGTGTGAAGCTTTATTTTACTTGAAGTAATTAAAATTTACTTGTCTTGAAATATTTCTTAGCTTATTTAGGCTCTAAGTGTAGACTACCAGTGATGGCTGAAGCATTTCCGGTCACTGAGTTCTGAAGGATGTCTTACAATGGTTTCTTTATGAAAGAGGTAAACCGTTCTTTTGAAGGGCTGGTAAAAACTTTTTAATTAATAAGGATGGAATGATATTAATATTTTTGCCTTTTATTGGTTTGCGTAATTTCATAGTTTTAATCGGGAAAATGTCGCTGCATTTTTAAAACGGTTGTCTATAAACCAAAACTCACGATATGTTCTTATTTCCCTTCAGTTAACTGGATTCAATTTCCGGTCAGAAAAAAAACGCAGATTGCGGACTATTGTTTTCACCATGCAAATGGAATGTGACAACAATAGTCCCGTTGTTTTCTAACCCTAAAAACAATAGTCCGCAGTCAGTCCGCAGTCTTCATTTTACAGCTCTGATCACGATAAATTTTCTCGTATTGTCACAGGCGGCCCAAACTCACTTTACGAGGGAAGGGTGTAATGTAATTTACATAACATAGGTGACGCGCCGGTGTCGCGTTACAGGTGACCGTTGAAAATATAAGAGACTTTGTATAAGAAATATATTACTGAGATCTGCGAACGCTAAATAACGCTAAACCTACTTTTTCTTAAATGAAATGAATACAAAAGACCTACCTGCAATGTATTCCTCTGCATTTTGGTATCTGTTTGTCGTTTAAAACGACAAACAGACACCAAAACGCGCGTCACCTATGTTATGTAAATTACATTACACCCTTCCCTCGTAAAGTGAGTTTGGGCCGCCTGTGGTATTGTCTCGCTAAGAATATTTCTGTGTCAATAGCTTTACCTTTTGTAAAACTAAAATAGGAGTGTTTCGCAGGCGTCAACGAATTTAAAAGCTAATGTTAAAAAGCTTTCGATGGATGGCAGTTTTAACTTAAACAGAACAAACTACAGATTAATTGTTGAACGTAAAGGGAATATATTTTTTCATGCACATGCAAGTGAATTAAATTTTGGAGGACTTAAAGGGGCAATTTCACGAGGATACTGCTCAGGTTTTATGTCAATTTTGTGCTGATATCATTACTTAATGTCTTTGCCGATACACAAAATGCTCCTGTGTAGGGTTATGAAGTAGATATGAAACAACATGGAGCACAAACATAACATTTTTTGGTGATTTTAGTAGCCACAGCATGATTATTAACACATGAAAAAGTTGGCTGGACTTTTTTTAAGTGTACATCCATTTCCATGCAACAAACGACAGGAAACTGTTTTAATGCTTAAAGAACAAACTGGACTATTAATTTTTGAAATTCAATGATGCGAAAAATAGCTTGACCTAGCCCTTTTAAGCGTTTGTGGTTGTGCAGTTTGAGGAGGAAAAATGATGTTTCCTTAAAAATGTGGTGTTGCGGATTTACAAGACCGCCCAAAAAGCTGTGTGTGGTTGATAAAAATTTTGGTAAATTTGGATGTGGTTTCGCGGTTTTTGACGTTTCCGTGCGTGATTTTAGCTCTTTTCTGTTCTGTATTGAGATTTGAATCCTTCAAGTTCCCCCCATTTCTAAGGCCCCCTTTGAATTGAATGAAAAACTAGTGAGAGCTTTCTGTGTGGTTTTAAAGAAGCTAGTTTGTAGTTATTTGTTTAACTAGAACCGGACATTGCCCGAAGGTAAAAAAGAAACAAAAACATTAAGGCAGGTTATCATGCATTTGTATCTTGCAATTCAAACAGCAAGAAACAAACTTGGGGAACAGATCAACTGCCTACACAGTCTGAAATCAAAGTTTTTGCTGTCGGTCCAAGAAGAGGACTCGGAGCAAACGCCCGTGTAAAGAGGCCAGAATACGCACTCAACGTCTCGTTTATGGGGGTGTGCGGGAGAAAATCAGGAGGAAAGGTATTTTTAGCCTTGAAGGTATCCCTTTGGGCTATGCATGAAGAACTAAAGAAACAAAAGAGAGAAAAACAAAGAACGAAAGCATGTGAAGCAAACATCTTTATGGCAATTAAAACACAATATATAGAGCTTTTTTTGGTTGTTCGTTTTAGAATTGTATTCTTTAGGGGGGGGTCAAAGAAAGCTTGGACCACGCCCAGGAATAGGTCTTCTGTAAGTGCTTAAACCAGTATTCTCGAATAGTCGGGCTTTAGAGCCAATGGCCTTGAAACCGATAAGATGGTGACCAACCGGGATAATTAAGGGATAATATTTGTTCTTCTGACAGAACAGTTCAGCTTTTTATGTGACTCTCAAAATGGAAAAATTTAATAGGATCTTCATTCCTTAGACAATACACAACAGTTAAAAACAACCCAAGGGGGGTCTTAACAACTGAAAAATAAGTTGAATCAGTTAACTGGTCAATCTTAAAGTCCTAAGAGCTGTACACGGAGGAGAAGTCTTTAGAAATGGAGTTGTTTCGTTGCGTTTTTATAGTAAGTGTGCAGCAGATATTTTTTTGGCTTCGTTTGACATTTTTCTAGTAGGGTAAACTTTGAAATTGCTTAAACTAAACGGTTTCGGTCGCATTCAATTTCTCCATTGGTTTTACCTTTGGTTTCTTTGAAGCTCAGCTGCTTAATTTTTGCTTAAGGATATACTTGCATGCTTTTAGAGGATACCTTTTGCTGTTATTCATAATCGGTAATTCTGAACACATACTTTTGAAAAACTCTCAACAGATAAAATATGCGTTTTAATGTATTCGCAGTCCCTTGTGGCGTTGTTGTCCGCTTTGAAGGTCCAATCGAAAAGCCTTAGTTACGCCGGCGAGCACTGCAAAACGGGCGACAACTATTTGCGGATAGACTGCTCTTCGACCAAGACCTCTCTTAATGATAGCTCACAATGTGATGCTAGAGCCGATAAATCAAGTAAAGGTGAGTCAAAAGTGAAAACTATTTTAGAAATAGATCTAATTAGTCTCAGTTCAGCGAAGGAGCAAAGAAAGCAATCAAGAGAATACAGGGGCACCCAACGAGAATATAGTTCAAAACCACTTAAACATAGCATTGTTAAACGTATTTTAGTATTTAAACGGTAGATATAGGCATATTTTTATCTCCTAAAAATTTTTTATCTGTTCGGATTTCCTAGCTGAAAGTCTAGTGATCCGAAAATTATAGGGATCAAAACTTACCTTTTCGAAAATTCCAGCCAGAAAAAAGGCTCCCGAAAATTCTAGGTGACCTTTTTAGGGTAAAAATCCGTTAAAAATAGGCAATTATACCATTTTTTAGATGTTCGAAAATCCTAGGAGAGGCAGGCAAGCAAGAAATTTTACAACAAATGTTCCGAAAATTCTAGATCTCAAATCGTCTTCCGAACAGATATTTTCCGAAAATTGTCGTTGGGTGCCCCTGAGAATAAACGTGAGTATAATTGAGTATATGCGTTCCAGCACAAAAGCGATAACACAGTGAATATGGAAATTTATCATTTATTTCAAATTTCAATTTAAAAGAAAATGTTTGATATTACCTGTAAATAGCTACGAGCTAATCGAGACTGGTAACAAAAAGTAAACGGAAAGAATTTTGTTCGTAAAAATCACGACAAGTTGCTATAAGTAATAAAGTTACACTGTGGGTATTCATAAGTTAATTTTGATATTGTTAAAACTAAAAATTCTTTTTTAGGATAACAACAAGGTAAATTAAAATCTTTTAAAACAAATGGCGAGAAGAAACTTACAAGGTTTAAATGTCTCTCTTATGATTGATAATTACGCTAATTTATATTGATTTACTTTTTGAAGAATGGTGGATGGGTCGAGATATGCGTGTTTTTTTATTTTTATTTTTTTATTTTATTTATTTATTTTTATATCATTTGTTATTCCAAAGTACAACAATTACATTAATTTTATTATTATCACAAAGCATACAGGCACAAACGGACTACACACCTAAGCGCACATGCAATTCCACAATCACACACAAGGTATGCCTACTGTTATATTACAAGTGCTATTCAAGAAAGAAGAAACTAATCATTTTAGTAAAAGAAGAAAATTAACTAGATTACAAAGTCCATTTGTCTATTAATTTTTGTAAACTCTTATTCTTAGTGCAAATATATTTTCCTATTTCATATTTACTGTTTACTCTAACTATAAAACTGTTTATGGCTGGGAGTACTTCATTCCGAATGCAACTCCATAAATATATTTTCCCTATAAGTATAAGATTCCCCTTTGCAAAAAGAGTGCGAGTTGTCTGTCCTGAACAACTTTGAGTTGGTACAAAGTATAGAATTGAGTACTTTAAATTGAAAGGCTTTGACGGTTCAAACGCGACAGAATGGGGCAAGAGAAATGCCTTTCTGAGATCGTCATTAGATAGATGAAAATCCAACTTCAGTTTTTTGTGCATAATTTGGGAGACAAGCCTTCTTTTTGATCAAAAAAGGATAATAATCTTTTGATTTCTTTTTTGCTATGTCGAAAACGCCGTCATGGATTTTAAAGGAAGGTATTGCATTAAAGGTACTTGAATCCGAGTGATTAAGAACTTTTAAGTTGTTTGGTATTGAATGTCTCGTAATAGTCCATTCAAGGAAGTTTGTCTTTTTAACATTTTCTGCGATCTGTTCGTAGGATTCGTTCCGTATTGCTGAGATAAAAAAGTAAGTCTCCATTTCGCAGATACCAATGTCATAATATTTCTTTGTAGAAAAAGGGCTTGTCGTCTTTTCTTAAGTCTCGATTATTCCAAATTACATAATGCTAATGCCTTATTAAGAGTATTATCTTCCCCAGTCGGAGTTCCGACCACCATTTAAGTAGTTCTAAATAAAAGGTAGAAGTAATTTGAAGATCTTTAACATTATAATTGCATTTAAAAAGATCAAAGATCGACCAAACCGTTTCACCAATGTCGCGTTTTTTTTACATATTAACCAGTTTGATTATGGTGCATTATAGAAGGAAGTACATCTTTAATTCTCTTGGCAATTACTTTTGATATTATCTTAGCGTCAGCATTGATAAGTGATATGGGCCTCCAATTTTCTATTAATGTACGATCTTTGCCTTTCTTTTCTAATATATAGATTTAGCCAGGGCTAAAATCGAAGCTCCCATTAATAAATTTATAATTTAAATCAAACAATAAACTTGTGATCCACAAATCAGTTAAGTTAAGGGCACATTCATGTGACTTTTGAGGGAAAGGCTAAGTTATTTCTTACATCGAGTTGATAGCCTTATATGTACACCCAAAAAATAGCAAACATCTTCGATCACATTCAAGAGCCATAATGGCTCTTGATCACAGTAGATTAGGCCTCGAAAACAAATTCTTGGAAAACAAATCAGGCCGAATTTTTTTGCGTTCGATAGGTTTACTTTACAAATTCTTGCCAGTGAAATCTGGGGGTGTGTAAACCAACCTTTTATACTCTTTATACACTACATCACATCTGAGGTGAAACAGTACTATTTATCATACAGACCTCGGACAGAATGCGGCATTTCACAATTTCTCAAGACAAATTGCACTTAGTCGATATTCAGGACGATCAATCGTGGGCTTTTAGCGAAACCGTTCAAAAAAATTGCAAAATCACCCATAGGGCCAGCCGGTTCTCATTTCTAGTGCGAGCTGTCAGTGTGGTCGAGTGTTTGAATGAACTTTAATAGAGTTACGCTTCAACATAATAACGAATTTATTATTTTTATTTTTTGTTATTTAATGGTTTCAGTTATAACGATGTGTAATCTTATAAAGCGTTTGATACGCGCGACATTTTTGAGTACTCACTCAAGCAAGCAAGCGATGCTCATGAACGATGAAAACAAACGGCACGTACAAGCGATTAAAATTGCAAGGGAGACTACTAACAATCAATAAAACAAATATAATTCGGTGAAACATTTACAGAGACAACAATTTTCATTCACGAAGACAGGTATTAAAGTGTCTCTAAAAGTCCTGAGTCTTTAAGCTTAAGTTAATTATGTTTTACTTTAAGCCGGCCTCCCGGTGTTTGCTTTTTTCAAAGATGAACTCCTCGAAGCAAGAAAATCGCTCAAAGGTTTCTTTCTACAGCCATATTTATAACTAAATATTCTTCGGAACGTTTTCTTTCTATTTGCGTTGAGAAAATATATCTGAAGGTCTTTTAAAGTTCTGTAAGCTTATATCAAACCTGACACTAGTCAGATCATCGACTCAAATCTTACAAAGGTGCATAAACTTGCCGCATAAACTGTGCTCGACTTTATGAAATTAGATATAACAAAAACAAACATCAAATATAATAATTACTCAGGCTTACCATTCGAGATTAAGTTCCTGAATGCTAGCAAGGAAGGCCACAGTTGCTTGAGACTTTTAGACCCTGTTACGCATTAAGCAAAGTGAAAAACGAAAACGATGCCATCCGAAATCGGATTACCGAATTTTGACAAGCGACGCATTTCTCAACCAAAAACTGAATAAACAAACCAGCCATGAATAATAGAAGACTCTTGATAGTAGCTGTATTTCATTTTGTACATCCAGTCGAAAAAGGCAGTTAAAAACATCACAAGTTGACACAAAATTCTGTCAGCTTCAGCTGTCTAAGTAAACCACTTTCAAGATGCTGCATAAATTTTCCGCATGAACTCACCTGTCAAATTTTGACCAATCAGAGCATAAAAATTGGACGTAGAGCGTGACCAACTCGTGACCAATTTTCGCGTCCGAGGCCAGTTTGAAATCAAAATCTTTATAGTGCGGGGCCATAATGACATAAACACAACATATTTCATATGAATTATTGGAAAAAATAAACTTGAGCCTGCGATCATTTGAAACGGGCTGAAACTGGTTATTTGTCAGCGGATAACTTCAAAAAATACTCGACCTCGATGGGTCGACACTTGAGCCCGCGGTACGGTCATGTGATACTGGTCAGCGGACACCCTGTTTTGACAGCTGTGAATTGATCACAACATTGATGAGCAATTAGTTTTCTCCTGGGCTCCTAACTAGCTAGTAAGTGTGAGAGTAAACATTGGTTTCCCTGTGGTGTAGACGGACGGTCGTTCGGCGTACGGTCACGTGATTACCAAATTTTCTGGGATGGGTAGATTTCCTTAGCTATGGGGCTCCGCTCACGCGCAGCGCTTCGCGTAGCGCGTGGAGCTCCTCTATTAAAGTGATTACAGCCTGCCTTTGGGAATTAGACATTTCTTCTTTATCAAAGGATTCATTGACGCAATCTATGAAGGCCTCACCAATGAGATCCCAGCAGTTTTGTAAAATTCAATGGAGAGACCATCATTTCCTGGAGATTTATTGTTTTTCAACGTTTCTATAATTGTCCTACATTCCTCGGTAGTAATTCGTCCTTCACACGATTGCCTTTGTTCTTCCGATAGTTTAGGAATATTTAACCTATTTAGAAATGCCTGTATGGAATCCGAAGCCTCTACAGAGTCATTAGTTTTGTATAGGTTTTCATAAAATGGTTTTTGTTCGGAGAGTATCCGATATGGGTCTGTAGTTATTGAACCACTTATTAACAATTTTCGGATGTGTTTTTTAACATGGTTTCTCTTTTCTAAATTTAAAAAGTATTTGGTACTCCTTTCACCATACTCATGCCAATGTGCTGTTGCCCGTATGACGATTCCTTTTACTTTTTCCTCATATAAAAGTTCTAATTTTTCTTTGATTTTATCTAAACGCAATCTATTTGAGGCACTAGGGTCATTTTCAAACAGCCTGTTAGCATCTTCAAGTTGTTGTTGAATCCGCTGCTCTTTCTCTTATTTAAGTTTGGCTTTTTCTTTGGAGTAGCTAATAGCGTGCAATCTAATTGTATTTGATCCAGTCCCAAACGCATTGTTTGTTGGACAGATCAATTTCACCCTCTTGTTTAACTGTTCTAAGTAGTTTTCATCCTCTAAGAGCGAAAGATTCATCTTCCATATACCAGGACCTTTTATTTCTCCAATGTCTCCTAGAACTAAGGTTATTGCTGCATGATCTGTACGTATTGCAGGCTGTATTTCAGTAGCGTTTATAAAATCACAGAGATTGTTAGAGAAAAGCCAAAAATCTAGACGACAGAGAACTGTTGGGGATTTTTGACTCCTCGTGTAACTTCTTGTTTGAGGGTTCTTGATTCTCCAAATATCAACTAAGTCCAGTTCGCTTTGTAAAGTTTCAAGGCTATTAATTGCTGCTCTTCTTGGAATCATATGACACCACCGTGTTTATCAAGACCTAGGATTTTAAGGACAATTGAAATCACCCCCTAATATAATGTTTTTCTAAGTAATTTTCTATAAAAAAACTGAATTAGATCCTTATGTTTGTTCGGTGCATAGATATTTACAAGAACATATACTTTGTCATCGATTTGGATTTTTAGTATAATAAAACGACCCCAAAACGAGTTGTCGATAGAACTGAATAATTGGTATTGTTTCTGATCAATATTGCTGTACCACATGAATTAGGGCTTCCATCTCAGAAAAGTATTTCGCCACCCCATTCATTTTTCCACTGCACCTCTGTCTCCTTCTTTGAATCCGTTTCTTGCAATATACAACATCAGCCTTCTGTTTACGGCACCATGTATAAATTGTACGTCGTTTGGTAAAGTTGCTAATACCCCTTACGTTTAAACAAACTCATCAAATTAACGGTTAAAGCGAAGTTTTAACCTTAAATGTGTAGTGCTTGGAGTGCAGAAGGAACCACGGACAACCCAACGTTGTATACTTCTGACGCTATTAATTAAGAAAGAACGTGAACTCTTACGTATAAAGCATATTATAGTATATTAACTACAAATAGGCATTGACACAAAAGACAAAATAAGCAAATAAAGACGAGACAAACATTACCCTGGGTACCAGAGGTTTTTCTCGCGTGCGGCGGAAATTTTCGGTGTTGGCCGAAGGCCGACACATCTTCGGCCTTCGGCCGAAGCCACGAGCGGCGAAGCCGCGAGAAAAACCTCTGGCACGGAGCGGTGCTTTTTACCGTCCCCATTGACCTTTGTGCTTTTTTATCGGATTACATTTACGCCAATCAGATTGAAAGTCTCCGACTGTGATCATGTGGGCCGGCACGTGAAGAAGTGTCCAAAGACCCACATTATCCTCAGCAAAACAAGTTGGAGTTTAAAATTCATTGCTTTAAGAGCAATCATGACTGGGTCACATTGCAGTTCTCCATAGTTGATGTACCGAGATTAGGGTCTGAAAATCATTATCCGTGAGAATTTAACATCCTGCTAAAAACGCTAACGAGCTGGTCCCAGCGTGACAAAACATTGCCGGAAACCGTCACTTTCACGGACAAAAAGAAAATCGCTTATAATTATTCAGATCCAGAAGGCACTTTGGAGAAATTAAACAACCTAAAACCCTTATTTAGCCGCATTGAAGAGCTTAACATTTCAAAAAAGGTCAAAGAAAATGCCGACCAGACACAATAACTGCAGAAAATCAATATGCGTGTCACGACCTATCAGTATGAAATAATCGGCAAAAATCAATTTGCTCAGTCAAAACGTTTTTCTCCAGAGCATAATCTACCCATCACGGAAAAAATTCATTGGAACAAGCAGCATTTTGGCATGAGGCAAAAGTCGTGTGTTGCCTTCTGACCTTCCTTTTAGACTACAAATATATGTTTTGTTTTTATATTCCTAATCCATCAATACAAACTATTTCAAAACATGTTGTAATCATTTGAAATAGGAAATTAGTAAAGCTTAAACCGTATTGCTACAAAAGCTGAATTGGTGATAAAAGCTTAATTGCGTTAAATAAAATCAAACACTCCACTTGTTTGCTCATAGCTTTTAACTTGCCCTTCTAGTACATTGCTTATCATGCTTTTCCAAAACTTTCCAAAGCCAACACACAACACAACAACACTTCTAAAGCTGGAAATATTCTTTCATGTGCTGGTCTATTCTTTTCAACCAATTGTAGCGTCTGTTAGATTCAAAGTCCCTCAGGTGGTCGTTAGTAGCCAATCAGCCGTCTTGTCCAAAATCTGGACCAACTGATTTAACCGTACTAACGATTGGATCGGCGCCATCAAAGCAATAGCGCTCTGCTCCAGAGGCTTTTCGCGCGGCTCACTATAAAGACTTGACAGAAACCGGAAACCGCGCTAGAAAACCGGACACCGCGCTAGAAAAGTCTCTGGCACCCAGGGTAGACAAACATAAGCCAACATATATAATTACAAAATACAGATGCAAAGACATAATCCTCCCCCAGGAATGTGTGATTAAAGACTGCCGCCTCTTTTCCCGTTTTGGATCAATTATCTATTAGGGCAACCGCCATTTATCTTAGTACTGAATACAACTGTTTTGGCTTTAGCTTTGCTTTCTTATTTACCAGTTAACGGATGTGTTTATGCTAATTACATAATTAAATAGGTGGTGAGAGAAAAAGAGAGAAAAAGAAGTTACGATAAGTTATCGTAATTTAGCATATTGGCATATTAGGGAAAGTGAAAGTTATTTTAACGGGATATATTTACCGTTTATGAAAAGCTTATCTGGATATTTTTTTACTAAAGTACGCTGTGTCACCTCTCTCTTTCGCATTCTGCAGTTTTTTGAATTGTGCTTTTCTTAATTCATAAACTTCTTTTGGCACGTCTTCGAAGACACTGTAAGTCTTGTCTTTTAACAACTTCCTCACCTTAAATAGGATTTCTTCGCAGTCGCAGTAACTAGGAACTTTGCGATGATGAGGCACGATTTCTTACCTCTCTCTTCCCTACCCGGTGAACGCGTTGGAATTAAATTCTGTTCCGAGCGTTTTTGGATTTGTAGCTCTTGTTCCATAAAATTGTAGATGATCTCTTTCGTGTTCTCCGTGTTTTGACTACTGACTGTACTATTTTCTTCGTCATCTCGTGTACCGACCTCTTCTTGAATTCCAATAAACATTAAGTTCTCTCTTCTGCTGTCGTGATCTTGGTACTAAAAGAAGTTGCATCTTAAGATTGTCCACATCATGTCGCAAACCTTTCACATCTCGCTGTAGGTCACTAATATCCTGGTCGTTGTAATCAACGCTCTGCTCGTGGTCATTTACCTTTTGACTGGTCTTCTTTGTCTTCTCCTTTAAGGCTTCTCCATCTTTTTTCAATAATTGCGAAGCACTCTTCTATATTGGCCACTGACTTGTTCAGATTCTCTAGAAGCAGTTCGATACTATCCAACTTGTTTAATTTGTTCAAAATTAGGTCGACTTTAGATCCTAAATTTTCGGCCATATTCAGCGCTTTCAAAATGTCGTCTTCGTTCTCGCTTTCTAACGCACTATGATTCTTTCCTCGTGTTTTCATTTCTTCAGGGGAAGAAGCATTCGACGACCACGATTCTGGCCTATATTTCGTTTGAGCGGCATTGCTAAAAGCCATCAATGATATAATTCGTGGCGGAACACTAAAAATAGAGTCCTACTCCTTCGGCATTCCCAACGGTGCGTGTTTGGTC
Organism: Porites cylindrica; assembly: GCA_964035525.1. Classification (NCBI taxonomy): domain Eukaryota; kingdom Metazoa; phylum Cnidaria; class Anthozoa; order Scleractinia; family Poritidae; genus Porites; species Porites cylindrica. The sequence goes on along the minus strand of OZ037777.1, from coordinate 2,027,255 downwards.
TTTAGATCTTAACGAGCGACTCACGTACTTGATTTTTTAAAATTATTAGTGATATTAAAGTTGTTTTAGATGTTTTGGTAAGGCATTTTACGCTTTAGCTGTGTAGTATATGTTTAAAATTGGTACGGCATGAGATTAGAGGTTGCTGTAGCATTGAGGAAACTCGAATGCCGATTGCTTTTGATAAACCTAGGGATAGCATAATCATTTTTTGTAGATAAAAAATGTATCAGCCATGATACAATCGTGCCGGTAGCCGGGTATGTTAAGTAAATTATAACGTAGCCTTGTGGCAGACGTTCCCGTTTACTCTGTTGTTTCGCAAAGGAAATATAAAACGTCTGTACTCAAGCCAAAATGGGCGTGGAGTTGGCAGGGAAACACAGAGGCAAATGAGATTGCGAGGGCGCTCTCCGGGTGCTGATCTTCCATTGGTCAATTCGGTTTTAAGATTTGCGCGCCAATTCGTCGCTCTCGGCATGTTGTCACGATCTCAGTCATTCTTTTTGACATTTTTCAAGGGCTAAAGAATACTGCATTCGTTTTTACATTTTTCAAGGGCTAAAGATGTAATTAATCATCTGTAATAACACCAAAGAAAATTTCTTATGGGAGCCCCAGAAAATGAATGTCAAATTACACAAAATTACATCTTACACAAATTTTCAGAATTTTAACTCTGTTTTCACAATTCTTGTGAAATTTGACATTCATTTCCTCGGACTCCCATGAGAAATTTTCTTTGGTGTTATTACTTAGCTCGGTTGGTCGCTGGTACTGGCGACCTCGGTCAAGATTCTCCCATACAGACCTCCGCTCGGTTAATAAGATGTTTATTACATGGCAAAACAAGAAAGCAAAGGAACAAAACATAAATAATTTTATTTGCTTCCCTGCGCGGGCTCAAGCATTTAGCTGGCTTTCTTCTGTCACTGGTCTCCAGTCCTATCGGGACAAAAATGACTGTTCAAAGTCCAGCTTTGTACAAACTTCGTCAATGAATGAAGACAAAATTTTTCACTCAGGCTAAATGAAAAAGCTTGTGGTTGAAACAACAATTTATGAAAGGTGGCCAAAAGTGTAACTGCATTGAAGTAATGCCTGTCTGTGCCCTAATCGCTCAGCGATCAGTTCTCATTCAGCCTTGCGATCTCGCGATCTTCGACTGATCATCACAGAAAACGTTGATGTTAAATGTGCAGCCTAATTATATATTGTAACAACAGATTACTCAAGTATCCAAAAATATACATTCAGTTTTGTGATTTCTAACAGTTTACTATCAAGACCGCTTTAGATTGTTTTTTTTTTTTCCCAATATTTTAGTTACATTTTGGTTACAATCTTACTATCCGCGCAGATGTTTTTAATCGTCTCATTAATTTTACCATTACTTTTTACAGGTAACGATACAAACCATACCATTTTAGATAGTTTTAATGGTACGAAGTGTATTCAGTTTACCCATCCAGGCTCTGGTGAAAGGTATGCGCTAAAGGTGGAACATAGAACAGGGGTGGGCAGAGTAGTTTTTGAGGTGAGTTGACATTACAATCATATGCAGGGTATTCACGTACAGTTGAACCTCAATTAGGCGGCAACCGTTGCCGGAATACAAGTAAGTGACCGCTTAATAGAGGTTGGCAGAAACATCACTTTATTTTCAGACAAACCACAGGCAGCCCAAGCTCAGTATGAGAGTTTAGTCAGCGTGTGTTATCATATTGCGTAATCCTCAAAATGGCCGTGATTATAAAGGATTTGTATCGGAATTCAGGTGAGCTTGGGCTGCCTGTAAACAAAGACGCAAAGGGAGCGTAATTTATACTGCCGCTTGATAGAGGTGATGGGGAATGGTCAAAAGGTGCCCGCGGCCTTTTGATGGAGTTCCGAGGCCGCTTATAAAATTAATAGAGGTTTTGACAATACTTTTCCACAATTATTTCGCCGGCTACTTTGATTACTGGACGCTTAATAGAGGGGGGCCGCTTAAATGTTGGCCGCTTAATGAATTGAAGGTTCTACTGAACTTAGCTCTAGTATTATTAGAACCATTTATAATATATTGCATATATTGTGGGTGTATTTCACGAGCACAGATCCTTTAAGTGTGCTCTTTCCCTTAGACCAGACAAACATGTCAGAGACCACTGGAAGTAAATCAAGAGAAAATAGAAACACATTGCTGGATAGAAACAAAATTCCAACCTAACCGCGGCGTTCCATTACTAAACGTTTTGACTGAAACTTTGATTACTTCTCGATCAGTCATGTAGGACTGGACGCGAGAATGTTTGAAAAATGAATGGCAAGTTTCAGTCGGACCGGGCCGACTAGTCAAAGATGACCTACTTTTATCCAGAACATTTCCACCTTCGCAAAGCGTTCCATTTATATTTAGACCAAGATTTCCAGAAGGTTTTGCATAATGGAAACCGCTTTGAGACCAGGGTATTTAGTCAACGGTGCGAGGTTTTGTGAATGGTTGGCTGAGTTGGTAGCGTACCGAACTGCTGAGCGAGAGGTGGCGGGTTCGAAACCTGAATAGACTGCCAACCGGAGTCTAAAAAAACGGCTAGATTGCAGAATACCCGGCCCACTAAATATCTGACTAAAAAAAACTGCTCCCGCAGCCCCCCAGTCGTTCGATTTGCAAAAGAAATTCTGACATCGACTGTGGGCGTGCGCGAGTGCGGGAGAACTAGTATACCTTGTTCTATAAGCACACTAGTTACTTGAAATCGACTGCGGGAGTATACGGGACTGTGGGAGCACTAGTTAGCGACCGCCCACAGGAGTGCTGGACTGCGGGAGCACTGTCTGGTATACCTCGTTCTATAAGCATACTAGCTACTTGAAATCGTTTGCGTGAGTACGGGATTGCAGGAGCACTAGTTGTATACCCACTTAATATTTTCTTTTTAGCGACTGTGGGATTGCTGGACTGTCGCAGGAGCACTTGTTTTACTCACTTAGATTTAAGTATTCGGCATAACACGACTGCGGGACTACAGGAGGAGTTTTACAAGTAAGACATTTAGTGGGCCGGGTATTCTGCAATCGCTAAATAAACACTGGTGAGATCGTGCTGACATAATTTAAAACTGAGACATTGCAATAGTTCTAATAGTTCTTAAAATCAACAATAATAAAAGAAAAGGTCTAGCTAAGTCAATGTAAAAAGTGAGTGCCGTCCTCAAGTAATAGAAAATTGTTGGCAATATTTGCTTCTCCAAACAGATAGTTTACAGAAAACAGTCGTTGGGTGCCCCTGAAGAAAAGGTTACAGTCAAGCCAAGTCAAGCGTACCCCTCAAGATTCGATTAATGAATTTATTATTCGAAAGTTGAATCCGTTGGTAGTTGTAGATTTCACATTCATCTCTACATTCTTGCGTGCGTAATGAGCCTTGTATTCACACGCGACACTTACGCGAGGCAGTTAGGAATTTTCTACCGGCTCATTTTCCCTGAAATTGATGTAAATGTCTTCTAAGAAATTTCGTCCATTCAAAGATTTTCAATTTGACCAAATACAGAGAAGTTCCCGTAAAATGTCTAAAATATTTCACTGCTCATTACGCATGCAGTAATGCCGATTTGAATTTGACAATAGTTACGGGAACGACTATAAACGGATTCAAACTGAATCAATTCATAATAGAATTTTAGGGGTTCGCTTGACCTGCCTTGACTGTAAGTAAAGTCAGTAAAGAGGTTTAAAAAAAACAAATTAATCTAAACGGCCAAGACGTATCAATGCTCTGGTATTTATACACTGTGTTCAAGTGTATTCGGCGGATGCATTTTAGTTTCGTGGAATTTGCTACTAACAGTTATGAGAATAAACGCCTCCTCGTGGGCTCCGAAAGTTATTAGATCATTCACGGTATTACTGTTTTACATAATAATTTTGTTTACAGAAGCATCAATGTGACGAAGACGGCAATGACCCAGAGGAGTTCCGGTTTAATCAGGAATGTTACCGACATGGTAGAGGACGTTTTTATGTATACAAACCAGTCAAGAACCAATCCTGGTGCGTTAGCAAAAACTGTGTTTCCCAGAAACTAACTCTTTATAAGTATAATATTACACAAAATGAGACGGCACAAGACACCCCCACCTGCACAGGACAACAATTCGATCGTCGTTGCGCATTTAAACGTTTTTTTCTGTAAACCGCTGAATGATAATTGTGTTGTTAATAAACATGATGATAATTTGCATCTGACTAAATTGATAAAGTATATCGTGTAAATTTTACTACTTTTTGAATTTTCTATGAAATTGATATTTTTGGTCGCTAAGCTCGCCCAAAGGTTTCATTTCAAGCAAAGACTAATATTTAAGGACATGAAAATCAACAGCTGTGTAACAATGCCAATAGTATTCAATTTTCTTTACATATTTTTAAAGAAATTAAAACTCATTGAACCCAACATTTCAGTTGCTATTGGGACGGAGGAAGTTGTCGGGGGGGGGGGGGGGGATTTAGGGGGATAGGAGTTAGAATGAAGCATTCTTAGTTCTCAAACCAAACTTTAAAGACTGGAAATCATTGGGCAAGAAAATGATATCTTTCGGTCTCAAACCAGTCTGATTGTAAAAGAGGGTCCTTAAGAGTCGAAGTCCTCTAAAAAGAGAGAAATTCCGCTCCCATTTTCAACATTGTTCACCACTTTCACCAAAGTCGGACTCTCGTAGAAAACCTGTAAAACCCCAGGTAACTCAGTAAATCTGTTTAACCCTAGCGCGTGTGGCTATAAGACCACACTTGCGAAAGGCATGGGGCTCAAGAATGTTTAAATTGATAATTTATTTGATTCTATTTTCATTCATGTTACAACGTCATTCAATATTACAATCAGTCTTGTGTCATAGCTTTTCAGTAGTATTTACAAGCTTACAAGGGTTAAAATGCAGCGTGCACTTTCTTTCCACAAACATTAAAACTTGATGAATGTAGTATGCACACATGCGACATACCGTATTTATTCGAATAAGCGCCCAATCTCGAATTAGCGCCCATCCTAAAGGCAGAAAAAGTTAATAAGCGCTCAGCCTCGAATAAGCGCCCACCTCCACCCCACCGCCTTTCCCCTCACATCCCCCAAAATTGAATGAGTACTAATAAGATACTTCCCCGACGACGGAGTTCTCTTCAGAGTATTTTACAGAAACCTTGCTTTGTTACATCTTCGCGTTTTGTTTTTAGCATTTATTCAACCTCGTCTCTAGGGCTTGCCCTGGGGACGAGGTTGCTATTTATTGTTTTGTTGCAAAATAAACAAACTACACTTGCTGAAAATGTTGAAAATTTAATAAGCGCCCAGCCTCGAATAAGCGCTCACCTCCAATAAGCGCCCACTCTCAAGGTCCAAAAATTTAATAAGCGCCCAGGGCGGTTAATCGAGTAAATACGGTATATTTATGAAAACAAACTAGTAGTTATTTCTGGTAAGGTAAATTACGTTCTTCCTTGATCCTATTCCTGCTGAAATTCGCAGAATTTGTGTCATGTATAGCATAGTATCCTTTATATTTGATATAACTTGTTCACCAGGAGCGTCCTCAACAAAATTTTTTAGGGGAAGGCTCCGCGCCGAGGTCTAACCCCCAACCCTTTAATATACCATTTATGACAAAAAAGGTACCTCTTTCATATACCTTCTATTAACAATTGGTAACCCCTTTTACTTATACCTAGTTTAGAACTTTGCATCCCTTTTAACCGCTGTAAATGCAGTTTCTTTGATTTATCAAAGATTTAAATCACAAAACAAGCTTTCTCCACTTGATCACTGCCCAAACATGCATCTGTAAGCCCCTTTCGGCCTTTGTACAGACCGAAATGACAGATTTCTTGATCTTTCCCATACTTCAACTATTATTCCCTGCCCTTTCTTTAATTGAAGCCTAAAATAGATACCCCTTTCGGGCGAAGACTCCCCGTATAAGCCATTATAGGGAGCACTTCCAGGCTTGGTCATCGCAAGAGTGGGCTGATTTATGATACTATGGGGGCCGATTACCATTAAGTGTCTATAATACGAATAGATAGGTAGATTGATTGATAAATAGATAGAGGCTTTATTTAGCGAGGGTGGCACATAACTGACAATCCAGTGGCCCTCGAATTCGAATGAAAATTTTGTCTGCACCAACGTCCTAAGCCTATATCATTTTACTATATTTTATAATATCACTACAGAAAAACCGAGATCAGACTTATTCGCCTAGTCCCTAGTGGAAAAACAAAAAGGCACAATTCTGCTTGCAACTTACAGGAACTCGACCTAAATGAACGCAGCTTATTACTAAGTCGGTTGAATAGGTCGCGAGAAAAGGTCTCCATCTTCTGATCAAATTCCGGAAGTCGTCAAAGGGTAAATGATAACACTCTTTCAAGACCGTTACTTTGATTTTAATTACATTTTGCAAAGTCAAAAATAGCTTGTTGCAAAATAAGAAATAACTTGACGGTGCCGTTAATTCGATGTGCTGATCACCAGTTGGTATTGGCAGCAAGAAGTTGTAATAAACTGAAATCCAGCTGCATTATCGCAAAGTGATACTTGTAACAGTAAATCTCATTATTTCTAACGTTGTTTGTCGTCGAAGTACTTACAAACACCCCAGATAATTAGCGACGACCACCCGAGAGTAGTGAAAAATGCTTATTGGTGCATTACATTGCTTCCCCAGGAGCAACATTAAGAATCACATTATAAATGCCGGACATCTGAATGAATGACAGAATTACCATAAATAAGACAACAAAGAGTGTGGCAAATGAGGCTTGCATTTTTTTCGGTTGACACGACTGTATTGTTTATACGAGCGCGAAGGATGGGTCTTGTTAAAGCTCGAGTTAAGACGCAGACACATCTTGGTTGCCCACCATTTACATGGAAAAACCAGTCGGTTCACGGTTGAGGCAAATAATACCAAAATTCAGGGAATTAAGGGTGGTAAATTCCATCAGAAATAGCGTTTACCATTTGCAGAAATCAGTCTCATTTACCAAAAATTTAGAACGGATATTAAATCGGAAACTGGAATCAAAGATGGCTCTGAAAAAATGAACCTGAACATGAATTTCCGTTCGGAACATTTTAAACCAGGAAAACAGGACTACCTTTTCAGATGGTCCTTTTCAGTTGGGACTACCATAAAAGTCGTGATTCAATATTAACTTTCCAACCGGATTTTCCGAAAACTTATTTGTAGATGAATAAAAGTGATCTATACCTTTTAAGACGTTCCGCGTTTGTTTTGGAATTTTTTTATGGGAGCGACAGTCGTGCTCCAGTTACTTTTCAACCGGATTTTCTGGAAACATTTTGGTGGTGTACAACGGTTAGGTGGCATTTATACGGGAAGATCCCGTCTTATAATAGGACGCGTCTTCATTGTCCTCGTGTAAATGGCATTAATATGTGTTATTTCAACGTATACGTTATTTTCATGACAAAGGTGTGGTTTTGCTAATCTAAACGTATTGCATCTTTGCCGTTCTCGTTGCCTTCACTGTCGTAGTCGCTTAAGCTCCCAATTGCTGTGATCCAGAAATTTTGCTACCATGGTAACGTGACGTCATACTTCTTTTCTCTAGTCTGCCAGTGAGGTCATTAGTTAGTGTCTTTTGCCATTCATAAAATGCTTCGTTCAGAGATATGAAGAAGATATGAAAGAAAGTTCATCGGGGAGCGCTAACTATGATGGTGATGATTGCAGGCAGAGCATTAAAACTTTACTAACTTTTTCTTTTTTCAAGTTTCAATCCATGGCCATCTTAACCATCCGTTGTAACAGACGACAGGCTGGAAAACGTTTAAAGCCTAAATATAGTCTTTAAATATTGCAACAAAAGTGGACCATTAATTGTGCAATTCAATAAATGTGAAGACAGGTTTTAGCTTTTTTAAAAAATATAATAGTAAATAGAGTGACATGGTCTTTTTAAAATACATTCCAGAATATAGTGGAAAATTAAAAAATCATCGATTTTGTATCGAATGTTGCTCCTGAAATGACGGCTGTAAAACGTAAAGTAATTAATCGTTGGTGGGGACAAAAATATATATACAGAAGCCCATTGCAGCGTGAAGATCACTGATCACTGGCGAAAGGCAACTCGATCTTTCTGGTTACTCAGTATAGGTTATTTCTGGGTACTATAGTGCCGGCGTAAAGAGAGGTGTCGATAATAAAGGACGACTTCGAGTACGAGTTTTTATTAATACTGAGTACTGCTCACGAGCCGTGAACCAGCGTCATTTTGGTGGCAAAACGTGATAGCCCTCGTAATTCTACTAAGAGTTTTAAAAGTCGTAGTGGCGGGAACAGGTCATCAAACATAAGAAGTTTTATCATTTTGCGATCGGAAGAGGGTTTAACCTTCTTTAGTATAAATAACCCTACTAACTTTTTTGGTGAAAAAAACTAAAATGAATCTTTCCGGGGTGTCTTTTTTTAGAATACGTATTAAAACTTTGAGTTAAATCTCGTATTCGTACTCGTTTTCGTCCTCAAATCTAAAGCTAACTAATATAGAGAGTCGGGGACAACAAAGCAACCCCTTAATAGAGAGTTGACTATTTTGAAGTGAAAGAAACACACTTTGGTTTGTAGATGCAATTTTTCTGCATCGTTAGCCGCGAATGTTGACCGCCCGCTGAGTTTTGCTTTCGTAAACTTGCACACATAGAAGTGAAGTTCTTCTTCCTGGGCTAATATAGCAAATGATTAGACCCTCTGAGACTAGTTTTGTTTCTCTGCAATCTCAATGTTTTCCCCGATTCCTTCTTCGGTAACAAAATTAACTTTTTTCCCACGGACTAGTCGTTAAGTATTTGTAAAGTGCAATAAAAAATATTGTATTTGAAAACATATAAAAGTGTTATATCTATTGAAATATTGTATTGCGGTATGTCATGAACACAATCATAGAGAACAGTATGCGTTAATTCTATGAGACTAGACATTTATATGGTTTAGTCTTACAAGATCTATTTCCATGTCCGAATAGACCTTGTCACGGTTTTGGATGCCATCTTGACGAGATGGCTTCCAAAACCGTGACAAGGTCTATTTGTCTTTTGAGAATTCCAAACGATTTTTGCTCAAAGAGCTACAAATGAGGTTCAGGTTTAATTTTCTGCTTGCAAGGTGAAAAACACACTTCAAGAAGTTCTCTTTTAACTAGAACGTAATTCGTGTATTTAATCCCGTTGTCGCGAAAAAAAAATTGGGAAAACTTTTTAGATGTAATGTTACATACATAAAGCGTTATTTTAATAGACGGACGTCAGCCCAAATTAAACGTCAGGCTGAAAAAAGATTTTTTTTTTCTCCACCTAGATTCAGGCCTCGTCCAAACTTATCGGGATGTTTTTTAATCTCAGTTTTCTAAAAAAATAAACTTCCTCAAGTAGCATATTAGAATCGTTTTCGCCCTTTCCTCTCGACAACGCTATAGCATGCGTAATGCAATGCTATGTGATGTATGACATAGAGTAATCCTATTCGAAAACCTCCGTTTTCGTCCCGCTTCCACACGAAAATTTTCAAAAATCTCCACTCTAGACCGTTTTCAAAAACCTGCGTTTTTGTTGCTCGAAAACGCCGTTTACGTGTGGACGGAAGGCTAAAACGGAGAAAAGAAATCTCAGTTTTCAAAATATCCGGATACGTTTGAACAGGGCCTTAAAAAATATTTATGATACCAACTAATACGGTGCCTCTTCGGTGCTTATGTTTGCGCCTCTTAAATTACTCATATTTCATTTAATTCAGAGGACAAATGAATAAAATATCCTTGAATCAAACTAATGTGACCGTAAAGCTTTGATATCAGCAATTTATGATATTCCTTAACCGAAAACGACTATTAACAATCGCGCCGAGAGCAAACTAGCCTCTTGAGTGCTAACTGCTTCATATCACGTCATTCGCACAGCTGAAGCATAAACCAATTTATTGTTTTATAAAATTGTCAATGCAATCAATGCAGCAGTTGACTTCAAATTTTACTATTAATTATAACGCGCAATCAAAGCAGTACGCGTCAATGTCTGACTGACTATATTTTCTTTTCACATTGACAGTTATGTTTAAGGTTTAGAATCCATATCGAGAAGGAAAACTATTAGTTCACCGAAAAAATTCTTTTTGAACGTAAAAATTTGCCGTCGACATGCAATCTTTTTTGTATATCAGTAAGAGTGTTGTTTTACCGGCCCACACCGAATACCGTAGTCTTATTTTTCTGCCGATTTAAACACTTAAAATATTGTATTATTCTTAAACTATAGCTTATCAGCTTATGACATTTCCGTTTTACAATGTTTTGGGGTTTCAATTACAAGGTGTTAGGTGTCTTGACCTAGTTTTGTCGTTAAGAGAAAGGAATAATTTTATACAGTTAAAAAATAACATTGTATTGTATTTACAGATTTATAACACACACATTTTTTTCCTTTTCAAAATCTCAGTCTTGGGTTCATTCTCAAAATATTCTTAAAATTTCAGCATCGATATTCTGATAAAATATATTCTTACAAAAAAAAGAGTGTGGCTCGCACAGATGACAACAAAAACACGTACCTATCTTTTTTCTGTTAACAAATTCAGTGTCTTTTTTAGATTACGTTAAAATTTGTGAACGCTTCATCTTGTGTTATTCAGTTATGGAAGCACTTGGAGGATACTAAAGCTCACAAAAACTCGAGGTATGTGTTGACGTTATCAGCGAATATCATGGAATATGAAGCACGCTCGCGATATTGAATTTAATTTGTATATTTTAAACTGAGTCCTCTGTTAACTCAAGGACTTCCGCTTCCTAACTCGTGATTTCATAACGGGAGGTAAAGTTGCGAATTCCGATTTTGGATTAAAGTTATACCCCTTTACACCGGATTAAGATTCACCGTCTATCTTTTTGGTGACATCACAACACTGACAGTACAAAAAAATTGGGCATGTGATGTTAGTTTAATCTTGTTTTGGAACCCTCTGTTAACTTGAACTTAACACATAGATTCATGCTTTCTACAATTCAGTCAGTGATTTGTCAGGGAAAAATCCAATTCAGGCTACAAGGTCAGGGAAAACGTGGGAAGTTTCTTTTGAGTTAGGCAAAATCTTAATTTTCAGGGATAGTGAGGACTGAAGCATTTCCGGTCACTGGGTTCTGAAGGATGTCTTAATTAATTCTTTATGAAAAAGGTAAACCGTTCTTTTGAAGGGCTGGTAGAAACGTTTTAATTAATAAGGACGGAATGATATTTTGCATTTAATTGGTTTGGGTAATTTCATAGTTTTAATCGGGAAAATGTCGGGGCATTTTTAAAACCGTTGTCTAAAAACCAAAACTGACGATATGTTCTTATTTCCCTTCAGTTAACTGGATTCAATTTCCTATTATGTAAACCGGAAAAATTATATGTTCACGGCCCAATAATTCTTTTGAACGGTTTCTTGTGCATATGCCTTAGAATTTTCTCGTATTGTCTCGCTAAGAATATTTTTACGGTTACGGACATATGAGATAACCTTTTTTAGTATATACACACTCAGTGATCTTGGTGATTTTAGCAATCTGATTGGTTCGCTATCTCGGACTATTCAACAATATTCACCTCCTAGCGAGTGGATAATGTGTGAGCTCGGTGTTTTTCCCATTTTTTTCGAGAACAATCTTTTAAAAGTCGACAGAATCTTAGGGATGACTTTTTTTTAAGGCAAGAAAAGACTTGGAAGGATTCAATACGGCGTTTTTCAATTTACTGTAGCTGAGTTTTGTGCTCGATGGATTGTTTACAACTCCCGTGTATCAGTATTTGCGCTGAAGAAGCCGTTTCGTGAAAAACTCAGCGTTATCTAACAAGGAAATTTTGGCTCCAAAATCGAAGTTTATCTATGACAAACAAATTTAATAGGAAATGCTAGCAGAAATTCTACGTTTCAAGTAAACGGGAAAAAGAATGATACAGGAAGACGACGTCCTACCTCGAGCAACCGAGCCGCCGTTTTTGTCAGCACTTCATGCGAAGAACGACACAACAAACCCTTTTGGCTATAAACTTGGCGAGTCAACAGAAAACAACAAAGCTCTACTTTTCTTCTCTGGTAAGGAAACAGTTCAAACTTTTAGCGGTTCCATTTAAGCCATTACGCTGTTGTTTGCGAAATGACAAACTTGTGAATTGCCATGTTTGAAAATTCTGCGAAGATCTATTTTTAAACTTACGCGTGATTTAATCTGTCAATCAAATGGTGCTTTTTAATGGTTTCCTCTCTGATTTTGTTGAGATCACTTCGTGTGTATATACTAAAACAATTATTCTTTTCAATCTCGGTGAATAGTGGCTTTGGGAATATTTACCTCGCCGCTTTCGCGGCTCGGTAAATATTTTGCCACTATTCACCTCGATTTCAAAGAATAATTGTTAATTATTCGCCTAGAAGAGACCGTTTCGTGAACTCAGCGTTTCCTAACAAGAAAAATTTGGCCCAAAAACGAAGTTTATTTATGACAAACAAATTTGAAAGCAAATGTTTGCAGAAATTCTACGTTTCAAGTAAACACGAGAAAGAATGCTACATGAAGACGACGTCTTACCTCGAGGAACCAAATCTCCATTTTTGTCAGCACTTCATGCGAAGAACGACACAACAAACCTTTTCGGCTATAAACTTGGCGAGTCAACAGAAAACAACAAAGCTCTGCTTTTCTTCTCAGGTAAGGAAACAATTCAAACTTTTGGCTGTTCCAATTAAGTCATTACGCTTTTGTTTGCGAAGTGATAAGCTTGTGAATTGCCATGTTTGAAAATTCTACTAAGATCTATTTTTAAACTGTCGCATGTCCAGCTGACCTGATCTGTCAATCAAATCGTACTCTTTAATGGTTTCCTCTCGCTCTCCGTTTTTGTTGAGATCACTTCGTGTGTATATACTAAAACAATTATTCTTTTCAATCTCGGTGGATAGTGGCTTTAGGAATATTTACCTCGCCACCTCGTGGCTCGGTAAATATTTTGCCACTATTCACCTTGATTTCAAAGAATAATTGTTAATTGGAAACTCCTAGCTTTCACTTATACCTAGTTCAGAACTTTGCATCCCTTTTAACTGCTGTAAATGCAGTTTCTCTGACATATCAAAACAAGTTTTATCCACTTGATCACTGCCTAAAAATGCATCTGTAAGCCCCTTTCGGCTTTTGTACAGACCGAAATGACAGATTTCTTGATCTTTCCTATACTTGAACTATTATTGACCCAAAAGCCAATTCAGCGATGCGGGACAAAGTCTGATTCACCTTCTCCTGGAGCTATTCAATCACAATTTACAATGGGACTCATTTCTGCCCTTGGGTCCGAATCAGCCCAAGGTAATTAGACTGTATAGGCCCTGATTAAGGGAGCCACATAAGACCCCCCAATATAGGACTAAATCTTACTCACCGAAACGGCCCAATTTGTACGGCTAAAACAGATCTTTCTGATTTACAGTGATAAATAACTACGTAGGAACGGACTAAATTAGGCATGAAAAATAAACCCTAACCCCTTTAAATATTCATTCTTTATTCGCATGGTGAAAGAATAAAATAATTTACCGCAGTATGTGGTTTAAGCATCCAGAATCTTTTAAACTGTTTAAAGCGAGGTTAAAGTCTTTTTTAAATATGTGAATATGTAAATAGTGATAGGTAATAATTTAACGTATATTTCTTCTTATTTAGCTATTTTCATTCTTGTTTAGAAAATTAACGCTAGGGTAGGCTTCGTGTTTCCTTTTCAAAATGTATTATATCTTCTCTTTTTTGTATTTTATACACTTATGTATATTGTTAAACATCATGAATAAACCAGTATTGTATTGTATAACTGCCAATACATTGGAGAAGTCATGAAGTTTGTATTTTTCTTTAAGAATTTTTTTTTACATAAAATGTCTTGATCCTTCTCTCTTTCCCCAGGAGCAACATTTAGAAGCATATTATAAATGCCGGACATTTGAATGAATGACAGAATTACCATAAATAAGACAACAAAGAGTGTCGCAAATGAGGCGTGCATTTTTTTCGGTTGACACGACTGTATTGTTTATTCGAGCGCGAAGGATGCGTCTTGTTTAAGATCGAGTTAAGACGCAGACAAATCTTGGTTGCCCACCATTTACAAGGAAAAACCAGTGGGTTCACGGTTGAGTCAAATAATAGCAAAATTCAGTTAATGAAGGGTGGTAGATTCCATCGGAAATTAAGCGTTTATCATTTGCAGAAATCAGTCCCATTTACCAAAAACTGAGAACGGATGTTAAATCGGAAACTGGAATCAAAGATGGCTCTGAAGAAATGAAACTGAACGTGAACTTCCGTTCGGAACATTTTAAACCAGGAAAACAGGACTACCTTTTCAGATGTCCCTTTTCAGTTGGGACGACCATAAAAGTCGTGATTTAATAACTTTCCAACCGGATTTTCCGAAAAGTGATCTATACCTTTTAAGACATTCCGCGTTTATTTTGGAATTTTTTATGGGAGCGACCAGAACAGCTGTGCTCCAGTTACTTTCAAACCGGATTTTCTGGAAAAATTTTTTAAATGGTGTACAATGGTTAGGTGCCATTTATACGGGAAGATCCCCTCTTATAATAGGACACGTCTTCATTCAGGGGCACCCAACGACAATTTTCGGAAAATATCTGTTCGGAAGACGATTTGAGATCTAGAATTTCGGAACATTTGTTGTAAACTTTCTTGCTTGCCTGCCTTTCCTAGGATTTTCGAACATCTAAATAATGGTATAATTGCCTATTTTTAACGGATTTTTACCTAAAAAGGTCACCTAGAATTTTTGGGAGCCTTTTTTCTGGCTGAAATTTTCGAAAAGGTAAGTTTTGATCCCTATAATTTTCGGATCACTAGACTTTCAGCTAGGAAATCCGAACACATGAAAAATTTTTAGGGGATGAAAATATGCCTATATCTACCGTTTAAATACTAAAATACGTTTAACAATGCAATGTTTAAGTGGTTTGAACTATATTCTCTTTGGGTGCCCCTGTTCGTTGTCCTCGTGTAAATGGCATAAATATGTGTTATTTCAACGTATACGTTATCTTCATGCCGATGGATAGTCGTGTTTCTTGTACAAGTATTGATCACCCCTTGGCATTACGCTCGTCTTCGGGCTTATTCCTGCTTACTGTATCACGGGTGCATATAAGGACATTTAAAAGAGTCACGAGGATATTGTATAGAAAGGAGAAGTCGTTACGTCACGTTGCCATGGTAGCAAAATTTCTGGATGACAACAAACCGAAAACGTCATTCAAAAGGTGAATTCGCACTCTTTCTTCATCGATCTTGTTCAATTTCCTTCAATTTGTCAAATGTTGGCGAAATTTTCTGGATCCGAAAGGACCGTATCTAAGTGAAGAAAAATAACATTTTTGTGCTGTGTTCGCCCACTCCATAAAGCGGGCGCGTGAAATTTACAGAGAACAGGTCAAGCGTACCCCCAAGATTCTATTAATGAATTGATTATTTGAAAAATGAATCCGTTAGTCGTTCCCGTAACTGGTGTCAAATTCAAAGCGGCATTTCTGCATGCGTAATGAGCAGTGAATATTTTACGAGAACTTCTCTGTTTTTGGTCAGATTGAAAATCTTTGAATGGATTAAGTTTCTTAGAAGACATTTACATCAAATTCAGGAAAGCGGAGCTGGTAGAAATTTCATAACTGCCTCGCGTGTGAATTCACGGCTCATTACACATGTAAGAGTGCAGAGATCAATCTGAAATCTACAACTAGCAACGGATTCAACTTTTGAATAATAACTCATCAATGGTTTCTTGGGGGGTACGCTTGACCTGGTTTGACTGTAAAGGAAGTTTCATCTCGCAGTCGTGTAATGACGGCTAAGAAATGTACAAACTGAAAAAGCGTGTTGCGCGGGCAAAGGTGTGGTTTTGGTAATCTAAACGTATTGCTTCTTTGCCGTTCTCCTTGCCTTCACCGTCGTAGTCGCTTAAGCTCCCAATTGCTGTGATCCAGAAATTTTGCTACCATGGTAACGTGACGTCATACTTCTTGTCTCTATTCTGCCAGTGAGGTCATTACTTAGTGTCTTTACCCATTCACAAAATGCTTCGTTCAGAGATATGAAGAAGATATGAAACAAATTTCATCAGGGAGCACTAACTATGATGGTGATGTTTGCAAGCAGAGCATTAAAACTTTTTCTTTTTTCAAGTTTCAATCCATGGCCATCTGTTTTAACAGACCGTGGGACAGTTTTAAGCCTAAATGTAGTCTAAAACTGGACCATTAATTATGGAATTCAATAAATGTGAAGACAGGTTTTAGCTTTTAAAAGTATAGTAGTAGATAGAGTGACATGGCCATAAAATTCCAGAATATAGTAGGAAATTAAAAAACCATCGATTGTTTATCGAATGTTGCTCCACAAATTACAGTAACCCTGTAAAACGTACAGTAATTTATTGTTGGTGGGGACAAAAATATATATACAGAAGCCCATTGCAAAGTGAAGATCACTGATCACTGGCGAAAGTCAACTCGGTCTCTCTGGTTACTCATTATAGGTTACTCAGTCTGGCTACTATAGTGTCGCCGTAAGGTGTCGATAATAGAGAGCTTTAAATTCTGAGACGAGGACGACTTCGAGTACGAGATTTTCTCAATACTGAGTACTGCTCACGAGCCGTGAACCAGCGTCATTTTGGTGGCAAAACGTGATAGCCTTCGTAATTCTACTGAGAGTTTTAAAAGTCGTAGTGGCGGGAACAGGTCAACAAACGTAAGAAGTTTTATCGTTTTGCGATCGGCAGAGGGTTTAACCTTCTTTAGTATGAATAATCCTACTAACTTTCTTGGTGAAAAAAGCTCAAATGAATCTTTCCGGGGTGTCTTTTTTTAGAATACGCATTAAAACTTTGAGTTAAATCTCGTATTCGTACTCGTTTTCGTCGTCAAATCTAAAGCTATCTAATATAGAGAGCCGGGGACAACAAAGCAACCCATTAAAAGAGAGTTGACTATTTTGAAGTGAAAGAAACACACTTTGGTTTGTAGATGCAATTTTTCTGCATCGTTAGCCGCGAATGTTGACTGCCCGCTGAGTTTTGCTTTCGTAAACTTGCACACATAGAAGTGAAGTTCTTCTTCCTGGGCTAATATAGCAAATCACTGGCCCCTCTGAGACTGGTTTTGTTTCTCTGCAATCTCAATGTCTTCCCCGATTCCCTCGTCGCGTGGGTAACAAAATTAACTTTTTTCCCACGGACTAGTCGTTAAGTACTTGTAAACTGCAATAAAAAATATTGTATTTTAAAACATATAAAAGAGTTATATCTATTGAAATATTGTATTGCGGTATGTCATGAACACGATCATAGAGAACAGTATGCATTAATTCTACGAGACTAGACATTTATTAGTGGTTTAGTCTTACAAGATCTAGCTATTTCCATATCCGAATAGACCTTGTCACGGTTTTGAATACCATCTTGACGAGATGGCTTCCAAAACCGTGACAACGTCCATTTGTCTTTTGAGAATACCAAACGATTTTTGCTCAAAGAGACAAATGAGTTTCAGGCTTAATTTTCTGCTTGCAAGGTGAAAAACACACTTCAAGAAGTTCTCTTTTAACTAGAACGTAATTCCTGTATTTAATCCCGTTGTCGCGAAAAAAAAAATTGGGAAAACTTGTTAGATCGATGTAATGCTACATACATTTTAAAAGCGTTGTTTTCATGTAGGGACGTCAGCGCAAATTAAACGTCAGGCTGAAATTTTTTTTTTTTCTCCACCTAGATTCAGGCCTCGTCCACACGTATCCGGATGTTTTTTAATCTCAGTTTTCTAGAAAAAATACACTTCCTCAAGTAGCATATTCGAATCGTTTTCGCCCTTTCCTCTCGACAACGCCAGAACATGCGTAATGCAATGCTATGTGATGTATGACATAATTCTGTTCGAAACGCTCCGTTTTCGTCCCGCTTCCACACGAAAATTTTCTAAAATCTCCACTCTAGACTGTTTTAAAAAACCCGCGTTTTTGTTGCTCGAAAACGCCGTTTACGTGTGGACGGAAGGCTAAAACGGAGAAAAGAAATCTCAGTTTTCAAAATATCCGGATACGTGTTGACGGGACCTCAAAAAATATTTATGATGCCAACTAATTCTGTGCCTCTTCGGTGCTTATGTTTGCGCCTCTTAAAATACTAATATTTCATTTAATTCAGAGGACAAATGAATAAAATATCCTTGAATCAAACTAATGTAACCGTAAAGCTTTGATATCAGCAATTTATGATATTCCTCAACCGAAAACGACTATTAACAATCGCGCCGAGAGCAAACTAGCCTCTTGAGTGCTAACTGCTTCATATCACGTCATTCGCACAGCTGAAACATAAACCAATTTATTGTTTTATAAAATTGTCAATGCAATCAATGCAGCAGTTGACTTCAAATTTTACTATTAATTATAACGCGCGATCAAAGTAGTACGCGTCAATGTCTGACTGACTATATTTTCTTTTTACATTGACAGTTATGTTTAAGGTTTAGAATCCATATCGAGAAGGAAAACTATTAGTTCACCGAAAAAATTCTTTTTGAACGTAAAAATTTGCCCTCGACGTACAATCTTTTTTGTATATCAGTAAGAGTGTTGTTTTACCGGCCCACACCGAATACCGTAGTCTTATTTTTCTGCCGATTTAAACACTTAAAATATTGTATTATTCTTAAACTATAGCTTATCAGCTTATGACATTTCCGTTTTACAATGTTTTGGGGTTTCAATTACAAGGTGTTAGGTGTCTTGACCTAGTTTTGTCGTTAAGAGAAAGGAATAATTTTATACAGTTAAAAAATAACATTGTATTGTATTTACAGATTTATAACACACACATTTTTTTCCTTTTCAAAATCTCAGTCTTGGGTTCATTCTCAAAATATTCTTAAAATTTCAGCATCGATATTCTGATAAAATATATTCTTACAAAAAAAAGAGTGTGGCTCGCACAGATGACAACAAAAACACGTACCTATCTTTTTTCTGTTAACAAATTCAGTGTCTTTTTTAGATTACGTTAAAATTTGTGAACGCTTCATCGTGTGTTATTCAGTTATGGAAGCACTTGGAGGATACTAAAGCTCACAAAAACTCGAGGTATGTGTTGACGTTATCAGCGAATATCATGGAATATGAAGCACGCTCGCGATATTGAATTTAATTTGTATATTTTAAACTGAGTCCTCTGTTAACTCAAGGACTTCCGCTTCCTAACTCGTGATTTCATAACGGGAGGTAAAGTTGCGAATTCCGATTTTGGATTAAAGTTATACCCCTTTACACCGGATTAAGATTCACCGTCTATCTTTTTGGTGACATCACAACACTGACAGTACAAAAAAATTGGGCATGTTATGCTAGTTTAATCTTGTTTTGGAACCCTCTGTTAACTTGAACTTAACACATAGATTCATGCTTTCTACAATTCAGTCAGTGATTTGTCAGGGAAAAATCCAATTCAGGCTACAAGGTCAGGGAAAACGTGGGAAGTTTCTATTGAGTTAGGCAAAATCTTAATTTTCAGCAATAGTGATGACTGAAGCATTTCCGGTCACTGTGTGAAGGATGTCTTAATTTCTTTATGGAAAAGGTAAACCGTTCTTTTGAAGGGCTGGTAGAAACTTTTTAATTAATAAGGACGGAATGATATTTTGCATTGAATTGCTTTGGGTAATTTCATAGTTTTAATTGGGAAAATGTCGGGGCATTTTTAAACCCGTTGTCTAGAAACCAAAACTCTCGATATGTTCTCATTTCCCTTCAGTTAACTGGATTCAATTTCATATTATGTAAACCCGAAAAATTATATGTTCACGGCCCAGTAAATCTTTTGAACGGTTTCTTGTCCATATGCCTTAGAATTTTCTCGTATTGTCTCGCTAAGAATATTTCTACGGCTACGGACATATGAGATTACCTTTTGTAAAACTAAAATAAGAGTGTTTCGCAGGCGTCAACGAATTTGAAAGCTAATCTTAAAAAGCTTTCTATGGATGGCAGTTCTAACTTAAACAGAACAAACTAAAGATTAATTGTTAAACGTAACGGGAATGTATTTCATTTTTATGCGCACTCAAGTGAATTAAATTTTGAAGGACGTAAAGGGCAATGCCACGAGGATATTACTCAGGTTTTAGGTCAATTCTGTGCTGATATCATTACTTAAGGTCTTTGCCGATACACAAAATTCTCCTGTACAGTTATGAAGTGGATATTAAACAAGTTTCACCACAAGCCATAGTATTTTTTGGTGATTTTTGCATGCACAGCATAATTGACACATGAAAAAGTTGGCTCGACTTTCTTTAAGCGTACATCCATTTCCATGCAACAGATGACTGTTTTAATGCTTAAAGAACAAACTGGACTATTATTTTTGGAATTTAATGATGCGAAAAATATTTTAACTTTTAAAAAGATACAAAATAGCGTAACCTAGCCCTTTTAAGGCGGTCATTTAGTTACACGCTACCGTTTGGTGTGGCCGTCACTATGAAGCGGAAAAAATGATGTTTCCCTTAAAATATGATTTTCCGGATTTACAAGACCGCCAAAAAAGCGGTGGGCGACTTATAGAAATTTTGGTAAATATGGATGTTTTTTGGCGGTTTTTGACGTTTCCGTGCCTGATTTTAGCTCTTTTCTGGTCTGTATTGAGAGTTTGAATCCCTTTCTCTCCCGTTCTAAGGTCCCCTTTGAATTGAACGAGAAACCAAAGCTTTTTGTATGATTTTAAAGAAGCTAGTAGATATTTGTTTAACTAGAACCGGACATTGCCCGCAGGTAAAAAAAAAAAAAAACACCATAAAGACAGTTTATCACGTATATCTTGGCATCCAAACAGCAAGAAACAAACTTGAGAAACATATGAACTGACCATGCACGCAGTCTGAAATCAAAGTTTTTGCTGTCAGTCCGAGAAGATTACTCGGAGCAAACACTCGTGTAAAGAGGCCAGGATACGTGCTCATCGTCTCGTTTAAGGGGTGTGCGGGAGAAAATCAGAGGAAAGGTGTTTTTAGGCTCGAAGGCATCCCTTTGGGCCATGCATGAAGAAATAAAGAAACAAAAGAGAGAAAAACAAAGAACGAAAGCATCTGAAGCAAACATAGAACACAATATACATAACTTTTATTTGGTTGTTCGTTTTAGAAAGATATCCTTTAGGGGTCAAAGAAAGCTTGGACCACGCCCAGGAACAGGTCTCCTGTAAGTGATTACACCAATATTCTCGAATAGTCGCGCTTTAGCTTTGAAACCGATGGGAGAGTGATCAACCGGGATAATTAAGGGATAATATTTGTTCTTCTGGTAGAACAGCTCAGCTTTTTACGTGACCTCTCATAACGGAAAAATTCAATAGGATCTCAATTCCTTAGATATTAGTAGTTATATAATGATTCCTTAGTACTCACTCACTTGGTACTTTTCCCCTGTCATTTTTCAGTTATTTCCCTCATTCGACCCCAAATTTCAATGATGGAATTTAGACTAACAAATTTTTGTACTTTTTTCAAAAACTTTCAGACTTTATCTTCTATCATTGTTCAATTAATTTCTGTCTTACGTCATAGACTTTTTTCTGGTTATTTTCTATCATTGACTTTTTTTTCTGATTAATTACGTCATTAGCTGATTAAGCACTGTTATCAATGTAATGCGAGGAAGGAGGCCTTGTGCCTCGTTTCTGTGACTTACATGACCCGTGACATAAATGACACTTTCGTGACAAATCACCCGGATGACAGGAAACCCTCCTTTGCTGATAGCTGGAGAAATACAATAATGATCAGTCACATTAAGCATAAAACCATTTATTTCTTTCAGAAATAAATCTCATTTAAAGAAATTAATATAATAAGATTATAAGGAGCTATGGCTAAACAATCAGTTAATGGTTCTCAACCCTTTATAAGTGATAAAGAGTACAAGAGTTTATCTTTGGATCAATTAAAACATATATTAAACCAGAAGAAAAAAGTAATTAAGGATAATTATAAAGAATTAAGTGAAAAAGAAAAAATAATTCGTGATATTAGAAAAGTAGATAAACTTAATGAAAAAATAAAAAAAGGCGTTGATATAAGAAAAGAATGGAGAAAGAAATCAAAAAAGATACCCCACTCCAAAATCCCTTCTAAAATTAAAAAGATAAAATCATTTGATGAGTATTTTCAGGAATGTATAGAAAATAAAGAAATCCCAGAAGATACTCCTCCTTATTTTCGTGAAGCTCTTGAGAGAGCTATTAAGGAGCATAATCAAGGAATTGTAAAAGAAAAATCAGCTTTAGATGAATTTGCTAAAAAACATATAATAAGGGGAGAACCTGGTATTACTCCCTTAGAGTTTTTTGGAAATAAAGTATCTATTCTTGAAGATTTTCTTAGAAATCATCGAAATATCAAAGTAAAGTTTGTTTTGGTTTGTATGATGGAAAAAGTGGAAGGCGACCAAAAACTAAGATTAGAAGTTCAGGATAAAGCATATTTTCATTCAGATACGTATATTAATCTCAAATCAACCAATGTAAAAAAATTACTTAAAAAAACTATTATTAACATCACAGAAAAGATTGATATTTATCAACAAAATGGTAGTGGGTGGTATTTTAAAGAAGTTATTCAACTTGAAATTCATACTGTTAAATTTAGTCCAATGAAAGGTTCTTCTTATATTCCTCTTCCAGTTTGGATTATGAGAAAAAAAGCAATTGTTAGTATTCGAAATAAAGATTCTAAATGTTTTTTGTGGTCTATACTTCGTTATCTTCATCCAAGAGAAAAGAATGATTGTCGTTTGAAAGATTTAGAACAATATGAGCATGAGCTTAATATTCCTAAGGGATTTACTTTTCCAGTTAAAATCAGAGATATTACCAAATTTGAAACTATTAATCCAGATTTACCAGGTATAAATGTATTTTCAGTTACTCACGACAATAAGTTTTATCCCCTCCGGATGGCGTTACGTGACCCTCAAAAATCAATAGATTTATTTCTTTATGAAGAGAATGGGAAATGTCATTATTCTCTGATTAAAAACTTTTCTCGTCTTTTTCGGTCACAAATCACAAGTAGAACAAATGAGCCAATTCATATTTGTAAGAGATGTTTTACTCATTTTACAAAAGAAGAATTATTACAAAAACATATTTTATATTGTTCGAATAACGAGACAGTTTCTGTGAAAATGCCAAAATCAGGATCGATTTTACATTTCAAAAATCACAACAAACAAATACCTATTCCTTTTGTAGCTTATGCGGATTTTGAATGTTTTACCAAACCAATGAATACTTGTTGTCCTAATCCAGAAGATTCTTATAATTATAATTACCAAAAACACGAACCATCAGGATTTTGTATTTTTATTAAAGGAGTGGTTGATAAAAGAATAAAACCAATCACATATACTAAAAAAGAAGAAGATGAAAATATACCAAAAATATTCGTAGAAAAACTAACAGAAGCAACTAGAGGTATTTATAATGATTTTATCGCAGACCAAAACCTCTTATACTAACAAAAGCCGAACAAAAATCATTTGATAAAGCAATGATTTGTCATATATGTAACAAAGATTTATTTGAAGACAAAGTTAGAGATCATTGTCATTTTACAGGTCAGTATCGTGGTGCTGCTCATAACAGTTGTAATCTTAAGTGTAGGAAACCTTTAGTTTTACCAGTTATATTTCATAATCTTCAAGGGTATGACGCTCATTTGTTTATAAAACAACTCGCAACTTTACCAGGTGAGTTAAATTGCATTCCTTCAACGGAAAAAAAAATACATATCCTTTTCTAAAAAGATTAAAGTTGATGAGTATAGGTCTAAAAAAAACAATGAAATGGTTTCATTGTATTTTGAAATTCGTTTCATAGATTCATTTAAGTTTCTTCAAACATCACTTGCTAATCTTGTTTCAAATTTACAACCAGATGATTTTCATAATACCAAACGAGAATTTAAGAAAAATGTAGATTTAGTTACTCGTAAGGGAGTTTATCCTTATGATTATGTTTCATCACTTGAAAAACTATCCGAAACACAATTACCACCAAAAGAAGAATTTTATTCGAAACTAAACGACGAAGACATAACCGAAGATGATTACCAACACGCAATAAACGTGTGGAATACTTTTAAATGTAAATCATTAAGTGATTATCACGATCTTTACCTAAAGTCTGATGTCCTACTTTTGTCAGATGTATTTGAAAACTTTAGAAAAACTTGTCTAAAACATTACAAGTTAGATCCAGCACATTATTACACATCTCCAGGTTTAGCTTGCGATGCTTGTCTCAAAGAAACAGGGAAGGAATTACAGTTACTACATGATTATGATATGTTAATGATGATTGAAAAAGGTATTCGTGGTGGAATAACACATATATCAAAAAGATACGCAGAAGCGAATAACAAATACATGAAAACTTATAATCCTTATGAGGAGTCCTCCTTTATTCAATATCTTGATGCAAACAATCTTTATGGTTGGGCAATGTCTCAATCACTTCCAACACATGGATTTAAATGGATGAGAAACCTAACAAAAGAGTCACTAATGGAAATCCTAGAAAAAGTAAATCATAGTATGTCGAATCGTGGAAGAAAAGGATATATATTTGAAGTTGATTTGGAATATCCTTCATCCTTATGGGAAAAACATAATGACTATCCTTTAGCTCCTGAAAAGTTAATTGTTAATGGCGTTGAAAAACTAATTTGTCATTTTAAACCAAGAAAAAACTATGTTGTTCATTATCGAAATCTTAGACAATATCTTGAAATGGGAATGAGAATAACTGCGGTTCATAGAGGAATATCTTTTTACCAAAGACCTTGGATGGAACCATATATACGCAAAAACACTGAACTTCGAAAAACAGCAGCTAACAGTTTTGAGAAAGACTTTTTTAAACTTATGAATAACTCAGTGTTTGGAAAAACAATAGAAAATATAAGGAAAAGGCAAAATATAGAACTCGTTAATAATCGTAAGAAAGCTGCTAAACTAACAAGTCGTCCAAACTTTGATAGGGCTACGATATTTGATAAAAATCTTATAGCAGTTCATATGAAAAAAACCGAAATTTATTTTGACAAACCAGTATATGTTGGTCAAGCAATTCTTGATTTATCAAAAACATTAATGTTTGATTTTCATTATAATTACATCAGAAAGAAATACAAAAATAAAGCCGAATTATTGTTTACAGATACAGACTCATTAATGTACCATATTCACACAGATGATTTTTACAAAGATATATCACGTGACATAAAAAAAAAGTTTGACACGTCTGATTACCCACCCAATCATGAATCTGGAATACTGACAGGAGTTAACAAAAAAGTAATTGGGATGTTTAAAGATGAAGTAGCAGGAAAACAAATAACTTGTTTTGCTGGATTACGACCAAAACTTTACAGTTTTAGAATAGAAGAGGATAAAGAGGTGAGAAAATGTAAAGGAATAAAGAAAAATGTTGTGAAAAAGAAATTAGATTTTGATGACTATGTTCAATGTTTATTTTCAGGTAAAAAACAAATGAGAAAAATGAATATAATAAGAAGTGAAAATCATGATATATATTCAAAAGAAGTTAACAAAGTAGCTCTAAGTAATGAAGATGATAAACGTGAAGTTCTTTTGGGTAAGGTAAAAACGAAAGCTTTAAGATAAGTGAATATAATAAAATTTAATAATAAATGAAATATACAGAAGACCAAATAAAGAAATATCTAGAAATATTACATAATTATACTAGTAATTTCCCAGAGGAAGTTAATTTGAAAGCTAAATGTAGTAATTGTGAAAACAGTACATCTTTTACCATTGATTATGGTTATAAAATCTGTGATGAATGTGGAGTAGCAAACGGTCATGTATTAGGTTTTTACGATGTTAAAGATTGTGATAGATTACATTATCGTAAAAAGAGTGTATATCAACGTAAGTATTACTATGAGAAAAAGGTAAATCAAATTTCTAAAAGAATAAACCTAACCGATGAACAAAAATACGAACTTTATAGTAAGTTAATGGCAATAGACAATCACGTCATGGAAATACTAAACAATCAATATTGTAGAAAGAGAATGACAAGTATTTTTTATTTAATCAAAAAACTTTTGGCTGAGATGGGTTGTGAAAGGTACAAACTAATTTATCTTAAGATTTCACCACAAACTTTAGATAATTATGAAAATTGGTGGGATTGTTATAAATCACTTAAAACAGGATAGATTTTAATATCAAAATGATATTAAAATCACTGTTTAATTAGTCCAAACTTTTTTTCATACCTACTAACAAATCTATCTGCTATAGGTGTTTGGTCAATTATCATTTCATCTATCAACTTCATGCGATCAACAAACTCTTCTTTATTAAAATCATCCCCACGAAGAGCTGCTCGCAGTTTAACAAGTACTTTTTCATAAGTAGTGAATGCAATCCTTGTCATCTCAATTTTTCTCTTATAATTATTTTTCTTTCCAATTCCCGCCACTATAATTCCAGCACCATTTACTACTCCGAGGAACAACAGGGTTTACGGTTATTCCACCAGAAATAGTTCCAATCGCAACCAAGCATATACTAGATATTGTAAAAACATCATCAAGAAATTTATAACTTTTATACGATTTCTTAAAACACCAGTATTTTTTGTGGTAGTGTTTATAAAAGTCTTTGAGGGTTTTAACGTCTGATTCTGACAGAGATTTGTCTATGTGATTAAATTCAAAGATATCCTTCATTTTATTCTTTTGTTTATATTACCCCTCCCTTGGCTACACCAACTATCTAAATTACATAACTACCATTTAACTTTTCTTGAAGCATTACTTTATGATATTGCTCAGAGTCGTCGTCGTAAAAGTTTGGAGAAAACATTATTTTGCTTATCAATCCATCCCTACTAAAAAACGAAAAACTTTGTGTGTTGGAGTAACGAACGGTTTCTAAACTTAATATTGCACTGTAGTTACTTATTTTAACTTTTGTAATATTTGAGTTAAAATTTTCTGTTAACCATATAACAATTTTTTTACCATCAAAACTATTTGGTAAGGTTAAAGAACTTTTTAGTTTATTAACATTTAATTCAATAGAATTATTAATATTATAATAATCTATTCTTAATAAATTATTTTTTAAATTCATAACATTCATATCATCTTTAGTCAAATAAAAATCTATATTATTTCGATGATAATAAACAACACATAAAGTATATTTTGTTATGCCATTAGGAGGATCAAATCTAATAGTATATTTTTTAATATTTAGTCCTTCTTTTTTTATATTATCTATGGTCCTATTTGGTATATCCATATCTCTTAAAGAATTACCACTACTAGAAGATAAATAGTTAAAAACAATACCAGATGATGTTCTATTTAATTTGTAATTAGCGGCATTAGTAAAATCATAAACTTCTTTAAAAATTTCCCTATAAAGATTGTTTATCGTGTGAGGATTTAATTCCTTTACCATTCCAACTGTTGCTGCGCTATTGTTATTGTTTCTATCAAGATTGACGTTTAATATTTTTTTATTATTTGCATTTATATCAACGTTGTACACCACTTCTGTTGGTTTAATATCAAATGCGGTGTGATAGTCGTAAACTTTATCTGGATCGATATTGCTAAATGTACCCATAATTCCATAAGTAATTATGTAGACTCCTGGAAACCGTCTAGGATACACAGCTAGGTCAGTTCCATCTTGTGGTATATTAACCAAAATGTGAAGAAAGAATCTATTTCCAGATGATAACTTCTTAAAATTAACTATTATTCTGTGATAATACATAAATTGTGCTTGTCCCTTTGAATCGTTGTACCTATGGGAGAGTTTCCTTACACTAACATTTCCAATTGATAATCCTGTTGAAGTTCCTTTGTCTACACTTATTTGGGACTTATGCCACAGCTGATAATCAGTGTTGAGTATCTCCAGGCACAACGTGTAATCAGTATTTGCAGTTAACCTGTACAAGACTCAGATTATATTCTGTTTGCTTCCCTTGAAGATGGAAATTCATACAGACAATAGTGAGAACAATTTAGCCGTATATCCTTTGGAGTTTTGTAAAAAGACTGACTGAGGTAGATTACAGAGCAATTCTTATGCCGTCCTTGAATGAAATAATCAAGTCGCCTCTGGTTTTTATCACAGACGTAATCATCAAATATTACAAGTTTTTGATTGTCTTCGTAATCCATTTCTGTAACCGGGGTTATTTCGTCGTTACTCACATGAAGTATTTCATATCCAAGTTTACTACTTAACTCCCTCATTTTTTGAATTAACTTTTGATACTTATCCTGTTCTAGATTTCGCGCGTAAAGATAAATTTCATCGTAATACAGTAGTGGTTTAATTAACATGTGGTACAAAAGATTAGTCTTACCACTTCCACTGTTTCCACAGATTAACATTCGAAACGTATTCGCTGGCATAAAAGGAAATAGCTGTTTATATTTTTTATCAAGGTCATCGGTACTATCATAGTTTGGAATTTTCATTTTTATTTAATTAATAGATAAAATGGATATAGAAGAAGCTAAAAATTTTGCAAGAAATAAAATCGAAGCCGACTCTTTGATTCGACAGGTGAGAGATGTTATAAAAACAACAAAATGGCAAAAACAAGATATGAGAGAGGGATTTAAAGAGACATTTAAACCACTTATTAAATCTCAAGATAACATTAAAAAAGTATCGACGAATAACAAAACGCAACTATAGCACAACTTCAAGCTAATCAACTTGCTCTTACACAAGGACTTAATCAAAACAGGATGGCTATAACTGAAGGATTTGATAAACTTGACGAAGTCAAAAAATGGGATTTGGCTCAATTACCTGGTTTTGAGGCGATTGAAGACTCGCCTAAAGAAGACGAAGAAGACGAAGAAGAATACGAAGAAGCCAAAGAAGTTTTACCCTCTACATCAGACGAAAAAACAAAAATAGCAAAATTTACACCTGAAGACCTCGATGAAATTTAATGAATAAAGAAGCACAAGATATACTAAAATCGCTTGGTTATGATAATCTACCTTCAGTAGTGGTAGACGGCACTGGGCCACTCAAAGGATGCCGCCGCCGCGCTATTGTTTTGGGCTATTGTTCTCAGATTTGATTGACAGGCTATTGTTTAAGACTCATCAAAAATTCAAGATGGCGGTGAGCGCTCGGAGAGTGTTCGGAACTTAGTGACTTATGAATATGTAAAGGTGAACTTATATAGGTAGATGAAAGTCACGACTTACACATGTGGGACAGAATTTTTGTCCTTGCGCACTACGCATGCGCAGTATCGAATCTTGTGTAAAAACGTTCTAAAACGTTTTTAAACTAGTCTTAAATGTTTGTTAGGGTTATAAGTAAAGAAAAAAAGTCTTTCCCAACCTTGCTAGCATCGCAAGATTAAGAAAGAACGAGCTGACCGGGAATCGAACCCGGGTCACCTGCGTGACAAGCAGGGATACTAAACCACTGTACTATCAGCCCCTTTCCGAGTTGATTTACTACACAACAAAGTAGTCAGTTTAACAATGTTTATTATAGTGTGATTTTATTGTTACAGAATTTGTTTCACGTTTAAAGAAGAACTGGAAAAGTTAAACGAGCAAATGGGTTACAAAGTTCCTTGACATCCTTGTCTTCTTGTTTTGGTAAATGTAAACTACGTTTAAAAGTCTCTTGCAATTCTAAAAGAGCCTCAGGGTAATCGTAAATATTTCTCATTCCAATGATGGCAGTTTTCTTCACTAGTGTGGGTAAAGCGTACTGTTCTTCTGACATCTGATCACAGGCGTAAAACAAATCTTGGTGAGAATTATACCATAGCCACATGTTTCGCTCCACATCATACACATACAAAACTTTCTTGAGGACTTTACTCATTTCTACTGCCCAGCCTGTTCCGCCCATGCAAACTTTTCTTTGGGGTTGAAAACAAGTAAATGCCAGCACCATGTCTGCTTGTTTCACCACATGATAATTTCGGTGTATATACTGTAAACTGATCGGGTTGGTTAACTGATTGTTGAGACGATTAGCCACTTGCGTTGTGAGAGGAATCGCTTCAGCTAATTGTTGATGAGTTAAGGGTAGTATGGAGGCTTTTCTCGGATGGCAAGGAGGTATGAGGACATGTACTGGTAAACCATAGTATCTTGCTAACTTTTCTGCCTCTAAATCCACACCATTGGTGCCACCAGAGATGACAGTGAAAGCCATCGTAGTATGGTTGACGAGTAGAATCAACGTGAGTTTTATAGAAGACCATTGACGTCATTGCCCGGACATGTTCAAATCCCAAAGGACTTGATCTTTGGTGGCACATGCATCTCATAGTAAGAAAGATGCTGGTTCAAGTCCAATAAATAACGGCTCATTGTTTCCATAGTAAGATTGTGATAACAGATGCCCTGATAATCACTTCATGCATAAACTTTTTGTATCCCTGTAGTAGTGAAGGATCCATATGCTGTAAAATGTCGTCTAAACTGCTTGATGGCTCCATAGTGATTGCTTTTATTCTGAGGAGCCATCGGATATTATATCAGGTCGTTTGTTTGCCAAGAACTTGTAAAAGGCTGTGGTTTCTTTGTTCACTTGATGAAATATTTCACGGTTCAGCTCATACAAGTTGTAATTCAATTGATCAAAGTTCATGTCGGTGTTGGCTAATGCATCAATCATCAAGGCTCGTATAAATTCTTTGTAGGAAGCAAATTTACACGGCTGTACTTTTTTTAACAGCTGTTCCATTTTAGTAGACGGTGTCGTAGCCCCCATGTCTTTCGGTGAGATCTTGTATCAGCTGTTCTTGTTTTTGAACCAAAGTTTTCAGTCTAGCCGCTTCTTCTTGGATTTTCTCAAACTTTTCCTTAAGCTGTTTGAACTGTTGCAACAACTGAGCGCAATAAGCTAGTGATTTACTAGCGATGTTGATCCACTCGAGTTCACACATAATGAATGAACTGTGTCACCCATGCATGCTTATATGAGCTCGTCATGGTCCACTGTTTCTTCCAACTTAATGTATTTGCGTTGAGTCTCTGTTTGCTTTTTCTTGAACAGTAAAGTGACAATGACTGGACTATCCTGATTGAAGTCGGGAATAATGTTATTCCATTCTGTCACAGTTACTTCTAAAATGTCCACCAAATAACTCCTCATGGAATAAAATTGAATGGGGTTACATTCAATCAGCGTTTTTTCGTTATTATAAGCGACAGATTTCATGATGGTTCTTTTTCCATCAATGCTTTTGGTTAAATTGCATGACAAAAACAGAGGGCGTAAATTGGCTGTTCCATGAGAATTAGGATGTGTGGAAGCTTTCTTGTCCCCCGTACTGGTAGTCGTTGTTTTGGTGGTTGTGTGAGAAGAAGGAATGACCGGGTGATCGTCATACACATCGGGTACCTGTTCTACATGTCCATCCACACCATACAGCACTAAAAAAGTGTTGTCTTTCAAAGCAACTGAATATTTTGCAGGCAGTGGAAACCCTATTTCAAACTTGATGCTTAATGTGACATTGCTACTTGAAGTTTTGGTGAATTGAATAGTTAAGGTGTGGTAATAAATCAAATGGGTTTTGTTTTGCTCATGAGTATGTTTTTCAACCCGCAAATGATGAACTTGTAAACCCAGTCCTTCCACTGAAAATTTAGAACGGTTAAACAACCACTCATCCTTTTGGTACCACTCTAATGCCACCGTATAAGGTTTGTTGCGAGTTATGGAGCTCATATCAATTCCCAGTTCCCCTGAGTAATCTCCGTGAGATACCATATCCACAATTTTTACTCCTCTTAACAAAGTCACACTCAGAGTTCTGGGTTTCCAATAATGGGGAGACACAGGCAAGTCGATAAAGTAATCGTTCAAGGCGAGTCCAAGTTCCATATTCCATAAGGAAAGGTTAGTCATCCAGGGTTTGAACACATTGAACACTGTTTTTGGCATTTCATAGGGTTTATGAATTGCTTTGTCAAAGGCTTCATTTAAATTTACAAAGCGCCAACTAAACGTGGAGCAAAGATACAACAATCCGTCTACGACATGAATGGGTTGAGTAAAAGTAAATTTTGCATTGAGACAGGTCGCGGGATCTGGTTTTACACTAGTAGTACCGTATGGAAGCTCCATGAGTAAATTCGGTCCCACTGCAAACACATTGGTAGTTGTTTCTACAACCCAACCCATTTGTTTAGCCAAGATCAAATTAATGGCTAAATAAGGCACACTTTTTCTGTTGGTACTTTCAACATTGTAATGCCGAAGCAACCAACTCGTGTAATTATCTTGAGCAGAAACATCTATTCTCCAATTATCATTACTATCTGCAAATTCATACCCTGTGGGTAATTTTTTGTTTAAATCCTGCTCCATCCACCAAAAAACTTTGGACATAAAATCAAATCCATTGGAGGCATCTTGCAAATCTGCTGTTTTAAGTTGGGACAAAAATTCTTGAGATTGACTAGATTTGAAAGCTTTGGCATATTGTTGA
The DNA here is from genome assembly GCA_964035525.1 of Porites cylindrica. Classification (NCBI taxonomy): domain Eukaryota; kingdom Metazoa; phylum Cnidaria; class Anthozoa; order Scleractinia; family Poritidae; genus Porites; species Porites cylindrica. Next base: position 1,994,563 of record OZ037777.1, on the reverse strand, counting down.
AATAAAATATCGGTATCGCTCCCTTTGTACAGGTTGTGAATCGAGCGAATACCGAAAGGTTTGGTAGGATTTGTGTCATGATGTTTCGTCAGAGAGGAACTGACATGGGATGTGACAACATGGGGAATGGGATTGGAAACGCCAGGTAAAAACACACTTGCCAATCCCACTTTCCATTTGCCCGGTAACCATAAGCTTTGAGGCAAACGGTATTGAAATTGTGTGGGTAAATTGTCTGGAAATTCCTGTGTTTTTTGACTAGTCAGCGTTACATAAAACGAGGTGTCATTTGGCTGAGTCATGTTGTTTACTAATGACAATAGCTAATTAGTCTCTTTTATAGTCTGCCCTAACATGTTCATGTCCCAAGGGGGTGAATCGTGTGAGTTCGTGACAGAAGTGACGTCATTGCCCAGACATGTCCAATTCCCTAAGGGATGTCAAGTAAGTATAAATCTGTGTATTTGATGTGCTTTTTCACTATGTGTTATCTGCAAGAACCGCCGTTTAACATGGAAGCTCCCAAGAAGAAAGCCAGAAAAGCCAAAAATAAGACAGGAGTAGAAGTAGTTCAATCCGTTCTAAAAACGCCAGAACCTCAAATGATTGAGAATGCTGAACCTCTTACAAAAGAATGGACAGCATCCCATTACACTACAGGCGATAAATGTAGGTTGCAGAAATACCTGGACCCAGAACCTCAAATGATTGTCAATGAACAACTTCCTTCCTATGAGGAAATGCAGCAGGCCTGCCGAGATCTGTTCAATGGTCCGAGTTCTATGGAAACACAGCCTGACCTAGATCCCGTACATATCATGGAAGAAGGAGTCGCTGTGTTACCAGATGGTCGACAAGTGGAATGGTGGCCTATAGAAGGGGAATTCGATGTGCCTAATTTAGATGAAGTTTCTTTGCAAGAATATCTGTTGGATGCGAGCAAGCCTTTACATACCAACTTTGTCCTGCCTGAAAAAGGCCTTGCCATTTGTTCTACATGTCCCGTGTATTTTGGCAACGCAGACAGCAAGCAGACAGTGTTGGATACCATTTGTAACAACATTCATCCCAAAATCTACGAGCAATGGGGAACCTTGAGCTGTCATTGTGGATTAGTGCCTAGACTGAAGCTGAGTCAAACACCAAGAAATCCAAACAAAGTGTTCCTAAGCTGTCCTAAGACCAGAGAAGCCAGGTGTAATTACTTTCAGTGGATTCACCAAGCACCTAAACCCGTGAAGGTCCCTAAAGCTTTTACACCCTCCGCTCTCAAGAAACGAATGCATGAGATGGTACAAGAAAGATTACAGAAACGACCAAAAGTAGAGGCAGGAGGATTTAAATTTCCCTAAAAACACTTTGTTCTTGTTGTTGTAAAAAGTTTGTTGTTTAAAATTAAACAATGTGATCTCAGTCAAGCGTGTGTTTATTTGTCTAACACCCTTGGGGATTCTTGCCCGATCTTGCCCGATACCCTAGGGACCTTAGGAGTCTTATAAAATTGGGGCAATCTCTGGTCAAATCACAAACTCTGCTACCATGGCTTGTGAAATGAGTAGAGAAGAAGACCTTGAAATGATGAACGTAGATTTTGGCGGTCCTGACGGTCCTTTAAACACTCAATTTTTGCTTTCTATTTTTGACGAAAAGAAACTCTGCCCAAGATTTTATGGAAAAGAATTGGACAAATTGAAAGTGTATGATGCCTTAAAGAAAGACATGCATGCAGAAGTAAAAACCAAATGGGGAGAATTGAAATGTCATTGCTCGCGAATTCCTATCCTTCGTCTTAGTAAGACCGCCAGAAACCTGAACAAAGTCTTTTTAACCTGTGGAACACCCGCTTTAGCTGAGACTCGCTGCAAATATTTTCAGTGGATTCACACACCACTGTTTATCGATAAGAGACCCATCCATAAACTCAAGTATGCGACAAACCTGAGCAGAGCCGAATGGATGAAACAAGCAGAAGCGAATGTTGAGACGTGGAAACAACGCAATGGTTGGTACAGCAAACAAGATGCCGAAACTCAAACAGAGCAGAATCAGCAACATACATGGTTTGCTGAATCAGCCAAACAGTTTGCTGAATCAGCCAAAAGGCAAGAAGAACAAAGAAAAGCGCAAACAAAGTTTCCTTGGAAGAGCACTCCTCTGCCAAGCACCTTTCAGTCGAGTCCAGAGATAGCCAAGGAACTCAAGAAACGAGAGCAATGGAAGGAGGTTGTGAGTATTGCTAACCATCAGTTTCATTCTCGTGTGAAAGGATGGCATCATCTTCCTCCAGCGGATGCAAATGTAGCTGAGTATCTAACAAAACAAAAAAGCAAAGGCCATTCTCTCTCACCTGCGGATGAAAAGTTCTTAAATGCCTGCATAGCAAGCAAACATAATGAGTGGAAACCTCCCCCCGGAGCTGAAAAGTATGAAAAGAACGAAGTAGCCATCGCCAAAGCAGTGTATGAGGACTGGTCTTTTGGTTATTTGCCCGAAAAAGTGTGCAGTTTGATGTCCTATTGCCGCAAGAGAAAGAAGGAGGGATTGCCTTTAACACCCGTGGAGGAACGTTTTTTTGCTCAATTGGTGAATGTATATGCACCAGAAGAAACAGACAAGCAAAAACAAGAAAAAGAAAAGAGATTTTTGCAAGAATGTGATGCAAACAATGCAGAGAGAAGAAAATGTGGATTGCTTCCTTATTCCTATGAAACATTTAGAACATTTGGAACTGGTATCTTTTGAGTTACTCTTTAAATAAAAGTGTTGAAAAGGATTTGTTTGTGGTTGTTTTCTTGTTAGGGTTAGGGTTAAACCCTAGCCCCTTGGGATTTGGGTTTGGGTTAGGGTTAGGGTTAAAATGCTAATAAGGTTAGGGTTAAACCCTAGTCCTTTGGGATTAGGGTTAGGGTATAAAGTGGGTGATTTGTTTTAAAAGCAGTCATTCCGTCATGGGAAATCTGCAGTATAGAAGTACTGTGTGGATTTGCCAACATATTTGTGAAGACTCTGCCTTCTTTCAAGACAATTGTCAACCTATCAGTCTGTTTCAATGGATGATAAATCATAATTATACATCCTGGGGACATTATGCTGTGTACATCACTTGGTTGCATCGACACTTTCCTTCTGAAAGAGTAACCGTGTTTTGCTATTTAAAGAAGCACTATTCAAAGAACATGTATTCATTTTGGTATTTAGCAGGACAGTATCTATCGTACTATGGAAACAAAATTATCTGCTTCGTATGCCGATCCTACCGAGCCTGGATCACTGGGAGGTGTTGCCAAATTTGCCAAAGCACACAAGATTCCCGTGTCCAAAGCAAAGAAGGAACTGCAACAAGTACTGAGTTACACTCTGCACAAACCAAGACGTCGGCGGTTTAAAACATTACCCACCCTGGTGTTTAACATCAACGAACAATTTGTGATGGACTTGGTAGACATGCAAAAACTAGCCAAATACAACAAAGGGTACAAATATTTACTGACGGTGATTGATGTGCTCTCAAAATTTGCCTGGGTAGAGCCGTTAAAGAGTAAAAGCGCAACAGCGATGGTAGAAGCCTTACAAAGACTATGGGCAAGATTAGGAGATCGTTTACCTCAAAAAGTACAAACGGATTCTGGCGGTGAATTTTATAATGTTAAAGTGCAATCCTTTTTTAAAAAACAGGGTGTGAATCATTTTTCTACGCATGGAGATCCTCACGGTTCCGTAGTGGAACGTTGGAATCGAACTTTGAAAACGAACATGTTTCGCTATTTTACTGCGCATAATACGCTCAAGTATATTGATGTGTTGCCTGCTTTAGTGAAAGCATATAATCATTCCTATCATCGTAGTATTCAAGAAAAACCTGTCAATGTCAACGAGTCCAACGAAACCGAAATTTGGTATCGTTTATACGATACGAAAAAAGACAACAAAGTGAAAAAACCGCAATGTCAAGTAGGTGATAAAGTAAGACTCAATAAAAAATTTCGTCCTTTTAAAAAAGGGTATTTGCCTGGGTGGACCGAAGAAGTGTTTTTAGTGAAACAAATCTATACGACAAAACCAGTGGTAACGTATAAACTCACGGAATGGGACGGGTCTCCTATAAAAGGAACGTTTTACGAACCAGATCTGCAAAAGGTCAATGTCGCAGACGATTCATTATTTCGTATTGATCAAGTTTTAAAACGCAAAGGAAAACAAGTCTTTGTGTCTTGGAAGGGTTGGCCGAAAAAATATAACTCTTGGGTGTGGAAAAAAGATTTGCAAGTGTTATGAAGAGTTTTCGATTAACCTTGATCAGCGATCCCACGGACGAACATCCCCAAAACCAAAATAATAATTTTAAAGTACGTTTACCGGTGCGACTCAATTTAGAAGGCAATACCTGGCAAGCCAGTTTGTGGAGTGTGTCTGTTCCCGATGTAGGACATAGTTCTGCGGTCATTCACAGTAATAGTGACACCAAGATACTCAACTATCGCTACACCTTGACCAAGCGTCATGCTGTGGACAGTGATTGGTTTATTAACTTTGAGCCCAAAGACAAAACTGTGACTTTGAAAGATGTCATGGGTAGTTCGTATCCTGTCTATTCAGGTCATCAATTATGGCAGAATATTATGACCCATATGGAACAAACCATCATGGAAGATGTCAAGTCATCCTTTGACACTTGGAAAACAACCAAAGGTAATACAGGCACTGTTTCCCTGAAATCTACTTGGAAACCCACCTTTGAATGGAACGAAAACACCCTCGTGTTGAAAAAAGTATCCCGTGAAGATGCGTTTGCTCGTGACAGACAGCTAAACATTTACCCCCTTTCCTCTGTAGGGATCCATGTGGATTTTGCGGAAAAGTTTGGTTTATTGTTCAAAGACAAAAACAACCAATACCAATTAGGACCCAATTTAGACTTTGTCTTACCCACAACCACTTATGCCACATCCACTCCACCCGTCAAAAGCAATGATAAGTACCAATGGCTAGGAGAGCATTTTGTGAGCATTAGTCCAGCAGATTTAGGAGGAAGCTCGCTATTCAAAGTCAAACAAGAGAATGGTCAATCGTATCTGTATCTCACGCGTACTGTGGATTGGCATTTTCAAAATCTGAATGTCCTGTTTAATACGCATGTGGGAACCGTAAAACAAGCCGTCATGATTTATTGCGATGCTGTAGAATCTACCATTGTAGGATCACAACGTCATTCCCTGTTAAGAAAAGTGGAATTAGAACGAAAAGGAGAAGGGAGAGCGACCATAGAACCTTACCATCGTGAATGGATTCGAGTTCGAAATCAACACATAGAAAGCATTGAAGTGTCATTGGCTACACCAGATGGGTCCTTGTTGGTCTTATCCCCCGGCAAAACCATCATTACCCTTGGTTTTCAACAAGTATAAAAGAGACCCTGTCTTATGGAAACATCACCATTACAACAAACAACATGTTAGGAGGATCACTGACACGCTATCATACCCCCACTATGTATGGGAAAGGGTTTATGCAAGATTTGGTGAAATTAGCGGGACCCAGTGTAGTACGCTCGATTGGGCATGGTTTACATGCTTATGAAAAAGGGGCGTCAGCTTCCGAAGCCTTAAAAGGGTCAGGAGAAGTGTTAAAAAGAGGACTCAAACGTAAAATACCCGCCGCTATTGGCCTGGCTGTGAAAAGAAAAGCCAAACAAACCTATAAAAAGAAACGACAACATGTGAAAGACATTTTAGGCGTGTAAACCATGAGACAAGGACAGAAATCACAATCTCGCATAAGACATCAACGACCTGTGGGTCGTTACCATTCACCTTATCAACGGGGAGGCACTATTTTTAGACAGCCTCCCAACCCCTGGCGATTTACTAATCCGTATGAAATAGAACCATGGATGGCAAGAAGAATAAGAAAACAAAGAGGAGGAAAAGTGCATCCAGTCATTTACCCTTGGAAAAACAAAGGACGGAAACGTATAAATAGACGGCGCAAACGCCGTTAAGCTATCAGTCTGTCAACATGTCACTGAATCTGTTTGACATCCCCAACATTGACTATAGGTATGAAGCCAAACGGTGGATTCCTTTCAAACCTGCCAATACTGGAACACGCCCTATTCTTTTTACTGTACCGGCCGGGGATGATTATTATGATTTGAATGAAACCAAGCTAGAAATCAAAGTGCGTATGAACACCCCTGGGACAGGAGGACTTTCCGATGATGAAACAGGGGCTTCAGACGGTAATGATACCAAGTATGTCTATTGTGTCAACAATTTTGGACATTCTCTCTTTAATCAAATGAATGTGTCTTTCAATGGAGTGCTGATGACAGAACAAAGCAATGCCTATCACCAGAAAGCTTACCTAGAAACCCTACAGAATTTTAATCGTCAAGAAGGAGAAACGACTTTGGCTGCTCAAGGATGGGTGAATGAACTCAATGTCCTTGAAGAGTTAACCCCTACCAATGCAGGCAATAATGATAAACCCAACCCCAACAACTGGAGTGGAAAAACAGGTCTGAAAGCACTGACCAGTCGCTTACTCGGTAAAGCGTACCATACCTTTATCATCAAACCCCACATTGCTGTGTTCCAAACAGGCAAATGTTTGGTTCCTAACGTGCAGATTGATTTGGAATTGTATTTGAATGACAGCAACATGTTTCTGTTTGGCACCCCGGACACAACTACGTCTGTCAACAAAAAGATTCCAACACTGGGAGACAATGATTTGTCTGTCACACTCTGGATGAAAAAAGTCACTCTCAATGCCTCTGTGTATTCCAGGCTACAAAAAGAAAGAAGTTTAAGTAAAACCAAAAAAGTTCGTTACCCAGTCGTTCGAAGTGAAATCCGAACGTATTCGTTCGATGGGAACAGCACACGTTGGTCTCAGGACAATGTCTTCTTGAACAAGGTACCTATCAAAGTCATTATCGGACTCATGAATTCCACGAATTACAATGGAAGTCTTAAGCATTACCCTTATGCTTATGAAAAGTTTGGCGTCACCCGAGTTCGACAACGGATTGACGGCGAAGAATACCCGTATAGAGCCTTGGAACTAACAGGCAATTCCAAAGCAGAAGATTTAGTAGGCTATGATCGCTTCCTCACAGCGTCCGGCGCTTACAAGCACCACAGGGTGCCCATGCTGCTCCCAAGCGACTGGGGACAAGGTAACAATTGTACCTTGTTCATGTTTAACAATGCTCCTGGCGATCTGGATGATCCTAGCTATAGAAATCCTAAACTCACGGGGAATGTCAGCTATGAAATTGACTTCAGAGCTAATGTAGGTCACAATGTGACGGTAGTCATTTGGAGTGAGTATGAAAATGTCTATGAAATAGACCAGTGGGGAGGCATTCTTTATTCCATCAACAGCTAGGATGGAGTTCGTACCTCTCAGTGATACAGTCCTCAATTACTTAGCAGAAGATGATCGCGAATTACGACCTTATTTTCGTGGCGTGTTTCCAGCCGATCAATTACCCCCTGGGTCTAAGAAACGAGTGAATGCTTACATTGTTAACACAGATCCAGCGAGTCAACCGGGGGAACATTGGTTAGCGATTTGGACGAATCCCACTACCTGTGAAGTCTTTGACAGTTATGGGTTGCCGCTCTCTACCTACAAAAACCCTACCTTACAAGCTTGGTTCAGTCAGTGGAAAGAAATCATTAGCAGTGACCAGACTTTACAAGCCATGGATAGTTTTACGTGCGGTCATTATGCACTTTTCTTTTTAAAAGCAAAAGCCAGACATGCTTCTTTTCAAGATTTTTTAGCTCAGTGGCATTCCAATAATTTAGTGTTAAATGATAGACGAGTCGCAGACAAACTGCAGCGTCTCATTAAAACAGAGCTGACAGAGTATGAGCAATCTAATCTAAACCGTTCTTCTTTTTTCATTCATGAATAAAAATGTGTGTGTTACTTTTGACTGTGTCATTTCTATCATGATATTACGGGGGGATGTTCAAAAAGTGCTCGATGCACTGTTAGAAAAAGAATGGTCTTATTGGAAAGATCACAAACAAGAATGGATCAGACTCTGTCTTGATCCAGCGGAACTGTGGGATGGGTATCATTGGCAATTTGTACGATGTTTAGTGCAAGCTAATTTGTGGTGGGACTTAAAAAATCATATAAAAGGAATAGGTGAAACACATTTGAAAGATCAAATACTAATCCTTATTCAGTTAAACTCACCGCGATTGTATCAATCACTATGGGGCGAAGACATCGTAGAGTCCTAAAAAAACGAAAAAGTCAAAAAGGGGGTGCTAGATTTAGGCGAAAACCGCGTTTAGTGGATAAAATTGCCGAGGGAGTCGCCATGGGGTTGTCCGGTCCTTCTCCTAGTTTTATCAAATTAGGGGCCTTTTTAGGAAAACAAGCGCTGAAAGGTATAAAAGATAACGTACAACATTACAGACGGCGAAAATGATTCGACAACCTGCTAGCGTGATTGTAGCTGGTCCCTCAGGTAGCGGGAAAAGTGAATTAGTGGAAAAATTACTCAAAGAAAAAACCTTGTTTGACCCTCCTCCGAAAAAAGTAGTGTATTGCTATGACAGATGGCAAACCAGATTTGATCGCATGAAAAAACATATTATTTTTTACAAAGGACTTCCTGCTGAAGGGGCTCTCGTGAAATGGTTTAAACCAGAGCATCACGGCATACTCATTTTGGATGATTTAATGGAAGAATCGGGAAGTGATAAGCGTGTGTTGGATTTATTTACAAAAGATTCTCACCATCGAGGCATTACCGCTCTTTATATTACACAAGATCTCTTTCCCCCAGGCAAGTTTGCGAAAACGATTAACCGCAATGCGCACTATGTGATTTGTTTTAAATCACCCAGAGATAAGACAGGCATTCGACATTTACTGCTTCAAGTGTACCCTGAAAAATGGCGTCAAGTACTCAAATTGTTTTTAAAACTGACCTCTCGTCCTTTTGGCTATTTTATGTTGGATTTACATCCTGCCTCCGATGACTGTTTCCGTATTTGGAGTCATTTAACCAAAGCAGAGGGAACAACACGCGTTCATACCTTTGACGAAGATATAAATAGCCGTTCCCTCTCCAACAAACGCCAATTTAAACATGAAACGAAAAGGACACCCAAAAAGAAGAAAAGGTAAACCGGGGGTAGGAAGACAACGAGGCGGGATTGCTCCCATGTTAGCCGCCGTGATTCCAGCTTTAGCCGCTGGAGGAAAAGCGGCCGCGTTAGGAGGTTTAAGTGCATTGACGAAATATGGTACTAAGAAAGCAATCCACGCGTTAGAGAAAAAGAAGTATAAAAGGAGGAGACGCCAACCAACATGAAGAAAGACATAAACATGGGACGTATGACGAGACAGAGTCATTTTTTAAACGATGTGTTAAAAGAAGCTAACCAAAATAAGCGGCAACAAAAATTACGGTATGCAAACGCAGATCAAATTAATGCTGTGAGTGAGTTAGTGATGAACACCTTGCGGGGGAGTGTTAAACCTGGGAGAAAAACAGTGAGCCGTTTAAAACCCTATCGTCAATCTCTCCGAGTCATTGCCAACCCTCGTCAGAGTATAAAAAAGCGCAAACACTTGATGAGTAGTCAAATAGGTGCGGGTGCGTGGAAAGAATTACATCGCTGTTATCACTGTGCTAAAAGGCAATATCAGTCATGAAACGTAAAGTGTTACAACGACTTCTTTGTCTATTAGACTATTTGTTGCTACTAGCACAAATGATCAAAGAGTTTCAACAAAAAGTCAAAGAGAGATGCAGACCCAAACCAATATAAAGACAAGGCTTAACGCTTATTTTCATTAGCAAGCATGGACGGCATTTCATCCACACCGATTGAAAACTCAGTGCAATTTTTACGTTTGCGAGATAAATATAAATCTAATCTTTTAGACGATAGCCGTTTAACCAAAGCAGCCGATTTAGCCGCTCAAAAAGAACTTTTGCTGGAGAGTCCTGCCACCGATACATGGAAAGAACCTCGTTTAAAATCAGTCAACCGAGAATTACAACAATGGGTTAAGAAAATTCGTCAGCCAGGAGGAACACGAGGAATAAGTCGCGATGAAGACGACAGTGATGATGAAGGAAATTTAGCTGTTGGCCCGCTACAACAATTTATGGGAAACATTTCCAAAATCAGTAAGGCTATAAAAAGGAAACCAGAACCGGTCACCCCTCAATCAGTGTTACAAACTCCTGTGGTCAAACAAAGTCCTTCTACGAGTAAAAAACCCAAGTTAACTTTTAAGACCGAATCCAAGGCAAAGCGGCTGTTACCCAAGACCCCTAAAAAGACGCCGTCCTCTGGATACAAGACTCCTAAACAGAAAAAGACTCCTTCCCCTCCTTCCAGTGTTTCTAGTACAGCGGAAGAAGAAGGCTTTGCTGCTAAATCCCCTTTTCAAAAAGCTCAGGAGAGTATTGAAAAAAAATTTAACGAAGCATCAAAAAGAGCTGCTGAAAGGGCTAAAGAAAGAGCTTTAAAGAAACTCGCAACTGCTCCAGGCTGGAAACCGTTTGGCACACCAGCAAAAAGACGATTAGATGGCAAAGACTGGTAAAAGGAAGGTTCGCAGAAAAAGACCGCAAAAGAAAAGAAAGCGGGGTCAGCGTGGGGCTTCGTTGGATATTCAGAAGCTTATTGAAAAAACAGGTAAAGAGTTTCATTGGCCTAAAATGAATTATCTTGGTCCAGGGACTCAGCTTCAAAAAAGACTAAGGAGGGGTGACGAAGGCGTCAATAGATTAGATGGATTAGCGAAAATCCATGACATCGATTATTCCAAAGCGAAAAATTTACAGGACAAGTGGAAAGCGGACGATAAAATGATTCGTGCTATTTCAAAGCTCCCAGGCAAGAAAACCATGCAAGAACGGATTGTTAAAAAGATCATGCAAACAAAACGCAAACTTAAGCTGTAATTCTGTTTTTATTCACTAAATAAAATGTGTTGTTACAATTTAAATTTTGTGAGTCTTATTCTTTCTTATGTGAGGGACCTTATAAGGGACCTTGATAATTTTAGGGGCCTTTAAGGCCCCGGGGCCTTGGTGGTCTGAGGGGCCTTGTAGGGGCCTTGGGGCCTTAAGAATTTTTCGTAGTGGTCTTGGGACCTTTCGATGACACATTTGTAAGTTGCAGACTTTTTCCACCCATAAGAATTTTATTTTAGTAGACTTTTTCACACATAAGAGTTTTAGTCTTTCTTAAAATGCAGTCGAATCACACACTGACTTTGACTGTAAAAATTTACTTTCTGGTCATCCAGTTCTTTCAGGGTAATTTCCACTTCATCCCAATGATTTGTTTGCACCTCATAAAATTCTTCCACGGGTGGGGTAAACACATAGCGTTGCAATCCTTTGGGCGCGTAATAGACTTGGCCTAAGGATTGCGTGACGGTCACGTTGTTAGCGGTCACTTTGGCTGAGACTTCCAGGGGTCTGGGGTAGAGGTTTAAGGCATCTTCAAAACTTTGATTGAGGTTAATAAAACGCCAATCGGAGAGAGTGCTTAAATGAAGCCAGTTGCCAAGTATTTGGGTGGATTTTCCCGTCTCCAAGGAACTGGCTCCTTTAGTGTGATTGGGGTAGCTATGTACCAAATTTGGTCCCATGCTATCGGCTTGATTAGACTTGGTATTTATCCAATGCAATGTTTCCGCAAACGGTTTGTAGATATAAATTAAATTGTCCGTATGGCTATGAGTTAAGACGAGTTCCGCTTGCACACCGTCTTTATTCCACGCTAATGTATGCCAACGGGCTGAACTAAACTTAAAACCATCATCCAAACTAGCGTGCGCTGTTTCTTCTATTCTATGTTTCACTGTATTAAAAAAATCCACCCCTTCATGACAAGCGCCTGCTTTTTCCCATTCACGTAAATCACTTGCACTGATATAGCCTTTTTGCGACACACCGGATTGATTTGCTTTTTCAGTCTCAGCCCATAATTCCATTAAATTCACATCGGCACTCTGCAAGTCTTTAAATAGAGACATTTTAGGCAAAATTGCCGAAGCAATTGAGACTTTCCATCTTTCCCCGTGTAATCTTAACCCAGGTTTGACTTTAAACTGATTTGCCACATTACTCGCGTAATTTTGGGTGACATCGCTTACGAGGGTTAAGTAAATGTTCGACATGTTTACGACAAGTAACTTGACCAACCCTGTTCCCTCTATTTATACAAACAGAGACCACACCAATCAATTGTGTCGCGAACTTAGTTTATTAAGCCCTTTTTACCTCCCTTCGATAAAACGTTACAAATCCTAATTTAATTTCAAAAACAAAGCATGCAAGGGGTTCGCGCTTCCAAGCTACTGTACCCCTATAAAAACTACATACAAAAGCTAAAGCGGGTTGGCGCTACCAAGCAAACCGTACCCGCACTATTTACAAGTCCATTAAAAGTTCAGCGTCTCCCCCGAACCAGTTGTAGCCGTAGGGGGTGGAAGAACGAGTGGCAGGGTCAATCACACGTTTATCAAACACCAGTTGATACTGTTTTTTACGTTCCGTGAGCTTGATTTTCTTGGTGACTTGGTCCCGTTGAAAGTAATCGGGAATGGTAATCACTATTTTACGTGCTTTTTTCAGCGGTTCATCCAATTCTTTCAGGATGTTTTCCTTCATCGTGTGATAATTTAAGACTTGTTTTGTCTCGTAATTGAGCGAAAACCCGCGTACTTTACATTCGGTTTTACCTTTCTTGGTGAGGTAGCCATAGTTTTTCGCCCCGCCACTGCAAAATTCGATGATCACGTCGCCTTCAATCTCGTTGGTGAACTGACCCAAAAATTCTCCCAGAGGAAGCTTCTCTTGACCCCGCTTGGTTTTATAAATGACTGAGTCTGTATCGTAATACAAGACTCGGTCACCTAAAAAATCAAGGGCATCGTACAGCTTTAAACGGGCGAGCGAAGTGGTGAACGCCGCGATAAACACGTTTTGCTTGAACGAGCGCTGATATTCGTCTTCCTTTTTTGTGACGACCAACTCCATGACGTCCTCAGAGCAAATTCGCACACTGTGAATGGCATTGACAGGATCTTCTAACAGTTGGAAGAGTTGTGAAGGTTGGGTAATGCAGTGTGTTACAGGTTTGTTCTGCCGTTCACCAAATTTGCCCCATAAACTGAAAGATAGAATAAAAAAAATAGACATTTGTTATTGTTTCCTGCGCGGTCCGCAGAATATAATTTTTCGATCGTGCAATCCTATTTGCACCGTAGTAATCATTTCGCATACTGAAAAATACAGTAAAACACTACAAATAAATTTTCTTAAGTGTAGACTTTTTAAGCACATTTCCCATACAAATCCTTGTTATTTTTGAATGCAAGCGTGCAATCCTATTTGCACAGTCACAAACATTTCGCGAGCTGATATTTAAGGTAAAACACTGCAACTAATTTTTCTTAAGTGTAGACTTTGACTGCAACTTAAACAATTTAATATAACTAGTTACCTGTTCAAAAGTAATTTTGCAATACTTTTTCTGCCCGGATTCACGGCTATCTTGTCAGGGTCCAACTTAATTCCTTCATGTTGTTCATACCGTCTCACATACTCGGCTTTCTGCTCTGGGGTTTCCACACCTGCGGGCCATCCGGCGCTCTCTTGTTTCAGCTTCAACCAGGTATTCACGTAGCCCGCGAAAAGACCTTCGCGGCGATTTTCTTCAGGAAAGTGCCAGACTTCGTGGATTTTTACGATCTGGTAACCTTTCTCCACGGCTTTTTGGAGTTCAGGAGTACACCAGGTCCCCTTCAGCATACGTTCCTCGCGTGTGTGACCGCACATATTGCTCCGTTCTAGCAAAGGGTTGGCTAACTCTTCTTGAACGCATGACCTGCAGAGAGGAAAAGTAAGTTTTCCGCCGGCTCTGACCGGCAGAACAGGGTGGTACAACCGCTCGGGAGCCAGGATATCAACTTGCGCGATGCCAAAGTACTGACTAATATTCTGGTTTTGGGGCTGATAAATGATCCGCGGGAAACCAACAGGATACAATCCATACTTGTTGATACTTGGGTACAGGGATGTGAAATCCACATAACCGATTTCCTCATCCTCACCAGCTTTTGAGTAAAGGGTCGCGGCTCCCGTTCGCCCTCCAAAGAATGCGTCTCGCGGTTCAAGCGGCGGAACAAATTCAAAGTTTTCCAGGAATTCGGCCAGCTCTGGGTCGGTTTCTTTCTGCTTGGCAAAGTCACACCCCCACATTTCCACTACGTTGTAGCCTGCGTCGCGGAGGATGGCTGCTTTCTTTAGCGTTGCTTCATAGACTTCATCGACAGTTCGGTCAGGATGACAGAATCGCTTCATATTGCCTTGCTTCGGGTAACATTTCCGGCATCCGTGAAAAATGCACCCATGATACTCGTAGATGGTATTGCTGGCTGCGTGAAACCCATCCACATAGTACGATTGAGCAGGGGTGATCACTTTGACTTCCCCATTCAATGAATTTCGTACATGCTGTAAAAGAGAAAAAATAATATTATTGTTTTCTGCGCGGTCCGCAGATTATAAGTTTTCGATCGTGCATTTGCGTTTGCGCAGTAGTAAACATTTCGCATACTGAAAAATACAGTAAAACACTGCAAATAAATTTTCTTAAGTGTAGACTTTTTTAGCACATTTCCCATACAAATGCTTGTTATTTTTGAATGCAAGCGTGCAATCCTATTTGCACAGTCACAAACATTTCGCGAGCTGATATTTAAGGTAAAACACTGCAACTAATTTTTCTTAAGTGTAGACTTTGACTGCAACTTAAATTCTTAAGTGTGTAAAAGACTAGTTACCTGAATGCCGCCGCCAATCTTGGCATTTTGAAATTCTAACCACTGCAGGGCTTCCACACTCTGGTTTTGCTGGTTATGGCGCCATCCGCCGAGGGGTTCCAAGGCAATCGTGTACGGCTCCAAAAACTTCTTTTGAAACACTTTAAAAGCGGTACTAGCAATGGTGACACATTCCACCGTAGGGTCTATGCCAGTCAGCTCTAACATTTCACTGGCAAATGTTTCCAGGGATTGGGTTAAGACTTGCACATCGCTTTTCAGGTACGCAGATAGTTCTTTTTGGCAATCAAAGATGGCGCCGCTGTTAACTTTTTCTTTGTGCCAAGTTAAAAATTCCTTTCTCCGTTTTTCGTTCATTCGTTCGGGATGGTATTCTTCTGCTTTTGGGTAGGGACCAACGTAATAAATCTTGTCTTCAGAAATGTAAGAATAAGGGAAGAAACCCTTATGCGCTTCCTTCAAATTAAATGTAGCCGGCAAGCGTTCTAAAGGCATGTTAAAAAAATTCAAAGAATCCCGAAAAATCATATTTCCACACTGAAACGACAAAAATTTAGCCCCCATACTCAAGACCTTTTCGACTTTGTAACCCTTATCATACAACAACTGCAAAATAAAAGACGAATCAAACCCTCGCATGTTGTGAGCAAACACAAACACTTTCCGTTCTTTCATGTCCGCGGTAACCGTTTTGGTCATCACATCCTCCAACATATCCGATGCTTTGCCTGCTTCGCGGTAGCTGCCTTCCGCATTCACATATTGCCAGCCCACACGAACATCCTCAAAATCCTTATTTTCATCAATTGCACATTCAAAATCAATGCAACACACCAGCGGGGGAGGTTCTTCGTCCTCTTCTTGTTTACTTTTTTCCGCGGCTTCGTCCATATCTTCTAAAATCGCGCGGTCTTCTTCGCTCATTTCATCGGCCTGGTCGAGAAGATTGCTAAAGTCCATTTCAAGCGGTTGAATGTAGCACTGATGATTCGGCAACACCTTGCTTTTGCAATTGGGGCATCGATATTCACCACACACATGTTTCTTTTTCTTTGAAAACTTGTACGTTTTACAGCACTCGGGACACTTTTTGAATCGCTGACACAGCTTTCTTTTGTGAGCGGTAAAACAGTTTTGCCCGTGAAAAGACTGACCGCAATCATTGCAGTAGACGTTAGCAGACTTTTTTTCTTGAAAATCAGGGCATTCGCCGTTTTTTCTTCGGCACTTGTCACAGTTTTGACGAGAACAATTATGGTGCTCAGCATTCTCTTGGTCGTAACCTCTGTTACATTGGTGACAGTAATAACTCTTGTTTAGGAGAGCGGGTACACTTCGTAACCCGTGAAAATGTTGTTCTACTTTGAGTAGACACAGTTTTTTAGGCGCCGAATCAAACGAGTCATCGCAATACCAGAGAGCGCCGCAGATTCCTTCAAAGATTTTAATTTGATACCCTTGAGGGCCAAGATGTTCTTGAATTCTCTGAATTTCGGGTAAACCGCACAGTCCTTCAGGAACCCCGGCTTCTTGATGCAGTTTGTAGGCAAGATGACCCTGCAGTCCGCGTCCTTGAGAAATATTTTCATGCTCTGGGTCTTGGTCCACAAAGGCTTTGGTGGACACCAAGGCTCGGGCGAAACAAAGTTCATCTTTGTTCTTAATAGTAATCACGGATCGTTTATTGAGCAACTGTTCAAACGACTTGTTGCCTGGCTTGTTTCTGGCGGGTCTTCCGCCCCGTTGCTGGGTCTTAAAAAAAGACAGTTCTGCGAAAAATTCGCCGCTTGCAGCATCAAAACTTTCCGCCGAGTTCAGTTGTTTTGCGAGCTTTTCCAACCACTGACGCGTGAGGGGCGAACCTTGAAGCCACTCGCTCAGGGGAACTCTAGGACAACTGGTCCAGGTATGAGTTCCAGTGCTGTGATGGATCGCGATCGACATGGAATACTCGTCAGGGTTGACAATGCCATTGCGAGGATCACGGATAAAATTAATTAGCCCTTGGTGGAAGGCTTCTGCAACCGCTTCTCCCTGATATTCTCCATTCGGTGGGCGTAGTTGCTCTAGAGAAAATCGGACTTGCATTTGGATGGCCACGCCACGGTGAAATGAACGGGGCGCTCTCACTCGCTGCATGTTCACCGAAAATAACGGATTTCCACCATGCTGATCTGCACGGCGCGCGGCGATAAGCAATTCGTTTTCATCATCCGAATCCATTAACTCTTCCCCTTGACTAGCGGTCCAGTCGGGCACATCTGCCAGCCAGGAATCAAGCGAGTCGTTCATTAAAGCAAGAATATAGGGATCCATCGTTTTCGAAAATTTCTAGATAAGCTCCGAACAGTAAGACAGTAAAAACTGAATGACGCTTTAAGAGACGCGACTTTGTTAAATTAGCTGTGGAGTACGTGCTTCGATTTGCATTCATGCGTCATAAACAAAAGAACGTTCTAATGAGAATTTCAAAAGCCGTTCAAGGTTGCTCTTTGTTTTTTTTTTTCCAATTAATTTTTTAACTCTAGAATAATTCTTTGTCTAATTAATTTTTGGCTGAGTCAGCTATACTCTTTGTTCTTTTTCTAATTAATTTTTTAACTGACCCCTCTTTAATGAATCTTTGTTCTTTTTCTAATTAATTTTTTTTTTTGGCTGATTCAGCTATACTCTTTGTTCTTTTCCCTGAATTTGACAATGCTCGGTTTATTAGTTCTCAGAAAACCCCTCCCTTGCCTGAACGTTGATTTCACAGTTCAGTTCATTTCTCTTTCCCCAAAACACACAAGTAAATTACACGCAAACTTAACTTTTATTTACATTTAACCTCCCTTCGGTAAAATGTTACAATCACTTTCTTAGTAAATGCAGTGAGAGGAACGTATTTTAACCGCAAGTCGGCTAAAGTCCTTTTCAAAGCACTTTCTTCTTATTTACAAACTGGAACATATCAGATTCCTAATGAATCTGGTCCAACAAAGTCATCTTCATAATCTTGAAAAAACCATGGAAAATCTAATTTTAAGTGAGCGTAGGTTCGCTCAAAGCGCTCGATCATGGATGTAATATGCGGAAAAAAAGGATTGTTCACAAGCTTTAGATCATCCAAGGTTACATTTAACACGGTAATTCGAAAATCAGTTTTCTGCTGGTTCATTTCAATCCACTCTGTAAAAGGATTTAGCGGTGAAAAACGAATATCTTGCATCACTTTTCTAAAAAAGACCCAAAGATTGGATTACTCTGTGTTCAAGTGCTTGACGTCTTCTTAAAATTCCTGTATCCCTGTATAGCTTAAAGATTTTTCGCCGTTCATGTTCAAAATTAACTCGTTCGTATCGGTCATATTTCATTTGACCGGTTACCGTCAAACAATCAACTCCAATTCTAAAACACTGAGAACAAAATCCTTCATGAAACGAAAGCCATTGGGTCGATCTACAGAAATGACGCTTCTTGATTTGTCGCAAACATTTGCTAAACAGAAAATAAAAACAACAACTTACTCAAATTCTAACCGTCTACGAATTGGCGTATAGTAAAAACGCCGAATTAAACGTGCCTCTTCATTTTTATCTACAAATTTCTTTTGCCTTTGCAAACGTAAACCATCTAAAGTCAACTGTGTTGACCTAATTCTTTTACAATGAGAACACAAACGTTTCTCCGCATTGACGGGAATCCATTCTGTTTTATGACAATACATGGTCCATCTTCGCACTTTCAATTGATTCAAACAATTTCTAAAATAAAACATCAACAAGCGCGTTTAAAAACACGTTTTTACAGTTCAATCATATAACATTTCGTCTTCACACTAAGCCATATGCAATCTTTTATCCAAAACAGGGATTCCAGAATAGGTCTAAAACAAAACAGGGACTAAAGTAAATCGTCGATCTGTTTCCACAATCGATTTAAAAACGTAACATCACTCGGGTAAATGTCTGAGTTTAAAAACAAGGCTTGGATAAAACACAAATCAGCGTAGACAAACCTGAAATTGACGCGGTGTTGTTGTCTATACTTATTTCTGTCTTCAATGTACTGCCGGGCTTGAAGTTCTTTGGCAATCGGATGACAAGGGACCAGAAACGTCTCAGCCATTAAACCCTTGTTAGGGACAGCTTCCAAGGCAAGTTCATACAAAGTCTTCATCTTTGAGCAATTGGATATCTTGACACTGGGATGAGCAGAGCAAAATGACTTTTCCAAATTCACTCTACCTTTATGCTATTCAAGTGAGATTCACGCTGATTGGTGCGGGGACAATTAAAGTGAAGCGGTAAAAAACCAATTAATTTTTCGCCGTTCTTTTAAGTTTTTGAACCTTCGCGGCAAAAAGTTCGCTGCTCTTTTTAGTTGAACGGCGGGCGGCAAAAACAATAACCCTTTTCGCTCTTTTTCAAGTTTGAGTCTTTTGTGTTGCAATCTGTTTTAAGATGAACAAGAAAAAAATTTATTTTCAACCATGGCTTTGCCATTTGAAACGGAGGGAACGTTCCTGACACAAGAGCAAGCAGATCATATCAACGAGAGGCATGTATCAAAAGACCAAAATGTAAAGGCGTCGAAGTTTGACTCACAAATTGATTTAGTCGATTTGTTACAGACTGTATCGGAACTGACCTGGGAACAGGAGAGCGAAGACGTCTCAGTCATACGTGAAGGATGGAATGAATATCATGGACACTTCTATTTGTTTGTGTTTAATATAAACCAGCAAATTGGTGTTGATCCTGAGGGCTTTCCTGCTAAACACCTTGCCGTCTACTATTCGGAGAAAGTATCAGGCGAGAAATGGCAAATCATCTCAGCCTACCCATTTAACTGGGCGTTCTATTCACAATTCCTAAGTAGGAAGAACAGATCCCACTAATTGTCTTATGACAAAAACGGTTCCTTGAGGAACCACCAAATCAATAAAAGTCATGACCAATATTCAGAAAGACTTCTTTATTTTGTAGTCAACTTTCGTCGGGAACGGGCTTAGCGCAACGCGTTAAGTCTTAGTACTGACGCCAGGTAACTTTAGTTTAAGCTTACAGGTTCAAATCTTTCTTTCTTTCAGGTCTTTTTCTTTTTTTTCTAAGACCTAGGAGCAACATTATTTTAGCTGACTCAGTGAGTTTTCATGCAAATTTGAAGCAAACATGAATTAGCATACAAAACCACTGACTGGAACTTATAAACTAGACACACATTCTGGGAACTTTTAGAAGGTTCGCGCTTCAAAGATGTCCAGAACTAAAGAACTCGGAGAAGCTTGGTTTGGCTGTCAAGCAGAATTAAAACATCTCAAGGCTATTTTAAAACTCAAAGAAACTCATATTCTTACCCTCAAAGAGCATATTCAAAGCCTCAAAAGAAAAGAAATGAGGAGACAACAAAGAGAGCAAAAGAGCGTCGCTGAGAAGAAAGAAGTCAAAAACCCTGAGAAAACTTTAATCTATGATCAGTCCGTTGGTGACCTAAATCTCTTATGCGCTAAATGTCAACGCTATCTGAAAACACTGTAATAAAACACTTCTCACTATATACGGCTCAGTGGTGTAATGGTAACACATCTGACACAACATCAGAAGATTTCAGGTTCGATCCCTGATTGAGTCGATAAAAAAATTTTTACTTTTTTACACAAGATTCGATAAGCGACTAAGTTCCGAACACTCTCCGAGCGCTCTCCGAGCGCTCACCGCCATCTTGAATTTTTGATGAGTCTTAAACAATAGCCTGTCAATCAAATCTGAGAACAATAGCCCAAAACAATAGCGCGGCGGCGGCATCCTTTGAGTGGCCCAGTGCCGTCTACCACTACTACCTTCCCATTATTTTAAAGAAGCTATTTCTACTATTGATAATTTAATTGATGGTGTTAATAGTGATTTAGAAGAATTTAATAAAAGATTAAAAAATACCGCGGATATTGTACGAGTCTCAAACAATTATGTTATAGCTCAACCAAAAAGTAAAAATCCACGCAAAGAAACATTAAATAACATAAAAAATTATAACACATTAAGCATATATTCATCAAATTTAAGTAATCTTAGGTATTTCAAAGAAAAATCTGGCTCTGGAATGATTTACTTTAACAACCCACATCAACTTCTAGATAGACTTGAACTACTCGGTGGATCAATTCTTGCTGGGAATAATGGTGTGATAAATGAGTTTTCTCAAATCGCACATCTTCTCAACCAAATGAAAGTAATCTCAAAAAAACAACTGAATGATTTACTAAAAATAGGTGAGCCCCTCCCTTAAAAGGAATATAAACATTAGATAAAATGGAAGAACGAGCTATTCACATTTCTTCGATAAACAGAGAAAAAAGAGGAACAAACATACCTGGTGATTTTACTATCAAATTTAACCCATCTTTGAAACTCGACCCTGAAAAGAAACATCAACTTGCTCTTGATCGGTTGTCCATGACTTACTCTTGGTACAACATTAGAAGTGATTATGGAAACAATAAAATCAAATACACTCATGATGGAACCAACTGGCAAACAATTACTTTTACAGATGGAATGTATTCCTACTCAGATATCAATGATTACATTCATCAATATATGACTCAAAAGTCTCATCACTCAACAGATTCAAGTGGAAAGAAAACTTATTCAATCAATCTAACTTTTATACTATCTACCTATCGAGTGTTATTATCACTTGAAGGTGATTATCAACTTGATCTGAGAGGAACGGAATTTAGAGAACTGATTGGTTTTGAAAAGAAACTCATAACAAAAACAGAGTATGGATCAAAACTACCAAATATCACAAATTCGATTGATGTATTAAATATCAACACAAGCTCAATAACTGATAGTATTGTAAATGGAATAAATACAAATACCATAGCTGTGATACCAACTGATAATCTCACAAGGTCTTATCCATTTACGTTTGAACCTAAAAGACCATTGTATTGTCCTGTATCTTCATATCACATTGATGAAATGAGAATTTATGTTACAGACTCACTTGGAAGACCAGTAAATTTTAATGGTATTGATTGGTTTATGACTTTGATACTTCACTCTATGTAATAGGGGAACCTACGGTTCCCCCTATGACCCCCTCCCTCACTACTCCTCAGCTAAATATATATTCATTAGATAAAAATGATGCGACAATCAGAGTATAAAAAAAAAACTTGACCCTGAATTGGGTAGATATACAAGACAACATATTTATGGAGAAGGAATAACGGATGTCCTTAAATCAGTAGGTTCAAAATTATTTGGAAAAACAGTCAAATCAGCCGCTAAAAAGGGAGTTGAAAAAGCAGTAACAGCAGCTGCAACAAAAACCGGTGAACATGTTGGTAAAAAGGCAGGTGATAAAATAGTTCAAATGCTAACCAAAAGTAATAAAACACCAAAAGTTACTTTTAATAAAAATGTTGAAACAATTCCAAACGGGTGGTACCCCCAAAACCCCCCGCTAAAAAAAGAAAAATGACTCAGAGTGAATTCTATTCTTAGTGGGGGAAAAATTATATAATTATTAAAATAAAATGAAGTCCTTTAGAAATCCAGAATATTTAGATAGATATGAAGATGTTGTTTTTGACCTTGAACAGGCTTTAGCAACACCTGGAAATGGTGCTCACCAAACTAAAATAGGACATAGATTTGTTGCTGATAATACAGGTGAGGCTACTCCATTTGATTGGTATAACGCGCGATTTTCAGTGGATTTTAAAGTTAATCAGCTTGCTGCTGGAGCTGATATAGACGCAGATGGAGACCAAATGGGAATAGTAAATGGAAGTAATTCTCTTATAGAAAAGTTAACAATCCTAGCAAATGGAAGAGATGTTTGCAGTTGCAACTATGCTAATCATGTAGTAAATATTAAAAATTTGCTTGAGTATAATCCTTCCTATGTTAAGAGTGTCGCTACAAATGAATTTTACTATCTTGATACAACAAGACATGCTGAAAGAAATAAATTTACATCAAGGAGAGTAACACACAGGCAAAATGCTGCTGGCAACGCTGATGAAGCGGGTAATATGTTAGATGCAGTAGTAGCTAATTATAACAAAGGTTTTGCTGCAAAAAAATTATTACTAGGTGACTCAGCAACAGTGCGATGTGAAATTCCCCTCAACAGATATTCTTTCTTTGAGTCATTAGAAAACAAACTTCTTCCAAATACAAAAATTGAATTAAATATTGAACTAGAATCAGATGGTAATCTTATCTGGCGAGCTGGTGGAGCAGACTGTAGAGTTATACTAACAAGATTTCAACTATTTGTTCCAAGAATAACATTTAACAAAAACGGACAAGAAATATACCTGAAAAATTATCTCAAACCCTACAAATGGAAGTATCTTAATGAAGTAGTAGAGAGATCAAATAACTCTCAACAGCAAACAGGTCATTTTAGAGTTACAAATGCTATCTCAAAACCTCGCCATGTCTTTGTTTTTGCGATTAACACAGCCAATATCGGTTCTCAAACAGCAAATCCATTTCTATACAACACTTTTAATTTACCAAACAATGCTAATGTGTCTCGCTGTTATCTTGAGGTAGGAAATGGAAATGAATACCCTGATATTCACTTTAAACCAGCTACAGATCCAGCGAGAGTGTTTCGAGAAGTAATGGGTTATGTTTATGCAAATAATGACTTTCAAGGTGGAACACTTCTCAATAGAACAAATTTTGAGTCTTTGTTTCCTTTTGTTTATTTTGATCTTACAAAACAAAAGATGGAGTTACAAAACTTGCATTTCACTATGAGTTATCTGCTAATCCAAACGCTGATTATAATATTTACGCTCGATCTGGTGCTTCATGAGCGAGACGCAGAAATAGAACAGCAAGGAGGAAAACTATTGCTAAGAGCTTAATCTCCGACATACCTGCGGCCTTCCAACTGTGTCAAAGAATAATGGCATAATCAAATTTTTATACGATCTGTTATGATTTACACAACATTTTCTACAAGTTGTTATGATTACACAACATTTTCTACAAGTTGTTATGATTACACAGAAAATGTTGTGTAATCATTTGATTGGTTGAAAAAATCACACGATAATCTCGTGATATAAAACAATAACCTTCTAATAACAATGTAAGTCCAAAGGAAAGGGTCTACTATTAGGAAAAAACAGCCCATTCAACTCAATTCCCATTCTCGGCTCCATTTTGTAGTGGGGGGACCTACGGTTCCCCCTACACCCCCCTCCCTTAACCATTCTAAACTCCATTTTGTGATTAAACCTCTATCCAACTATGACCTAATGGAATGGGTAAAAAGACTTGGTATTAAACATTTTAGAGGAATATATAGTCGAGATGGACTACCAAAAAAGATAAGAAAAGAATGTGGAATAATTAATCTAGATGATATTCAAGGTCCTGGCACTCACTGGGTTTGTTATAGAAATCTTGATTCAGTGTTTGAGTACTTTGATCCATTTGGACTGATAATGCCAAACGAAGTATTAGACTATTTTCATACGGGATCTGGAAAACGTATAGTGTACTCAATGGATGAAATACAAAATCGCAATACTGTTCTATGTGGTTATTGGTGTTTATATTATCTCTACGAGAGACAAAAAGGTAAAGGTATTCTAGATGTAATACATAACCCTCATTTTGATAATGACAACAGCGATTTTATAAAGTCATACTTTGGAGGATAAAAATAATATTTAATAAATATTATTTTTTTTAATCTTCATCAACCGGTGTATTTTTTAGTGATTTAACCCTCTCAACTTTTGTATTTAGATCTTTAACACTATCAACTATATCTATGAAATTTGAGTAAATGTCAATAAGACGATAAAGTTTCTTTTTTTATCACTATTTAGCTGCAACCAAGAATATTCCTCATTTCTTATTTTTTTCCACATCAGACTTTCACCAACCATTAGCACTCTAGAAAGATCTTCGTTTTTCTTTCTAAGAGACTCCAACTCATTATATATTTTTGTTCTTACTTCTTTTTCAAAATCCTTGAGTGTTTTAACATCCATCTTTTTCTCTATCTCAGAAAAGAATTTGGTTTCCATTTATTATATGAATAGATAGTTTCCTTTTACAACTTTGTTAAGCGTATTTGATTTCTCACTTATTTCCATAAGCAACTCAAATACTTTATAAATTTAGTATCGTTTTCCAATCTAGAAAAATCAGCGTATTCATAACTCATGTTTAGGTTGCTGTATATCTTTTGAAGTTCACTTTTAAGAAAATTGGATCTAGTATTCATATTTTTTATCTAAACATTATATTAAATGAAAGAAACTTATTGCATTGTAGATAAAAGAGTAACTCCTTGCACAGAGCCAAGTGGTTACCAAACTGATAAAAGAGGAAGAACTCAATTCTTTTGTAGATGCGCAGTTTGTGGAAATAAAAAAGTTAGATACGTAAAAATGGGGAATACCCTGCGAACTGGAAGTGGAAAAACAAAAACAAAAAAGAAGTCAAAAAACTAATCAGCCCGTCTGAAGGGGCGGGCGTCTTTGATACTGTTGTTGGCACAGCAGTTGATGGATTTGTTCATTACGGTTTACCTTGGATGGGTAAAAAAGCAGTAGAAATGGGAAGATATGGAGCAAGCGAGTTAATGAGAAATAAAAATCTTCAGAAGAAAGCTGTAAATTATGGAATTAATAAACTCACCCCATTTATTCAAGATTCTGTTGGATCAGCCATGGATGAACTATCAACAACAGTTAGACCAAATAAAAAGTATAAAACTGATAGACCAGAATTAGATGGAAAAGGAATTGATGTTCACAAATTGATTGGAAAACTTCCAAAACCAAAAGCAGGATGGACTCCAGGTTCTTATAAATATATGGGCCCCTACAATCCTCTAGACAAACAATTAAGTTATAATCCTGAAACCGGAAAAGTGACAGAGTGAAAGTTAAACCGTATAACAAAGTCGATGAGATTGCAGCTTATCACGATATTTGTTACGACATGGGAAGAAACAAAGGTGATTGCGATAGAGAGATGGTACAATCATTGGATGAGATACCATATGGTGAAATGCCAAAGTGGGGTTCAACTGCTAGATTCTTGATTAATACAAAACAAAAACTTGGTCTTGGCATTCAAAAAAAACGCGAGTCGGCGTTGAGTAGTGATTGGTCTCAACAATGAGCCGACGAACTTCACAAACCAATCACACGAAACTTTCAAAAGAGATCAGTAGTCTCAAACGGAAGTGATGATATCTGGGCTGCTGATTTAGTTGAAATGCAAAAGTTTAGTAAGTGGAATAAAGGAATTAAATATCTGCTGATGGTTATTGATGTGTTTAGCAAATATGGATGGATTAAACCTCTAAGTAACAAAAAAACCGAAACTGTTAGTAAAGCATTTGATGAAATATTTAAATCAAGTAAACGTAAACCTCAAATGTTATGGACTGATAAAGGTTCCGAATTTATAAGCAAACATTTTAAAGATTTTCTTAAAAGAAAGGGTATTGAGTTGTATCACACAGAAAACGAGGAGAAATCTAGTGTTGTTGAAAGATGGAATAAAACAATGAAAAACAGAATGTGGAAGATGTTTACTGTGAATAACAACACTGTTTACTGGGATAAGATAGATAAACTAGTTGATGATTACAATAATGCGAGACATTCTAGTATAAAAATGACTCCTGTTGAAGCAAGTGAAAATAAAAATAAAAATAAAGTTTGGTCTAATTTGTACGGTGATTCTATTTACTTGAAACCTGGTAAATCAAAGTTTGCAATTGGTGATCGTGTTAGAATTTCTAAGTATAAGAGGAAGGTATTTGATAAAGGCTACACACCAAACTGGACAGAAGAAATATTCGTTATTGATAAAGTTTTACCTACAAAACCTGTTACGTATAGGATTGTTGATCTGATGGGAGAAGAAATTAAGGGTTCTTACTACAACCAAGAATTACAAAAAACAAAACAACAAACATTTAGAATAGAAACGATTATCAGACGAGATAATAAGAAAAAAATGGCATTAGTAAAATGGAGTGGATATCCTGATAAATTTAACTCATGGGTTAGTTCTAAGGATTTGGTTGATTTTTAATACGAAATTCGTATTAAAAATAGTTATTTACTCGTTTTCTTCATCAGTGTCGTCAACTAAGTCTTCTCTTAATTGATCAATTATTTCTTCGATATCGCTTTTCTCTTCATCTTCTTCTTCAATTGTTATTAGTAAAGACTCTCTAGGTTTGAGTGGTTTGACATAACACTCATGAACTTTTATTTGTAAAGATGTCACAGTTCTACTTATAAAGATTCCAATTTAACATTGCAGTATTGATTGATATATTCAAAAGGATTTAAATCCTTACCTCCCTTTCCCTTAAACAAAGATAAAATTTTCTTTGATTTTTCTGAGTAAATAAGTTTCGCATAAAAAACCGGTGCAGATGAGGGATCAATTCTTGTTTTCTTCTTTCCTTTTTTATCAAAGTATTCTTCCTGTTTGTGATATAATGGTGTTGTAAGAGTTGAAGCTAAATCTGGGCCATATTCATTCTCTAAATATTTTTGAGAAAGAGTTGTTACGTTATTAATAACTTCCAAAAATGCTTTTTCTTTGTTATTTGGTTCGCTATCTTTGGCCCAAAGACATACTGGAATACTATAACCTACTAACTTTTTTGTTTCTTGATTTTTCTTTTCACTAACACCAAAACTAAAAAGAAATGGGGTTTCGATTACAAGCGGTCCTTTCTTTCCATTCGAATATTTAATTTCAATTGGGATACGCTTGTATTTAATCTTACTATCTTTGACTTTAAATTCTTTGGCTTCTTTAAAGATAATATTGTCTTGGGTAAGATTTTCGTAGCTGGACAACTGCATTTTTTTTAATTATGAATTTTTATTCCTTAAATCATTATACCACTCATCTGTTTTTGTAATTGGTATAGGAATTTCTAAAATTTTATTATTTTCCTCTTCTTCCGTAAAACATTTATCTAACATTAAAAAAGTTTTTCCTTCAAATAAAGTAAAACCAAAAATAGCGTATTTATATGCTAATGAATCTGAAATAGATTTTATTTTGTCTAAATCAATCTTTTTACCTTCGATATAGTTTTCTAAATATCTACACAAAATTTGAGTCATAAAGGAATAAAATGGTTTTATTTCATCAAACTCCTCACTGTCTTCGTAGTCTTTCACTATAAAATAAATATTTTTAAATATCGATAAAAGTCTACTAAAACCTTTCAAAATTTTCTGTTTTTTTTAAATCATTAGTTTCTTGTCCTTCCTTTACTTTTTTAGCTAAAGTATCAATGACAAACACATCATCAAAAAACATTTTTCTTTATTTTAATTAAATATTTAAGCATTTTTTTCTAAAAATTCAAATGTGTATCTATCACCGTCTTTTTTTGAAATAACTGTTTTACAATATTTTACTTTTCGACAAATATTAGAAATAATTGAAAAGGAAATATCTAATTCAACTGAAGCAGATGTAATACTCTCATAATTTTTTTGTTTATTGTTTTTAATATTAAATGATAATATAGGTTTACTATTTCCTTTTCTAACATTTTCTGCTAAAGTTAGTAATTGTAAATTTTCAATTTTATTATTCGTTCTAACAGAATCAATATGATCAATAACAAATCCCTCTGGAATAACACCTCTTACACATTCCCATTCAAACCTGTGTATAAGGTAATTCTTTGGTTTAATTAGATTTTTATCACTAATTTTAAACTGATAGTATCCATGATCAGTCAAAATTTTTTTTAAAATTCTTCCAGTTTTTACATTTAAAATTTCACCTTCTTTTGAAGCGGCATAATTAGTAAAAATAGGATGAATATAGAACTTCTTTCCACCATTTAAAATTTTTTTGCGGTTCATTTTTTAAAAAACACAGGTTGAAAAAAGGTGTTTCCGTTTCCGTTTTTGTAACGGTTACCTCACGGACACTTGAATATCCGCAGACGGAATTGTAACTAACCGTTGCGGGAAACACGTGTATCCGTCATGTTTCAGTTTCTGCGGACACGCTTAAACGCATCCCTTATACTCGCGTTTCCGTCAGGTTTACTCTTGCGGAAACGCCAACTGCCGCCATGTTTCCGCAGCTCGTAAATTCAGAGGATACTCAATTATCCGTTGAGTTCCCGGAACAATGAATGCGGAAACTCAGTTTGATCGGTTTACTTTCTGCAGCCTTCATGTTTCCCCAGATTCCACTTTCGGTGGATTACTCACTGGATTTCCTAAATGTGTTAACTTTACTTAACCATCCAGTTTCGAATCATATGTTCATTCTATCCGGTATATAAAAAAGTGGACGTTTGTGAGACAACCCTGGACCGTTTCTTGCATCCTCAATGACCCATTCTCGCTGATACACACAAATCAAGAAGAGTCATATTTGGGTGCATTTTTGCTATTAAAGTTTTTATTAAAATAATTCTCTCTCCATTTTCATATAATATGTACATGTGTATATTAAATATTTTCACAATAAAAAAGAGACTCCTTACAATGTATTTCTATTTTCTATATCCAAAACTGTAACTTTTCCATTTCAATAGGCCACTTCCGAGTTCCAAAAACCCTTACTTTCAAAATGAGGCTAGGTGCGCAACCTTTCTTGTGAAAATGAGTTTTATTTGCATGAGAATGAAAAGTGATTTAAATATCAAGAGCTGAGCACCTACCCTCGTTTTGAAACAGAGGCCCGGGGGAACTCGGAAATGGCATTTTAAATAATCCTTTTAGAATTGACAAAATTCATACTTTTTTCCTTGAAATGATTAAATTAACATAATAATTATACAGTCTAACCTCTTCTTATGGACACTTCTATAAGACAGATAGTTTGTTTGGTCCCAGAAATGCCAAAAATCATACATTCCCTACCTCTATAATACGGACACCTCTGTAAAGCGGACACTTGGCTCGGTCCCTTTGGTGTCCGTATTAAAGAGGTTTGACTGTGAAATAATTAAGTAACTAACATTATTATAAGTAACGTGCATTTCCATTCCAAAAATAACTCCAACAAGTAGTTCACAGCAAAACTATTACATAATTTAATACGAACAATATTTCAAATAAAAGTCTTACTTAGTTACATGTAAGACTGCATACAATCTCATTAGGAAATCTAAACTGCTGGCTTAAGTAGTTATATAATGATGCCATGGTACTCACTCACTTGGTACTTTTTCCCTGTCATTATTCAATTATTTCCATCATCCCCCCCAAAATTTCAATGACGGAATTTAGACTAACAAATTTTTGTACTTTTTTAAATTAATTTCTGAGTTTATCTTCTGTCATTGTTCAATTAATTTGTGTCTTACGTCTTGTACTTTTTTCTGGTTATTTTCTATCATTGACTTTTTTTTCTGATTAATTACGTCATTAGCTGATTAAGCACTGTTATCAACTAATTTCTGGTAAAAGCTGTTATCTAAAATTGAATCAGAAAAATAAAATGATTTAAAGAAATTAATATAATAATAAAAACACAATGATTAGCAAGGTTATTCCAAATTACGCAAAGAACATTAAGAAGGAATATATTTTTATAATAGATATCAATAAAAAATGTGAAAAAATTTTAAATAAAATATACGAAGAAAATGTTTTTAATTCACCGCAAGCTAAAAAGCTTATTATTTATTTTAATAAATTTTTAATTTTTCAAGAAATTGGTTATTTTAAAGATATTAGTAATTATTGTTTTGAAAATGAAGATGTTAATTTTATAGTGTATTTAGAAAGAAAATTAGAAGAAAATATGGATTTATTTTTTAATCCAGATAGTTTAAAGTTTGAAGAAGAAAAGTATGAGAATGATGAAACAGGTTTCAAATTATTTTTTGAAAGTTTTGAAAAATTTAAGGATAAAATAAAAGAAAAAGACATAAATTTAATTTTTGATAGTGATAGCGATTAAATATGTTTTAATCTCATAACAAAAAAATGTTATGAGATTTTTTTATCTAAACATAAAATAAAAAAAAAATGCGTTGCTATTGTAAAGATGAGTTTGATTGGTTGATGAAAATGATAGAAAAAGGCGATTGTTTTTTTGATTGGGAAGATATATGTGAATTCATAGACGAGGATTTTTTAGAATTACGTTACATGAATAAACGATTTGGCTACTTATTTTATGATGATTTTAAATATATCAAAAAAGTTAATGGTCGTAATGCTATTTGTGTTAATAAAGAGGAACATTTTGTTTGTCGTAAACCTGATGAACCATTATATTATGGTTTAGATGAAGCATATAATAAAAAAAGGTTATCTTTTTAGTAAAATTCCATTGAAAGACACAGAGCGTTATGAAATTAAGTATTTAGATGAAATAGATAAAGGAGAACCTTATGTTACAAATGACGATAAATCACAAGACGAAAAAGTAAAAGAAACTAAAAATATTCTTAAAAAGATTAAGTTGGTACAACCTGAAATATATAACAGCGAAGAATTTTATAAAGTTTTAGATTCAGAAGAGTTTGATAACATTGAGCTTGAGAAAGACCGTAAAAAGTTTTATGAACAAGTAAAAAAATTCGCATTAGGGGGATTTTCTAGTTAAGAATAATATAAGTAAAATAATAAAAATGGAAACAAGATCAATAGAAACTACTCCTACAAAGGATGATGGTTATAGACATGATGAGGATCCAGATTATGGCCCAAACGAAAAGTATCTTGTTAGTGGAAAAGAGTTTAAAAAGTTAACACAAAATGCTAAAAAACTCGGTGCTGAATTGCTAGATTATTCAAAACGAAAAAATAATAAATATATGGTTACTCTTAAAAGTGGAAAAAAAGTTCATTTTGGATCAACAAAATACGCTGATTATATTACTCATAAAGATGAAAATAGAAGGGATAAATATCTTGCAAGAGCAACAAAAATTAAGAATAAACAAGGAGAATTAACTTATACTAATCCAGAATCTGCTAACTATTGGTCAGTTAATTTACTTTGGCCAAAAAAATAATATAAATAATAAAAATAAAAGAATGAGTTTGCTTGATGTTAGTGTACCAAGTAAAGTTTTATCAGAAATTCCTGATAAATGTTTTTCTTTTTATTTTAATAATATTATTTATTACACACATGAAGGAAGAAATACTTTAGATGATTTTAATATTTATCTTGAATTAAATGCTAAAGTAAGATTAGAAATATACAATGATCTTTTTGGTGGTAAAAAAAAATTATCGAAATGTGAAAAAATGAATCATTCTAGAATGCTTTATATTGAAAATTTAAGAAGAAGACGTCACATTCATGAGTTTTATAAAAATTATATCGATAAAAATTTAGAAGAAAATAACGAGTTTATTGAATGGTTAAATAAAGAAATAGACAGAGTTGAAGAGCATGTTATTTGGCCTGAAGACTAAAAAAATAATATATTTAATAAGATAAAAAATGAGTTCAAATGATTCTAAAAACGAAATTACTCTTACAAGTAGATATTTTCTTGATGATAGCGATAAATTTAAAAATTTAGAAAAAGCAATAACAGAAGTATCTGTTAATTTATTTTATTTAGAAGAAGCAGTAAAAGAAATACAAGAAAAAGTAAATTTATTAGTAACTAAAAATGAAAAAATGGCTTAATAATAAAAAGGTTTTTTAAAAATGCATCGCAAAAAAATTTTAAATGGTGGAAAGAAGTTCTATATTCATCCTATTTTTAGTAATTATGCCGCTTCAAAAGACGGTGAAATTTTAAATGTAACAACTGGAAGAATTTAAAAAAAAAATTTGAATAATAATGGATACTATCATTTTAGAGTCAATGATAAAAAATTGATTAAACCAAAGAATTACCTTATACACAGGTTTGAATGGGAATGTGTTAAAGGTGTTATTCCAGAAGGATTTGTCATTGACCATTTTGATTCAGTTAAAACAAATAATAAAATGGAAAATTTACAATTGCTAACTTTAAAAGAAAATGCTCAAAAAGGTCGTAGTAAACCAATAAAATCATTTAATATTAAAAATAAACAAAAAAATTATGAAAGTATTACTTCTGCTTCACTTGAATTAGATATTTCCATTTCAATTATTTCTAATATTTGTAGAAAAGTAAAGTATTACAAAACAGTGATTTCCAAAAAAGATGGGGATAGATACACATTTGAATTTTTAGAAAAAAATATTTAAAGATTAAATTTTTATAATCAAAAATGCAGTTGTCCAGCTACGAAAATCTTACCAAAGACAATATTATCTTTAAAGAAGCCAAAGAATTTAAAGTCAAAGATAGTAAGATTAAATACAAGCGTATCCCAATTGAAATCAAACATTCGAATGGAAAGAAAGGACCGCTTGTAATCGAAACCCCATTTCTTCTTAGCTTTGGTGTTAGTGAAAAGAAAAATCAAGAAACAAAAAAGTTAGTAGGCTATAGTATCCCAGTATGTCTTTGGGCTAAAGATAGCGAACCAAATGTCAAAGAAAAAGCATTTTTTGAATTTATTAATAACTTAACATCTCTATCTCAACAATATTTAGAGAATGAATACGGTCCAGATTTAGCTTCGTCTCTAACCTCTCCGTTATATTACAAACAGGAAGAATACACTGATAAAAAAGGAAAGAAGAAAACAAGAAATGATCCCTCATCCGCACCAGTTTTTTATGCGAAACTTATTTACTCAGAAAAATCAAAGAAAATTTTATCTTTATTTAAGGGAAAGGGAGGTAAAGATTTAAATCCTTTTAAATATATTGATCAGTATTGTAATGTTAAATTGGCTCTGATAATTGAAGGAATCTTTATAAGTAAAACTGTGACATCTTTACAAATAAAAGTTCATGAGTGTTATGTCAAACCACTAAAACCTAGAGAGTCTTTACTAGCAATTGAAGAGGAAGATGAAGAGCAAAGCGATATTGAAGAGTTAACTGATCAAGTAGTTGAAGACTTAATTTTATCTGATAAAGAAGAAAACGAGTAAATAACTATTTTTAATACGAATTTCGTATTAAAAATCAACCAAATCCTTAGAACTAACCCATGAGTTAAATTTATCAGGATATCCACTCCATTTTACTAATGCCATTTTTTTCTTATTATCTCGTCTGATAATCTTTTCTATTCTAAATGTTTGTTGTTTTGTTTTTTGTAATTCTTGGTTGTAGAAAGAACCCTTAATTTCTTCTCCCATCAAATCAACAATTCTATACGTAACAGGTTTTGTAGGTAAAACTTTATCAATAACGAATATTTCTTCTGTCCAGTTTGGTGTGTAGCCTTTATCAAATACCTTCCTCTTATACTTAGAAATTCTAACTTTATCACCAACCGCAAACTTTGATTTACCCGGTTTCAAGTAAATAGATTCGCCATACAAATTAGACCAAACTTTACTTTCATTTTTCTTTTTACTTGCTTCAACAGGAGTCATTTTTATACTAGAATGTCTAGCGTTATTGTAATCATTAACTAGTTTATCTATCTTATCCCAGTAAATAGTGTTGTTATTAACTGTAAACATCTTCCACATTCTGTTTTTCATTGTTTTATTCCATCTTTCAACAACACTAGATTTTTCTTCGTTTTCAGTGTGATACAACTCAATACCCTTTCTTGTCAGAAAATCTCTGAAATGTTTGCTTATAAATTCGGAACCTTTATCAGTCCATAACATTTGAGGTTTACGTTTACTTTTGAATATGTCATCGAATGCTTTACTTACAGTTTCGGTTTTTTTATCTTTCAAACCTCTAATCCATCCATACTTGCTAAACACATCAATAACCATCAGCAGATATTTAATTCCTTTATTCCACCTACTAAACTTTTGCATTTCTACCAAATCAGCAGCCCAGATATCATCAATTCCGTTTGAGACTACTGATCTCTTTTGAAAGTTTCGTGTGATTGGTTTGTGAAGTTCGTCGGCTAATTGTTGAGACCAATCACTACTCAACGCCGCTTTACGTTTTTTGAATGTTTTACTTTCCCGCCAATCAGCAGGGGGGTTTTGGGGGGAGGCACTCCCCCCATTCCAAGTTTTTGTTTTGTATTAATCAAGAATCTAGCAGTTGAACCCCACTTTGGCATTTCTTCATGTGGTATCTCATCCAATGATTGTACCATCTCTCTATCGCAATCACCTTTGTTTCTTCCCATATCGTAACAAATATCGTGATAAGCTGCAATTTCATCGACTTTGTTATATGGTTTAACTTTCCACTCTGTCACTTTTCCGGTTTCAGGATTATAACTTAATTGTTTGTCTAGAGGATTGTAGGGACCCATATATTTATAAGAACCTGGAGTCCATCCTGCTTTTGGTTTTGGAAGTTTTCCAATCAATTTGTGAATATCAAAGACGCCCGCCCCTTCAGACGGGCTGATTAGTTTTTTGACTTTCGTTTTCTCTTTTTTCCACTTCCAGTTTGCAGGGGGGTTAAGGGGGGAGGCACTCCCCCCATTTTCACGTATCTAACTTTTTTATTTCCACAAACTGCGCATCTACAAAAGAATTGAGTTCTACCTCTTTTATCTTGTTGGTAACCACTTGGCTCTGTGCAAGGAGTTACTCTTTTATCTACAATACAATAAGTTTCTTTCATTTAATATAATGTTTAGATAAAAAATATGACTACCAGATCTAATTTTCTGAAAAGTGAACTTCAAAAGATATACAAAAACCTAAACATGAGTTATGAATACGCTGATTTTTCTAGATTGGAAAACGATAATAAATTTATAAAAGTATTTGAGTTGCTTATGGAAATAAGTGAGAAATCAAATACGCTTAACAAAGTTGTAAAAGGAAACTATCTATTCATATAATAAATGGAAGCCAAGTTCTTTTCTGAGATAGAGAAAAAGATGGATGTTAAAACAATCAAGGATTTCGAGAAAGAAGTAAGGACAAAAATATATAATGAGTTGGAGTCTCTTAGAAAGAAAAACGAAGATCTTTCTAGAGTGCTAATGGTTGGTGAAAGTCTGATGTGGAAAAAAATAGGAAATGAGGAATATTCTTGGTTGCGACTAAATAGTGATAAAAAGAAGAAACTTTATCGTCTTATTGATATTTACTCTAATTTCATAGATATATTTGATAGTGTTAAAGATTTGAATACAAAAGTTGAGAGGGTTAAATCACTAAGAAATGCCCCAGATGAAGATTAAAAAAAATAATATTTATTAAATATTATTTTTATCCTCCAAAGTATGACTTTATAAAATCGCTGTTATCATTATCAAAATGAGGGTTATGTATCACATCTAAAATACCTTTACCTTTTTGTCGCTCGACTAAATAATATAAACACCAATATCCACAGAGAACAGTACTGCGATTTTGTATTTCATCCATTGAGTACACAATAGGTTTTACAGATCCCGTGTGAAAATAGTCTAATACTTCGTTTGGCATTATCAGACCAAACGGATCAAAGTACTCAACTACATTGTTTATATTTCTATAACAAACCCAGTGTGTTCCAGGCCCTGTTATATCATCCAGATTAATTATTCCACATTCTTTTTTGATTTTGTTTGGTAATCCATCACGACTATATATTCCTCTGAAATGTTTAATACCAAGTCTTTTTACCCATTTCATGAGGTCAAAGTTGGATAGAGGTTTAATTACAAAATGGAGCCGAGAATGGGAATTGAGTTGAATGGGCTGTTTTTTCCTAATAGTAAACCCTTTCCTTTGGACTTTTTTTTTTTAACTCCCATTCCTATAGGGTTTTCCCATGTACCAATAAAAGGTGGAGAGCGATACGGATAACCTTTCCCATGTGAGGGTGGAACGTAAACATTTGCTGTATTAGATGATGCACGTCTATCAACCTGAAGTCCACCACCAAACATCTTAGATACTAAACTAATTGCCATTGGAATACCAATAGAAGCAAGTGTACCTAAAAATCCTCCTTCTATCTGTTTACGAGTTGGTTTGATAACCAGTCGTCCTCCAGTTTGATAAGCTTTGTTAATTTGATTTATTTGTGATTTGGTAAATTCCCTTACAATAGGTGGTAGCATTGGGAAAAACTCTGGGGGAATTGTGATTCCTTTTCCAAATATTTTATTTATTCCAAGTTCTCCAAGTGCAGTTGCAGCACCGGTTGCTAATGCGGGAACAGCTTTTGAAATTCCTTTTATTGCGAAAGGAAGAACTTTTGCTCCAAGAGATGCGAGTGATGAAAATAAGTTTCCGCCATGTTTTACAGATTTTCTAATTTGAGATTTACTTATCTTTATATCTGATCCTGTGCCATTTGCAATAGATTTTTTATTTTATCAATTTGTCTTTTTGTCAACATTAACTCATCAGAACCTTGAAGATGAGAATGTTTTAACCGAAGAGTTAGTGGCGATTGATTTATTATTGCGGAAGCCAGTTTTGACTTCTGTCCATCTGTAAGTTTTACTCCGTATTCTATCTAAGTAGTCATTTTTTATTATAATATTTATATTAAATTCAATCTCATCACTTAATCTTTTTTTATTTGTTTTGGGTTTATTATATTTTCACTCAGTTGGTGGTTAACATTAATAATTAGTTTGAATGTTCTAGGTGTGATATTACATCAAAGTTTTCTTCTAGAAGGCTATTGTTTTTAATCACGAGATTATTGTGTGATATTACATCATAGTTTTCTTCTAGAAGGTTATTGTTTTTAATCACGAGATTATCGTGTGATTTTTTTCAACCAATCAAATTTCTTCACAACATTTTATTCGTCAAGTATATAATTCTGAGACAATTTATCGTGAAGCACAAAATTCTGAGACAATTTATCGTGAAGCACAAAATTCTGTGAAAGTTGAACAGATCGTATACAATTTTGATTATGCCTCCCTCTTTAAAAACGTTGGAAAATCGCAGGGATGGATGTATCAAGAAAATTGAGGAATTGAAAGCGACAGCCTTTGGTATTGGTGGTGTAAATCTGGGAAATTTGCAGTTTAATTCTAGTGGATTTTTCACTGGCCTCGTTGATATGTCTAAAGAAGATATCAATGCATTTTTATCGCTTTTTCCACAATAACCAAGAGTGTTGGAAATTGCGCGGCAAGCGGCCAATGAAGAAAAAAGACGAAGAAAATATGAAGTTCACATTGAAAAATGCACGAAGGAACAAGAAATTAAAATGAAACAGTTCAATATGGATCAGAAAAAAAAGAAACGAAAGAAAACGAAACGTCTTCAGCAGATGAAAGCTGCTCCTGTTCCTGCTTTAGAGGAAGGTTCATCTCAAGAAATGGAATAAACAATTTAACTCTTGGTACTATTTTGATGTTTTACCATTAACATTATATTCAGTATTCGATTTTTAACTTTTTTATTTAATTCGCTTATGTATTTGAACTTTTTTAATATTACTTGGTGGATATATAATTTAGTTTAAGCTCTAAGCAATAGTTTTCCATCTTGTTGTGATATTTCTGCTATTCTTTCATGTAAGACTAATGCGTAAATATTATAATCAGCGTTTGGATTAGCAGTTAATTCGTAATGAAATGCTAGTTTTGTAACTCCATCTTTGATATCCATTTTTTGTTTTGTTAGGTCAAAATAAATAAAAGGAAATAAAGTTTTAAAATTAGTTCTATTAAGTAATGTTCCACCTTGATAATCATTATTTGCATAGACGTATGACATTACATTTCTAAAAACTCTTGACATATCTGTAGAAGGTTTAAAGTGAATATCTGGGTATTCGTTTCCATTTGCAACTTCCAGGTAACATCTTGATATATTAGCATTATTTGGTAGATTAAAAGTATCGTATAAAAATGGATTTGCTGTTTGTGCATCGATTCTTGCTGTATCAATTCCAAAAACAAAAACATGACGTGGTTTTGATATTGCATTTGTAATTCTTAAATGACCTGTCTGTTGCTGTGTATTATTTGATCTTTCAACTACTTCATTCAAATATGTCCATTTGTAAGGTTTAAGACAATTTGACATGAACAACTTTAGTCCTTCTTCATTAAACGTAAGTTTTGGAATAAAAAGTTGTAGTCTTGTTATAATAACTCTACAATCATCAGCTCCTTGAAAAATTAAATTTGCATCTTTTTCAATTTCGATATTTAGTTCGATTTTTGTATTAGGAAGTAGTTTATCTTCCAATGCTTCAAAGAAAGAATATCTATTAAGAGGAATTTCACAGTTTACTGTGGCTGATTCACCTAATAGTAATTTTCTTTGATGAAAACCTTTATTATAAGTTGCTTGAGCAGGCCTTTCCTCTGCAGCTGTTGATGTATCAAGAAAATAAAATTCGTTTGTAGCAACACTCTGGGCATATGAAGGATTATATTCGAGTAAATTTTTAATATTTACAACATGATTCGCATAATTACAACTATAGACTTCTCGTCCATTTGCTAGGATACTTAATTTTTCTATAAAGGAGTTACTACCATTTACAATTCCATTATGGTCAGCAACCGCTATATTTCCTCCATCTGCCAGCTTATTTACTTTAAAATCCATTGATAATCGTGCGTTATACCAATCAAAAGGAGTGGATTCTCCTGTATTATCAGCTACAAATCTAAGACCTGATTTAGTTTGGTGAGCGTTATTTGCTGGAGCCGCATCTAAAGTCTGTTCCAGGTCATAAACAACATCCTCATATCTATCTAAATATTTTGGATTTCTAAAAGACTTCATTTTATTTTAATAATTATATAATTTTCTCTTACGTGTTGAACCTCCACTAAGAAGGTTATTCAACATTTGATCTATCTCTTGTTGAGTTATTGTTTCGACATTTTTATTAAAAGTAACTTTTTTTGCAGGGGGGTTTCGGGGGGGTGCATCCCTCCCTTTTGTTAACATTTGCACTATCTTATCACCAGCCTTTTTGCCAACATGTTCACCGGTTTTTGTTGCGGCTGCTGTCACAGCTTTTTCAACTCCCTTTTTAGCGGCTTTTTTCATTGTCTTTCCAAATATTTTTTTACCAAACGATTTAAACACATCTGTTATTCCTTCTCCATAAATATGTTGTCTTGTATATCGCCCCAATTCAGGGTCAAGTTTCTTTTTATACTCTGATTGTCGCATCATTTTTATCTAATGTTTATATTTCTTTCAAGGGAGGGGTTATAGGGGAACCGTAGGTTCACCTATTTTACATGGAGTGAAGTATCAAAGTCATAAACCAATCTATACCGTTGAAATTTACTGGTCTTCCAAGTGAGTCTGTCACATAGATTTTCATTTCATCAATGTGAAATGAAGATACAGGACAATACAATGGTCTTTTAGGTTCAAACGTAAATGGATAAGACCTTGTAAGATTATCAGTTGGTATCACAGCTATGGTATTTGTATTTATTCCATTTACAATGCTATCAGTTATTGCGGTTGTGTTGATATTCAACACATCAATCGAATTTGTGATATTTGGTAGTTTTGATCCATACTCTGTTTTATTAATAAGTTTCTTTTCAAAACCAATTAGGTCTCCAAATTCTGTTCCTCTCAAATCAAGTTGATAATCACCTTCAAGTGATACTAACACACGATAGGTGGATAGTATAAAAGTTAGATTGATTGAATACTTTTTTTTTCCTTTAGAATCTGTTGTGTGCTGAGACTTTTGAGCCATATATTGATGAATGTAATTATTGATATCTGAGTAGGAATACATTCCATCTACAAAAGTAATTGTTTGCCAGTTGGTTCCATCGTGAGTGTATTTGATTTTATTGTTTCCATAATCACTTCTAATGTTGTACCAAGAATAAGTCATGGACAACCGATCAAGAGCAAGTTGATGTTTCTTTTCAGGGTCGAGTTTCAAAGAAGGATTAAATTTGATAGTAAAATCACCAGGTCTGCTTGTTCCTCTTTTTTGTCTGTTTATCGAAGAAATGTGAATAGCTCGTTCTTCCATTTTATCTAATGAATAGATATTTATAGGTGAACCTACGGTTCCCCTATTACCCCTCCCTTAAAAGGAATTATTACTTATAGTAAAATCATGGGTTCACCTATTTTTAGTAAGTCATTTAGTTGTTTTTTTGAGATTACTTTCATTTGGTTGAGAAGATGCGCGATTTGAGAAAACTCATTTATCACACCATTATTCCCAGCTAGAATTGATCCACCTAGTAGTTCAAGTCTGTCTAGAAGTTGATGTGGGTTGTTAAAGTAAACAATCCCAGAGCCAGATTTTTTTTTGTAAACCTTAAGATTAATTAAACTTGATGCAAATATGCTTAATGTGTTATATTTATTTATAAAATTTAATGTTTTTTCATGTGGATTTTTACTTATTGGTTTAGCTATAGCATAGCCGTTTGGGTCACGTACAAAAATTGCAGTATTTTTTATTGCCTTACTAGTATCTTCTAAATCTTCGTTAACATTTTCGATTACTTTATCAATAGTAGAAACATCCTCTTCAAAATACTCAGAAGGGAGTTTGTGGTATTCATTAACTTTGAGTATATCTTGTGCTTCTTTACTCATTAAATTTCTATCGAGGTCTTCA
This sequence comes from Porites cylindrica, assembly GCA_964035525.1. Classification (NCBI taxonomy): domain Eukaryota; kingdom Metazoa; phylum Cnidaria; class Anthozoa; order Scleractinia; family Poritidae; genus Porites; species Porites cylindrica. The sequence goes on along the minus strand of OZ037777.1, from coordinate 1,953,182 downwards.
GGTGTAAATTTTGCTATTTTTGGTCCTTTCTCTGATGTAGAGGGTAAATCTCCGTCATCATCTTCTTTAGGCGGCTCTTCAATCGCCTCAAAACCAGGTAATTGAGCCATATCCCATTTTTTTACTTGGTCAAGTTTATCAAATCCTTCAGTTATAGCCATCCTGTTTTGATTAAGACCTTGTGTAAGAGCAAGTTGATTTTTTTTAAGTTGTGCTATAGTTGCGTTTTGCTGCTCATCGATACTTTTTTTAATGCTATCTTGAGATTTAATAAGTGGTTTAAATGTCTCTTTAAATCCCTCTCTCATATCTTGTTTTGCCATTTTGTTGTTTTTATAACATCTCTCGCCTGTCGTACCAAATCGTCGGCTTCGATTTTATTTCTCGCAAATTTTTTAGCTTCTTCTATATCCATTTTTATTTATTGATTAAATAAAATGGAACCCCTGCTTGCTACAAAAATTATTTAATCATTAAATAAAATGGAAATTCCAAACTATGATAGTACCGATGACATTGATAAAAAATATAAACAGTTATTTCCTTTTATGCCAGCGGATACGTTTCGAATGTTAATCTGTGGAAACAGTGGAAGTGGAAAAACTAATTTGTTATTTCATATGTTAATCAAACCACTGTTGCATTACGATGAGATTTATCTTTACGCACGTAATCTAGAACAGGATAAGTATCAAAAGTTAATTAAAAAAATGAGGGAGTTGAGTAGTAAAATTGGATATGAAATACTTCATGTGAGTAACGACGAAATAACCCCGGTTACAGAAATGGATTACGAAGACAATCAAAAACTTGTAATATTTGATGATTACGTCTGTGATAAAAACCAGAGGCGACTTATTGATTATTTTATTCAAGGACGACATAAGAATTGCTCTGTAATCTACCTCAGTCAATCATTTTACAAAACTCCAAAGGATATTCTGTTGAATTGTTCTCACTATTGTGTGTATGAATTTCCATCATCAAGGGAAGCAAACAGAATATCATCTGAATTAGGAGTTGACAAAGAAACATATAAAGGAGCAACAAAAAAACCATTTACCTTTCTTTACGTTGATAAACCAAGAAAAGTAATAGCAAAAAATTTCACAAGTAATCTATCCTAACAATAAAAAAAATGGGAATATTTAACGAACAATCTTTTGATCATCCTTTTGCTAAAGGTATTCCTGGTGCTCCAGGGGTTGGATTTAGTTTGACCGCAAATGGTGATTATGATATGAATCAAAAAAAACTTACAAATGTCGCAGCACCCACTGATAATAATGATTCTGCTACAAAAAAATACGTAGATGATAAATCTAAAGATCCACACTCTTCAACTCAATTAAATGTTGATTCAAATATAGATATGAAGGACCAATTTCGTATTCTTAACCTCAAACATCCGGTTGACGCAGATGAGCCGGCTACAAAACAATACGCAGACAGCAAATTTCTTGACAGAAATGGTTCACGAACAATGATTGGTAATCTAAGCATGAATAATAATAAAATAATTAAAATTGGCACACCAACAGATAACGAAGACGCTGCAAACAAAAAGTATGTGGATGATAAATCCAGTGTATCACTCACGACAACAAGGCTAACAGTTGATTCAAACATTGATATGAAGGATACATACCGAATTACAAATCTTAAAACACCACTAGACCTTAAAGATCCAGCCACAAAAGATTACGTAGACAACACATTTCTTGACAGAGATGGATCCTACCCAATGAAAGGTAATCTCAATATGGGTAATAATCGAATATTTAATCTACCAGCTCCAAATGGAGGTAATCAACCAACACCATTAGATTTTACAGATTTAAAGTATGTTGCCCGTGATGGTTCATCTACAATGACTAATAATCTAAACATGGATAATAAAAAAATAATTAACCTTAGGCCACCAACATCAGACACTGATGGCGCAAACAAAAAGTATGTTGATGATAATGTTGGAGGTATAGATTTAAGTGATTATTTAGAAAAAGATGGAACTGTAACTATGACTGGGAACCTTAATGTTGGTAATAATAAAATAATAAATCTTAGTGACCCCACCACAGACCAAGAAGCTGCTAATCGTGGATGGGTTCGTAAACAAATAGAAAGGCTTGATCATCATTCTGGAGATGGAACAAGTGGTGTATTCACAATAACAGAACCAGCTGCACCAACAACCATGTATCTTCAATATATCTCAGGATCATCCTTTGATGATTTTGTTTTTACTACATCATCACCTGGTCAACCCCTTGTAGAGTGGACACCAACTGCTAACACATACATTAACAAAATAGAATTCCAATTTGGTTCGCGAAATGTAAATGTTGACTTTTTGTGGTTTATTCCAAGAGATGACACTCATTCCAATTCTGTCTTTTGGGTAAGTGGAAATCGCACTGGCACTTGGTCATTAAATATTCACAAGTCTTGGAACTACAATATGTCAGGAGTAAAACTACGAACTCATAACAACTCCAATCACTCTGCTATTACTTGTAGGGTATTTACTGATTTACCCAAAGCAATAACCAAACCACTTAACAGAATAGAAATCAACACACCTGATATTGTAATAAGTGGGGTTGTAAAATCAGACATCAACCTTGATGGTAATAAAATAAAGAATCTTGGGGCTCCAACCCAAGACAATGAAGCGGCAACCAAAAATTACGTTGACAAACTAGTTCATCACACTGCAGTTCAACCAAGCCATTATAAAGATGAGTTTAGTTATCGCATGACAAGTGGGTCTCAATGGACTGATGAAATAGTAGGTACAAGTAGTTTTATTATTGATAAGATAGATGACTTACCACCAAACCAAGGAAACTTTCATGACTATAACCACAAAGTAATTTTCATGACTATAAATAAAAATTCTCAGGGTAGTTATAAGTATGAAATGGGAATCAATTTTTACAGATTAAAAGGAGGAAATTATAATTACACATTATGTTTGGAAATACTCAACAAGAATCATACCCTTTGGGATAAAACTCAAATAAGTGTTGGCAAAGGAACTTCAAGAGGAATATCAATTGGAAATGTTTCTATAAGGAAATTATTTCATAAATATACTGATTCAAAAGGAAAAAAAAATGATATGTACTACCATAGAATAATAGTTAATTTTAGGAAGTTATATTCTAATATTAGAGCATTTCTTCACATTCTTGTTAATATTCCACTGGAAAAAATATATTCACAATCTTTATTTCCACGTAACTTTTCAGGAGTTTATATGATTGCTTATGGTATTTTAGGTTCGTTTAGCAATATCGATCCAGATAAAGTTTACGACTATCACACCGCATTTGATATCAAACCAACAGAAGTGGTGTTTAATGTTGATATAAATGCAAATCAAAAAGAAATTAAAAATATCAAACTTGACCGACAAAATGATAATAGCGCAGCAACAGTTGCATTAGTAAAAGAATTAGCTCCTTTTACTAAAAATGCTTTGTACAGATTATACTTTAGTGAGGTCTATGACTTTTCTAATGCGGATAGTTATGGAATAAATATAGGTTCATCAGGAGTTATTATTAATTCTGTAAAGCCTAATATTACACTGCCACCAAATAAAGACCTAGATGAAATAAAAAAAGATGGTTTAAATGTTAATGGTTACGATGTTACTTTTTCTCCTACACATTCTTCGAAATCTACTTTATGTATTGTTTTTTCTCATTGGAGAAATAGGAGTTTTACCCTAACTAAATATTTATCAACAAACAATAATATTTTAGTAAAATTAAATTATGATAAAACAAACAATAAAGTAACTTTAACTGTCAATAGAGAAACTCAAAATTTTACGATGCTAAGTGAATTTAATGGAAAAATAATTGTTTTATGGCTAACAGAAAATTTTGATGCAGATGTCACAAAAGTTAAAATAAGTAACTATAGCGGAACATTAACTATACCAGCCGTTCACTACAATGTTAATCAACGTTGGAAGTTTACAACTGAAGATGGAGTGTTAAATAAATTAATGTACTCTCCAAACTTTTACGACGACGACTCTGAGCAATATCACAAAGTAATTCTTCAAGAAAAGTTAAACGGAAGTTACATAATTTAAATAGGTGTAACCAAGGAAGGGGTAATATAAACAAAAGAATAAAATGAAGGATATCTTTGAATTTAATCACATTGATAAATCTCTGTCAGAATCAGACGTTAAAACCCTCAAAGACTTTTATAAACACTACCACAAAAAATACTGGTGTTTTAAGAAATCGTATAATAGTTATAAATTTCTTGATGATGTTTTTACAATCTCTGGTATATGTTTGGTTGCGATAGGAACTATTTCTGGTGGAATAAGCCTAAACCCTGTTGTTCTTGGAGTAGTAAATGGAGCTGGATTAATAGTGACAGGAATAGGAAAGAAAAATAATTATAAGAGAAAAATTGAAATGACAAGGATTGCATTCACTACTTATGAAAAAGTACTCGTTGAACTGCGGTCAGCTCTTCGGGGAGATGAGTGGAACAAAGAAGAGTTTGTTGATCGCATGAAGTTGATAGATGAAATGATAATCGACCAAACACCTATAGCAGATAGGTTTGTTAGTAGGTATGAAAAAAAGTTTGGTCTAAGTAAACAGTGATTTTAATATCATTTTAATATTAAAATCTATCCAGTTTTGAGTGATTTATAACTATCCCACCAATTTTCATAATTATCTAAAGTTTGTGGCGAAATCTTAAGATAAATTAGTTTGCTCGCTTTGCTCGATTCACCCCCCATCTCATACAAAAGTTTTTTAATTAAATATTCAATACTTATCATTCTCTTTCTGTTGTATTCTTTGTTTAGTATTTCCATGATGTGATTGTCTATTTCCATTAACTTAATATAAGGTTCGTTTTTTTGTTCATTTGTTAGGTTTATTCTTTTAGAAATTTTATTAACCTTTTTTTCATAGTAATACTTACGTTGATATACACTCTTTTTTCGATAAAATAATCTTTCATGATCTTTATTATCATAAAAGCCTAATACATGACCGTTTGCTACTCCACATTCATCACAAATTTTATAACCGTAATCAATGGTAAAAGATGTACTGTTTTCACAATTACTACATTTAGCTTTTAAATTTGATTCATCTGAGGAATTAATACTATAATCACCCAATATTCCAAGATATTTCTTTATTTGGTCTTCTGTATATGACATTTATTATTAAATTTTATTAAATTCACTTATCTTAAAGCTTTTGTTTTTACCTTACCCAAAAGAACCTCACGTTTATCATCTTCATTACTTAGAGCTACTTTGTTAACTTCTTTTGAATATATATCATGATTTTCACTTCTTATTATATTCATTTTTCTCATTTCTTTTTTACCCGAAAATAAACATTGAACATAGTCATCAAAATCTAATTTCTTTTTCACAACATTTTTCTTAATTCCTTTACACTTTCTTACCTTTTTATCCTCTTCTATTCTAAAACTGTAAAGTTTTGGTCGTAATCCAACAAAACAAGTTATTTGTTTTCCTGCTACTTCATCTTTAAACATCCCAATTACTTTTTTGTTAACTCCTGTCAATATCCCAGATTCATGATTGGGAGGATAATCAGAAGTGTCAAACTTTTTTTTTATATCACGAGATATATCCTTATAAAAATCGTCTGTGTAAATATGGTACATTAATGAGTCTGTATCTGTAAACAATAACTCAGCTTTATTTTTGTATTTCTTTCTTATGTAGTTATAATGAAAATCAAACATCAATGTTTTTGACAAATCAAGAATTGCTTGACCAACATATACTGGTTTGTCAAAATAAACCTCGGTTTTTTTCATATGAACAGCTATAAGATTTTTATCAAATATCGTAGCCCTATCAAAGTTTGGACGACTTGTTAGTTTAGCAGCTTTCTTACGATTATCAACGAGTTCTATATTTTGTCTTTTTCGTATATTTTCTATTGTTTTTCCGAACACAGAGTTATTCATCAGTTTGAAAAAGTCTTTCTCAAAACTGTTAGCTGCTGTTTTTCTATGTTCTGTGTTCTTTCGTATATATGGTTCCATCCAAGGTCCTTGGTTAAAAGATATTCCTCTATGAACCGCAGTTATTCTCATTCCCATTTCAAGATATTGTCTAAGATTACGATAATGAACAACATAGTTTTTTCTTGGTTTAAAATGACAAATTAGTTTTTCAACGCCATTAACAATCATCCTCTCAGGTGCTAGAGGATAGTCATTATGTGTTTCCCATAGTTTTGAAGGATATTCCAAATCGACTTCAAATATATATCCTTTTCTTCACGATTTGACATACTATGATTTGTTTTTTCTAAAATTTCCATTAGTGACTCTTTTGTAAGGTTTCTCATCCATTTAAATCCATGTGTTGGAAGATTTTGAAACATTGCCCAACCATAAAGATTATTCGCATCTAGATATTGAATAAAGGAGGTCTCCTCATCAGGATTATAAGTTTTCATGTATTTGTTATTCGCTTCTGCGTATCTTTTCGATATATGTGTTATTCCACCACGAATACCTTTTTCAATCATCATTAACATATCATAATCATGTAGTAACTGTAATTCCTGCCCTGTTTCTTTGAGACAAGCATCCCAAGCTAAACCTGGAGATGTGTAATAATGCGCTGGATCTAACTTGTAATGTTTTAGACAAGTTTTTCTAATGTTTTCAAATACATCTGCCAAAAGCAGGACATCAGACTTTAGGTAAAGATTGTGATAATCTCTTAATGATTTACATTTAAAAGTATTCCACACGTTTATTGCGTGTTGGTAATCATCTTCGGTTATGTCTTCGTCATTTAGTTTCGAATAAAATTCTTCTTTTGGAGGTAATTGTGTTTCAGACAGTTTTTCAAGCGATGAAACATAATCATAAGGATAAACTCCCTTCCGAGTAAGAAGATCTACATTTTTCTTAAATTCTCGTTTTGTATCATGAAAATCATCCGGTTGTAAATTTGAAACAAGATTAGCAAGTGATGTTTGAAGAAACTTAAACGAATCTATGAAACGAATTTCAAAATATAAAGACATCATTTGACCAGTTTTTTTACACCTGTACTCATCAACTTTAATCTTTTTAGAAAAGGATATGTATTTTTCCTCTGTTGAAGGAATACAATTTAAATCTCCTGGTAAACTTGCCAGTTGTTTTATAAACAAATGAGCATCATAACCTTGAAGATTATGAAATCTAACTGGAAGAACTAAAGGTTTCCTGCAATTAAGATTACAACTGTTATGAGCAGCACCTCGGTACTTACCTGTAAAATGACAATGATCTCTAACTTTGTGTTCCAATAATTCTTTGTTACAAATATGACAAAATTCCGCTTTGTTAAATGATTTTTGTTCGTCTTTGGATAGTATAAGAGGTTTTGGTTTACGATAAAAATCATTATAAATACCTCTTGTTGCTTCTGTTAGTTTTTCTACGAATATTTTTGCTATATCTTCATCTTCTTCTGTTTTCGAATAAACAATTGGTTTGATTTTTTTATCAACCACACCTTTAAAAAAATACAAAATCCTGATGGTTCGTGTTTTTGGTAATTGTAATTATAAGAGTCTTCTGGATTAGGACAGCAAGTATTCATTGGTTTGGTAAAACACTCAAAATCCGCATAAGCTACAAAAGGAATAGGAAGTTGTTTGTGATGATTTTTGAAATGTAAAATCGATCCTGATTTTGGCATTTTCACAGAAACTGTCTCGTTATTCGAACAATATAAAATATGTTTTTGTAATAATTCTTCTTTTGTAAAATGAGTAAAACATCTCTTACAAATATGAATTGGCTCATATGTTCTATAAGTGATTTGTGACCGAAAAAGACGAGAAAAGTTTCTAATCAGAGAATAATGATATTTTCCATTCTCTTCATAAAGAAATAAATCTATTGATTTTTGAGGGTCACGTAACGCCATCCGGAGAGGATAAAACTTATTGTCGTGAGTAACTGAAAATACATTTATACCTGGTAAATCTGGATTAATAGTTTCAAATTTGGTAATGTCTCTGATTTTAACTGGAAAAGTAAATCCCTTTGGAATATTAAGCTCATGCTCATATTGTTCTAAATCTTTCAAACGACAATCATTCTTTTCTCTTGGATGAAGATAACGAAGTATAGACCACAAAAAACATTTAGAATCTTTATTTCGAATACTAACAATTGCTTTTTTTCTCATAATCCAATCTGGAAGAGGAATATAAGAAGAACCTTTCATTGGAATAAATTTAACAGTATGAATTTCAAGTTGAATAACTTCTTTAAAATACCACCCACTACCATTTTGTTGATAAATATTAATCTTTTCTGTGATGTTACTGATAATTTTTTTAAGTAAATCTTTTACATCAGTTGATTTGAGATTAATATAAGTATCTGAATGAAAATATGCTTTGTCCTGAATTTTAATTATATGTTTATCATCGAATTCCTCTTTTTCCATCATACAAACCAAAACAAACTTTACTTTGATATTTCGATGATTTCTAATAAAATCTTTAAGAATAGTTATTTTATTTCCAAAAAACTCTAAGGGAGTAATACCAGGTTCTCCCTTTATTATATGTTTTTTTAGCAAATTCATCTAAAGCTGATTTTTCTTTTACAACTCCTTGATTATGCTCCTTAATAGCTCTCTCAAGAGCCTCACGAAAATAAGGAGGGGTATCTTTTGGGATTTCTTTATTTTTAATACATTCTTGAAAATACTCATCAAATGATTTTATCTTTTTGGGTTTTAATTTCTTTTTCCATTCTTTTTTGATATTAACACCTTTTTTTTATTTTTTCATTGAGTTTATCTACTTTTCTAATATCACGAATTATTTTTTCTTTTTCAGTTAATTCTTTATAATTTTCCCTTATTATTTGTTTTTTCTGGTTTAATATTTTTTTTAATTCAGCCAAAGATAAACTCTTGTAATCTTTATCAGTTATAAGCGATTTTTCAACCATTTCCCTTTATAATCTTATTATATTAATTTCTTTAAGCCATTTTATTTTTCTGATTCAATTTTAGATTACAGCTTTTACCAGAAAATAGTTGATATCAGTGCTTAATCAGCTAATGACGTAATTAATCAGAAAAAAAAAGTCAATGATAGAAAATAACCAGAAAAAAGTACAAGACGTAAGACACAAATTAATTGAACAATGACAGAAGATAAACTCAGAAATTAATTTAAAAAAGTACAAAAATTTGTTAGTCTAAATTCCGTCATTGAAATTTTGGGGGGGATGATGGAAATAATTGAATAATGACAGGGAAAAAGTACCAAGTGAGTGAGTACCATGGCATCATTATATAACTACTGGCTTAATTCTTATACCATATCATACCATAGCAAGTACCAGTACTTGGTGGATTATCCCCAAAAATTATTGTTAAAGCCTATACAAACTGCTGAGAGGCCATCATTGGGGAGTAGCAGACTGATGCTACAAAGACGATAGTGATGCAAACAAAACTAGCCATAGGCTTTATATACAAATGTGTAAGCCAACATCTCTACACATGTATCTCACTTTTTGTCCCCACTTTGCTGTAACTGCATGGCTGCAACTTGGACCTGGCTGTGGCATACAAAGTAGTCTACGAGAATTTGCCTACATTTGAGTTTGAATAATAATGACAAACTGTGCACTTTTAACAAGTGACTCACTTTCACAATGCATCTATCTTACATTCCCTGTTTTATAGTTTTAGGATAATCCATTGACTGTCCTGGAATTTCAGCAATTTTAATGAACACAGTCGAGTAAAGATTGTCTTTAAGAATAAAACTCTTATCACCTTTCCAATAAGATTGTGCAATTTAGTTAAAGCTGATCATCACAGGGTCATCAAGACTAAAGAAGGCACAATAATACATTAGGGACTTTAAGCAAATTGCTACAGGGACCTCTACTATGATGGTCGTGGATCAGAGTCCTGAAGAGAGTATGTCACTGTTGCTCGTCAAATTTCAACTTTATGCAAGTGGCACCCAAAAGTCACTACAGGGCTTCTTGCTCATTTGGTTTTGTTGTTAGTAAAACGCAGGGAAGACTGAATTACTGCCCAGTGAACTAGAAGTGTTAAATACTTTCTTGATTAAGAGTAAAACAATATGATAGGTTTTAAACCAGTGAAAAATAGGGGAAAAGTAGAATTTTATACTCATGTAGAATCGACTATGCCATCACATTTTGTGCTTCGGCTGAAGGTCATTTTCTGGACATCATGCACACGGTGTCCTTTTTGGACTTTATACTCCCAGTTGCCATAGTAGTGATCACTGTAGCCATTTCACTAATTTGGTATTATTGGCATCTTGCCCATGAGGGGCAGTTATTTGGTACTGGTCTGTCTGACAAGTATTTATCAACCTCTCTGGTTATTTTCCCAGCTGCTCTTTCTTTGCCTCTTTGACATGCAAGCTTCACAAAAGGCGTCAAGAACAGCATTGATGTTTCTCAACTTTGACCTCTCTGAGCATAGTGGCCTGATGTACCTGGGTGGTGGATCACTGCCCCCCTCTTCATTGTCTTCACTCTCCTGGATAGGCTTGTGTAGGTCTAATAAAGCCTTTGTTTTGGCTTTGTCATCCGGAGAAAGGTGTGCCTTGTCCAACACGTCTGTGCGATTCGTCAATTTCTGAACACCAAAAAAACATATTTAGTCACAGTGGCATGACTACTGTGATAAACATTTAATTAACATTTACTTTGTTCTTCAGCAACCGTTTAGTCTGGCAAAATAGTCACCCTGACTATTTTGAATCTTTAGATTTGGTTCTTGCTCTCTACTCTGAGCAATTTACACTACAATGAAACCTTGCATATAAATGGGAAGGACACTGTTAACATTAAAAATGTCAAAGGGGGGTAGGGTGTGGCACTCGTGCATTCTATAACAATCATTAATTATGTATGCATAAGACAAACATGCAAAACATGTGTTGTTTCCTTAAAAAATGAAAGACCCTTGTGCCCTTAACCTGAAAGATCCAGGTACCCAGGATAAATGTGTTTGAACAAACTAAGACTTCCTTGTCACCCAAGAGCAACAGTAATGCAACAGGGGCCACCAGGCACTGCCAAAGCACATCTCTGTTACAGGACAGGCTAAATAAATCACTAAGTGGATGACTTAAACTACACATTAGAAATATTTGCACTGCAAGCATTAACAAAATAATGTACATGTATTTTACCTACCTTTTTAGCTCTCAAATTGGCATCTTGTCCAAACTCTGTGTTCTTCAGGTTTTCCATTTTGCCACCTTACCACGTCTGGGGGCTACTTCTCTGACTCCAGTACTTAAAAATGGCCCCTAGCAAAAGGAAAGCATGTTAAATGTGCAGGTCTCTAGGAAAGGAATTAAGAGTGCTTCTTGGTGTTGCTAAAAGAATTGTTGGTTTCCTCCTGCTTTTGGTGTGGGTATTATTTAGTGGCTTTTGAATCTTTTGTATTTATGTCATTAGGAGATTGCACTTGTCGGCAACACCAAGAAACTACAGTGGAACCCCGTTAATACGGTCATCAATGGGCCAAAAAATTTTTGCCATATTAATGGCGTGGCGGTATTAATGAGGTTTTTTTTAACAAGAAAACGTATGGTGGTTTTTGCCAGGCTGCCAAAAAAAGTGGCTGTAATAACAAGGTGACTGTATTACCGAGGTGAGCGTAATGCGGGGTTTCACTGGACCAAATTCAAGAAACTTAGAAAAGTGTACAACTTACCTTTTTTCTCTGTTTTGGGCCATTTCTTTTACCCAAAATTCCCCTCACTTCATTAACCAAAATAACCTCAATGTTTTAGTTCTCCGCATCATTATACCTCAAAGAAATAAAGACCAAAAGAAAATGTCAAATATTTATATCAAAATACTAATACATGTATATGTATATTATTGTAACAGCCTGGTTCTAAAAAAACTAGAGAGCTTAAAATGAGGCAGTTTTCTGGTAGTGCATTACAAAGACAAATATTTAAAAAATGAAGGTTGCTTTTATCATCGAATAAAGCCCTTATCCAAGTGCTTGACGCACAATACAGAATTAAAGTGTAACAATATAAAAACACTATATAACCGTCTAGTTGATCTCCTTGTGGCATTTTCAAAAATTGAAAGTATCATTGACACAAGCACCATTTTGTCCACTCAAAGAAGGATAAATAGAATTGCTACTTCCCACTCAAAGATGGGCATCTTACTTGAGTCAACGAAGGTTGCTTTGTCATCAAATAAAGCCGTTACATATTTCCTTGTGTTCGAAGCTTAACGACAAATTGAAGTGTAAGGAAATTATATTCCGGAATAATATTCTTGTTTATCTCCTGGTGACTGTTGCAACATTTGAAATATCATTGACACAAGCACTACTTTGTCCACTCAAAGATGGATAAATAGAATTGCAACTTCCCACTCAAAGATGGGCGTCTTACTTGTGTCAATGAAGGTTGCTTTGTCATCAAATAAAGCCGTTACATATTTCCTTGTGTTCGAAGCTTAACGACAAATTGAAGTGTAAGGAAATTATATTCCTGAATAATATTCTTGTTTATCTCCTGGTGACTGTTGCAACAGTCATCAAATAAAGCTGTTATTCTTGTGTTCAAAGGTTAATGACAAATTGGAGTGTAAGGAAATGATATCCCTCTATAATGTTGTGACTTTTAGAACCTTTCTGCACCATCATATTAAACTTGTCATTGCGAACATACACAAAGAGAAAAGGTTCCTTTTAACCCTACAAGTCTCGTAACAAGTGCTACATTTATTTCAATTTTGAACAATTCCTATTGGTCCCTGCAAATTGTATATGTCGTTTTAAATCTAGTAAGGAAATGCACATTGTATGCAAAAAATTAATATGAACATTAAATATTATTTTCGTACAGGTTTATCCTTGTGATAAACATCTACATTCTCAGAAATTGGAGAGGAAATGTTTTGTACATTTCAGTGTCAAGGAATTTTTATAAAATATTTTTCTGTCATTGATATTTGATTCCGTACTCCGTTCCGGGATTCCGTTTCCTCATTCGAGATTCCTATTTTACGGCTGCCATCTTCGCCATTAAAATGTGCATTAGCATACAGAAAAATTCTTTTTCGGTGAAGCAGCAACTATGTCTTTATTGCAAAAGAAATCAGACAAACACGTGCTTTACGGGTAGATGTTATCAAAGAAACTACAGGCAACATACAAAGGTCAGACCTCTAGGGAGCAACTCGCTGTCGCATGAAACATGTAAGCTTATGTAAGCTCACATGCGAAACGATTTTTATGATCGACACCCAAAGCTATTACATAGACTTAAATATGCTTCTATATATTTAAACAAGATTCAGAATGTAATTACGAAACAACAAGGATCCACGGTTTAAAATAGGCGTTCTTTCTTCTCAATGATTGTTGAAACACTCAGTGTGCATTCGAGTCGCCAAGAGGTCCAAGAGTGAACACTGAACTCCTTCGTCACCGCTTCCATGGGATTTGGCGTTTCATTTAAATAGTTTTTCGAACTATTATTCCTCCCTGCAGTCTATCTCCGCAATCTATCACACTCTCCTCGCTCATCTTCACAAAAAAAAACGGCCCTGCATGTACAAACCACCAAAATGGAAGGCGAACCGACAGCGAAGAATATTCAAAAGGGCGCGCGATTCAAAATTCAACGTGAAAGCGAGGCACGCATGCTCATAAGACCAGAGCGAGGCAAAATGCGTGCAAGCGTGTTAAAAAATCATTTATAATTTATTTTGCTGTTTCTAAATTGTTTCAAATTACGCTTCAATGTTTGGAGCGTTAATAATTTTAATAACACATCTTTGAATCTCTTAGAAAAGAAAGACACAGGAAATCATCTATCACTTTTCCAGTATTTACGACGTGTAGTTTAGCGCAGGCGATTATCTCTGTTCTTTCGGACATTTTAGGTCAACGTAATGATTCCTCATCTTGCCTGAAGCGTAATCAGTACAGTTAAAACAAATTTTATTATATGAGAAACGAGGGATTGATCATGAAAACCAGCAAATTTCAGTACAAAACCGCTTGCGGAAACGCAATGGAAACGCGCTGACACGTTTAAGTCAACGGAAGCGCTGCGGAAACACGAAACAATGCCTCCATTTTCAGCTTACACGTTTCCCGTCGTATCCGTCCTGCGGAAACGTGACGGAATTTTGAACCATCAGGTTTCCGCAACATTTCCGAATTGCGGAAACACCTTATTTCACCCTGTGAAATCTTTGAATTCTTAAGCCCTTTTTCAATTTTGACTTCTATAGAATATAATCTTCCTGAAATTTCTTTTAATCCTTCTTCTAAAACTTTTATAAGTTCTTTCTTAAAATTATTATCATCATTAAGAAAATAAATATCATTATATGAACTAGTTAAAGAATCATTACCATTTGAACTCATTTTATTATATATATTTTTTTATTCTTTTAAATATTTTTTTTAGGCCAAAGTAAATTAACGGACCAGAAGTTAGCTGATTCTGGATTATTATAAGTTAACTCTCCTTGTTTATTCTTAATCTTTGTAGCTCGAGCAAGATATTTATCTCTTATTTCTTTGTCTTTGTGAGTAAGATAATCAGCATATTTTGTCGATCCAAAATGAACTTTTTTTCCACTTTTAAGAGTAACCATGTATTTGTTATTTTTTCGTGTTGAATAATCAAGCGATTCAGCACCAAGTTTTTTAGCATTTCTGGTTAGTTTTTCAAACTCTTTTCCACTAACAAGATACTTATCATTTGGGACATAATCAGAGTCTAAATCCTCTTTTGTAGGAGTAGTTTCTCTTGATCTTGGTTCCATTTTTTATTATTTGTTTATACTAGTCCTATTTCTTTTTCAAACTTTATAATAAAAAAACTCATAACAAAAAATGTTATGAGTTTAAATTTAACAATCAAAATCAAAATCAAAATCAAAATCATCAGTACATTTCAAATATTCATTGTCTTCGTAATTTATTTTAAACTTACTAAAAAATAATTCAAAATCATAATAAATATTTTCAAAACCAGGAAAAGGATTAACAAAATTTTGATAGTATCTTCTTCGATAATTAATAATTCTTATAAAATCATTTAAAATTTTTTTAAACTCAACTAAGTTTAAAATATCATAACTTTTAATCTCAAAATTTCTTAAATCTTTAAAATTACTTGTATTTATCTCATAATAAAATTTTTCAATTAATTTTTTTAATTCATCAACTTTTGGATTATTAAATAAACCACAAGTTGCTTCTTTAATATTATCAATGAAATATTTTATTTTATCATTGACACGTAAAACAAATAAATATTCTTTCTTAAAATTCTTTGCGTAAACTGGAATAACCTTGCTAATCATTGTGTTTTATTATTATATTAATTTCTTTAAATCAATTTATTTTCCACTTCAACCTAAGTAAAACAGGTTTAACCAGAAAATAGTTGATAACAGTGCTTAAGAGCGAATGCACAGAAAAATCGAGCAAAATCGGCAAATCGTGGCCGCAGCTCAAAACCTAACCTACCCTCATTTTCAGTTTGTAATAAGGTTTTAATGAGATTATAACATTGCTGAGGTTTTAATTTCAAAATGCGGCCGAGTTTGGGAATTATTTGAGATTTTCGATTTCAACGGTCTGCGGGCCTAAAATTAGCCGCCGAACAAGGGAAAATAGCCCAGTGACAGAATTGAGCTAACTTTCACAAACGAGCGAATATATTGGCAATCTTCCACTTAAATCTCAAAAAACAGATATCTAACAATTTTTGAACGGCACATTTTTTAGATTTAGAGAATAAAATATCGACGAACGAGCATAATTTCGAAACGTAATTTGCATAATGCTTACAAGTGCAACAATTTACCGCTAAAACCAAAATCGAATTTTCTATATGGGGGAATTCTCCAAATCACCCCAAATCGGGGTTACTACCCAATGAGATATAGCACTTCAACATTATCTGAAAGTTAGTCTGGTGTTCTTGCGAACGCTTGTAAAATAGATTGATTATTTTGAGGTTATTTTGTCCCAAACAACCGCTAATTGACCCCAGGGTCAATTGACACGTGCACGTCACCTTAGTCTTATGCGTCGATTTGAGCGCGTTAAAAGAGAGAAACTAACAAGATTCTTTTTATATGCACCTGTTTTAATGAAATGCATGCAATCTTCAAAAGGAGAGGCCGTTCAATGGGTAATTTCTGTTCTTGAGATCCTGCAGATTGCAGCATGGCGTCTGCGAGCGGACCTGAGTCTAGGTCTGTTTTTCTGTGACTGCGAAATCAGAATAACATCAAGGAATAATTCTCCCTCGAATCTTCGTATTATAAAGTGAATCAGCTTTGGAGTGCCTTACCAGAGATAAAAAGAGGGCCGAATAGGAAAACATTCTAGCGCAATTTGGATCCTTTGTGAAACGCAGGGTATTACTGAGCGAAAGCTGAGTAAACAAACCTGGGGAAGTAGGTTACCGTTGATTGCGTGAGTAGCCAGTAAACGATAGTCTCCAGCGAAAGATAGGATTCGCAAAAATCTTGCTGATGTATATTTAACAGTTTGTTACTATAAATTTACACCTGGTTTGTCTAAAACTTTAAACAATGCATATCTGTCCAAGAGTATAAGAATGTTTCGAAAGATCCACCCCTAAATAACCATGGCTACTTCTTTTTCCCCATCACCGATATGCACTTTCTTCCCACTGTCTTTTGCATGAGGCTTGTATCCTTTTAAACTGTTATCGACACATAAAACTGGTGGTTTAAGGCCTGGTTTAAGAACTTGGCTGACTTAAAAAACCGTCGCGAACATACGCTATTATTGTTGGACTTTGCAAGCTTTAAGCCCAAAATGATGGTGCAATCTCGAGAAATTTGCCCGGGTCTAAGACAGGGAACGGGTACTAAGAAAGGGACGGTCTCATAGCAACCCGTGGACAATCTGGGCATGCTTGCCTTCTGTCGCAGGGGTAACCGTTACGGCCAGGTACGCCGCCCCCACCTGCGAGGATTGCATATGGCTCCACCATTTGACTCGCTTTTTCCACATCATGACCTTCAATTATACGGGCCTACATCGTTGCCACCTTCCCAGAAGTCTCATCGTCGCACCGTCAGACCATGAGAATCTCTATCATTCCATAAATGCACCATTGACTTTTCCTTGTTCAGCTTCCAGTAAACCGATACCCCGAAGAAAAAATAGCTTTACAACGACTCTATCCAGGCCAAAACTCCTGATAGGAACAAACAGGGGCACCCAACGTGAATATAGTTCAAAACCACTTAAACATAGCATTGTTAAACGTATTTTAGAATTTAACAGTTGATAAAGGTATATATTTATCCCCTAAAAATTTTTCATCTGTTCGGATTTCCTAGCTGAAAGTCTAGTGATCCGAAAATTAGAGGGATCAAAACTTACCTTTTCGAAAATTTCAGCCAGAAAAAAGGCTCCCGAAAATTCTAGGTGACCTTTTTAGGGTAAAAGCAGGTAAAAACGGGCAATTATACCATTTTTTAGATGTTCGAAAATCTTAGGAGATGCAGGCAAACAAGAAATTTTACAACAAATGTGCCGAACAGGAAAATATATTTACTGTATCCCGAAAGCTTTGGTTTCCCGTGCACTTATTTTTTGCAGGAGACAATCGATAATTGCCTCGTCACGCAATCAGAGGTGAGTAACTAATTAAAAGTCATTGATACCGTCGCCGCTTAGCAAATACACTACGTGCTGCAAAGGATCCAAATTGCCTGTTTGGACCACTTTTTATCTCAGGTAAGGCACTGCAAAGCTGATTCATTTACGAAGGTTCGAGCGAGAATTATTTTATGATGCTATTTCGCAGTCACGGGAAAACACACCTAGACTCAGGTCCGCTCGCAGACGCCATGCTACAATCTACAAGGTCTCAAGAACAGAAATTACCCATTGAACGGCCTCTCCTTTTGAAGACTGCATGCATCTCATTAAAACAGGTACATATAAAAAGAATCTTGTTAGTTTCTCCCTTTTAACGCGCTCAAATCGACGCATAAAACTAAGGTGACGTGCACGTGTCAATTGACCCTGGGGTCAATTAGCGGTTGTTTGGGGCAAAATAACCTCAAAATAATCAATCTATTTTACAAGCGTTCGCAAGAACACCAGACTAACTTTCAGATAATGTTGAAGTACTATATCTCATTGGGTAGTAACTGGGATTTGGGGTGATTTGGAGAATTCCCCCATATAGAAAACTCGATTTTGGTTTTGGCGGTAAATTGTTGTGTTTGTAAGCATTATGCAGATTACGTTTCAAAATTGAAATCGAAAATCTCAAATAATTCCCAAACTCGGCCGCACTTTGAAATTTAAACCTCAGCAGTGTTATAAACTCATTAAAACCTTATTACAGACTGAAAATGAGGGTAGGTTAGGTTTGGAGCTGTGGCCACGGTTTGCTCGATTTTTCTGTACATTCGCTCTTAATCAGCTAATGACGTAATTAATCAGAAAAAAAAGTCAATGATAGAAAATAACCAGAAAAAAGTCTATGACGTAAGACAGAAATTAATTGAACAATGATAGAAGATAAAGTCAGAAATGTTTTGAAAAAAGTACAAAAATTTGTTAGTCTAAATTCCGTCATTGAAATTTGGGGTCGAATGAGGGAAATAATTGAAAAATGACAGGGGAAAAGTACCAAGTGAGTGAGTACTAAGGAATCATTATATAACTACTGACATTACACAACAGTTAAAAACAACCCAAGTTCCAGCAAAGAAAGGTATTTAAGGCCGGGGTCTTAACAACTGAAAAATAAGTTGAATCAGTTAACTGGTCTATCGTAAAGTCCTAAAAGCTGTACACGGAGGAGAAGTCTTTAGAAATGGAGTTGTTTCGTTGCGTTTTTATAGTAAGTGTGTAGCAGATTTTTTTTTTGCTTCTTTTGACATTTTTCAAGTAGGCTAAACTTTGAAATTGCTTAAACTAAACGGTTTCGGTTGCATTCAATTTCTCCGTTGGTTTTACCTTTGGTTTCTTTGAAGCTCAGCTGCTTAATTTTTGCTTAAGGATATACTTGCATGCTTTTAGAGGATACCTTTTGCTGTTATTCATGATTGGTAATTCTGAACAGATACTTTTGAAAAACTCTCAACAGATAAAATATGCGTTTTAATGTCCTTTCTGTTTTCGCAGTCCCTTGTGGCGTTGTTGTCCGCTTTGAAGGTCCAATCCAAAAGCCTTAGTTACGCCGGCGAGCACTGCAAAACGGGCGACAACTATTTGCGGATAGACTGCTCTTCGACCAAGACCTCTCTTAATGATAGCTCACAATGTGATGCTAGAGCCGATAAATCAACTAAAGGTGAGTGAAAAGTGAAAACTATTTTAGAAATAGATCTAATTAGTCTCAGTTCAGCGAAGGAGCAAAGAAAGCAATCAAGAGAATAAACGTGAGTATAATTGAGTATATGCGTTCCAGCACAAAAGCGATAACACAGTGAATATGGAAATTTATCATTTATTTCAAATTTCAATTTAAAAGAAAATGTTTGATATTACCTGCAAATAGCTACGAGCTAATCGAGACTGGTAACAAAAAGTAAACGGAAAGAATTTTGTTCGTAAAAATCACGACAAGTTGCTATAAGTAATAAAGTTACACTGTGGGTATTCATAAGATAATTTTGATATATTGTTAAAACTAAAAATTCTTTTTTAGGATAACAACAAGGTAAATTAAAATCTTTTAAAACAAATGGCGAGAAGAAACTTACAAGGTTTAAATGTCTCTCTTATAATTGATAATTACGCTAATTTATATTGATTTACTTTTTGAAGAATGGTGGATGGGTCGATATATGCGTGTTTTTTTATTTTTATTTTTATATTTTATTTATTTATTTTTATTTCATTTGTTATTCCAAAGTACAACAATTACATTAATTTTATTATTATCACAAAGCATACAGGCACAAACGGACTACACACCTAAGCACACATGCAATTCCACAATCACACACAAGGTATGCCTACTGTTATATTACAAGTGCTATTCAAGAAAGAAGAAACTAAACATTTTAGTAAAAGAAGAAAATTAACTAGATTACAAAGTCCATTTGTCTATTAATTTTTGTAAACTCTTATTCTTAGTGCAAATATATTTTTCTATTTCATATTTACTGTTTACTCTAACTATAAAACTGTTTATGGTTGGGAGTACTTCATTCCGAATGCAACTCCATAAATATATTTTCCCTATAAGTATAAGATTCCCCTTTGCAAAAAGAGTGCGAGTTGTCTGTCCTGAACAACTTTGAGTTGGTACAAAGTATAGAATTGAGTACTTTAAATTGAAAGGCTTTGACGGTTCAAACGCGACAGAATGGGGCAAGAGAAATGCCTTTCTGAGATCGTCATTAGATAGATGAAAATCCAACTTCAGTTTTTTGTGCATAATTTGGGAGACAAGCCTTCTTTTTGATCAAAAAAGGATAATAATCTTTTGATTTCTTTTTTGCTATGTCGAAAACGCCGTCATGGATTTTAAAGGAAGGTATTGCATTAAAGGTACTTGAATCCGAGTGATTAAGAACTTTTAAGTTGTTTGGTATTGAATGTTTCATAATAGTCCATTCAAGGAAGTTTGTCTTTTTAACATTTTCTGCGATCTGTTCGTAGGATTCGTTCCTTTTTGCTGAGATAAAAAAGTAAGTCTCCTATTTCGCTGATACCAATGTCGTAATATTTCTTTGTAGAAAAAGGGCTTGTCGTCTTTTCTTAAGTCTCGATTATTCCAAATTACATAATGCTAATGCCTTATTAAGAGCATTATCTTCCCCAGTCGGAGTTCCGACCACCATTTAGGTAGTTCTAAATAAAAGGTAGAAGTAATTTGAAGATCCTTAACATTATAATTGCATTTAAAAAGATCAAAGATCGACCAAACCGTTTCACCAATGTCGCGTTTTTTTTACATATTAACCAGTTTGATTATGGTGCATTATAGAAGGAAGTACATCTTTAATTTTCTTGGCAATTACTTTTGATATTATCTTAGCGTCAGCATTGATAAGTGATATGGGCCTCCAATTTTCTATTAATGTACGATCTTTGCCTTTCTTTTCTAATATATAGATTTAGCCAGGGCTAAAATCGAAGCTCCCATTAATAAATTTATAATTTAAATCAAACAATAAACTTGTGATCCACAAATCAGTTAAGTTAAGGGCACATTCATGTGACTTTTGAGGGAAAGGCTAAGTTATTTCTTACATCGAGTTGATAGCCTTATATGTACACCCAAAAAATAGCAAACATCTTCGATCACATTCAAGAGCCATAATGGCTCTTGATCACAGTAGATTAGGCCTCGAAAACAAATTCTTGGAAAACAAATCAGGCCGAATTTTTTTGCGTTCGATAGGTTTACTTTACAAATTCTTGCCAGTGAAATCTGGGGGTGTGTAAACCAACCTTTTATACTCTTTATACACTACATTACATCTGAGGTGAAACAGTACTATTTATCATACAGACCTCGGACAGAATGCGGCATTTCACAATTTCTCAAGACAAATTGCACTTAGTCGATATTCAGGACGATCAATCGTGGGCTTTTAGCGAAACCGTTCAAAAAAATTGCAAAATCACCCATAGGGCCAGCCGGTTCTCATTTCTAGTGCGAGCTGTCAGTGTGGTCGAGTGTTTGAATGAACTTTAATAGAGTTACGCTTCAACATAATAACGAATTTATTATTTTTATTTTTTGTTATTTAATGGTTTCAGTTATAACGATGTGTAATCTTATAAAGCGTTTGATACGCGCGACATTTTTGAGTACTCACTCAAGCAAGCAAGCGATGCTCATGAACGATGAAAACAAACGGCACGTACGAGCGATTAAAATTGCAAGGGAGACTACTAACAATCAATAAAAGAAATATAATTCGGTGAAACATTTACAGAGACAACAATTTTCATTCACGAAGACAGGTATTAAAGTGTCTCTAAAAGTCCTGAGTCTTTAAGCTTAAGTTAATTATGTTTTACTTTAAGCCGGCCTCCCGGTGTTTGCTTTTTTCAAAGATGAACTCCTCGAAGCAAGAAAATCGCTCAAAGGTTTCTTTCTACAGCCATATTTATAACTAAATATTCTTCGGAACGTTTTCTTTCTATTTCCGTTGAGAAAATATATCTGAAGGTCTTTTAAAGTTCTGTAAGCTTATATCAAACCTGACACTAGGTCAGATCATCGACTCAAATCTTACAAACGTGCATAAACTTGCCGCATAAACTGTGCTCGACTTTATGAAATTAGATATAACAAAAACAAACATCAAATATAATAATTACTCAGGCTTGCCATTCGAGATTCAGTTCCTGAATGCTATCAAGGAAGGCCACAGTTGCTTGAGACTTTTAGACCCTGTTACGCATTAAGCAAAGTGAAAAACGAAAACGATGCCATCCGAAATCGGATTACCGAATTTTGACAAGCGACGCATTTCTCAACCAAAAACTGAATAAACAAACCAGTCATGAATAATAGAAGACTCTTGATAGCAGCTGTATTTCATTTTGTACATCCAGTCGAAAAAGGCAGTTAAAAACATCACAAGTTGACACAAAATTCTGTCAGCTTCAGCTGTCTAAGTAAACAACTTTCAAGATGCTGCATAAATTTTCCGCATAAACTCACCTGTCAAATTTTGACCAATCAGAGCATAAAAATTGGACGTAGAGCGTGACCAACTCGTGACCAATTTTCGCGTCCGAGGTCAGTTTGAAATCAAAATCTTTATAGTGCGAGGGCATAATGACATAAACACAACATATTTCATATGAATTATTACAAAAAATAAACTTGAGCCTGCGATCATTTGAAACGGGCTGAAACTGGTTATTTGTCAGCGGATAACTTCAAAAAATACTCGACCTCGATGGTAGGTACGTGGTGTAAGCATCATATAGTGGTTCCCCGTTAGTTACTAGAAGGAGTGTACATATTCCTACATAATACTACATAGACCTACATATCCCTACATAGCCCTACACAGCCCTACATAGCCATACATAACCATACATAGCCCTACATAACCATACATAGCCATACACAGCCATACACAGCCCTACATAGCCATACATAGCCCTACATAGCCATACACAGCCATACACAGCTATACATAGCCCTACATAGCCATACATAACCCTACATAACCATTCATAGCCATACATAGCCCTACACAGCCATACACAGCCATACACAGCCCTACATAGCCATACATAGCCCTACATAGCCATACATAGCCATACACAGCCATACACAGGCATACACAGCCATACATAGCCCTACATAGCCCTACATAGCCATACATAGTCACACATAGCCATACATAGCCCTACACAGCCATACACAGCCATACACAGCCATACATAGCCCTACATAGCGATACATAGCCCTACATAGCCATACATAGCCATACTAGCCCTACATAGCCCTACATAGCCCTACATAGCCAAACATAGCCATACACAGCCATAGATAGCCATACACAGCCATACATAGCCCTACATAGCCATAGATAGCCCTAAATAGCCATACATAGCCCTACAGAGCCATACATAGCCCTACATAGCCATACACAGCCATACACAGCCATACACAGCCATACATAGCCCTACATAGCCATACATAACCCTACATAACCATACATAGCCATACATAGCCCTACACAGCCATACACAGCCATACACAGCCCTACATAGCCATACATAGCCCTATATAGCCATACATAGCCATACACAGCCATACACAGGCATACACAGCCATACATAGCCTTACATAGCCCTACATAGCCATACATAGCCATACAAAGCCATACACAGGCATACACAGCCATACATAGCCATACATAGCCCTACACAGCCATACACAGCCATACACAGCCATACATAGCCCTACATAGCCATACATAGCAATACATACCCATACATAGCCCTACAAAGCCCTACATAGCCCTACATAACCATACATAGACCTACATAGCCATACATAGCCCTACATAACCATACATAGCCCTACATAGCCCTACCAGCCATAAATAACCCTACATAGCCATACATAGCCCTACATAGCCATACATAGCCCTACATAGCCATACACAGCCATACACAGCCATACATAGCCCTACATAGCCATACATAACCCTACACAGCCATACACAGCCATACATAGCCCTACATAGCCACATATAACTCTACATAACCATACACAGCCATACACAGCCATACACAGCCCTACATAGCCATACATAGCCCTACATAGCCATACATAGCCATACACAGCCATACACAGGCATACACAGCCATACATAGCCCTACATAGCCCTACATAGCCATACATAGTCATACATAGCCATACATAGCCCTACACAGCCATACACAGCCATACACAGCCATACATAGCCCTACATAGCCATACATAGCCCTACATAGCCATACATAGCCATACTAGCCCTACATAGCCCTACATAGCCCTACATAGCCAAACATAGCCATACACAGCAATAGATAGCCATACACAGCCATACATAGCCCTACATAGCCATACATAGCCCTACATAGCCATACATAGCCCTACAGAGCCATACATAGCCCTACATAGCCATACACAGCCATACACAGCCATACACAGCCATACATAGCCCTACATAGCCATATATAACCCTACATAACCATACATAGCCATACATAGCCCTACACAGCCATACACAGCCATACACAGCCCTACATAGCCATACATAGCCCTATATAGCCATACATAGCCATACACAGCCATACACAGGCATACACAGCCATACATAGCCTTACATAGCCCTACATAGCCATACATAGCCATACAAAGCCATACACAGGCATACACAGCCATACATAGCCCTACATAGCCCTACATAGCCATACATAGCCATACATAGCCCTACACAGCCATACACAGCCATATACAGCCATACATATCCCTATATAGCCATACATAGCCCTACATAGCCATACATAGCCATACATAGCCATACATAGCCCTACACAGCCCTACATAGCCCTACATAACCATACATAGCCCTACATAGCCCTACACAGCCATACAAAGCCCTACATAGCCATAAATACCCCTACATAGCCCTACATAGCCATACATAACCATACATAGCCCTACATAGCCATACACAGCCATACACAGCCCTGCATAGCCATACATAGCCCTACATAGCCATACATAGCCATACACAGCCATACACAGGCATACACAGCCATACATAGCCCTACATAGCCCTACATATCCAACCATAGCCCTACACAGCCATACACAGCCATACATAGCCCTACACAGCCCTACATAGCCCTACATAACCATACATAGCCCTACATAGCCCTACACAGCCATACATAGCCCTACATAGCCATACATAGCCCTACATAGACTTACATAGGCATACATAACCATACATAGCCCTACATAGCCATACACAGCCATACACAGCCCTGCATAGCCATACATAGCCCTACATAGCCATACATAGCCATACACAGCCATACACAGGCATACACAGCCATACATAGCCCTACATAGCCC
>OZ037777.1:1887500-1925000 GCA_964035525.1 Porites cylindrica | reverse complement strand
CATAGCCCTACATAGCCATACATAGCCATACATAGCCATACATAGCCCTACACAGCCCTACATAGCCCTACATAACCATACATAGCCCTACATAGCCCTACACAGCCATACATAGCCCTACATAGCCATACATACCCCTACATAGCCCTACATAGCCATACATAACCATACATAGCCCTACATAGCCATACACAGCCATACACAGCCCTGCATAGCCATACATAGCCCTACATAGCCATACATAGCCATACACAGCCATACACAGGCATACACAGCCATACATAGCCCTACATAGCCCTACATATCAATACATAGCCCTACACAGCCATACACAGCCATACATAGCCCTACACAGCCCTACATAGCCCTACATAACCATACATAGCCCTACATAGCCCTACACAGCCATACATAGCCCTACATAGCCATACATAGCCCTACATAGACTTACATAGGCATACATAACCATATATAGCCCTACATAGCCATACACAGCCATACACAGCCCTGCATAGCCATACATAGCCCTACATAGCCATACATAGCCATACACAGCCATACACAGGCATACACAGCCATACATAGCCCTACATAGCCCTACATAGCCCTACATAGCCATACATAGCCCTACACAGCCATACACAGCCATACATAGCCCTACACAGCCCTACATAGCCCTAGATAACTATACATAGCCCTACATAGCCCTACACAGCCATACATAGCCCTACATAGCCATACATAGCCCTACATAGCCCTACATAGCCATACACAGCCATACATAGCCCTACATAGCCATACACAGCCCTACATAACCATACATAGCCCTACATAGCCCTACACAGCCATAGATAGCCCTACATAGCCATAAATAGCCCTACATAGCCCTACATAGCCATACATAACCATACATAGCCCTACATAGCCATACACAGCCATACACAGCCCTGCATAGCCATACATAGCCCTACACAGCAATACACAGCCATACATAGCCCTACACTGCCCTACATAGCCTTACATAACCATACATAGCCCTACATAGCCCTACACAGCCATACATAGCCCTACATAGCCATACATAGCCCTACATAGCCCTACATAGCCATACACAGCCATACATAGCCCTACACAGCCCTACATAGTTCTACATAACCATACATAGCCCTACATAGCCCTACACAGGCATACATAGCCCTACATAGCCATACTTAGCCCTACATAGCCCTACATAGCCATACATAACCATTCATAGCCTTACATAGCCATACACAGCCATACACAGCCCTGCATAGCCATACATAGCCCTACATAGCCATACATAGCCATACACAGCCATACACAGGTATACACAGCCATACATAGCCCTACTAGCCCTACATACCCATACATAGCCCTACATAGCCATACATAGCCCTACACAGCCCTACATAGCCCTACTTAACCATACATAGCCCTACATAGCCCTACACAGCCATACATAGCCCTACATAGCCATACATAGCCCTACATAGCCCTACATAGCGATACATAACCATACAAGCCCTACATAGCCTACACAGCCATACACAGCCCTGCATAGCCATACATAGCCCTACATAGCCATACATAGGCCATACACAGCCATACACAGGCATACACAGCCATACATAGCCTTACATAGCCCTACATAGCCATACATAGCCCTACATAGCCATACATAGCACTACACAGCCATACACAGCCATACATAGCCCTACACAGCCCTACATAGCCCTACATAACCATACATAGCCCTACATAGCCCTACACAGCCATACATAGCCCTACATAGCCATACATAGCCCTACACAGCCATACATAGCCCTACATAGCCATACACAGCCCTACATAGCCCTACATAGCCCCACACAGCCCTACAGAGCCCTACATAGCCCTACATAACCATACATAGCCCTTCATAGCCCTACATAGCCATACATAGCCCTACATAGCCATAGAGAGCCCTACACAGCCCTACTTAGCCCTACATGGCCATACATAGCTTTACATAGCTCTACATAGCCATACATAGCCCTACATAGCCATACATAGCCATATATAGCCATACACAGCCATACACAGCCCTACATAGCCATACATAGCCCTACATAGCCGTACATAGCCATACCCAGCCACACCCAGCCATACACAGCCATAAATAGCCCTACATAGCCATACATAGCACTACATAGCGATACATAGCCATACATAGCCATACATAGCCCTACACAGCCATACACAGCCCTACACAGCCCTACATAGCCCTACATAACCATACATAGCCGTACATAGCCCTACATAGCCTACATAGCCCTACATAGCCGTACATAGCCATACATAGCCATACATAGCCCTACACAGCCATACACAGCCCTACACAGCCCTACATAGCCCTACATAACCATACATAGCCGTACATAGCCCTACATAGCCTACATAGCCCTACATAGCCCTACATAGCCATACATAGCCATACATAGCGCTACATAGCCCTACATAGCCATAAATAGCCATACACAGCCATACACAGCCCTACTTATAGCCATACAGAGCCCTACATAGCCATACATAGCCCTACATAGCCATACATAGCCATACACAGCCATACTTAGCCATACACAGCCATACATAGCGCTACATAGCCTTACATAGCCCTATATAGTTATACATAGCCATACATAGCCATACATAGCCGTACACAGCCATACACAGCCATACATAGCCCTACATAGCCATACACAGCCATACATAGCCATACACACCCATACATAGCCCGACATAGCCATACATAGCCTTACATAGCCATACATAGCCCTACATAGCCGTACATAGCCCTACACAGTCATACACAGCCATACACAGCCATACACAGCCATACATAGCCCTACATAGCCATACATAGCCCTACATAACCATACATAGCCATACATAGCCCTACACAGCCATACACAGCCTTTCACAGCCATACATAGCCCTACATAGCCATACATAGCCCTACATAACCATACATAGCCCTACATAGCCATACACAGCCCTACACAGCCCTACATAGCCCTACATAGCCATACATAGTCCTACATAGCCATACATAGCCCTTCATAGCCCTACATAGCGATACTTAGCCCTACATAGCCATACACAGCCATACATAGTTATACACAGCCATACACAGCCATACATAGCCCTACATATATATATCGAACACAAGTAGCTGGAGACAGATGTACCTCGGAAATTTGCGGGTTTTTACTCCCGCTCGAATTATAGATGGCAGTAATAAGACCACCACATTAGGTCTCAGGCATGGTACAGGCATCAAAATGTTAAGACTAGCTTTTACCATTTCACTTCTAATTTATCCGAAAATGGGCTAGGTTAAGGGATTCATTAGAATGAAGAGTTTGGAAATATTTCAGCCACTTTTTCTCTGAGATTGATAGGACATCCTCTCTCGTACGTAACCCTACATACCCCGACAGATTCCAGGTATTAAGAAATTCAGTACATACTGGGAGATTTTAATTTTAATTTTCTTTCAAATCCCTTAGAGGTTCGCACTACCCATCTATTGGACTTCATGGTTGAATATTAATTGGCACAATTCATCAAAGAACCTGCAGAGTTAATCCCAAATCGTATACTCGTATTGATGTATTTATTACATGTACTCCCTGGGGGTGACACTCTCATAAAAGTGAAGGGGATGCTCATCGTTTCCCTTAGTGATGTAAATTGCCGATTTTGGTGTCACCTAAAGTTATTTTCGACACTATATTTGCTGATGGCTGTGCATAAATAAATTCCGTGACACTGACCTGTAGATGTCTGTTTTAGTAGGGGAATCCACACCCTCGCTGGTCTCCTTAGGGGTTAGTAATTTAATTTTCCCACACCCCACATAGTGATACACATCATCAGATCTTGATCGCTAAAACGTCGCATAATTGTGGACACCAATGGATGTGACTAAATAAAGCAACTAGTGATTCCACACCTCGCTGTGAAATAGACCCTTCGTTGTTCATTCTATTCTTCACCTTTTTCATGAAGGGACAAGTCCGCAAAGTCCGCTATAAAGTGCGCCTTTGAATTAGTTAAATCAGTCACTAGGTTCGAAAGTGATTTCTTGTAAACTAACCAAGATGTAGCTTCTCAAAGAAACGAAATTTTAAGAAATCTTATGGCGAAATTTTAAATTTTATTTCGGGGGGGGGGGAAACTTACCCGCAACCATACAAACATGACATATCACTTTAAAATTTGGCAGTCTTGCTAACTTTGAGGGTTCTTTCTAGTAGTATTGACAGATTTTATCGTTACTGGTCCATGTCAAAAGTGGAAAAACCGTTGAAAGGGCTATCCACACACGTTCCACCCGGGATGCGAACTTTGATAAATATAAGAAACATTCTCTGCGTGGTACAACCGGAATAGAAAAAGTGGCTGGAGGGAGTTGTGTCCGGCTGTTTTCGCTGTAATATAAATGGGCCCATGTCTCTAGCCTCCACTGTAGACGATCTTAGGTGTTTCGTCACTTGTTCCTCGGGCAGGAACGCATGACGAACCCCTAAAAACGTTTTCGGGGAGGCTACTCTATCTGAGGCTGAGGGGGTTATTTTTACTAACTCGGAATTTAGAGGCGTGTGCCGCCAGGGGTTCTTTCTGTAACGTTTGGGTTACGATTACTCGTGACTCGTTGAAATGGAAGACGGGTTGTAGATAGTTATTTATAAAATTCGCATTTGTCGACAGTCGAACCGCATACTTTACTATTTGGGGTGGCAGAAAAACAAATCCAGACTTGCTTTATTTATCAGGTGCTCCCAACCAGTGTTTTCGGCTAACTTCCTTCCCTAGGATATAATTTGGGCGGCATGGTTTCTCACACGATTATTCTTGAGTTCAGATGGTAGGGAAGGGAACAGAGCGGGAAAAACGGCGAGAATGAACGCCCAAAAGTGGCTTCATTAACCAACTCGGCTTTAAAAAGTTGCTTTATTATTGGTTTATTCAACAATCTAACTACTAAGTTGTAAAATAATCCTTAAAAAAATCCGTTTGCCTATGGATCGATCCTGAGTGACAAAATATTGCCACAATCGTGCTACAGTTTCACAAAATATATCAACGTTTCTTCTTTGAAACGTCCGCTATAACGTCAGAAACATCCTCAGGAAAATTAAGGCATGGGCCCCAAAATGATTTAGTCAAAAAAAGATGGGGGTGGTCTATCTCTGACACTTAAGCACTAGGAAGATGAGACTTTGCCAGATACATGTGTGGTTTCTGTCAATTTGGTGTTTTGCAATCATACAAATGTTGTCACGTGACTCCATACTGTCAGAAACCAATAAAAAATCTTTCAACAAAAATGGCAACACTTGTTGTTGTGAGTTATAACACCGAACTGGTTTTGGTATTATTTACTGTTTTGTTGGTAAATTAACTTACTACTTGCTGAAAATGACAAAATTTTAATTAATGTCCAGACTCAAACAAGCACCCACCTCGAATAAGCACCTAGAGCGTATAATTGAATATGGGCCTTTTTCGATAGGCCTTTTTACTACTCCTTGTTTTCTCTGCAAAAGTTTGAATAAGTATTGCTTTCAGCTTTTCTTGGGGGTGATTGTTGCTCTCTCAAGAAAGTATTACCATACATGTGCAAAACTTTGGAGGGAAAACAAAGAGTATGGTTGTATTTTTGAAATTGGCCTATTGATACATTGACACAGCGCTATGTGTGGCCATATGTAAAACAGTGGGCCAGTTATTTAAACGGCGTTTAGGTAGAGTTTTAAGAAAATGCGTTTTATGCCATTTTTCGTTTGGTGAACGCTTTTATGTAAACACCCTTTATTGTGACAGTCTCAGTAGCGCATATAACGTGGACAAGAAAAGCATTTGTCTTTAAAGAATCCACTAGAGATTTGGTAGGTCCAAAGATCTCCTAAACCGCTGCCAAAGTTGGACTTCGTTTAAATAACCGACCCAATGTGTCCAAGTTTCCAGGGCCGTGTATGATAATAAAAGATTGCACTTGGCTGTTTGGCTGTAAATGAGTTGATGAGTGCAGCTGTTTAGGGCTGCACAGACAATAGGTATGTTAAAGTGCCAAAACTTCCACCAAATCAGTTATAAATACGTCCCAAGCTTAACTAGCTCCTGAGCAGGTAAATTCTGTTTGTGGTTTCAGGACTGTACAACCGCAGGTCTTTGTATTTTCCTTATGTAATCGTTATTACTTTTACTATGACATAAGAGAACATATAATTTTAAACGTTTGGAAAAAGAACTATTAGATAAAAGAAGTAAAAAAAAACCAAGGTCAAAAACGAGTTGTAAGGTACTTGTCAGAGTTAAATAATAGCCCATAATCCCAATAAAATATTTTAATTCTTACTTAAATCTGAGGGTTTCTGGTAATTTTTTCTAAATTTGGTGTTCTTGGTGTTCAAGCCTCGTAATGTAGTCTCTTATGATAACGCAGGGCTGTTTAGGACTATGTAGCCCTGTGTCCGGGTATACAGGGCTATGTGGGATTGCGTAGAGTTCTGTTCGGCTATGTAGGGTTGTGTACTAATATGTAGGGTTCTGTAGAGCTATGTAACGCTTCGTAGAACTATGTAGGGTTATGTAGGGTTGTAAAGGGATTATAGGGCTATTTGTAAAATGCAACTAATGGTCTATTATCAATGCTGCGTTCTGATTGGTTGCGCTACTACTAGGCTATATGTTACAGCCCACTATTAGGGAAAAGCGCCAGCTTTGAAAATCAAGACAATGGCGTATGTATGGCTATGTATGTCTATGTATAGCTATATTTAAGCAACAGAAAACGTTTTCTGTTGGCATAGTTCCATATAAACACAAGAGGGGTTGGGAGAATACGAGACAGTTATTCAAACCCGAGACGATTCGTCTCGGGTTTGTATAACTGTCGAGAATTCTCCCAACGCCTCGAGTGTTTATATCAGGCTATGCAAACACAGAAAATAAGCTTTCCATTGCTTTTATAAAATAACTTTCCTGAGAAAAAACACAACACTCTTTGTACAGCACTGATTAAAAGATAAATTCCAACCAGTTGTCCACGAAGTGTTGTGCACGTGTAACCAGTTATGGCTATGTAGGGCTATGCAGGGCTATGTATGGCTATGTATGGCTGTGTATCGCTGTGTATGGCAATGTAGGGCTATCTAGGGCTATGTATGGCTGTTTATGGTTGTGTATGGCAATGTATGGCTATGTAGGGCTATTTATGGCTATGTATGGCTATGTAGGGCTATGTAGGGCAGTGTATGGCTGTGTATGGCTATGTAGGATTCAGTATGGCTATGTAGAGCTATGTAGGGCCATGTTTGGCTACGTATGGCTGTGTAGGGCTATGTAGGGCAGAGTATGGCTATGTATGGTTATGTATGGCTATGTATGGCTGTGTATGGCTGTGTATGACTGTGTAGGGCTATGTATGGCTATGTATGGCTATGTATGGCTATGAAGGGCTATGTATGGCTATGCAGGGCTATGTATGGCTGTTTATGGCTGTGTATGGCTATTTATGGCTATGTAGGGCTATGTATGGTTATGTAGGGCTATGTACGGCTGTGTAGGGCTGTGTATGGCTATGAAGGGCTATGTATGGCTATGTAGGGCAATTTATGGTTATGTAGGGCTGTGTAGGGCAGTGTAGGGCTATGTAGGGCTATGTAGGGCTGTGTATGGCTAAGTAGGGCTATGTATGGTTATGTATGGCTATGTAGGGCTATGTAGGGCTATGTATAGCTATGTAGGGCTATGTATGGCTGTGTATGGCTGTGCATGGCTATGTATGGCTATGTAGGGCTATGTATGGCTATGTAGGGCTGCGTATGGCTGTGTAGGGCTATGTGTGGCTGTGTATGGCTATGTAGGGCTATGTATGGCTATGTATGGTTATGTAGGGCTATGTAGGGCTGTGTACGGCTGTGTATGGCTATGTAGGGCTATGTATGCCTGTGTAGGGCTGTGTATGGCTATGTATGGCTATGTATGGCTGTGTATGGCTGTGTATGGCTGTGTATGGCTATATAGGGCTATGTATGGCTGTGTATGGTTATGTAGGGCTATGTAGGGCTGTGTAGGGCTATGTATGGTTATGTAGGGCTACGTAGGGCTGTGTAGCGCTGTGTAGAGCTGTGTATGGCTATGTAGGGCTATGTATGGCTATGTATGGCTATGTAGGGCTATGTATGGTTATGTAGGGCTGTGTAGGGCTGTGGAGGGCTGTGTATGGCTGTATATGGTTTTGTAGGGCTATGTAGGGCTGTGTAGGGCTGTGTATGGCTATGTAGGGCTGTGTAGGGCTGTGTATGGCTATGTATGGCTATGTAGGGCTATGTAGCGCTGTGTATGGCTATGTAGGGCTATGTATGGCTATGTAAGGCTATGTATGGCTATGTAGGGCTATGTAGGGCTATGTATGGCTATGTATGGCTGTGTAGGGCTATGTATGGCTGTGTAGGGCTATGTAGGGCTATGTAGGGCTGTGTATGGCTGTGTATGGCTGTGTATGGTTATGAAGGGCTATGTAGGGCTGTGTAGGGCTGTGTATGGCTATGTAGGGCTATGTATGGCTATGTAGGGCTATGTAGGGCTATGTAGGGCTATGTAGGGCTGTGTACGGCTGTGTATGGCTATGAAGAACTATGTATGGCTATGTAGGGCAATTTATGGTTATGTAGGGCTGTGTAGGGCGGTGTAGGGCTATGTAGGGCTATGTAGGGCTGTGTATGGCTAAGCAGGGCTATGTATGGTTATGTATGGCTATGTAGGGCTATGTAGGGCTATGTATAGCTATGTAGGGCTATGTATGGCTGTGTATGGCTGTGCATGGCTATGTATGGCTATGTAGGGCTATGTATGGCTATGTAGGGCTGCGTATGGCTGTGTAGGGCTATGTGTGGCTGTGTATGGCTATGTAGGGCTATGTATGGCTATGTATGGTTATGTAGGGCTATGTAGGGCTGTGTACGGCTGTGTATGGCTATGTAGGGCTATGTATGGCTGTGTAGGGCTGTGTATGGCTATGTATGGCTATGTATGGCTGTGTATGGCTGTGTATGGCTGTGTATGGCTATATAGGGCTATGTATGGCTGTGTATGGTTATGTAGGGCTATGTAGGGCTGTGTATGGTTATGTAGGGCTACGTAGGGATGTGTAGCGCTGTGTAGAGCTGTGTATGGCTATGTAGGGCTATGTATGGCTATGTATGGCTATGTAGGGCTATGTATGGTTATGTAGGGCTGTGTAGGGCTGTGTAGGGCTGTGTAGGGCCTGTATGGCTGTGTATGGTTTTGTAGGGCTATGTAGGGCTGTGTAGGGCTGTGTATGGCTATGTAGGGCTATGTATGGCTATGTAGGGCTATGTATGGCTATGTAGGGCTGTGTATGGCTGTGTCTGGTTATTTATGGCTATGTAGGGCTATGTATGGCTGTGTATGGCTATGTATGGCTATGTAGGGCTAGTATGGCTATGTAGGGCTATGTATGGCTGTTTAGGGCTATGTATGGCTATGTAGGGCTATGTATGGCTATATAGGGCTATGTATGGTTATGTAGGGCTGTGTAGGGCTATGTAGGGCTATGTAGGGCTGTGTATGGCTAAGTAGGGCTATGTAGGGCTGTGTACGGCTGTGTATGGCTATGTAGGGCTATGTATGGCTGTGTAGGGCTGTGTATGGCTATGTATGGCTATGTATGGCTGTGTATGGCTGTGTATGGCTGTGTATGGCTATATAGGGCTATATATGGCTGTGTATGGTTATGTAGGGCTATGTAGGGCTGTGTAGGGCTATGTATGGTTATATAGGGTTATGTAGGGCCGTGTAGGGCTGTGTAGGGCTGTGTATGGCTATGTAGGGCTATGTATGGCTACGTAGGGCTATGTAGCGCTATGTATGGCTATGTAGGGCTATTTATGGCTGTGTATGGCTGTGTCTGGCTATTTATGGCTATGTAGGGCTATGTATGGCTCTGTATGGCTATGTATGGCTATGTAGGGCTATGTATGGCTATGTAAAGCTATGTATGGCTGTGTAGGGCTATGTATGGCTATGTAGGGCTATGTATGGCTATGTAGGGCTATGTGTGGTTATGTATGGCTATGTAGGGCTATGTAGGGCTATGTATGGCTATGTAGGGCTATGTATGGCTGTGTATGGCTTTGTCTGGTTATTTATGGCTATGTAGGGCTATGTATGGTTGTGTATGGCTATGTATGGCTATGTAGGGCTATGTATGGCTATGTAGGGCTATGTATGGCTGTGTAGGGCTATGTATGGCTATGTAGGGCTATGTATGCCTATGCAGGGCTATGTATGGTTATGTAGGGCTGTGTAGGGCTATGTAGGGCTGTGTATGGCTAAGTAGGGCTATGTATGGTTATGTATGGCTATGTAGGGCTATGTAGGGCTATGTATGGCTATGTAGGGCTATGTATGGCTGTGTATGGCTGTGCATGGCTATGTATGGCTATGTAGGGCTATGTATGGCTATGTAGGGCTGCGTATGGCTGTGTAGGGCTATATGTGGCTGTGTATGGCTATGTAGGGCTATGTATGGCTATGTATGGTTATGTAGGGCTATGTAGGGCTGTGTACGGCTGTGTATGGCTATGTAGGGCTATGTATGGCTGTGTAGGGCTGTGTATGGCTATGTATGGCTATGTATGGCTGTGTATGGCTGTGTATGGCTGTGTATGGCTATATAGGGCTATATATGGCTGTGTATGGTTATGTAGGGCTATGTAGGGCTGCGTATGGCTGTGTAGGGCTATATGTGGCTGTGTATGGCTATGTAGGGCTATGTATGGCTATGTATGGTTATGTAGGGCTATGTAGGGCTGTGTACGGCTGTGTATGGCTATGTAGGGCTATGTATGGCTGTGTAGGGCTGTGTATGGCTATGTATGGCTATGTATGGCTGTGTATGGCTGTGTATGGCTGTGTATGGCTATATAGGGCTATATATGGCTGTGTATGGTTATGTAGGGCTATGTAGGGCTGTGTAGGGCTATGTATGGTTATGTAGGGTTATGTAGGGCCGTGTAGGGCTGTGTAGGGCTGTGTATGGCTATGTAGGGCTATGTATGGCTATGTAGGGCTATGTAGCGCTATGTATGGCTATGTAGGGCTATTTATGGCTGTGTATGGCTGTGTCTGGCTATTTATGGCTATGTAGGGCTATATGGCTGTGTATGGCTATGTATGGCTATGTAGGGCTATGTATGGCTATGTAGGGCTATGTATGGTTATGTAGGGCTGTGTAGGGCTATGTAGGGCTATGTAGGGCTGTGTATGGCTAAGTAGGGCTATGTATGGTTATGTATGGCTATGTAGGGCTATGTAGGGCTATGTATGGCTATGTAGGGCTATGTATGGCTGTGTATGGCTGTGTCTTGTTATTTATGGCTATGTAGGGCTATGTATGGTTGTGTATGGCTATGTATGGCTATGTAGGGCTATATATGGCTATGTAGGGCTATGTATGGCTGTGTAGGGCTATGTATGGCTATGTAGGGCTATGTATGCCTATGCAGGGCTATGTATGGTTATGTAGGGCTGTGTAGGGCTATGTAGGGCTGTGTATGGCTAAGTAGGGCTATGTGTGGTTATGTATGGCTATGTAGGGCTATGTAGGGCTATGTATGGCTATGTGGGGCTATGTATGGCTGTGTATGACTGTGCATTGCTATGTATGGCTATGTAGGGCTATGTAAGGCTATGTAGGGCTGCGTATGGCTGTGTATGGTTATGTAGGGCTATGTAGGGCTGTGTAGGTCTATGTATGGTTATGTAGGGTTATGTAGGGCCGTGTAGGGCTGTGTAGGGCTGTGTATGGCTATGTAGGGCTATGTATGGCTATGTAGGGCTATGTAGGGCTATGTATGGCTATGTAGGGCTATTTATTGCTGTGTATGGCTGTGTCTGGCTATTTATGGCTATGTAGGGCTATGTATGGCTGTGTATGGCTATGTATGGCTATGTAGGGCTATGTATGGCTATGTAGGGCTATGTATGGCTGTGTAGGGGTATGTATGGTTATGTAGGGCTATGTATGGCTATGTAGGGCTATGTATGGTTATGTAGGGCTGTGTAGGGCTATGTAAGGCTATGTAGGGCTGTGTATGGCTAAATAGGGCTATGTATGGTTATGTATGGCTATGTAGGGCTATGTAGGGCTATGTATGGCTATGTAGGGCTATGTATGGCTTTGTATGGCTGTGTCTGGTTATTTATGGCTATATAGGGCTATGTATGGCTGTGTATGGCTATGTATGGCTATGTAGGGCTATGTATGGCTATGTAGGGCTATGTATGGCTGTGTAGGGCTATGTATGGCTATGTAGGGCTACGTATGGCCATGCAGGGCTATGTATGGTTATGTAGGGCTGTGTAGGGCTATGTAGGGCTATGAAGGGCTGTGTATGGCTAAGTAGGGCTATGTATGGTTATGTATGGCTATGTAGGGCTATCTAGGGCTATGTTTGGCTATGTAGGGCTGCGTATGGCTGTGTAGGGCTATGTGTGGCTGTGTATGGCTATGTAGGGCTATGTATGGCTATGTATGGTTATGTAGGGCTATGTAGGGCTGTGTACGGCTGTGTATGGCTATGTAGGGCTATGTATGGCTCTGTAGGGCTGTGTATGGCTATGTATGGCTATGTATGGCTTTGTATGGCTGTGTATGGCTGTGTATGGCTATATAGGGCTATGTATGGCTGTGTATGGTTATGTAGGGCTATGTAGGGCTGTGTAGGGCTATGTATGGTTATGTAGGGCTACGTAGGGATGTGTAGCGCTGTGTAGAGCTGTGTTTGGCTATGTAGGGCTATGTATGGCTATGTATGGCTATGTAGGGCTATGTATGGTTATGTAGGGCTGTGTAGGGCTGTGTAGGGCTGTATATGGCTGTGTATGGTTTTGTAGGGCTATGTAGGGCTGTGTAGGGCTGTGTATGGCTATGTAGGGCTATGTATGGCTATTTAGGGCTATGTATGGCTATGTAGGGTTATGTAGGGCTGTGTATGGCTATGTAGGGCTATGTATGGCTATGTAAGGCTATGTATGGCTATGTAGGGCTATGTAGGGCTATGTATGGCTGTGTAGGGCTATGTATGGCTGTGTAGGGCTATGTATGGCTATGTAGGGCTGTGTATGGCTGTGTATGGCTGTGTATGGTTATGTAGGGCTATGTAGGGCTGTGTAGGGCTGTGTGTGGCTATGTAGGGCTATGTATGGCTATGTAGGGCTATGTAGGGCTATGTATGGCTATGTAGGGCTTTGTATGGCTGTGTATGGCTGTGTCTGGCTATTTATGGCTATGTAGGGCTATGTATGGCTGTGTATGGCTATGTATGGCTATGTAGGGCTATGTATGTCTATGTAGGGCTATGTATGGCTGTGGAGGGCTATGTATGGCTATGTAGGGCTATGTAGGGCTATGTATGGCTATGTAGGGCTTTGTATGGCTGTGTATGGCTGTGTCTGGCTATTTATGGCTATGTAGGGCTATGTATGGCTGTGTATGGCTATGTATGGCTATGTAGGGCTGTGTATGGCTGTGTAGGGCTATGTATGGCTATGTAGGGCTATGTATGGCTATGTAGGGCTATGTATGGTTATGTATGGCTGTGTAGGGCTATGTAGGGCTATGTAGGGCTGTGTATGGCTAAGTAGGGCTATGTATGGTTATGTATGGCTATGTATGGCTATGTATGGCTATGTATGGCTGTGTATGGCTGTGTATGGCTGTGTATGGCTATATAGGGCTATATATGGCTGTGTATGGTTATGTAGGGCTACGTAGGGCTGTGTAGGTCTATGTATGGTTATGTAGGGTTATGTAGGGCCGTGTAGGGCTGTGTAGGGCTGTGTATGGCTATGTAGGGCTATGTATGGCTATGTAGGGCTATGTAGGGCTATGTGTGCCTATGTAGGGCTATTTATTGCTGTGTATGGCTGTGTCTGGCTATTTATGGCTATGTAGGGCTATGTATGGCTGTGTATGGCTATGTATGGCTATGTAGGGCTATGTATGGCTATGTAGGGCTATGTATGGCTGTGTAGGGGTATGTATGGCTATGTAGGGCTATGTATGGCTATGTAGGGCTATGTATGGTTATGTAGGGCTGTGTAGGGCTATGTATGGCTATGTAGGGCTATGTATGGCTGTGTATGGCTGTGTCTGGTTATTTATGGCTATATAGGGCTATGTATGGCTGTGTATGGCTATGTATGGCTATGTAGGGCTATGTATGGCTATGTAGGGCTATGTATGGCTATATAGGGCTATGTATGGTTATGTAGGGCTGTGTAGGGCTATGTAGGGCTATGTAGGGCTGTGTGTGGCTAAGTAGGGCTATGTATGGTTATGTATGGCTATGTAGGGCTATGTAGGGCTATGTATGGCTATGTAGGGCTCTTTATGGCTGTGTATGGCTGTGCATGGCTATGTATGGCTATATAGGGCTATGTATGGCTATGTAGGGCTGCGTATGGGTATGTAGGGCTATGTGTGGCTGTGTATGGTTATGTAGGGCTATGTATGGCTATGTATGGTTATGTTGGGCTATGTAGGGCTGTGTACGGCTGTGTATGGCTATGTAGGGCTATGTATGGCTGTGTAGGGCTGTGTATGGCTATATATGGCTATGTATGGCTGTGTATGGCTGCGTATGGCTGTGTATGGCTATATAGGGCTATATATGGCTGTGTATGGTTATGTAGGGCTATGTAGGGCTGTGTAGGGCTATGTATGGTTATGTAGGGTTATGTAGGGCCGTGTAGGGCTGTGTAGGGCTGTGTATGGCTATGTAGGGCTATGTATGGCTATGTAGGGCTATGTAGCGCTATGTATGGCTATGTAGGGCTATTTATGGCTGTGTATGGCTGTGTCTGGCTATTTATGGCTATGTAGGGCTATGTATGGCTGTGTATGGCTATGTATGGCTATGTAGGGCTATGTATGGCTATGTAGGGCTATGTATTCCTGTGTAGGGCTATGTATGGCTATGTAGGGCTATGTATGGCTATGTAGGGCTATGTATGGTTATGTAGGGCTGTGTAGGGCTATGTAGGGCTATGTAGGGCTGTGTATGGCTAAGTAGGGCTATGTATGGTTATGTATGGCTATGTAGGGCTATGTAGGGCTATGTATGGCTATGTAGGGCTATGTATGGATGTGTACTGCTGTGTCTGGTTATTTATGGCTATGTAGGGCTATGTATGGCTATGTAGGGCTATGTATGGCTGTGTATGGCTGTGCATGGCTATGTATGGCTATGTAGCGCTGCGTATGGCTGTGTAGGGCTATATGTGGCTGTGTATGGCTATATAGGGCTATGTATGGCTATGTATGGTTATGTAGGGCTATGTAGGGCTGTGTACGGCTGTGTATGGCTATGTAGGGCTGTGTATGGCTATGTATGGCTATGTATGGCTGTGTATGGCTGTTTATGGCTGTGTATGGCTATGTAGGGCTATATATGGCTGTGTATGGCTATGTAGGGCTATGTAGGGCTGTGTAGGGCTATGTATGGTTATGTAGGGTTATGTAGGGCCCTGTAGGGCTGTGTAGGGCTGTGTATGGCTATGTAGGGCTATGTAGGGCTATGTAGGGCTATGTAGGGCTATGTATGGCTATGTAGGGCTATTTATGGCTGTGTATGGCTGTGTCTGGCTATTTATGGCTATGTAGGGCTATGTATGGCTGTGTATGGCTATGTATGGCTATGTAGGGCTATGTATGGCTATGTAGGGCTATGTATGGCTGTGTAGGGCTATGTATGGCTATGTAGGGCTATGTATGGCTATGTAGGGCTATGTATGGTTATGCAGGGCTGTGTAGGGCTATGTAGGGCTATGTAGGGCTGTGTATGGCTAAGTAGGGCTATGTATGGTTATGTATGGCTATGTAGGGCTATGTAGAGCTATGTATGGCTATGTAGGGCTATGTATGGCTGTGTATGGCTGTGTCTGGTTATTTATGGCTATGTAGGGCTATGTATGGCTGTGTATGGCTATGTATGGCTATGTAGGGCTATGTATGGCTATGTAGGGCTATGTATGGCTGTGTAGGGCTATGTATGGCTATGTAGGGCTATGTATGGCTATGCAGGGCTATGTATGGTTATGTAGGGCTGTGTAGGGCTATATAGGGCTATGTAGGGCTGTGTATGGCTAAGTAGGGCTATGTATGGTTATGTATGGCTATGTAGGGCTATGTAGGGCTATGTATGGCTATGTAGGGCTATGTATGGCTGTGTATGGCTGTGCATGGCTATGTATGGCTATGTAGGGCTATGTATGGCTATGTAGGGCTGCGTATGGCTGTGTAGGGCTATGTGTGGGTCTGTATGCCTATGTAGGGCTATGTATGGCTATGTATAATTATGTAGGGCTATGTAGGGCTGTGTACGGCTGTGTATGGCTATGTAGGGCTATGTATGGCTTTGTAGGGCTGTGTATGGCTATGTATGGCTATGTATGGCTGTGTATGGCTGTGTATGGCTGTGTATGGCTATATAGGGCTATGTATGGCTGTGTATGGTTATGTAGGGCTATGTAGGGCTGTGTAGGGCTATGTATGGTTATGTAGGGTTATGTGGGGCTGTGTAGGGCTATGTAGAGCTGTGTATGGCTATGTAGGGCTATGTATGGCTATGTAGGGCTAT
The DNA here is from genome assembly GCA_964035525.1 of Porites cylindrica. Classification (NCBI taxonomy): domain Eukaryota; kingdom Metazoa; phylum Cnidaria; class Anthozoa; order Scleractinia; family Poritidae; genus Porites; species Porites cylindrica. The sequence goes on along the minus strand of OZ037777.1, from coordinate 1,908,264 downwards.
GTAGGGCTATGTATGGTTATGTAGGGCTGTGTAGGGCTGTGTATGGCTGTGTATGGTTTTGTAGGGCTATGTAGGGCTGTGTTGGGCTGTGTATGGCTATGTAGGGCTATGTATGGCTATGTAGGGCTGTGTATGGCTATGTAGGGCTATGTATGGCTATATAAGGCTATGTATGGCTATGTAGGGCTATGTAGGGCTATGTATGGCTATGTAGGGCTATGTAGGGCTGTGTAGGGCTATGTATGGCTGTGTAGGGCTATGTATGGCTATGTAGGGCTGTGTATGGCTGTGTATGGCTGTGTATGGTTATGTAGGGCTATGTAGGGCTGTGTAGGGCTGTGTATGGCTATGTAGGGCTATGTATGGCTATGTAGGGCTATGTAGGGCTATGTAGGGCTATGTATGGCTATGTAGGGCTATGTATGGCTGTGTATGGCTGTGTATGGCTATTTATGGCTATGTAGGGCTATGTATGGCTGTGTATGGCTATGTATGGCTATGTAGGGCTATGTATGGCTATGTAGGGCTGTGTATGGCTGTGTAGGGCTATGTATGGCTATGTAGGGCTATGTATGGCTATGTAGGGCTGTGTCTGGCTGTGTATGGCTATGTAGGGCTATGTGTGGCTGTGTATGGCTAGGTATGGCTGTGTATGGCTATGTATGGTTATGTAGGGCTTTGTAGGGCTGTGTACGGCTGTGTATGGCTATGTAGGGCTATGTATGGCTGTCTAGGGCTATGTATGGCTATGTATGGCTATGTATGGCTGTGTATGGCTGTGTATGGCTATATAGGGCTATGTATTGCTGTGTATGGTTATGTAGGGCTATGTTGGGCTGTGTACGGCTGTGTATGGCTATGTAGGGCTATGTATGGCTGTGTAGGGCTATGTATGGCTATGTATGGCTATGTATGGCTGTGTATGGCTGTGTATGGCTATATAGGGCTATGTATGGCTGTGTATGGTTATGTAGGGCTATTTAGGGGTGTGTAGGGCTATTTATGGCTATATAGGGCTATGTATGGCTATGTATGGCTATGTAGGGCTATGTATGGCTATGTAGGGCTGTGTATGGCTGTGTATGGCTATGTAGCGCTATGTATGGTTATGTAGGGCTATGTAGGGCTGTGTAGGGCTGTGTATGGCTATTTAGGGCTATGTATGGCTATGTAGGGCTATGTATGGTTAAGTAGGGCTATGTATGGCTATGTAGGGCTATGTATGGTTATGTAGGGCTATGTAGGGCTGTGTATGGCTGTTTAGGGCTATGTATGGCTATGTATGGCTGTGTATGGCTATGTAGGGCTATATAGGGCTATGTAGGGCTATGTAGGGCTATGTAGGGCTGTGTAGGGCTATGTATGGCTCTGTAGGGCTATGTATGGCTGTGTATGGCTGTGTATGGCTATTTATGGCTATGTAGGGCTATGTATGGCTATGTAGGGCTGTGTATGGCTGTGTAGGGCTATGTATGGCTATGTATGGCTATGTATGGCTGTGTATGGCTATGTAGGGGTATGTAGGGCTGTGTAGGGCTATGTTGGGCTATGTAGGGCTATGTAAAGCTATTGAGAGCAATGTATGCCATATATTAGCTAACGGGGAACCACTATATGATGCTTACACCACGTACCTACCACCTCGATCGGTCGACACTTGAGCCTGCGGTACGGTCATGTGATACTGGTCAGCGGATACCCTGTTTTGACAGCTGTGAATTGATCACAACATTGATGATCAATTTTTTTCCTGGGCTCCTAAACTAGCTAGTAAGTGTGAGAGTAAACATTTTTTCCCTGTGGTGTAGACGGACGGTCGTTCGGCGTACGGTCACGTGATTACCAAATTTTCTGGGATGGGTAGATTTCCTTAGCTATGGGGCTCCGCCCACGCGCAGCGCTTCGCGTAACGCGTGGAGCTCCTCTATTAAAGTGATTACAGCCTGCCTTTGGAAATTAGACATTTCTTCTTTATCAAAGGATTCATTGACGCAATCTATGAAGGCCTCCCCAATGAGATCCCAGCAGTTTTGTAAAATTCAATGGAGAGACCATCATTTCCTGGAGATTTATTGTTTTTCAACGTTTCTATAATTTTCCTACATTCCTCGGTAGTAATTCGTCCTTCACACGATTGCCTTTGTTCTTCCGATAGTTTAGGAATATTTAACCTATTTAGAAATGCCTCTATGGAATCCGAAGCCTCTAGAGAGTTATTAGTTTTGTATAGGTTTTCATAAAATGGTTTTTGTTCGGAGAGTATCCGATATGGGTCTGTAGTTATTGAACCACTTATTAACAATTTCCGGATGTGTTTTTTAACATGGTTTCTCTTTTCTAAATTTAAAAAGTATTTGGTACTCCTTTCACCATACTCATGCCAATGTGCTGTTGCCCGTATGACGATTCTTTTTACTTTTTCCTCATATAAAAGTTCTAATTTTTCTTTGATTTTATCTAAACGCAATCTATTTGAGGCACTAGGGTTATTTTCAAACAGCCTGTTAGCATCTTCAAGTTCTTGTTGAATCCGCTGCTCTTTCTCTTATTTAAGTTTGGCTTTTTCTTTGGTTTGGAGTAGCTAATAGTGTGCAATCTAATTGTATTTGATCCAGTCCCAAACGCGTTGTTTGTTGGACAGATCAATTTCACCCTCTTGTTTAACTGTTCTAAGTAGTTTTCATCCTCTAAGAGCGAAACATTCATCTTCCATATACCAGGACCTTTTATTTCTCCAATGTCTCCTAGAACTAAGGTTATTGCTGCATGATCTGTGCGTATTGCAGGCTGTATTTCAGTAGCTAGCGTTTATAAAATCGCAGAGATTGTTAGAGAAAAGCCAAAAATCTAGACGACAGAGAACTGTTGGGGATTTTTGACTCCTCGTGTAACTTCTTGTTTGAGGGTTGTTGATTCTCCAAATATCAACTAAGTCCAGTTCGCTTTGTAAAGTTTCAAGGCTATTAATTGCTGCTCTTCTTGGAATCATACGACACCACCGTGTTTATCAAGACCTAGGATTTTAAGGACAATTGAAATCACCCCCTAATATAATGTTTTTCTAAGTAATTTTCTATAAAAAACTGAATTAGATCCTTATGTTTGTTCGGTGCATAGATATTTACAAGAACATATACTTTGTCATCGATTTGGATTTTTAGTATAATAAAACGACCCAAAAACGAGTTGTCGATAGAACTGAATAATTGGTATTGTTTCTGATCAATATTGCTGTACCACATGAATTAGGGCTTCCATATCAGAAAAGTATTTCGCCACCCCATTCATTTTTCCACTGCACCTCTGTCTCCTTCTTTGAATCCGTTTCTTGCAAAAATACAACATCAGCCTTCTGTTTACGGCACCATGTATAAATTGTACGTCGTCTGGTAAAGTTGCTAATACCCCTTACGTTTAAACAAACTCATCAAATTAACGGTTAAAGCGAAGTTTTAACCTTAAATGTGTAGTGCTTGGAGTGCAGAAGGAACCACGGACAACCCAACGTTGTATACTTCTGACGCTATTAATTAAGAAAGGACGTGAACTCTTACGTATAAAGCATATTATGGTATATTAACTACAAATAGGCATTGACACAAAAGACAAAATAAGCAAATAAAGACGAGACAAACATTACCCTGGGTACCAGAGTTTTTTCTCGCGTGCGGCGGAAATTTTCGGTGTTGGCCGAAGGCCGATACATCTTCGGCCGTAGGCCGAAGCCACGAGCGGCGAAGCCGCGAGAAAAACCTCTGGCACGGAGCGGTGCTTTTTACCGTCCCCATTGACCTTTGTGCTTTTTTATCGGATTACATTTACGCCAATCAGATTGAAAGTCTCCGACTGTGATCATGTGGGCCGGCACGTGAAGAAGTGTCCAAAGACCCACATTATCCTCAGCAAAACAAGTTGGAGTTTGAAATTCATTGCTTTAAGAGCAATCATGACTGGGTCAAATTGCAGTTCTCCATAGTTGATGTATCGAGATTAGGGTCTGAAAATCATTATCCGTGAGAATTTAACATCCTGCTAAAAACGCTAACGAGCTGGTCCCAGCGTGACAAAACATTGCCGGAAACCGTCACTTTCACGGACAAAAAGAAAATCGCTTATAATTATTCAGATCCAGAAGGCACTTTGGAGAAATTAAACAACCTAAAACCCTTATTTAGCCGTATTGAAGAGCTTAACATTTCAAAAAAGGTCAAAGAAAATGCCGACCAGACACAATAACCGCAGAAAATCAATATGCGTGTCACGACCTCTCAGTATGAAATAATCGGCAAAAATCAATTTGCTCAGTCAAAAAGTTTTTCTCCAGAGCATAATCTACCCATCACGGAAAAAATTCATTGGAACAAGCAGCATTTTGGCATGAGGTAAAAGTCGTGTGTTGCCTTCTGACCTTCCTTTTAGACTACAAATATATGTTTTGTTTTTATATTCCTAATCCATCAATACAAACTATTTTAAAACATGTTGTAATCATTTGAAATAGAAAATTAGTAAAGCTTAAACCGTATTGCTACAAAAGCTGAATTGGTGATAAAAGCTTAATTGCGTTAAATAAAATTAAACACTCCACTTGTTTGCTCATAGCTTTTAACTTGCCCTTCTAGTACATTGCTTATCATGCTTTTCCAAAACTTTCCAAAGCCAACACACAACACAACAACACTTCTAAAGCCGGAAATATTCTTTCACGTGCTGGTCTATTCTTTTCAACCAATTGTAGCGTCTGTTAGATTCAAAGTCCCTCAGGTGGTCGTTAGTAGCCAATCAGCCGTCTTGTCCAAAATCTGGACCAACTGATTTAACCGTACTAACGATTGGATCGGCGCCATCAAAGCAATAGCGCTCTGCTCCAGCGGCTTTTCGCGAGGGTCACTATAAAGACTTGACAGAAACCGGAAACCGCGCTAGAAAACCGGACACCGCGCTAGAAAAGTCTCTGGCACCCAGGGTAGACAAACATAAGCCAACATATATAATTACAAAATACAGATGCAAAGACATAATCCTCCCCCAGGAATGTGTGATTAAAGACTGCCGCCTCTTTTCCCGTTTTGGATCAATTATCTATTGGGGCAACCGCCATTTATCTTAGTACTGAATACAACTGTTTTGGCTTTAGCTTTGCTTTCTTATTTACCAGTTAACGGATGTGTTTATGCTAATTACATAATTAAATAGGTGGTGAGAGAAAAAGAGAGAAAAAGAAGTTACGATAAGTTATCGTAATTTAGCATATTGGCATATTAGGGAAAGTGAAAGTTATTTTAACGGCATATATTTACCGTTTATGAAAAGCTTATCTGGATATTTTTTTTACTAAAGTACGCTGTGTCACCTCTCTCTTTCGCATTCTGCAGTTTTTTGAATTGTGCTTTTCTTAGTTCATAAACTTCTTTTGGCATGTCTTCGAAGACACTGTAAGTCTTGTCCTTTAACAACTTCCTCACCTTAAATAGGATTTCTTCGCAGTCGCAGTAACTAGGAACTTTGCGATGATGAGGCACGATTTCTTACCTCTCTCTTCCCTACCCGGTGAACGCGTTGGAATTCATTCTGTTCCGAGCGTTTTTGGATTTGTAGTTCTTGTTCCATAAAATTGTAGATGATCTCTTTCGTGTTCTCCGTGTTTTGACTACTGACTGTACTATTTTCTTCGTCATCTCGTGTACCGACCTCTTCTTGAATTCCAATAAACATTAAGTTCTCTCTTCTGCTGTCGTGATCTTGGTACTGAAAGAAGTTGCATCTTAAGATTCTCCACATCATGTCGCAAACCTTTCACATCTCGCTGTAGGTCACTAATATCCTGGTCGTTGTAATCAACGCTCTGCTCGTGGTCATTTACCTTTTGACTGGTCTTCTTTGTTTTCTCCTTTAAGGCTTCTCCATCTTTTTTCAATAATTGCGAAGCACTCTTCTATATTGGCCACTGACTTGTTCAGATTCTCTAGAAGCAGTTCGATACTATCCAACTTGTTTAATTTGTTCAAAATTAGGTCGACTTTAGATGCTAAATTTTCGGCCATATTCAGCGCTTTCAAAATGTCGTCTTCGCTCTCGCTTTCTAACGCACTATGATTCTTTTCTCGTGTTTTCATTTCTTCAGGGGAAGAAGCATTCGACGACCACGATTCTGGCCTATATTTCGTTTGAGCGGCATTGCTAAAAGCCATCAATGATATAATTCGTGGCGGAACACTAAAAATAAAGTCCTACTCCTTCGGCATTCCCAAGGGTGCGTGTTTGGTCTTTAGATCTTAACGAGCGACTCACGTACTTGATTTTTTAAAATTATTAGTGATATTAAAGTTGTTTTAGATGTTTTGGTAAGGCATTTTACGCTTTAGCTGTGTAGTATATGTTTAAAATTGGTACGGCATGAGGATTAGAGGTTGCTGTAGCATTGAGGAAACTCGAATGCCAATTACTTTTGATAAACCTAGGGATAGCATAATCATTTTTTGTAGATAAAAATGTATTAGCCATGATACAATCGTGCCGGTAGCCGGGTATGTTAAGTAAATTATAACGTAGCCTTGTGGCAGACGTTCCCGTTTACTCTGTTGTTTCGCAAAGGAAATATAAAACGTCTGTACTCAAGCCAAAATGGGCGTGGAGTTGGCAGGGAAACACAGAGGCAAATGAGATTGCGAGGGCGCTCTCCGGGTGCCGATCTTCCATTGGTCAATTCGGTTTTAAGATTTGCGCGCCAATTCGTCGCTCTCGGCATGTTGTCACGATCTCAGTCATTCTTTTTGACATTTTTCAAGGGCTAAAGAATACTGCATTCGTTTTTACATTTTTCAAGGGCTAAAGATGTAATTAGTCATCTGTAATAACACCAAAGAAAATTTCTTATGGGAGCCCCAGAAAATGAATGTCAAATTACACAAAATTACATCTTACACAAATTTTCAGAATTTTAACTCTGTTTTCACAATTCTTGTGAAATTTGACATTCATTTCCTCGGACTCCCATGAGAAATTTTCTTTGGTGTTGTTTCACTCAGGCTAAATGAAAAAGCTTGTGGTTGAAACAACAATTTATGAAAAGTGGCCAAAAGTGTAACTGCATTGAAGTAATGCCTGTCTGTGCCCTAGTCGCTCAGCGATCAGTTCTCATTCAGCCTTGCGATCTCGCGATCTTCGACTGATCATCACAGAAAACGTTGATGTTAAATGTGCAGCCTAATTATATATTGTAACAACAGATTACTCAAGTATCCAAAAATATACATTCAGTTTTGTGATTTCTAACAGTTTACTATCAAGACCGCTTTAGATTGTTTTTTTTTCCCAATATTTTAGTTACATTTTGGTTACAATCTTACTATCCGCGCAGATGTTTTTAATCGTCTTATTAATTTTACCATTACTTTTTACAGGTAACGATACAAAGCATACCATTTTAGATAGTGTAAATGGTACGAAGTGTATTCAGTTTACCCATCCAGGCTCTGGTGAAAGGTATGCGCTAAAGGTGGAATATAGAACAGGGGTGGGCAGAGTAGTTTTTGAGGTGAGTTGACATTACAATCATATGCAGGGTATTCACGTACTGTTGAACCTCAATTAGGCGGCAACCCTTGCCGGAATACAAGTAAGTGGCCGCTTAATAGAGGTCGGCAGAAACATCACTTTATTTTCAGACAAACCACAGGCAGCCCAAGCTCAGTATGAGAGTTTAGTCAGCGTGTGTTATCATATTGCGTAATCCTCAAAATGGCCGTGATTATAAAGGATTTGTATCGGAATTCAGGTGAGCTTGGGCTGCCTGTAAACAAAGACGCAAAGGGAGCGTAATTTATACTGCCGTTTGATAGAGGTGATGGGGAATGGTCAAAAGGTGCCCGCGGCCTTTTGATGGAGTTCCGAGGCCGCTCATAAAATTAATAGAGGTTTTGACAATACTTTTCCACAATTATTTCGCCGGCTACTTTGATTACTGGACGCTTAATAGAGGGGGGGCGCAAAACTGTTGGCCGCTTAATGAATTGAGGGTTCTACTGAACTTAGCTCTAGTATTATTAGAACCATTTATAATATATTGCATATATTGTGGGTGTATTTCACGAGCACAGAGCCTTTAAGTGTGCTCTTTCCCTTAGACCAGACAAACATGTCAGAGATCACTGGAAGTAAATCAAGAGAAAATAGAAACACATTGCTGGATAGAAACAAAATTCCAACCTAACCGCGGCGTTCCATTACTAAACGTTTTGACTGAAACTTTGATTACTTCTCGATCAGTCATGTAGGACTGGACGCGAGAATGTTTGAAAAATGAATGGCAAGTTTCAGTCGGACCGGGAACAACTAGTCAAAGATGACCTACTTTTTTCCAGAACATTTCCACCTTCGCAAAGCGTTCCATTTATATTTAGACCAAGATTTCCAGAAGGTTTTGCATAATGGAAAGCGCTTTGAGACCAGGGTATTTAGTCAACGGTGCGAGGTTTTGTGAATGGTTGGCTGAGTTGGTAGCGTACCGAACTGCTGAGCGAGGGGTGGCGGGTTCGAAACCTGAATAGACTGCCAACCGGAGTCTAAAAAAACGGCTAGATTGCAGAATACCCGGCCCACTAAATATCTGACTTAAAAAAACTGCTCCCGCAGCCCCCCAGTCGTCCGATTTGCAAAAGAAATTCTGACATCGACTGTGGGCGTGCGCGAGTGCGGGAGAACTAGTATTTCTTGTTCTATAAGCACACTAGTTACTTGAAATCGACTGCGGGAGTATACGGGACTGTGGGAGCACTAGTTAGCGACCGCGCACAGGAGTGCTGGACTGCGGGAGCACTGTCTGGTATACCTCGTTCTATAAGCATACTAGCTACTTGAAATCGTTTCCGTGAGTACGGGACTGCAGGAGCACTAGTTGTATACCCACTTACTATTTTCTTTTTAGCGACTGTGGGATTGCTGGACTGTCGCAGGAGCACTTGTTTAACTCACTTAGATTTAAGTATTCGGCATAACACGACTGCGGGACTGCGGGAGGAGTTTTACAAGTAAGACATTTAGTGGGCCGGGTATTCTGCAATCGCTAAATAAACACTGGTGAGATCTTGCTGACATAATTTAAAACTGAGACAGTGCAATAGTTCTAATAGTTCTTAAAATCAACAATAATACAAGAAAAGGTCTAGCTAAGTCAATGTAAAAAGTGAGTGCCGTCCTCAAGTAATAGAAAATTGTTGGCAATATTTGCTTCTCCAAACAGATATTTTACAGAAAACAGTCGTTGGGTGCCCCTGAAGAAAAGGTTACAGTCAAGCCAAGTCAAGCGTACCCTCAAGATTCGATTAATGAATTTATTATTCGAAAGTTGAATCCGTTGGTAGTTGTAGATTTCACATTCATCTCTACATTCTTGCGTGCGTAATGAGCCTTGTATTCACACGCGACACTTACGCGAGGCAGTTAGGAATTTTCTACCGGCTCATTTTCCCTGAAATTGATGTAAATGTCTTCTAAGAAATTTCGTCCATTCAAAGATTTTCAATTTGACCAAATACAGAGAAGTTCCCGTAAAATGTCTAAAATATTTCACTGCTCATTACGCATGCAGTAATGCTGATTTGAATTTGACAATAGTTACGGGAACGACTATAAACGGATTCAAACTGAATCAATTCATAATAGAATTTTAGGGGTACGCTTGACCTGCCTTGACTGTAAGTAAAGTTAGTAAAGAGGTTTAAAAAAACAAATTGATCTAAACGGCCAAGACGTATCAATGCTCTGGTATATATACACTGTGTTCAAGTATATTCGCCGGATGCATTTTAGTTTCGTGGAATTTGCTACTAACAGTTATGAGAATAAACGCCTCCTCGTGGGCTCCGAAAGTTATTAGATCATTCACGGTATTACTGTTTTACATAATAATTTTGTTTACAGAAGCATCAATGTGACGACGGCAATGACCCAGAGGAGTTCCGGTTTAATCAGGAACGTTACCGACATGGTGGAGGACGTTTTTATGTATACAAACCAGTCAAGAACCAATCCTTGTGCGTTAGCAAAAACTGTGTTTCCCAGAAACTAACTCTTTATAAGTATAATATTACACAAAATGAGACGGCACAAGACACCCCCACCTACACAGGACAACAATTCGATCGTCGTTGCGCATTTAAACCTTTTTTTCTGTAAACTGCTGAATGATAATTGTGTTGTTAATAAACATGATGATAATTTGCATCTGACTAAATTGATAAAGTATATCGTGTAAATTTTATTACTTTTTGAATTTTCTATGAAATTGATATTTTTGGTCGCTAAGCTCGCCCAAAGGTTTCCTTTCAAGCAAAGACTAATATTTAAGGGCATGAAAATCAACAGCTGTGTAGCAATGCCAATAGTATTCAATTTTCTTTACATATTTTGAAAGAAATTAAAACTCATTGAACCCAACATTTCAGTTGCTATTGGGACGGAGGAATTTGTCGGGGGGGGGGGGGGGGGGATTTAGGGGGATAGGAGTTAGAATGAAGCATTCTTAGTTCTCAAACCAAACTTTATAGACTGGAAATCATTGGGCAAGAAAATGATATCTTTCGGTCTCAAACCAGTCTGATTGTAAAAGAGGGTCCTTAAGAGTCGAAGTCCTCTAAAAAGAGAGAAATTCCGCTCCCATTTTCAACATTGTTCACCACTTTCACCAAAGTCGGACTCTCGTAGAAAACCTGTAAAACCCCAGGTAACTCGGTAAATCTGTTTAACCCTAGCGCGTGTGGCTATAAGACCACACTTGCGAAAGGCATGGGGCTCAAGAATGTTTAAATTGATAATTTATTTGATTCTATTTTCATTCATGTTACAACGTCATTCAATATTACAATCAGTCTTGTGTCATAGCTTTTCAGTAGTATTTACAAGCTTACAAGGGTTAAAATGCAGCGTGCACTTTCTTTCCACAAACATTAAAACTTGATGAATGTAGTATGCACACATGCGACATACCGTATTTATTCGAATAAGCGCTCAATCTCGAATTAGCGCCCACCTCGAATAAGTGCCCATCCTAAAGGCAGAAAAAGTTAATAAGCGCTCAGCCTCGAATAAGCGCCCACCTCCACCCCACCGCCTTTCCCCTCACACCCCCCAAAATTGAATGAGTACTAATAAGATACTTCCCCGACGACGGAGTTCTCTTCAGAGTATTTTACAGAAACCTTGCTTTGTTACATCTTCGCGTTTTGTTTTTAGTACTTATTCAACCTCGTCTCCAGGGCTTGCCCTGGGGACGAGGTTGCTATTTATTGTTTTGTTGCAAAATAAACAAACTACACTTGCTGAAAATGTTGAAAATTTAATAAGCGCCCAGCCTCGAATAAGCGCTCACCTCCAATAAGCGCCCACTCTCAAGGTCCAAAAATTTAATAAGCGTCCAGGGCGGTTAATCGAGTAAATACGGTATATTTATGAAAACAAACTAGTAGTTATTTCTGGTAAGGTAAATTACGTTCTTCCTTGATCCTACTCCTGCTGAAATTCGCAGAATTTGTGTTATGTATAGCATAGTATCCTTTATATTTGATATAACCTGTTCACCAGGGGCGTCCTCAACAAAATTTTTTAGGGGAAGGCTCCGCGCCGAGGTCTAACCCCCAACCCTTTAATATACCATTTATGACAAAAAAGGTACCTCTTTCATATACCTTCTATTAACAATTGGAAACCCCTTTCACTTATACCTTGTTTAGAACTTTGCATCCCCTTTAACTGCTGTAAATGCAGTTTCCTGAATGTAAATAATTTATCACAAAACAAGTTTTCTCTACTCATTCACTGCCCAAATATGCATCTGTAAGCACCTTTCGGCCTTTGTACAGCCGAAATGACAAATTTCTTTACCCTTTCATATACTTCAACTATTAATCCCTGCCCTTTCATATAAGCCTAAGATAGATACCCTTTCGGGCAAAGCTTCCCGTATAAGCCATTATAGGGAGCACTCCCGGGCTTGGTCATCGCAAGAATGGACTGATTCATGATCATGGGGGGATTACCATTAAGTGTTTATAATACAAATAGATAGGTTGATTCATAAATAGATGGCGACTTTATTTAGCGAGGGTAGCACATAACAGTATTAAAAACTGATAATCCGGTGGCCCTCGAGTGAAAATTTTGTTCGCATCAACGTCCTAAGCCTATATCATTCCACTATATTTCAGATATTTTATAATCTCACTACAGAAAAACCGAGATCAGACTTATTCGCCTAGTCCCTAGTGGAAAAATTAAAAGGAACTCGACCTAAATGAATCGAACTCAGCTTCTTGCTAAGTCAGTGGAATAGGTCGCGTGAAAAGGTCTCCACCTTCTGATCAAATGCCGGAAGTCCGTCAAAGGGTAAATGATAACACTCTTTCAAGAAGTTACTTTGATTTTGATTACATTTTGCAAAGTCAAAAATAGCATGTAGCAAAGTAAGAAATAGCTTGACGGTGCCGTTAATTCTATGTGTTGATCACCAGTTGGTATCGGCAGCAACAAGTGGCAATAAACTGAAATCCGGCTGCATTATCGCAAAGTGATACTTGTCAAAGCAAATCTCATTATTTCTAAAGTTGTTTGTCGTCGAAGTACTGTAACGTGATAAAGGAATTAACCTGATCATGAAAACGTGCTGTTGCATAAGCGTAGTTAGTATATACTAAAACAGTGGATAGTGTTTTTCGCGCGCTCTGATTGGCTACTCAATAAGTGAATATCCTGCACTATTCACTGATTCACCTCCAGTTCCTCCGAGCGAGAGACGCCAAACTCGCGAAAGTTGCAAAATGCCTTCCCGGTTTGCTGCCTCAACAAACAAAGAAATTTCACAACTAATCAAGCAAGCTGTTTCCGAAATACACGAAGAAAGTGACGAAGCTTGGGATGGAAGTTTTCACAGGTAAAGCTTTGTCTTTTTGACTTGAATTTATCGATAAAACCAGCGAAAATGTTTTGTTGTTTACAAATGGAAATTAAGTTTAAGTCTTGCGTTACTTTTTTTAGTTGACTTGCTCATAAATAAGCTTAAAACTAAATCTAATAATCCTTTTTACAGAATGATTTTAAATACAAAAAGAATTCACAACTCCCTTTGAGGAAATTTGCCCGCAAGAGCTAAACAAATGCCTTAAAAGTTTTATTTGCCGGCAAGAAAAAGCGACGACAGCGGCCGTTCGGTCATTGCGCGCCAAAATTGTAATCGTTGCAGGCAACAGTAAATGAATTAAAAATCATCATTTTTGGGCTCAATTATCTCACTGTCTTAGTATATACTAAAAACGGTAAATATCCATCACTAGCCACCTCCACTTCGGTGAATAATTGTTATTTATTCTTCATCTAAGCCAACTGGGGCGTCCCTCTTGGTATGAAGGACCTTTTCAAGGAACCCAGGCCACAGGTCCTATGAGGACACTCCAGAGCACAGATATTAGCGCAAATCTTCGGGTATCCACTTAAAGAAATGTCATTCATCTTTGGCCGTTGTGCAATGCGCTTTACCAATGTAGGATGAAGGCCACAGCAGCGCCTAGGACAGATGTGTGCGCATTTCTTAAAACAGATTGGAAGACTCAAAGCATTTGTGACAGGCATAATTAATGTCACAGGGATACCCAGCGATGGTTTCCCTCCTAAATACATTAAAAACACTTTTTAGGCTATCCACAGTACGTTTCAAAAGACCTCTAGAAATGCATTCTAAGCGGGGCTATAAAATTTGTACCTGTTCGGTCATCCTAGGCGAACTTGAGTCTCGTTGAAATTACAAGGGCTTCAATACTATTTTTCCGAAAATTTTAGATGCAATTTAATTAAATCAATGCGAAAAAGAGAATTTTTATGATTCCTCTCTCCATCACATTTTTGAATCCAAAAATTTTAGGTTTCCTTTTTTGTATGAATTAAATAGCCAGAGTAACCTGGGCGGTAAAATGTGAAAAATGAAACTTCAGATAATCGTAGGAAAATTATTATTTATTAAGTTTTGAAAATTGTACATGAATGAGGGAACGGTGACCTCCAAATTTTTAGCGGTCCTGAAGTAATAGAGAATTCTAGACAGTATTTGCTTCTCCGAACAGATATTTTACAGAAAAAAGTCGTTGGGTGCTCCTGATTTCGGAAGTTTCGGAACTGTTGCAATCTCACTGAGTAAAGCAAATGGTTGCATTAAGAAAGTTTATTATGGATGACACAGAGGCTATGGAACTTTCTTGAGCATGCATTTTCAAAATAGTAAGCTGCGTTTCAAGAAGTTCCCTGTTTATATCTGAACCATAAAAGTTGCAGACTGATAATAGCCAGTCATTTGAGAAATCGTCCCCTGTCTTGTCTTGGCAAGCAAGTTTAAAAGATTCGTATAGATTTTATGCCCTCCCGTTGATCAAATCTAGACTCGATCCCAGGGCTATCGGTCCAAGGCTTCAAAATATATACGTCTGTAATTAAAATAGAGGAAAATCTGTATTTAAAATGGAAAATGAAGTAAAAACCGGTCTAGAAGAACATCCAGGCTGAAATTTGGCCAAATAGGCACCTTCTATACAAAAACAAATTTCAGTCTTTTCTACTGAAGAACCATTTTAGGTTGTTGCTAAACATTTATATTTCGAACTTAATAGTCACTGGAGTGTTATACTAAGTTATTTATATCTTGCGTTTGTGTTGTTGATTGCGCTGATTCTCCGAACAGACCCTTTTCAGTCGGTCTGGCAGTCGAGCTCGAAGCGTGCTCGTTACTTGCTCGTAACATTCCGGAACATGATTTCACACTCGGTCATCCCTAGGAACTTTTTTGGCGGATCTTGAAAAAAAAATCGTAAAGTATAGAATTGGCGAAAATTTTTTAGCAGGAAAACTTTCTTTTATTTGTTTGATTACGTTTCAGTACCTCGAGTATGACACAAAGATCATGATGGGAGGGCTGGTGGAAATGTATGCTATTGCTCCAGAGGAGTAAATCTTTGCCGCGCTAAACCTCTACCTGGATATCGTCGACTTGTTCTTGTACATCCTCCAGTTAATTTCAGCTGCAAGAGACTAAAGTACTCTACTTATTAAAGGGTGTAGATCGATCGTGAAGGAGCGTAGCGGATATTCCTTACTGAAAAATAAAAAGATCTGTTGCAGCCCCAAAAGCCAATCAGTCAGCGCTGCAGGACAAAGTCTGATTCAGCTTCTCCTGGAGCTATTCAATCACAATTTACAATAAAACAGCCCCATCCGAAAACCCTATCCCAGCTCTCACTGGGACTCATTTCTGCCCTTGGGTCCTAATCAGCGCAAGGTAATTGGACTGTATAGGCCCTAATTAAGGGAGCCACATAAGACCCCCCAAAAATAGGACTAAATTTTACTCACCGAAACCGGTTGAAGCATCAATTTTACTCACCGACACCGGTTTAAGCACCCAGAATCTTTTACACTGTTTAAAGCGAGGTTAAAGTCTTTTTTAAATATGTGAATATGTAAATAGCGATAGGTAATAATTTATCGCATTTTTATTCTTATTCAGCTATTTTTATTCTTGTTTAGAAAACGTTATAGGGTAGGCCTCGTGTTTCCTTTTCAAGATGTATTTTATTTTTATTTTCTCCTCTTCTCTTTTTTGTATTTTATACGCTTTTGTATATTGTTAAACATCATGAATAAACCAGTATTGTGTTGTATAACTACCAATACATTGGAGACTTCAGGAAGTACCTTTCATTAAGAATTTTTTTTCATAAAATGCCTTGATCCCTCTCTCTTTCCCCAGGAGCAACATCGAGAAGCATATTATAAATGCCGGACATTTGAATGAATGACAGAATTACCATGAAAAAGACACCAAAGAGTGTCGCCAATGAGGCGTGCATTTTTTTCGGTTGACACGACTGTATTGCTTATACGAGCGCGAAGGATGCGTCTTGTTTAAGATCGAGTTAAGACGCAGACACATCTTGGCTGCCCACCATTTCCTTTGAAAAACCAGTCGGTTCACGGTTGAGGCAAATAATAGCAAAATTCAGGTAATTAATGGTGGTAAATTCCATCGGAAATAGCGTTTATCATTTGCAGAAATCAGTCCCATTCACCAAAAATTGAGAATTTAGAACGGATATTAAATCGGAAACTGGAATCTAAGATTGCTCTGAAGAAATGAACCTGAACATGAACTTCCGTTCGGAACATTTTAAGCCAGAAAAACGGGACTACCTTTTCAGATGTTCCTTTTCAGTTGGGACGACCATAAAAGTCGTTATTCGATATTAACTTTCCAACCGGATTTTCCGAAAACTTATTTGTAGATGAACAAAAGTGATCTTTACCTTTTAAGACGTTTCGCGTTTGTTTTGGAATTTTTTTATGGGAACGGCTAGAACAGTCGTGCTCCAGTTACTTTTCAACCGGATTTTCTGGAAAAATTTTGGTGGTGTACAACGGTTATAGGTGGTATTAATACGGGAAGGTCCTACTTCTTATAATAGGACGCGTCTTCATTGTCCTCGTGTAAATGGCATTAATATGTGTTATTTCAACGTATATGTTATTTTCATAACAAAGGTGTGGTTTTGCTAATCTAAACGTATTGCTTCTTTGCCGTTCTCGTTGCCTTCACCGTCCAGAAATTTTACTACCATGGTAACGTGACGTCACACTTCTGTTCTTTATTCTGTGCTGAGGTCATTATTAGTGTCTTTACCCATTCACAAATTGCTTCGTTCAGAGATATGAAGAAGATATGAAACAAAGTTCATCACGGAGCGGTAACTATGATGGTGATGATTGCAGGCAGAGCATTAAAACTTTACTAACTTTTTCTTTTTTCAAGTTTCAATGCATGGTCATCTTAAACATCCGTTGTAACAGACGACAGGCCGGAAAATGTTTTAAGCCTAAATATAGTCTTTAAATATTGTAGAAAAAGTGGACCATTAATTGTGCAGGTTTTAACTTTTTTAAAAGTACAGAAAGTATAATTAAAAATTATTCCTCGAGCCCGAATAGGCTCTGCGGCCTCATGGGCTATCGACCTAGAGGCCATGAGGGCCAGAGGAATAATTGTTTTAGTAAAATCCAACTAGTTGGTCAAAAATATCGAGAATAAAAAAACTTTTAGCCAGTTAAAGCTAGACTTTAATCCTTTTTTGCCGCCAAAAAGCCCGCGCTTAATTCCCTGGCAAAACGTGATAGCCGTCGTAATTCTACTAAGAGTTTTAAATGTCGTAGTGGCGGGAACAAGTCCTCAAACGTAAGAAGTTTTATCATTTTGCCATCGGTAGAGGGTTTAACCTCCTTAAGTATAAATAACCCTACTAACTTTTTTGGTGAAAAAAAGTAAAATGAATCTTTCCAGGGTGTCTTTTTTTAGAATACGCATTAAAACTTTGAGTTTAATCTCGTATTCGTACTCGTTTTCGTCGTTAAATCTAAAGCTATCTAATATAGAGAGCCGGGGACAACAAAGCAAAAACAGCGAGCTTAAGCAAAGACGTTTTTGAGCGATACAGGTCAAACAGAAGTGAGCCCTTTTCCCTTTTGAAATACCTTAACGCTACCAAATTTGTATTGCTAGGTTTCTTTACTCTTATAGAAACAATTTACTCAAAAGTCTGGGCAAGACCACTGTCAAAGAATGCTGAAAAAGTACACTTTAATTTAATTTAATTCCTGTATTTAATCCCGCGCGTCGCAAAAATAAGGGAGAAAACTTGTTAGATGTAATGTTTCATACATAAAGCATTATTTTAATAGTGGAACGTCAGCCCAAATTAAATGTCAGGTTAAAAGAAGAAACGTTTTTTTTTTTCACCTATAGATTCAGACCCTGTTCACACGTATCCGGATATTTTTTAATCTCAGTTTTCAAGAAAAAATACACTTTCACAAGTAGCATATTAGAATCGTTTTCGCCCTTTCCTCACGACAACACTAAGCATGCGTAATGCAATAATATATGATGTATGACATAATCGTGTTTGTAAACCTCCGTTTTCGTCCCGCGTATTCACTCTAGACCGTCTGTTTTCAAAAACCTGCGTTTTTGCTGCTCAAAAACGCCGTTTGCTTGTGGACGAAAGGCTAAAACGTAGAAAAGAAATCTCAGTTTTCAAAATATCCGGATCGATACGTGTGGACACTGGGTCCTCAAAAAATATTTACACCAACTAATACTGTGCCTCTTCGGTGCTTATGTTTGCGCCTCTTAAAATACTCGGATTTAATTCAGAGGACAAATGAATAAAATATCCTTGAATCAAACTAATGTAACCGTAAAGCTTTGATATCAGCAATTTATGATATTCCTTAATTGAAAACGACAATTAACAATCGCGTTAACAAGTGCCTCATATCACGACCTTTGCACAGCTGAAGCAAAAACCAATTTATTGTTTTATAAAATTGTCAATGCAATCAATGCAGCAGTTAACGCAGCCTGAATTTCCTCCGATTACTTCGAGTCGTTATTACTCCCTCAGTAACTGTGGGAGTAATAACGAATCGAAGTAATCGGGTGAAATTGTCAGGCTACAGTTAACGTCAAATTTTATTATTATAGCGCGCGCTCAAAGCAGTACGCGTCACCAATGTCTGAGTTATGTTTAAGGTTTAGAATCCATATCGAGATGGAATTGAAAACTATTAATTCAGCGAACAAATTCTTTTTGAACGTAAAAATTTGCCAACGACGTACTCTCTCTTTTTTTTTATATCAGTAACAGTGTTGTTTTACCGGCCCACGCCGAATACCGTAGCCTTATTTTTCTGCCGATTTTACGCTGAAAATACTGTCAGTATTATTCTTAAACTATAGCTTATGACATCTCCGTTTTAGAACGTCTTAAGGTTTCAGTTACAAGTGTTGGGTGTTTAGATCTACAGTAGTTTTGTTGTTAAGAGAAAGGAATAATTTAATACATAGAAATATCATTGTTTTGTATTTACAGATTTATAACACACAAAATTTTATCCTTTCCAAAATGTCAACCTCGGGTTCATTCTTAAAATGTTCTTAAAATTTCGCCAATTTCTGCTTCGATATTCTTATAAAATATATTCTTACCAAAAAAAAAAAAAGAGTGTGGCTCGCACAGATGACAACAACAACAGTCACCTAGCTACTATCTGTTGAAAAATTCAGTGTCTTCTTTAGATTACGTTGAAATTTGTGAACACTTCATCTTGTGCTATTGAGTTATGGAAGCACGAATTCTATTAAAGCTCACAAAAACTCGAAGTATTTGTTGACGTCATCAGCGAATATCATGGATTACGAAGCACAAAGCGCTATTGAATTTAATTCGTACATCTTAAACTGAGTCCTCTGTTAACTTAGGGACTTCCGCTTTCTAACTCAGGATTTCATAGCGGGAGGTAGAGTTGCGAATTCCGATTTTTGATTGAAGTTATACCCCTTTAGACCGGATTAAGATTCACTGTCTATGTTTTTGGTGACATCACAACACTGACAGTGCAAAAAAATTGGGCATGTGATGCTAGTTTAATCTTGATTTGGACCCCTCTGTTAACTTGAACTTAACACATAATTCATGCTTTCTACAGTTCAGTCAGTGATTTGTCAGAGAAAAATCCAATTCAGGCTACAAGGTCAGGGAAAACGTGGGAAATTTTTTTTGAGTTAGGCAAAATCTTAATTTTCTGGAATAGTGATGACTGAAGCAATTCCGGCCACTGTGTTCTGAAGGATGTCTTAATTTCTTAATGAAAAAGGTAAACCGTTTTTTGAAGGGCTGGTAAAAAAGTTTTAATTAATAAGGACGGAATGATATTTTGCATTTAATTGCTTTTGGTAATTTCATAGTTTTAATCGGGAAAATGTCGGGGCATTTTTAAAACCGTTGTCTAAGGCTCTCGATATGTTCTTATTTCGCTTGAGTTGACAGGATTCAATTTCCTATTATGTGAACCGCAAAAATTGCATGTTGACGGCCCAAAAAAACGTTTGCACGGTTTCTTGTGCATGCCTTACAAAAAATTAATTAATGCTTTGAATACCATGACTAAGCAGCTCTGATCACGATAAATTTTCTCGTATTGTCTCGCTAAGAATATTTTTACGGCTATCGTGACATATTAGATTACCTTTTATAAAACTAAAGTAGGAGTGTTTCGCAGGCTTCAACGAATTTGAAGCTAACCTTAAAAAGCTTTCGATGAATGGCAGTTCTAACTTAAACAGAACAAACTAAAGATTAATTGTTAAACGTAACGGGAATGTATTTCATTTTTATGCACACGCAAGTGAATTAAATTCTGGAAGACGTAAAGGGGCAATGTCACGAGGATATTACTCAGGCTTTAGGTCAATTCTGTGCTGATATCATTACTTAATGTATTTGTAGATACGCAAAATTCTCCTGGAGAGTTACAAAGTAGATATTAAACAAATTTCACCACAGACCACAAACCATAACATTCTTTGGTGATTTTTAAAGGCACACCATGATTGACACATGAAAAAGTTAGCTCGCCTTTTTTTAAGTGTACAGCCATTTCCATTCAAAAGATGACAGGAAACTGTTTTAACACATGAAAAAGTTAGCTCGACTTTTTTTTAAGTGTACAGCCATTTCCATTCAAAAGATGACAGGAAACTACTTTAATCCTTAACGAACAAACCGGACTATTATTTTTGGGATTCAATGATGCGAAAAATATTTTAACTTTTAAAAAGATACAAAATAGCTTACACTATGAAGCGGAAAAGATGCTGTTTCCTTTAAATGTGATGTTC
>OZ037777.1:1652500-1882500 GCA_964035525.1 Porites cylindrica | reverse complement strand
AAACAAACACGGGACGGGAGCGGCATTACTGGCCCAAGATCATCCCTTACATTATGTTGGACTGTATTTTACTTCATTATATTTTCAAAATGAAGCCAAACTAAGATTGTCAAGCGCTCTCTGGCCGCTTATGGAAGTCAGTAATGGGAGGGTGGTTGATAAACTAGTGGCCTCTTAATGGGGGTTTAACTGTACTTAATGTAGAGATGATACTTAACATTTTTGAAGGTACTTAATATAAAAGTAATTCCGCGTTCTATAACATGTGACAACTACCGAGAAGGAATAACATAGAATCTAGGCAGAAATATGGAACAATGACCAAGAATATAACTTTAAATAAAGGGAAAATGGTAAGCCCACAGTACGAAACCCCGGGGTACTCAACAAAGTTTTATACGGTTGGCTCCGCCCCTTCATATACACTATACACATATTCATATATACCATTTTTAAACGAAAAGGTATGAATGAATGAATGAATGAATGAATGATTTATTTAATGTCGAAGACGTGGGAAGTGTTTATACAATCTTCCGAGCCAGAAGCTCATGTTAAAAACGCTCGACAAACTAAAAAATACAAAACAGGGTAAAAAGTGAATTATGTATATACAAATATTAAGAAAAACCTAAAAACATCGTAATTTTGGGAAAATTTTTTTAAGAAACTATTTTCTGAAAAAAAAAAAAAAAACACTAAAAAAACCTAAGAACATGCATTATTAAAAATAGTTTAAAACGGACTAAAAATCATTATAAACTGATTGAAATATTAAAAAATATAATTATACCAGTATAATTATATACGTATATAAACTAGCCCAAGAGTATGTAAAATGTAAAAATAGATAAAGTTATATACAGTTCATACATTGGCACCCTGTGAAATTGACATTATTAAGGCGAGCACGAAATTGCGCTAAAGTGCTCGAGGATTCGGTTACAGTTGGTAATTGATTCCATATGTGGGCAATCATGTATAAATAAGAGTTGTGCATGACAAGGCTGTTATATGGAGGCTGCACAACATTTAATCCACTGTCTCGTAGATTGTATTTAGTTAGCCGAGGTGTAAAAAATTTGGAAATATAATTAGGGCCATCTAGTTTAAAACATTTAAAAAAATAAGATAAGCAATTGCAGGGTACGTCTTTGCTCAAGCTTGTCCATATGAGCCATTGCTAGGCAAAAGTCATAGGTAGCCGAATTACCTAAATTCAGTATTGTCTTGATCGCATAATGATTGGTACGTTCGATGTTATTTTTCAAGACTTTAGATATGCTCAGAAGTAGTGGGCAGCAGTATTCTAAATGCGGTAACACGTAGGCTTTATAAAGGGAAATGATAACGTCCGAAGGAACTAAGCGCTTAATCCTCCGTAGTGCGGCTATCTTAGCATACGTTTTTGTCAGCATCATTGCCACGTGGGCCTTGAAAGACAAATCTCGATCCAATGTAACGCCAAGAATATTGAGAGTTGGGTCAATTTCGATGGACTTATCACCAATAAAAAGATTATATGGGTACTGAGATTTCCCCAGTGTCATTGCCTGAGTTTTAGTAGCGTTTACTTGCAGGTAATTCGCAGTGAACCAAAGGGTTAATCTCTCTATATCTTGATTCAGTGTAGATTCTAGTGTGCAGGGGCTCTCATGGGCTATATATTGCGTTGTGTCATCAGCATACAGACGTAGGGAGGAACATCCAGCTGAGTAATTGACATCATTCACAAAGATATTTAAAAAAAGCGGACCTAGAAGACTCCCTTGCGGTACTCCACAGCGAAGAGGCAGCCAGTCTGACACCTTCCCGTTACATTTTACTCGTTGAAAGCGGCCTGATAGATATGACTGAATCAGTTTCATAGCTGAATCTTGAAAGCCGTAAGCTTTCAGTTTTGCTAGTAATAAATTATGACAAATCGAGTCAAATGCTTTGGGTAGGTCAATAGCGATCACCGCCACATCCTTTTTATTGTCAAGAGCCTGGCGCCAATCATCAGTTAGCTTTAATAAAGCTGAACAACAAGAATGCCCACGCAGGAACCCTGACATATTATCCGAAAAGACTGGTGTGAATACGCTGTATAATTGATCAAATTGTAGTTTCTCAAACACCTTGGGTATAACTGATAAGACACTAATAGGGCGATAATTCGTCTTAGATGTTTCGTAGTCTTTCTTATGCATGAACAGGGGTGACGTTACTAAGTTTCCATTGACATGGCCACTCGCCTACATCAATACAATAATTAAAAAGTTTAGTCATAGGTCCAGCTATGACTGGAGCGGCAATTTTAAGCAGATTGGGTGGTATTCTGTCGGGACCAGCAGGCTTCCGAACTTTTAGATTAGAGAGGATTTCAGAAACTCGGGCCATACTAACCGGATGAAAATAAAAATTAATTCTGGGTGCCTTCGTCTTAATATTGACAACACTGGCATGGCTAGAAAGTTCATCCACGGAAAAGGTTAGGACGGACTCATTAATTGTTGGACACGTAAAATATGAATAAAATACAAAACCAGAACGTATTCTCGACTTCTCACGGCCATAAAATTCATCTAGTAGCCCTTGGGTCTTTTTACCGACCAAAATAACACATTTCCCTGTCCTTTCATATACTTCAACAAGTGAAATCCTAGAGCTGATCCTACTCTATCATATACCTGAACCTAAAAAAAAAAAAAAAAAAAATACCTGAAGCCTGGAAAAGGCCCAAGCCTTTCCGGCGGAGCCTCATCAGAAAAGATGACATTTCCATTTCGATCTGTTTCAACACTTTATATATTACTGTTTTACATAATCAATTTTGTTTACAGAGGTATCAAGGATGTAGTGTCACCACACCCGAGGAGTTCCTGTTTGTACAAGAGCTTAGAGAAGAGGGTGACCATAGATATTTTCGGTACAAACCGGTCGACAACCCATCCATGTGCCTTGGCAAAGATATCAACTGTAATTCCCCTGAGAAACTATCTCTTGTCGAGAGTGGAAGCAGTGCTGCAGACAAAGTTCAAAGGCGTTGCCTATTTAAACGACATTTTCATTAAAGATCGAAAACAGGGCTAATATCAAGCTATTTGTTATCTTTTAAAAAGCTAAAACATGTGTGCAAATCAATTGAAAATAACGTTCCAGTTATCTTATTTTCGACTAAATTGAGGCATCGAAACTGTTTCCTGTCGTCAGTTGCAACAGATGGTAACGATGGACATGGATGACGTCTGAAAAACGAGCGCAGAAACTCCATAATGATGACGTATCGCTACCCCAGATCTGGGTAGTGATTTTGATTGGTTGAAGAAAATTTCCCACGAGGTACTACCAATCAGAGGCACTACCCAGATCTAGCTAGTGACACGTCATCAGTATGGAGTTTGTGGGCCAGGCGTTATTTCACGCGAGAAGCCAGTGGTGGCGTCGCGTTATCTTGGCTGTTTTCTCATGATGAAGCTCGCCTAAAGCAAAGACTAATATTAAGGACATGATAATCATGTCGTGCAACTAGCAACAGCTGTGTAACGATGCCAGTGGTATTATGCATTTTTTACTTATTTTTTAAGAAATTAAAGTTGAAACCTAACATTTCGTTGGAGAGAAAACTTTATTGGGGGAAGGGGGTGTCGGGACGGAGGGGGTAGGGGTGAGGGGGAAGAGGGGAGTTAGAAGGAGAGGTGGAGAGATTCCTAATTATTTGGGCGTCGCCCAAATAGGATAATCGAGTTCGCTTGTTTTGATTCAAAGTTGCAATAGGCACGCAAGACGTGCAAACGTAGACAAGCCCATTAAACAAGCCAAGCGACGCGAATGTCTGCCGGCGCGCTGTGTCACAACACAGCGTTTATCTTCGTTACATACGACCCACAGATAGCGCACGGCAAACAAATCGGCAAAAGAAAATAAACTTTTTGGAAAAACAATCGAAAATGAGTGAAACAAACTGTTAAATAATTAAAATTTTCCCTTTGGAAAATAATGGTCCTCGCAGCACACGGTGTAAATGGTTTGGCTTACTGTCAAGAGATTGACAATAATCAAACTCGTGCATGAGACAGTTAAGGGTAATATTGAATGATGCATAATTTAATTGCAAATTTTCGGAAAGGAGGTGATTTCTGAAATCTTACTGAGCAAAATGACCTCGTAAACAAGTTGCATTCTTTCAAAGGTTGAACCGTAAAAGGGGCAGAGTCCAACATCTTCACGTGCAGACCGCGTTCTATTTTTAAAACCCTTGGGTTAATTAGATTAAGTCGTATTCTCTCATACACGAACCACAAAAGAGGTAAATTCGAAAGCTTTCACGTGCAAACTGCTTGACAATCCAATGCGGGATCCACAGCGTCTTGTTTAAGGACGAAAAATCCCTTGTTATCCTGGTTAAAGCATGAAGCTTTCTTAGCTTTTCTTAATGCGCAAAATGATCAACCTTTAAAGACTAGAAACAATTGGCTAAGATGTAAAAAGATACCTTTTGGTCTCAAACCAGGCTCATTGTAAAAGACGGTACTGAAGAATGAAGAGGGCGGGGGGAGGTGGGGGTACCAAATCACAGAGCTTAGCCTCGTTTTGGTCCAAATCTCATTCCCAGTGGCTGTTTGCAAATTGATACACGTAATTAATTAAAAGCAGTTTTATCTTTTCCTCCCAGCTTGCATGTCATTTTATCGACATCAAAAACGGCTGAGCAAGGAAACTGACAGAACTTAATTACGGAACCATGTGGAAATTGTTAACTAGAATTTAGGCTCCTCTCCAGAATTGTATTTCTCTAATTCAAAAAGCTGGATCGTTTCTTCAGATATATGAAATCATAGGGTCGCACTCCTCTAAAACAAGAGAAATCCCGCTCCCATTTGCAAATTTATTCATCCCTTTCCCAGTGGTTAAATGCCAGTCCCTTCAGGACCCTTTTAGAAAGCCTGTATAACCCCAGGCTCCTCGGTAAACTTTGCAAACCTGGCTAACCCTAGCACGTGTTCTACATGACCAAGGCTACGAAAGGCACAGGTTCAGGCATGTTTAAGTTGATAATTTATTTCATTCTATTTTCTGATTCATGCTACAACGTTAGTCAATATTACAATCAGTCTTAATTTGTGTCATACCTTTTCAGTAGTATTTACAAGCTTACAAGGGTTAAAATGCACCAACACTTTCTTTCTACAAACATTAAAACTAGATGAATGTATTATGCACACATGCGACATTGTATGATAACAAACTAGTATTTATTATTGGTAGGATAAATTACGTGCTTCCTTGGTCCTTCTCCCGCTGCAATTTGCAGAATTTGTGTTAGTATATACTATAACATGCATAGCATAATATACTTTTTTACCTGGGCGTGTTTAAGAAAATTTCAGGGGAGGATCCGCCACGAAGTGCAGCCCCTTATCCTTTTATTTATTATTTATGACAAAAAAGATACCCCTTTCATATACCCTCTTTTAACAAACGGTACTGCTTTCGCTTACTTAGTTTAGAACTTTGCATCCCTTCAAACTGCTGTAAATGCACTTTCTTTAACATATAGGTAAATCACAAAACCAGTTTTATGTACTTAATCACTGGCCAAAAATGCATCTGTAAGCCCCTTTGGTCATTTTTAGAGACCGAAATGACAGATTTCTTTACCCTTTAATATGCTTCAACTATTAATCCCTGCCCTTTCATATGTTCGAAGCCAAAAATAGATACCCCTTTCGGGCGGAGCCTCCCCGTATAGGCCATTACCGACCTTAAGCAAAGTCGACGGCGATGTCAACTAGGACAGTACAAAAGTAATACGTTTAGGTTGGCAATGTGTTGATCACCAGTTGGTATCGGCAGCAAGAAGTGGTATTTAACTGAAATCTGCCGGCGTTATCCAAAAGTGATACTTGTCTAAGCAAATCTCATTGCTTCTCAAGTTTTTTTGTCGTCGAAATACTTACAAGTACCCCAGATAATTAGCGAAGACCACCCAAGAGTATTGAAAAGTGCTTATTAGTGCATTACGTGCCGTTTTTTCTTCAAGCTAAATCCACGTGGCTTACTGTAACGTGATAAAGGCACCTGAAACCGTTTTGCTGCATAGGCATAGTTATTCTTCATGTAAGCTAGCTGAGGCGTCCTTCTTGGTATGAAGGACCTTTTCAGGGAACCCGGGCCACAACACCTGTGAGGACACTCCAGAGCACAGATATCAGCGCAAATCTTCGGACACCCACTTAACGAAATGTCATTCAACTTTGGCTGTTGTCCAATGCGTTGTCCAATGCGTTGTCCAATGCGCTTAACCAATGGCGGATGAGGACCACAGCAACGCCTAGGACACACTTGTGCGCATTTCTTAAAACAGATTGGCAGACAGCCATCTACCATGTCGTTAAATCGTTGACAACATACAGGTTTGGGACATGTTTGTTGACACGTCTGAGGACTTGAACATATGGGTGACTGGCAAGTCACTGGCGCTGGTGTTGTCGCTTTTGGCGTTGGTTTAGCTATGAAAAAGAAAACATTTGGAGCAGATGAAGTATCTGGGTAAGTGACTACCTACCACTCCCCTAAGTCATCACTAACACTTAATTCTCACTAAGGGCAAAACTGTGACTTAGGTAGGTGGTCAGTTATCTAGAAACATCGATAGATACAAACTTTCTTTACCGTTACAGTTTGGAGTTAGTGGCTTCCTATCTACATTTTCTGGTCTCTATACAAGGCAGGCCCTTCTCTAGGAGGGACCGTGTCCTTTTTAAAGAAAGTTGTCAGTAAGCTTTACTAATTCAAATTAAAATGATAAAAGTTGGTTGACGTTCACATACAATAAACTTTTTTTTACATAGAACGGATTACAAGAAAAGTTTAACCCAGGATCAATCAATCTCCATCGGCTTACAATACACGAAACAAGTAATGAGAAGTAGACCAATCACAAAATATTCCCCTGTTTAACATATCCTAAACACTGCCGATTCCAGAACTTGAGATAGGGAGGGGGGAAGGGGGCCTGGTCCTCCAGACCCTTTTTTTCGGCCCTTCGGCCTCAGTTTGGTCTAACTATAAGGGGGGGGGGGGGGGGCGGACCCCCGGTCCCCTCCCCTGGATCCACCACTGCTTAATATAAGAGCATGGATGGTACTCACGCGTTCCTGAGGTTTTTGTTGGCGTAGGGGCCACTGAAGGTTTTGTGACGGGAGACTGAGTACCAGATGTACAACAACTCTATCAAAAAGTAAAAATCGTTTTGAGTTAGGAAAGCCGGTTTTACTTAAAATTTCCTGATGAAACTTGATTAGTATACTGTTAAGTGTGCAGATGTCTCTCATTTTCTCTGCTTCACACAAAACGCTTAGACTAGCTTGCGGCTTACAACCGAGTGAACTTATAATTAAGAATGGTGTGACAGGGAGAAGTGGGTAGATGCTGCCTTAGGAGCCGTTTTAAATGTCTTTCCACGATGTCACTGTCATTACATTATCTTTGGGAGAAGATTATTTCGGTCTTTTGCTCTTGAGACGTAAAGGGTTAAATAGTATGCACAACATTGACAAGTGTTGAAGAAACTCTTTAAAAAGCCTATCTTATTTTTTAGATTGACCGGTCCGGCCTGCCTGTGTATTCCCACCTGCTACTGACCGGTTTGTTTAACCCTTTACGTGACCAGCATTATGGTATGTTATGGTATTTTCTGGAGTGGTCAATTAGTAATGGTAACTGGACTGAGTGGAGTCCAATTCGGTCTGTAATCATTCGAGTGATTAACAAAATCGGACGACCGCGTAGCGGGAGTCTGATTTGTTTAATCAGGAGTATGGAGTATAATTACAGACCGAATTGAACGACACGAAGTTCTGTTACCAATTAATCATAACTTTAACAAAATTTGTGATATATAGGGCTCTTTTTAAATCAAAACACAAGAAATTCTAAGATTTTTCCGCAAGCAATTAAAAAGAAAAAGCCATTTAAGCGCGCGCGTGATGGCGCGTACTGTCCAATTACTTAGGCATGACGCGTACTGTCCTATTAAGGCTGAAATCAGGGCAGTTGAGAACCAATCAGATTTGAGAATTTTGTTATAGTTATGATTAATAGAATGATCACATAAGGGGAAATGCCGTGATCTTTTATCAGTTCTCTCAAAAAACGTCTCCCAGGAAATGTCACGGAGATCAATCTGGAGAATTTGTGTCCCCAAATTAGTATGGGGTTATTCCCAAGCTATACGGCTCCGACACATTAATAAAGTTTTCTATTCTGTTATATTCTATTTGGAAAATGGGGCTTAAAGTCTCAATAATTCATCCTTACCTGAGGACATGGTGTTGCGCATACTTTTGCGCAGTTTGCAGGACAGGACGAGGGAGTTGGAGTGGCTACTGCACCAGAGGTTATTGTAGATGGTTTGACTACTTGCACCCCTGTTATGTTAGCACTGCAGCATTCCTGAGGGCAGACTGTCAGACAGAACTTGAGGCACATTGGAGCACAGGCTTTCTTTGGCTTCGTTGCAATGGGTTTGGCGGTAGTTGCAGGGCTGCCAGTCCCGCAGGGGTATCCGGGATATCCAGAGTATCCGCCACATAAATTCTGACTGTAGGATGGGATTGTCATGTAACTTGGCGCTTGAGGGGCAGGATATGGCATTGGATAAGGTGCCGGATAAGGCGCAGGATATGAAGAAGACATGGGCGTGCAGCACTGTGGAGCGCAAGCAGGGTTGCAAGCAGGACTGGGCCGGGGTGGAACGGGCCTAGGAGGTGCTGGTTTAGGTTGTGGGGCAGGAGCAGGAGCAGGAACAGCCGGGGCCGGGGCAGACATACAGCAGGCTGGAGCACACGATGGTTGGCACGTCTGCATCTGAGGGTAGGAAATAGGCATGGGGGGTGGTGGTGGAGGGGGATAAAATACCATTGGAGGAGGGGGAGGGGGAGGAATCGGAGGTGGTGGTGGGTACACGGGAGGAGGAGGAGGAGGAAGTGGCATCCCTGGATTACTCATGCCTGGCAGACAACATCTGTGTTGGATACATATTGGTGTGCACTTCTTCCAACATTGTTGTAGACATGCTCCGCCCATAGGGGACATGGGTGGCATTCCAGCTTGGGCGGTGTTGTACGGGTGCTGATAATATGGCTGGTACCTCTGAGCATGCTGGTACCCTGGATACGGGGGACGAGGTGCGACAGCGGGTCTCTGGACCTGAGCAGGGCGTCTAGCTGTAGCAGGTGCTGGCTTGTCTTGGTGTGTTTTAAGGTTCGGTTTGGAAGCGTCTTTATGAATCTTGCGAGTATTTTTCTGTGGTGGATCGGCTGAAAGAATAAAAGAAAACAATCAGCTAACCCTGACCCGGTCACGGGTTTAATTATTTTTGTCTATAATAATATAATGATTGGAAGACCTTAAAAGAATTGTGAAAAGTTATCCGAGATCAGAAAATGCTTTCGAATAATCTTAAAATTTGACATTAGGTTACCGCTAATCGTCAGTAACTGCCACCAGTAGCTGTCAGTCATGAACCCACTCAATTACATGAGCTGATAAGGTTGTTTTAATGCCAGCTAGTGATAGATCCTCTAGAATGATAAATTTCACTAACACTAAAATCTGGGCCCAGTTGTTCGAAGGCCGGATAATCAATAACGCATACAAATTCACCAGACTCATCTTCATACATTTCCTTGAAGAATTAGTACAGAGAATTCTGTAAAAGATCAAAGGATTTTCCTTTAGCTGACCATTCTAGTAATCCTCATAATCTTTTTTCTTCGTTATGCATTTATATCTTTAGGAGAAAATCGTTGTTGGTCATTCTTGGGACTTAAAGATTTAATTGAATGAAGGAATGAATAGATGAATAAATGAATAAATGAATGGCTAACTGGATTCAGTGGCGGATCCAGGGGGAGGATCTGGGGCTCCGGACCAACAGCAGCGGCGACCGGCATTCACGAACTGAGAAATTCGTGGTTGTCTCTGTGAGAAGTTATTTTGCCACGAGAAAAGTTCAACAGTCCTTTCTGAACCAAAGTTCGGACCCCGCCCCTCCCCAACCAAAATAAAAAATTCCTGGATCCGCCCCTACGATAGCCGACTAGCTCTGCTTAATTACTGGCTAATTAAATATGTCATTAACTATGTCATTTCCATTAACTATGTATCACCCTTAAGCTTCTCTTTCTGCTTTTCGTCTTCCTTTCTTATAGCGTCCTCAATCTTCTTTTCATCTCCTTGCTTTTTATCCTCTTCTTTCTTCGTTTTGTCTTCTGTTATTTGTTTCACATCATCCTCTATCTTTTTTATTATTTCTTGCTCTTTACGGCTGTGTTTCTTTTCATCGTCCTGCTTCTTTTCATTCTTTTGGTTATTAGATTTGTCGTCTTCGTTGGTATTTTTCTCAATCTTTTTCATTATTTCTTGTTCCTTACGGCTCTGTTTCTTTCCATCCTTTTGAGAATCAGATTTATTATCTTTGATGGCTTTTTGTTCCACCTTTTTGTCATCAGTCTTGTCGTCTTTAGTTTCGTCTTCCTCCTTTTCTGGTTTTGCGATGTGGCTTCTTGCATCTTCCAGTCGAGAAATTTGCTGCAGAGCTGGCACACTCCTGCTGAACTTTCCTGAGTAAATGAAATAGCGCTTACAAATTTAAAAGTGCCCAAAGTGTTTCTCCGCTTTGTTGATTGATGGACAATAGAGAGGAGAAATGTGACGTCACGTTACCATGGTAGCAAATTTCTGATTCTAAACAATTTTCCTTGACAGAGGCGGCCTTTTGAGTTGTCGAATGATGGATGTAAATTTTTTCGTTTTTTTTTGCCATAATTGCCGGAACACTGTTGAGATCCAGAAATTTTGCTATCATGGCAACACGACCCTTTGAAGCAGTCACCAGGCAAGCGAGTTCACGTGTAACTTCTTCGCTTACGATTTTCCGCGCTGACCAGCTGTATCTGCTTACAGTTGTTTTTAATTTCCAAAACTCTCTCATATAATTTGTTCAAACTTTCCTACACCCGAGGCAACTAATGGAGGTACAAGCGATTTCTGAAAAAAACTCCTAGAACCGAGAAATACAAAGGCAAGTGAAAAACGTAATGGCGTCATTATGTTGCCATGGTAACTCGATGTCAATAAAACATGGATCACAACAAATTTTCGTCTTTACATAGTGCAGCTGTGGTAACGTTTTTGCGCTATCTTTGTTAATACTGACGCAGTAAACGTTCAAAGCGGGGAGTTATACTCCCTAAAAAATCTAGTCCAGCCACCTAAAGCGGTTTTCAACTGGCCATTTTCAAGATGACGTCAGTTGAATAAAACTTCCAGAGTTTAATTCAGTTTTGTATCATACTTAGGTGACTGTTATTTATACAAGATATGTTCTTTCCTGATTGTCTTTTCTCCCCTTTTAGCAATCGTATTTAGAAAAATTTAGAAACGTAGCTTATTTTAATTGTTTTTCGTACAAACTGCTTCATGTGGTAATGTATTATAATCTCAGCCAAAAAAGGAGGGCTTATTAACTTTCAATTCTTCCCCTGAAAATGGGGGACTTATTTGAGAGGGGGGGGCCGGGGGGCGCTTAATAGAGGATTTACTGTAATTCAAACAGTTTCTACCCCTAGATACTTGGCCTTGTGTTGTAAATCATGTAACACGATTTGTTGCGATGTGTTTTGAAAAGAAACTGAACAAAATATTATGTGAAGTAGACGAATTGGACGCAAAGATCAGGAAACATTAACGACAAAATACAGTGACCATTTAAGTAAATGCTAACCGCCAGATTCACTTTAATACGACCGTGTTATTTATTTTTGGCTTTAGGTACTTGTAGGCTTCATTTGTTCAAAAGGGTGAATATTAGTATTTGCCGGATTAATCTCTACTTAGGGCCCTCTTATCCCACCTAAGCGGGTGACCTGACCTACCTGGGGTTCCACACCTCCATGTAAACAGGCCCTTATAATTAGTGGTAAACATCCGCTGGATAGTTATCAATTAAAGTTATTCAACACAGCTGTCAACAGTTAATGAACAACCAGGGACAAGAAACCATGAAGGGCTTCTTTCGTTTTTTTAAATGCATTGCCTCGTCCGAGAGAATCTCTCGCACTCTCCTGTTTTTCACCGGCTCAAGAAGTAAAATTAATCCACGAATAATTATCTATAAAGAACACAAACTTGGTTTGAATACTTGCACTCAAATGTACCCCGAATCCAAACTTAAGGTCCCTTATAAATGAATCACTGAAAACCACTATACCACTCAGTAAATATATACGATCACTACCCAGACAATCAACAACGCTCTTGTCGCTTTGGATACTGGCTTCTTGATCTCGATCTTTACGTCCAACAGGTGTCAGTGCTATTGATCGCTAACATTTGCCAGATCCTTAACCTGCCCCAAGGTCCGGTAAGTGTGAGCTCTTATCATTAAACTACAAACTACTGTAAGATAGATAGGACAACTAACAAATATCAAGGATTCTTTCATGATTGTTTCCCGTCAACGAGACTGCGTTTTTTCCAGTTAAGGACTTTGTGTTCGCCACTTTTTTAGAGATCTATTCTGGGACACATCCCAAGTCACTAAATTATTGTATTTTTTACTTTTAGCACTACCTTGAAAGTTGACAATTTTTTTCTTAGTTATGCTCAATATATTTTTGTATTTAAAATAGTTCCTTAGAGAAATGGCCAAATTCTCTATAGCAATGACATTA
This sequence comes from Porites cylindrica, assembly GCA_964035525.1. Taxonomy (NCBI): domain Eukaryota; kingdom Metazoa; phylum Cnidaria; class Anthozoa; order Scleractinia; family Poritidae; genus Porites; species Porites cylindrica. The sequence goes on along the minus strand of OZ037777.1, from coordinate 1,869,778 downwards.
TGAAATAATTGGACTAAAAAGTGAATATTTTAGGGTGAAGTTTATGGCATGGAATAACTTGTTTCACGGTTAATAAATTACTTATTTCGCGTACCTGATTCACGATTGTTTAACTTTTCAGACTTCAGAAGCGTGACCGCAAAGCACAGCAAAATCGCTGAAGCAAGCCAAACCCGGGTCATCTTGTCGATCTTTCAGAACATCTGAAGCGAACAAAAAAAAAGCGCTAAGTTCACCTTACAAGTGAGAAATTTACAGGTACCAAATATGGTCACTAGCACTCCTTTGTGGTGTCAAGAGACGAAAAAGAAATGAAAATCAAAAATCACACCTCAGATACTCATTTAGAATATAAAACAAAAATCCCCTAAACTTACCAGTTATTTTTTTCGTTTCCTCGTACAGCTAAGCTTGCAGTGAAACAACGTCACGCATCGTTGATTTTGAAATGCATTACGACATTTCTTTTAAAACGGTGATTGTTGAAGATGAATCCTAAAGGTTACTTGAATAGTTTATCACAGAAAGTGGCGGGTTGTTTATCTGTTTACATAAATGTTTGATAACAAAATAGCTACAAATTGCAGCTAACTTGTCAATTTTTGTTCACTGACGATCAAAGAGAAGGCAAAGAAGTTGTTCGAAAATTAACTTTTGAACGTAATCCGATTCAGAATCTAAGTTTTTACCATAGAAGATTAATTCTTGTGTGCTCACCTGGCTGTAATCGGAGCAAGGAGAGGTTTGTTCGCCAAAAAGAATGTCCCAATAACAGTTTCTGCTCACACAACCTTCATTTGATTTGAACTTGTACCTCCAAGACCCAAAAGTCGTCTGGAGCAACTTTTAACAGAGAGGAAAATTTGCAATAACCCTTAGTAAAATTCTTGTTTTATCTTTAAATTTGAAGCTTAATACAATCCAAAACCGCGCAAAGATAGTTCAAACGGGTGAGAATAATAATTCATGAACATTTGTTGCTAGTGGGAAGAAGCTGTTTCTGTTCAAAGGACAAAGACGTAGTGCAAAAGAGTGGAGCACACCGCCAACAACGTTTGGAATGTTATGCATGTTAAAAGCTTGCCAAAGTCACCTCCGTCGGCCGCGGCCGAAAGAAGCAGTAGAAGTAATCCGACGCTTCTGAATCCTGCAGCTACAGAAGCAAGAACGCGATGTTCAGTAGACGTACAGTCTCCCCCGTAAGAGACACTTAGTTTCTTCTATCTAAAACAACTTTCAAAGAGCTTCGGGAAGGATTCCGGCAGAATGAAGATGAGGAATCAGTTCGGTTTAAATTTGTACTTGATATGCAGCTGTTTATGGCCGTCCATCTAAATTTATTAAACAGAAGTTAAGAGATTACTGTGTTGTTACTATCCTAATTAGCCTTGTTTACTCAATTGAAAAATGTAGAATAACAAAATGGTAGACACACTGAAGAAAATCAGAACTCTTAGAACTCTGTGCAGTTGATGTTCAAGAGGCCAATATATGAGACCGAGACAAGAAAAGGCATTTTCATTTTCCGAACTACGTTTCTTTTGGCGAAGAAACGCTGAACGAAAATAAAAACTGTAGAATCTGAGACGAGGGTAATAAAAACTTATCCAAACACTCGCAAAGACTGGTACAACTTCAGGGCTTTCAGGGCCATTGATTTGAACAAACTGTCGCTCAAACCCGGCCTTTGACAGCTTAACTCAGACTGATTCAAGGAAGTGGAATCGGGTGTTCAACACTCACAAACGATGTTGTTAGATGTCTGCTAGCCTGCGTCGCAGACGTGATCTGACTCCTGTTAGTAACGTCTGCGAAACAGCGCCGAAATACTTATTCTCGGCCCCCAAGGGACTCAACCAATTACCGGAAGCGTTTCGAATTTCCTCTCAACCTGATTGGCAAATCAACAATGGCCTTTTTAACAGGCCAATCATGGTGCATACTCAAATCCTGGTACACAAGTGAGGACCTAGAACAAGAATTTCGGAGCTGTTTCGCAGACGGACATAACCCAAAGTTTAGTTTCGTCTGTGGTGCAGGCTAGATGTTTACAAGACGAGTGATGTTAAGCCAGAATCTCTTCATTTTTGTGGCTGTTCATTTTCTGCCTTAGATATGATATGACGCTTATGATATATGATGATTATGATGATTATGATGTGACGTCGTAACTGACATGGGGAAAATGACGTCTTTCGTTTTATTTTCCTAAAAAAATGTCTAGCATGTTCATAGGCAAGGCAGCAAATTAAATTACGATTGTAAGATAACTTAACCCACGGGATTGCAAAATTCAACACTATTTCAATGAATCTTAAGTTTCCATAAATTTGGACGGCGAACATGTTTATTGACGTCACAGCTGTCTTGCAAAGCCACGTCCCATCATATTTACAAAAACTTATAAAACGCCTTCTGCTACAAGAATACTTTCCGCCTGGGCAATGACGGGATAAACAATTTAAAAATCCAAGATATCTAGATGTCTAAATATTTATATGCAAATTGTCCTCATTGTTATGTTTATATTGAAAGGGAGGCGATTGAAAGTCCATAACCTAACAACAGCAGCACACGAGAAAATACCTTACCTTAGGAGCGATCTCAGTGTCGGAAATGTCGGAACTACAGGTCCAAGTGAATATCATGCGTAAGATTATTAACAATGTAAAGTTTATATACTAGATTAAATACGACGTACAGATTATAAACACCCATACAGATCAGACGCAATTGTGAAATGGTCCAATGAAAAGATCATCACAGAGCTGTTTAAAACGTTAGTTTAAAATTAATACTAAAATAAGGTGAGCAGGCGTTTGTATCAAAAATTAGTTCTAAACCCAGTTGATTTGTATAGGGGTTTACAGAGGTTACAACACTAGTATGATATTATTAATCGACTATACATTTAAAGTTTTTTAGTTGGATTCATCCAACTTATCCTCAAGGTTTTTCCCTCAGCTTGTGAGGATCAAGTACGGCAAGCAGTGTTAGATGGCAGAAATGAACCATTTTCAGTTAAATAGCCCGGCCAAGGGCATTACCCTATGGGAAGGGGACTTCCTAGTAGTAGGCTAATGAATATGTGCCGCTGGATGGGGTCGCATTTTCACGACTGGATTGACTATTATGGGGTTGCATTTTTATAAGAGTTACTAGAATGTGGTCGCACATTTTCAGGATTTTGGGGGTAAGAAAATTCAGGTATGTTGGGATTTAAAAATAGAAAGATTTACACCTCATTAACATGAAGTTTAACAAATGTGTTAGCTCATTTCAGGATGACCCAGTTAAAAGCCTTTGTAAGGTAGATGTATAAACAGAAAGTGACTAAGTTGGGATTGTGAAATTACTTTTTTCCCAAAGTGACTAGGATGAGGTCTATAATATGGCCACACAATAGACTATGATAGTGTAGGGGTTCTGAGAGACCAGCGGCACATACACAGCAAAAACTAACTCAAGTAACCGCCCGGGGCGTTACCCTATGGTGTACTAAGGGTTGTGAGGTTCTATCTTTTTTAAGACCACAAAATTCAGTAACCTACAGCACTTTATTGAAATAAACAATGTAATAATTACATCGTTGGAATACCATCTCGGATACCAAGCAATAGGTGTTTATACCGTATGTACAGAAATGTCCTTTTGCAGACCATTAAATGAGATAAAAAGAATTCAATTTTTGCTTCATGTTGCTCCATATCTTTCATCGTGACCTGCTTGCTTGTTTAATTGATGGAATTCTTAAACTTTCATCTAATCTCCTCGCTTGCAGCAAATCGGAGGGCAGTTCTGAGCGCACGTTGGAGGGGCACACGTAGGAGGACAAATCATCGGCGGTGGGGGAGGGGGAGGAGGCGGAGGTGGAGGCGGAGGGGGAGGAGGTGGTGGTTCTGGACAACAGGTGGGTGCACATGATGGTTGACAAGTTTGAACTGGTGGGGGTGGTGGTGGTGGGCAGCAGGTTGGTGCACATGACGGTTGGCAAGCTTGAACCGGTGGAGGAGGTGGTAAGGCCATTGGAGCTTGGCAGCAGCTTGGATCACATGTAGGAGCGCATGTTTGCATGCACATCGGAGGGCAGGGAGGAGGTGGTGGGGGTGGCTCAAGAGGGGGAGGGGGGATGGCAGGGCCAGGTTCGTATCGAGGACGTGGTACCCAGTGCTCCGGGCCTGGCCGAAGGACACAAGGTGGCTTACACAGAGGCTCAGCTGAATAAGAAACGAGAAAATCATGAATAAATAAATAAAATGCATAAAAATCACTAAATAGCAAAATTTATTTCTCGAAATTTGAATATTAAGTGAAACGTCTTCTTTAAAATTCACTTTCTTTTGTCACTAATACAACAAGAAATCAGTTCGGCATCAGTCTTGGCGGCGTGGTATATGATAGCTACAACGCAATTTTTTTCCATTCAAGGAATAGTTTGTCATCAGCCATTGTGGTTTGACGGACGCTTTTTTTTTAACATGTGCTGCCCTCAAAGCCTTACGCTCTACAGCCAAAATATGTATTGTAATGTCATTATTTTAGTGGCGAGCGAAGCGACGAGACAAGACTGTACAAGACAAGACAGGACTGAGCAAAGGAATCTATCCCCCGACCCTTGTTCTCGAATCCCCTTTGCGTGCCACTGAGGAGTGACTTTTTACAACGTCTCCTAAATGAGAACTTGATCGCAGGCTGACTGCATGGCAACTGGAGAACAATCTAAGCGACTTACCTGGTGGTGGTTTTGCTGCTTCTTCTCCACTTCCGCTTTCGCCTCCACTTCCGGATGCAGCTTCATCTGATTATTAAAATTGTTCGAAAATGTAAGGGGCCGTGGACCCACTCCGTAGAAATCCTCTCATTATGAATAGTTACAGCGAGCCTCGTACATGTAGGACAAGGTTCTGCGAGCTCCACCAAACATGCTGTTCGAAACGTTTTTTAACGTACCTGTCATGGAAGCCTATAAACTGATATAACCAAAAATGGGAAAGGACAAAGCAGACAAGAATCCGAGCAAAGGGTGAGAGAAAATGGCTCGCAATCGGATGAAGAGGATGAACATGTGGGCCTCGGTGGAGCAATGTCAGCACGCCTCGAATGAAATGAACACTTAACTAGATCAAGTTTAAACAGCATGTGGTGAAATTAAACTACTAAACCTTGACATGTTGGTTTCAATTCTGTGAGGAAAAAGTGGAGGGACGAACTTCCTTTCAAGTACTTAACGCTAAGATGCAGGGGCAAGATAAAAAGGCTACTTCGTTGCTATAGTAACTTTTTATATAAAAATGGTGCTGATGTATTCACCAGAAACTGCATTTATTTGCTACTATTACTGTACCATCAATTGAAAAAGTTGATCGATCAAAATAGAAATGGTGAAAATGCTACCGTGACATAATGAGCCACCTTAAAAGCTTGTTGGTTAACTCGAGGTTCTAAATTAGAGGAAAATGCCGTATTTACCAAATCGATTTACCATATACCCCTGGTTTCCTCCTACCTTACACTTTTTTGTACTATATTTGTCCCGAGCAGATTTTCTATAAATCTAATTTTTTGTTCAGTTTACATACCTTCGAAGTAGTAATCTTTGGCAAGCTTTCCTCTCTTCGTAGCCTCTATATTACTCCCTGCAATAAAAGAGAGCAAAAAATTAACAAATCAACTTAGCAAAAGCATTCAGCAGCCTAAAAGGGAAATGGAAAAATGTTTTTTCCAAAAGTTGAGAAGTTCTCCGTGATACAGTGAAAGAAAATTGATCGCTCCATGTACTGGAATCTGGATTCCCGAATCTTGGAAATTTTTGCTTGTGAAATCCGGAATGCAAGGCTTTGGGCTCCAGAATGCTGCTTTAGGAATCCGGAATTCCAGTAACGAATGGAATCCAAGTTCCGCTGACAAAGATCTGTACTTGGCTGGAATCCGGAATCCACGGCTTGGAATCCGGAATCCAAGAAGTAGACTGTCTTGTAATTCCCTATATGGGGCGAAAGGGAAGTAAAAGAATCACACGGTGCATTCTGAATATTTTCTTACCAGAATCCTCGGTGTCTGCATCATCTGTATCAACGGCTGTATCTGTAGCTTCATCTGAATCATCGTCTGTTAAGTCAGTGCTGTCGCTGTCGATCTCATCTTTTGATTCTAGGTCATTATCTTCTTCTAAAGAAAAGAAAATACAGGTATACTTGGGTAGGAACTCATACACCCCCCACGAACCGTGCATCTCCCATTGGTACTGGAGAAGGAAACTAAGCCAAGTTATCTTTCGCAAAGACATCTGGGATCGTTACTTCTGGGACGCGCCGGTCAGCTATTGGCTAATTGCCCACCTTCGATATTTTAAAATTCTAACATTAAACTGAGGCTTAAGGTTCAAAATTGCTAATTTTTCACGACTCTATTGTCTCGAAATTCCCCAAAGAGACTTGAACACACAAAACCAAACCAAATGTAGAAAAATGACCAGAAAGCCTCGGAGTCATGTCAGAATTTTAATATATCGATCATGCCCTATTTAAATTTCCTGTCTCCAGTAACAGTCCCAGAAGCCTTTGCGAAAGTTATACGTCCCATTTTCCGTCTCGTTTCTGACGTTACGGATACTTCGCCCACGCAACAGCGTTTTCACAGATTCGGTTATTTCCTGCGAAAATGGAAGCACCGTTCCGTATGCGTGCGCATCCATACTACGGTAATTTCAAAAAGAGGAAGTAAATGCTATCAAAACATCAGAAATGATTTTATCTAATCTCCAGTTTTTTTATGACTGATTTGTAAGACTATTTTGATATTCAAAATTTGCGGGAAAATCGATTTCAGAATAAACTGGTCAGTAAAAACGCCGTTGCCTGGACACAAGGGAGGTACTCCCTCCGGGTAACGGGCTCCTGATAATCTGCAAACGGCTTATACCTCTTTATAGTATTCACATGATAAGCTCCTAATTTGGAGTGATGGAGAAGTGCTGAACGTTTTAACCTCTCATTCCTTTAATTAAAATATTTCGAAAAGACGCCTCTCATAGCTGTATATAAGTTGAAAATGACTCGGTATATTCATACAAAGTAGGAAAGGGGTACCATTTTCAATTGGAAGGTGTAACGAGTACCTTTCAGCGCAAAACTAAATAGGGTTTATAACAGGGTAGGAGGGTTGGACCTTGGGTAAGGGCAAGGTATAAAACTTCGTCTATTATCTTAACTCCAGCGATTACTGTCGTTAGTTTTTATTTTGTCTCTCCCATTGGTTTGATGAATATTATTTTTCACTTTCTTACAATTATTTGTATTTAAAAAGAAGAAAACAAAACATCTTACCTTTTGAAATACTTGCTAAATCTACCCAAGAAAAAAAAATATGTTAGAAAAATTTCAAATTTTTTTGGAGTTAGATATTTAGCACCACCATATTTTTGTAGTTTGCTGAAAAGTTTTTAATGAAGTGTTTTAGACATAATTGTCACACGGCAAAAATATGACCCTCGTAACACTTTTAAAGCTATTGCGATTAGATGATACACAGGTGGTACAAGGTTATGTGCTTCTATAGGTAAGGAAAATTTCTACGAAGATGATAGCGTTTTGCCATGATAAAAAGTTAATCAAGGCTTTGTTAAAAGTTCGAATTCTTGGACTGTGCTTATTGCGCAACCCTGAGGAAATGTTCACTCTATACCAGAAAGCTTCTGCTCTGGAATGAAAACCATACCGGACAGGGCATAAGAATGCCGGACACATAAGAATGCTGATTTCGGCGCGATTTCGGTAACGAAGCGAGACTCCGCCGCCCTGAACTCGAAAGTGGAGCGTCACATATCGGATAGGTCTTCATACTATACCGTATAGTGTGAAAATAGCCTTAATAATAAACACCCACCTTTTAAACTTCTTGCTCGTACAAGATGGCTTGTGAATGAAATGCAGAGGAGCACGACTAAAAGCGCGCAGCTCGTGTATTTAAATTGCATATTTCTTACCCTGGGGTAAATAAGGAAAAGTTGTCATAAGAAAGTATTAAAATCAAACGTAATGGAAAAATGCTGTATACCCTAAGATCTCCAAGGTGATCACCTGTATTTTCTCTTCACTATGTAGCTATTGTTTCATGTAAGCAGGAATTGAGAACAAAAAGAATTCACAACGATAACATTCAGTTAACCATTATTTACGCAGGTTTAAATGAAAAAAATATTCCTTTGTTTTTACTACAGACTTCAAGATAAATTTTCTAAGATTGAAATAGTTGAAGATACAGAGGCATAGTAATATTAAAAATAAAGTCGCAATATGCAACAGGTCATAGCTAGTTATGTTCTCACTTACTAGACTTAAGATAAAAGTTACAACCTAGGAACACTTTACGCGAAATTTCAGTTCATTCATCTGCACTTTCCTTGTAGGAGGAAAAAGATTAAACAAGGTTTTTTCAATGTTGTGAAGTCTGCTAAACGAGGTTTTCAACGTGATATTTTCATTTATACGAGTATTTATGTGACGGATCACTAAACCGTTTGCTTCTTTGCCTCATTATATCAGACCCCACGGCTTCATAATATGCTATACCTCGTTCGTCAAATTAATACATACAAAAAATAAAGGCGTTTATAGTGATATACAATACCTTCCTCTTTTGGTCTCGAGCAGCAAAGAGGAGAGGGCTGTTAAAGAAATCTCACTAGCGAAAAATGTCCCTTATTCGCTGAATTATTAACTCTTTCGGCTGGTACTTGTTCCTAACCTTGCCCTGGTCTTAGTAAACAACGCATGCGCACTAATTTTGTGAGTCATTCTCGATAAGGTAATTTATCGAACACAGGCGTGATCTTTTACTTGTTCTGCGATCAAAATCTCTCCTAGGATGTCTTTTAAAAACAGCAATGAAGCATTTTTTATTTAGTTTTTTATAATCCAAGGTTTCGTATCTGTGGGGAGACTTAGTTTCAAGCCTCAAAACTTCCTTTCTAGCTTCGCGAATCATGTCCAAGTGGATAACATCGAGAAAGAATCAAATCTAAAATAAATAAAAAAAAGTGGCCAAAATTGTATAATCTCTTGCCGTCGAGAGAACCGTTCGTCAAAATAAACGTTGAAAGGTCCGGCCAAAAAACGCGAGATTGATACCTGTCGATTAGAACTGGTGTTTTGGATAGAAGTGTTATCGAGATAACCACGTGACTAACATCAATTACTTTTGTCAGAGCACAAGCTGGGTCGAGCGTGATTGCATGGATTCGAGGTTAATGGCAATGACAACAACAGCAACAACATGCTTTATTGGCAAAATCATAACAAGTTACAACACAATAATAACAATATCAATATATGCCCCTCCATGTATAAGCCCCTCCAAATATAAGCCCCCCAAACTCGTAACGCAAAAAAACCCTCCGTTAAATAGCCCCTCCAAATAGAAGCCCCCCGGGGGCTTGTACTTGGAAAATTGCCCTCAAATACAAAGTAGAACAAAGCGAAGACGGTAAATCTCCTTCCAACTATAAGGCTAGACCAAACGATGTTGAGACGCAAATTTCCCTCCATAGATAAGCCCCTCCGAATATAAGCCCCTCCAAAAATAAGCCCCTCAAAAAGGACCTTTGAAAAATATAATCCCCGGGGCTTATTTTCGGAATTTTACAGTATTGTTAAATGAATCAATAAATTGCTAAATAAATAAATAAATAAATAAATAAATGAAATACATTAAATTTCTGGGAAAGGTTATCTCAAAGTGAGGCAGGGCGTCGTTAAACGATTTCCAACCTCCACATTTACTGCTGCTGTTGTTTTTAAAAAACTTTTGTAGTGCGTCAGTCGATCGGTCGATCGGTCGCTCGGTCAGTCGCTTTGTTTAACATTGTCAGTCAGTGAGCAAGTCAGTGAGTCATAAAGTCAGCTGTCGGACGGCCAGTCAGTTGGACCAGGTTGTTTGATCGGTCGGCTAGCAATTAGTCAGTCAGTTAGTCAGTCAGTCAGTCAGTCAATCAGTAAGTCGTCCGTCAGTCAGTAAGCCAGTCAAGCAGTCAGTCAGAATTCAGTCAGTAAGTCAGTAAGTCAGTCAGTCAGTCAGTCAGTCAATCAATTAGTCAGTCAGACAGTCAGGTGGTGAGTAGATTGATACGTTCGTCAGTAGGTCAGTCCGCTAATGGGCTAGTGAGTCAGTTAGACGGACAGATATCCACTCTGTTATTTAGTTTGACTGTCGGCCATGAAACCAACAAGGTGTTAGTCCTGTTGGCCAGTCTTTTGTCAATAAGGGACGGTCAGTACACCAGTTAGTTAATGTACTAATTCAAGCAGGTTTCACCCAATCGAGTACCTTTCAATAAAGATAAATGCACTGTGACAAATAGGTAGAATTGTCGATGAAATTGATTCCTCCGGAACTCGTAGCTTGCATTTGCTAAACATTAAAGAGTAATCAACTGTACTAGCCTCCCAAGCAGACGTTCTTAGGGGTTGGTCACGCGTTCCTGTCCCACGAACGTCTGCTGACTTGAGCGGAAAAAAACGTAGACCAATCACAGTAGACTTCCAGATCTGGGAAGTGCACTTTGGACCTTGAGAAATTTCGCGCTTGACTTTATAGCTCCAGAAAACATCAGAAAGGTCTCATGAAAGGTGAAGACCTTACAGTTTTAGAACAAACTACTCAGTTAACTCACAAGCATTCGTACTAATGGCTACCTAATGGTTTCTCAGAATCTCGTTGAAAAAAATTACCTTGGAGGTTAAATTTGCTGAACGGAAGTCGCCTTTACTACAAAACAATAACGTGTCTAAAAAATTCTTCCTTTTGTTCAGTCTTACAAGGTAACCCCGCCGTTGCATCACCTAAACAACAACTTTATGAGCAAATGACATCTAATCCAGCCTTTACAGAGAGAGAAATATGCAAAAAGCCAACGCTTATCTCCTTTAATCTAGCTTAATCTTGTCAGGAGCAAAAATCTTTGGTCATGTATCACACTCTGCGGAACTTGTACGTATGTGTTTGGCTTGTCAACACTTTGACTTCAACAACGCCGATTGTATCTCCGATGATCTGCATGTGATCTCCAGCCGATATTTGTGAACAATGGGAAAGGAATTTATCTTTCAGTTCAGCAGACGTTCATGGGGCAGGAACGCGTGACGAACCGCTAAGAACGTCTGCGTGGGAGGCTACAACTGTGCAGAATTATTTTTTCAACCTGTCGCCATATCTTTACTCCTTGAAAGAGTGATTAACATCTATTTTCTCTTTACCCTCTCCATACGTCATGTAATCTGCCATCATATAGAGATATAGGTGGGGCATGATCGCAGGTTATTCGTCACGAAGAGAAAGGCTTTGAGAATTACACTGGGAAAATATTTTGATATTTTATTCAAAATTTCTCTCAATTAATTCTTTAAGGAAGTGGATGGATCACCCCATGTAAGGGAATGCAAGACAGTCGGGGATTCTGGATTCCTCGCCCTGAATTCCGGATTCCAGGTACAAGATTCCAATCGTTAGTGGGTTTATGGATTGATTGACAGGTATTCCAGATTCCAAAGCCCACGATTCCGGATTCCACGAGCAAAATTGGCCTGGATGCCGGCACCAACCAAAAATTTCCCGGTGTCCGGAATCTGGATTCCCTTACATGGGGCGAAGATGGAGGTCAGTTCGAACGTCCTGGGAATTCCTCCTCTCGGGCTTAAAAGACCCTTGTACAGCTCGCGTTAGGAGTTGCCATATTAACAAAACAAAATGAGACATTAAAAAAATAGAGGGAAAACTATTTTTTTTTTATTGAAAAACAAAGTTATCAGTTTGTTGTCTCCTATACATATTTCTACTTTCAATTCTTTGATCATTGTTCGATAACTGAGGATAATGAAATTTTCATTTCAAGTGTGGAATGTAATGCTCATATACTATTTCAAATATATGGAACACTAAATCAACGAAACCACTTTTCTAGCTATACATGATTATGAAGAATAAATAAAGATAAAGATGAAAAGATACAAACAGACAAAACTTATTTTGAACTAAACAATTTGAGGAGTATTTGATCCAAGAACTTATGTCTTTTATTAACTTATTACCACTACTTGCATCAGTATTTTGGCGATTTTCACAAAATGCTCATGGTTTTAACGCTTTGTCCTAGGTTAATAGCTATTTAGTGGGTAAAATCGCGCGATTTTAGAAAGGGAAAATTCTCATTTCGTAGTTTCTTTACACCCGTTTAAGGTAGGAGTAATTTCAAACTTGACGTATGGTGTATTTATATAGTAAGTATTTTAGACTCTACATGAATAAACACGGCAATAGAAAATGCTTGATCAACGTGGAACATGTAACAGTTAAGGTGATAAAATAACAATTTTGTTTTCAGAGACGTCGCTAATATGGTAGTCATGTTTATTGTTTACTGTGGTTTATCTTCGTCTGTTTTGACAGCAGCGCTGGGGGCATTGAGCCTGCGGTGCACATCCACCAGGTGCAGCTGGTTGACAGGGTTGTGGACATGCTTGCTGTTGTTGCATCGGAGGCGTTTGGGGCATCTGGGGCATGACAGGCATCATAGGTTGTTGCTGTGGAAATGGCATTCCCATGGGCATGCCCATTGATCCAGAACAGCAACTTGGTTGACAAGCAGGAGCGCATGACTGTGAGCACGGCGAGGCGCAGCTTGAAGACTGCGTGATATTTGGTTTAGGTGTAGCTGGGGGTAATTCAAGGTACTGCGGTGCACTCATCATGCCGCCTGCAGCCTGTGGTTGGTACTGGGGCTGTGAACTGCAGCAAGTCGAAGGACAGGCGCTGGGACAAGGTGCTGCAGAACATTGCTGAGGACATTGTCCAGCTCTAGGTTGCTGAGGGTATGGGGCTAGCTGCTGTGGTTGGGCCATCTGTGGCATTGGAAGATACTGTGGCTGTGGCATCTGAGGGTACTGTTGCTGTTGCGGGTATCCGTAAGGTGACTGTTGTTGGTACGGGGAAGGATAGGGGACTTGACCTGCTACCTGAGACATCGGACTAGATGGTGGAGTGTTGCAGCATGTTGATTGGCAGCCTGGAGCACAGACATCTGGGCAGGAACCAGCGCAGGTTTGACTAACTAGGATTCAAATGGTCAAAATCTTAATTCAGTTCTTAGATTAAGACTCCGATTTGTTTTATAAAATAATTACTTTGTTTATTTAAAAGAAAATATAAACAAACGAAAAGGTGGAGAGAAAAAGTGTTCCCCTTGATGGCAAGAACGATGGGTGGGGACAAACTCGAGATCAACCGGCCAGTGCGCCATCCTCGTCACCAGGGCTTTTCCGTTTGCTCATCCCTTCCATTTTCTAAGAAAAAAGCCTTGGGGACGAATTTGACAATTCGTATGCAAGCTAAGGCACTGAATTATTTCACCTTCCCAACCATGCAAACAAAGACAAGAGACAGATTTCCTACACTTGTTTATAGAGCTCATTGGAGAGTAAGACTGGTGATAAAACCTTACTATTTTTGAAGTGTGACACAGAACTGTTCTGAACGAACAATTAAAAGTAACACTAATACTATAGTAAAAATCTTACCCCTCCTTGTTCCTGTAGCATCTAAAATAGCTTGAATCGCTTTACCAGCTTTAGCAAGGTTTTCTAAGAAAAATAAATTAATCCAGACTTATGAACAGGGACGTTTACTCTTAAAGGAAAACTAGATACTGAGCAGTGCTTTCCTCTTTAGCACTATGTACTATATGTATACTGAACAATTCTAATGAAACGTTTGAGTTTCTGGATAAAATTCTGAATAAAGGTTCAATTGAATCTACCAAACATGTTAAATTGTGACATTGTTTATTGTCACTATAATTATCCTCTGTTGCGTGGTTCTATAAGACATGCGTGAGAAAATGCTAGAGATTGACCATTCTGTTGAAATTTTCATCTTTTTTCTCCATTAAATAAGGAAGGTGCAGGGGGATAGAATACCAATGAAAATATTATTTTATGTCTTTTTTTACCTATGCTTGAGTCCAAAAGGTTTCTGAGGGATCCTTGATCGTCATCATCTGTTTAAAGATCAATTGATTAAGGAGTATGTAACTCATTTGGCAAATGATACTGCCAAAGTTGAGCAAGCAACCGTAGTGACCAAGCATATCGATCCTAATTTGTTCCTTTTTCTCGTGAACAAGTAGTGTTCATCAAGAACAACGGTCAGCAGGTGAACGAAAGAAAAAAGGCCTAAAAGAAAAGCCGATCGGCGTTCCCTTTCCTTGGACAGGATACAACTGTAAAGAAGCGAACGTTTTGGCTATTGAATAATATCTGTTCATTAATTAATTGTTGCCACGGATCTAGACTGGAGGACGACGGGACCATTAACAATCCGCTGTTTTCTTTGAAATGGTGCCTGTTTTTCTATCAAGCATAGGGAACATTAAATTAGTACCTTCATGGTGAATTTTCTTTTTCTTTGGTCTTATATGTGCGACATGGTCTTTAGCTTTCTCTCCTTCTTCCTTCGTTTTCTCTTCTGTGGGTTTGGCAACATATTCTGATAAATCAAGGCTAATTCTGATAAGTTATGACTTTTAACTAAATTAATTAAGATCCCGTTATGATTAATATGGTCGAAACGTTTGAGACACTTAGTCATGTGTACATGTAATCTGTGCCTTTTCAATAACTCCCCTTCCCCGGCCCCGGACATTGAACATTGAGAGTCACAGGTTATAAACACTAGTTTTAAAAAAATTGGGGAAGTGCATGAAATTCAGCTTTGTTAAGGAGGTGGGTGGGGACGGCAGGGGGAAAACTTACACAAAGCGAGCAGTATTTATAACTGTAAATTGCCGCATACTCTCAATTTTCTACCAGAAGAGGAGAGAAAAAGAAGTGTCCCAAACCCTTTTGGCCAGCTTCGTAGATGAGGGAGCTTAAGTAGCCACGACGAAAACGACAACGTCAAAAAACAATTGGGAGCAAAGCAATAGCTCTGCAAGTACATCATGCTTTTTAGTACATTTCTTTGACGTCCGCTGCACGGCTACGACGTGAAACCTTCTACGATAACGAATTTTCTTTACCCTTTTAGAACCTGGATAAAGTCGTTAAAAATTAAACTCTAGGAGAAATCGCATTAGAGTTCACAAATTGGTAAGGTCCAAATAGACGAGATAAAGTTTGACTGGACGGCAATTTCACTGCCTCCGTCGTCTTCGCCGTTGCTTAAGCTCCCTCTTAACGCTCGGCCAATTTAAATTGGAAACTGGACTGTTGACTGACTATCAGCGACTCAGCACTTTTGTTTATAGTAATTTTTATACCTTTCATATCAACTTCAGGTTCAGCTACGAAGTCAAGACCACTTCCGCTTAGGTCATCTTCTGTACAAATAAAATTAAAAATAATGGCAAGATAAGTGCCCTGTTAAGGTGACAGACGAGGTAAGCTGAAATCTTAATCTGAAACCGGACACAGATCTACCATCATGGACATAGGTCTTGGAACACTTTCGTATTGGTGGAGCTCTTTTTAAATCCACACATGCTCAGCCCCTCCCCCTTCCGCACAAACAACGTTGGACGCGTGCATCCAGAATTGTTTTTTTCCGAGTGTCATTATTGTGTAGGGTGGCAAGAGGGAGAACTGCAAGAAAATTTCGAAAAGGATGCACTGTTTAATAAGGGTACTCAGAGATTACAGAAAATTGTGATTACTGCGTTACTGTCCCAAGGACTTTAGTCCAGGATTGTTAGTCTTTAAAGGCTTTTCCTTTTAAGAAGAACTTTTTTTAACTTTTCTGGTGTCTATCGCTAACTTCCGCAAAGTCCAAAGTGCATTTCCTAGACCTGGAAGTGTGCTATGATTGGTCTACGTTTTTAAACACTCGTTTCAGCCGACTTCCTTAAGGGGAGAATCGAGTGTCGAGCCAAAAGAATGTCTGCATGGGAGGCTAGGTCACTCATGCAATTTATATCTTTAAGAAACGGTCCAGATAAGAACGATAGCACTGAACGGCAACGAACCTGTTGGAATGCAAAAAAGGTGCTAACTTTTCTATTGTCTGTACTTACTTCTGATTGGCTTAAACAGCAAAAGTTAACAAAACTTCATAAAGCAGTACATATATTCAGCCTTACTTTCCAGTATGAATAACAAAGAAATCCTATGTGGGGAACATGTAAAATTGTAAACTTTTCTTGGCTGTTGTTTTCAACTCTTGTGATTGGTCAAAATCTTTTAACACAAAAAAACACCCTTTCAAAGTGGAGTGTAAATGCATTTTATTGCGTAAACGGCCTTCATGTAGGGTTAAGCATTCTCTGTGTAAAAATGAGAACATTCCTATGTGGGGAAAGCACCGTTGCCGCATAACAAAAGAAATTACTATCCACCTTACCCGGATCATTACTTAATACACGAGACTTGTGCCAATATATACGAGAAGCGTCTTTTGCCATGTTGAATATATTACAATTTCATTTTATACATGTAGTACTATTTACTTTTTAAAAAGAGCTTTGAGACACCGTCAACAAAGTCTTTCCCTCAGTTGATATAATTTGTAACGTTCGGTAGTATCTACCTGACTTGACTAATTGTATGTCTTCTGGTTTTTCATCTACTTTCTTTTCTCGTTCGTGTTTTGCCACCTTGTGTCGAAGAAAGTTCTTGAGATGCTTGTGCCCTGTTGTGGAATAAGATTTGTGACCTTTGCTTTAAAACGTTTTTGAGAGACAACTAGAGAACATATACTCTGAGCAAGTAATGTTCATTCGCATTGGTCTGCTACATTATTTTATCCCAAAGTATTCAGATTAAAAAAAGGTTCTTTTGACTTATCAGCATTGCTAGAAAGGATGGTTTAAGTTAGACATGCATAATGATAAACAGTTTTTTAATTATACTTTTAGCATCAAAAAGAGCTCTGATGGGGAAATAGATCACGCCAGCTTAAGGGAAAGTATACGGAGTAACAAAGTGTTTTACACGTAAACAAATCCAATTTTTAGCGTCCATGGTTTCGGCATTTTGTGAAGCAAAGTTTATCGAGATTTTATTTTTTGTTACAAGAAAGCCGAGACACAAACTTACGAATAGTCTGAACTTAAAAGTCTCGTAATTGTAGAAAAAAACTGTATGCGATTATACTGGGAAAAGAAATTCTATCAATAAAATAAGTTTATGTTTTCAGCTGCGTTTTATTTTCTTATTTTCAAAAATGTTTGGAAATAGAAATAGTTAAGTAACGAAAAAAAATTCTGTCACAGAAATTGAAAAAAAGTCTATTACAAGATGGTTAAAAGACGTTAGAAAATGTTTGCTTTGACACCGCAGAGTCAGTTTAATATGTGCAGTGGTTCTTAAAACAGCTTCAATGAGGCACCTTTTGCAAACAAAAGCACCTGGAAAAAAATAAATAATTTAAATGTAACTTGAAGGACATGTAATTATTGCCAAAAATTTCGTTTCGAAAGCAATGAAAACCGTGATCGGTGAACCATATTTTATTTGCGATTCGCATCGCTACTTGACAGTGCTAATCGAAGCTCAAGAAGGCATGGTTACACAGTTGACACGATTCAGTAAATCACAACAAGATCATGTAAATCACTCCAAAGTTACATTAAAGCTAAGATTACAAACAGCTTTTCAAAAGCCGCAATAGTTTGGCTTTTGTTTTGCTTTGAAGGGATTATTTTGTTTGTGTAGTACTGACATTGGAATCTCGATATAACAAACCACTATGTAAAGAAGTCCTACAATCATGGACAAAAGCCTTGGGACAGTTGTAT
Organism: Porites cylindrica; assembly: GCA_964035525.1. Taxonomy (NCBI): domain Eukaryota; kingdom Metazoa; phylum Cnidaria; class Anthozoa; order Scleractinia; family Poritidae; genus Porites; species Porites cylindrica. The sequence continues at coordinate 1,851,999 of OZ037777.1, read as the reverse complement.
AGTTCGGACGCTTTTGAACAAACACTCCAAATTGTATCCGCGCGCTACTGACACTGTACGTCCCTACCCCCTCCCCCCACACCACGGACAGTGTTGAAACCGTCAAGGCACAATTCCTTTGATCTTTCAACATTGTATTGGGTGTGGAGGGGGGAGGGCACATGGGTTTTTAAAACGACAGCACTGCTTTTTGCGACATTACTTGTGAAACGCATAGAATTGAGGTTACGTTCTGACTGTCCCAAGGACTTTTGTCCATGATTGTAGGTATAACGAACGATTTTCTTAACCCCAGTAATAGTAAAAATATATGAAATTAAAAGAACTTCTATTTAACAAAAACCTTGTTATAGCGAACAAATTTTGCCAGTCACCCGGAACTTCGGGTTATATCGAGGTTCACTTGAATCAGTATCCAAATTAAATTTCGACTTACGGTGATGTTTTCCTTTTGCTTCTGTCCATGTCGTGAAAAGCAAGACTACAGTAAAAAGTAGTGCTATTGTCAACAATGTCTGGTTCATCTGTCAAAATGAAGAGAATATAACTAATGAAATGTGATAACTCATATCAATAGTTTTTGAAAGCTGAACGACTCCTCTAACCTCGCTTTATAACCTCACTTTCTTCGAACCAAAATTTCTATAGAACAACTTTCTACAAAATTTTCGTGAAATTGAAATTTTACATTCTAGGATCTAAAAATACGTCCCTAAAATCAGAAGCAGTAGATAAGGTTAATCTAACTACAGTTGTTGGAAGATGCGAGGGTATTCTAAGAGCGTGAAGAATACAATAATCGAAACGTAACCATACATATGCACATAAACTTCATTTAGTTAGGTCAAACTTTTTCATTTGCATATACTTTGAATCGATATCTGTAAAATTTTCCAGACGTACCGTATATTTTTCACGTTAATCCTCCAAAGATCTTCGTCGTAACACCACCACCAATAGGTTATGATTATCTTTTTGATGCTTTCTTCGAGTTTAGTTATAAATAATTCAAGACTCTTTGTTCTTGGTAATAAAAAGATTCTCTTTGTTTCAGTGAACTGGTGTCGCACTGTCCATTTAACTATTGAAAAGCAAGGATTTTTTAAATTAGTGGTAACGGTACTGCCTTGGAAACCTCGAACGATGGGCAGTCTCGCTTTCTAGCACTTCCCACATTATTGGTCACTTTCATTTTAAGTTCGATTTTAAATTGATTTCTCTATCTAGGTCAAGTTTCAAACCGAGGTTATTTTTTTAACTTTTAAGAGCGCAGTCAAAATTTTTCAGGGTGACCATTTAAATAAAAGCTAATGAAATTAAAGAATTACCCATAAAGAGCATGTCACACACGTTGCACGGCAGTTATACCCTAAGAATTTGAAATTTGACGTGTGATTCTTAATCTATAAAAATGAATACGATAAAGGAGGGCTCCATTCCTATCAGGTAATCTGGTTTGCGTTTGCAAATATCACAGGGGAGGTAGCGCCTTCTAAAACCTTGTATGCCATATTTCCGCAGGGGTTCGCGTAACGCATGACTACCAATTCAATTTCGGCGAATGAACTCGTTATTGATTGAACAAACAGGGAGGAACATTCCCGTGGTGGTGCAAAGTCAATCTCCAATTATGAATCTGTCGTAAACGAAGTATCGCTCCCAGCTAACAACGAACTGCCAAAGAGCAGCGTCCTTTTATTTGCACAAAAGCATATGCACACTCCCCAGTGTCCGCTCGATGTTCCAGTAGAGTCCCCTTGTAGCATAAAACAGAGCAGTACCATTGACGCTGGTACATTTGGCAAACATTAACACACGTCCTCCATACGTCTACTTCACGGCGAAAATTTTGTATTGTAGTAAAGAAAAGATGTGGTAAATTTTAATTTGGAATATTTTTATCAACTTTTCTGCAAACTCTCTAACTAATTAAGCCATCCTCAGTTTAATTTGTTATGACAAACATTTCTTCTGGTATCCCATTCTCCTTTATTTGACGCACCTTATGTAACTCATAAAATTTCTTGTACATTTCTTTACGCCTGCGTTGTCGGTATACCCTTAACAGCTAATATTTGACAAGTGTCAGAGCAAGCCAACAAGCCCGGGGGCGCTGTATGTGTCGCCCGATAGGGTCTAGTTTTTGAGGAACGTCGCCATCCTTAAATAGTGTATCATCTTGCCCTTGTTGGCGTTGTGTTCCAGGTGTGATCCTTAGATAGGGTACCCTTTATTATATCAGCTAAGTTTCAAGTGAGTAAATTGCCAGCTACACGAGAAACAAATTGAGAGTACCCCTCCCGGACCAACAATATACCATGATGCTTAATTTATATTTGGCACCAAAAGACAACTTAGCCCTGGATATGAGGTTGACCGACGCGAAGTACAACCAATATTTGATGTGACTGTCTTTGCAGACCTTCACTGAACTATATCAATGTCAGGGTTTTAAATTATCCTTTTGTTTTCGTCGACCATACGTGAATCATTGTAAAGGAAATATTTCCCGGCAAAGGAATTTTTATGTTTCTTTATAGTGCTTTTAGTCCGGGAGCATGTGTAATGCCGTGGGAATTTCTTGAAGAAAACAAGCCGCTAGTCTAAATGTGTTAAGGGGACCCTAAATAACATGAAAAGTTTTGGTGGCAACTTTGTAACTTGTTCAGACGGGATTTATATGGGTTCGAAAATATCATGTGTATATCCCAGCATGGAAACGAGGCTTAAACATAAAATTGTCCATAGCTTTCCATTATTTCCGTAAAACCTTATCAAAATCACCACATTTGTGCAAATCAATGTTTCCAATATGAACATACAATTTTAAGAGGTTATTGGGGTCACGTGACCAAGTTAGCGCGAAAACGAGGCTCACTCAAAAGTTGCACTGGTAGCCCTTAAACTTCTCCTGATGAAGGCAGAGATTGACAAAAGTAACGCAGGTGAATGTCATCTGTGCAATCAAATGCAATTATTTGGTAAGGGTTATCACGTGACCACGCTGGCATGAGAACGAGGCTGATACAAAAGCACATTGTAATAAATGTTGCCTTGGTTACTTTACCACAATGAAAAATTGTAGAAAACATGTTTTATGAATTGTTTTACCCTCGGGGAATAATACAGGGTGTCCGCCTAATACAGGTTTCGATAGATAACATCATTCCATTCAAATGAACAGTGGAAATTTTAAGAATACTCCCAGAGACTTTAACGATATACGTTTGCATTAATTCCTTTATCGAAGGGGACCAATTGAACATAGTACCATAAACATAGATTGAAACTCAAATTTGAAGAAACCAGTTGAGTGAAACAAGCTCTATACAAACAAAACGAAATAGAAAACAATACTGTACCGTGAAACTAATCAAATACATTCGTCAAGTCACGTTTTTTAATGTAAAAACCGAATAAGTTGTGGGTGGCAGTTCGAGATAATCTTTCGCATTTTCGGTGTCTGGCAAGTTGGATGGTAGAATTTTGATCACAAGTGTCCGTTTAACACAGGTTGGTAACAATAGAAATGACTATTTCAGGTACTTTTTAGGTGTCCGCGTCTCGCTTAATAGAGGTGTCCGCTTAATAAAGGTTTCATTTAAAGTAAATAAGGGAAATAAATTTTGGGACTTCGGCTACTGTCCGCTTAATAGACTGATGGCTTGCTTTCTTCACGAAATTCCCACGGGACTTTATTTCATGACATTTGCTGCCGGGCTATTTGTGTTAATTGATTAATAGCACAAAAAGTTGAGTTCGCCTCGGAAGGTACTCCCTTATTTTTGCCTAACAGGTATGTGCCGCCTTAAAGTTTATGGTTTTTGCGCCGTTTTGGTCTACTTGGCCTACTTTGGTTTGAATTCGGGCATGGTTTTCGAGGGAATGCATGAACGTATCTGTTGTTTCAATTCCAAACGAATAAGAAGGAAAGAGTAATATGCGAATTCGAAATCTTTTTGTTGGCGTTCTGATCTAGCTAAGTAATGATAGCATAATTTCTGCCTACGCCAGGTCTGAAAAAGGATATGGATTTTAGAGGCCAGGTCTGAAATAGTCAACCTCGTCCCTAGGGCGCTTTTCCCCTGCTTTGGAGGTGGAACGCCGCACCTCCAAAGCCAGGAAAAGCGCCCTGGGGACGAGGTTGTGAAATAGGGTCAGGATTTGGCAAACCTGGTGGGACACCCCCACCACGATTTCCCAGGAATACCCCCTGGGAGTTCGCCATAATATATAACCACATCTCATGTGATGCTTAGTGATCCAGGTCAGGTAATTGGTCAAGTTTTGCTCTCTCCTCCGCCATCACCCTGCTGTCAGTAGCGTCCATTCACGGGCATAAAAGCACTAAGCGTATAAGTTTGTATTCGTTTACAGACTTCAAGGAAGTCGTGTAAACACGGATTGGCTCATACCTCTTCAGGTTAATGAGCATAATTCTTATCTTATGCCATGTTATGCTGCACTTGGATTCAAATAGTCCCGGAGAAACCTCTTTATATAAGAGACGGGGAAACCAGTGAGAAATTTAGAATTAAAGCCTGAAGAAGACCAAACTGGGCGTGGCCTAGGTTCTATTTGACCCCTAACGGGGAGCGAACTCTAACACAGTATTAAGGCAATTTTGCAATATAGATATTAATTTTTTTTTAAGTAAAAACCAAGTCGAGGCCTTTAAGGGTAAAAAGAGTCTGCAATTTCTGACCCTAAGCAAGGCAGCAAGCAAACCCGTCATTTTCATAGGATCACGCCTCAAATGGAGCGGTTATTTGAGGGGTTAGACGAGAAAAGAATTGTTTTTTTTTTAAAGCTAGTAGTATTATTTTCATTAATTTTAGTTATTGAGACACATTTTTTGCTTTTAATTGCATCGAGACCACGACACCTATTCGGGGGCGATGCTAATAAACGTTTTTGTCCCAAATGTCGCGCTCACTCGAGGCGCTTATTCGAGCAAATATTTGAAAGCATTACTTATGGCGAGACACAGGACCTTTGGAAACGTCACATGGAATGAAACAGAGGGATAATAATCAAAGTAACCTAAAAAGAGACACTTGTGAAGGCAAAAACACAACGACAAAAAATGACTGAGGGTCAGCTGGATATTTAATAAACCTGGATCAGTAAAATCTCAAATACCAAATTTTAAAATTAGAACAGAAATCTAATCCTTACGGCAGGAAGAGTGATAGCCAAATAAATAAAGAAAACAAAAATAAAACGGTGAATTATATTTGCCCGATATTTCCTGGTGTAAGGATCAGTTTCCAGTTCTAATTTTAAAATTTGGTAACCTTAAAAGGTCTATTATTTGTGGGTATGTTTGGGTTAAGGTTATCTAACAGTATCTTAATACTCTTAGATAACTTAAAAACTATTGTACGTGACAACTGTTCTCGTGATATGGTATTTATTGTGCATGACATATGGTTTTAATAAGTTTATAACTAAAAACACTTCGGATTTCATAATAACGATAAGTAATGTACAAGTAAATAATTGATGACTGGGCAATTTTTATTACTATTATCATTATTATTATTATCATTGTTATTATTATTAATTATTCATTATATTAAAATAAACATTGAACTTTCTCTTGCCCAAGAACCAAATCTAAAATCGTTCTATACCTTGAGATCTGATATAATATCAATTTCCTTGTATCTTATATTAACTATTAAATTTTCCGATTATTTTTCTTCCCTTTTACAAGTAAATTGCAAATGAAATGAACATAGGAGTAAATGGTGGTATCATTTTTAAGAACGTTGCTACTAGAACTACTGGTTCTACTTCACCAATGATTGTCACTACGATCCGTAAAGTTGCGGTGGAAAGTAACTATCCTGTCGTTTCTTACCAAATGGGGTCGCTGTTTTGGGACGATCGTTATTTCGGGATCCAAAAACATCTTAAACAACATAATGAAGATATCGCCATTACAAGTGTAGTTAGAACACAATTAACCGAGTCATGGATTCCTTTTTTTTGCAGTATGAATGCGGGAACTCAGTGGCTATCTGAGTACAGCTGACCTGTTTTCCCTCTTTGAGTCCGATCTCTGTTTTCGAAACCAGTTTACCTTATGACAGTGCGATAATTCATTTGCTTAGAATATTAAAGTGAAAAATGCATCCAACACAGCATATTAGAAAAATGTACAAGCTTGGAATTCTTGTTTGGGAAAATGTGTCTCTGTGCATTTGATTGTTACATTGTTTACAAAGTTCGGAGATGTCCAAAAAGTTAAAGTCGGGAGAAGGGTGTTCGCTTTCTTCTTCTCGATGAATCACAGCAACCTGTCCGCGCACATGCTGGAGTACAGTGTGAAGCACATGACAGTGCACACCCATTGAAGCTCATAATTGGTTGAACTTCGTGAGTGACGTGCAGGACTCGGTTAGTGGAGGAGCGAGCGTCCTGGCTTAATTCTGCTTCGTTTCCCTGTGGAAGGCCAAGCGCTGAAGTGCAGCACGCCACAGTACATGATGGATAGCATCCCCCAGGGCAGGGGCTTGGACAAGTGTTCGCCGCAGGAGCGAATCCTTGAAAAGCAAGACTTTGCGGAGCTCCCACTGTCGTGGCTGGTGGTGAGGCCGCCGCTGCGGCAGCGGCTTCATGAGCTTCTTGCATTGCAACATCCTCTGGACTGCAGCAATCACGAGGACAGTCGTAGGCGCAGGAGAACTTACAGGATTCCTTGCAGGCAAAAGCCTCAATGGGTATGACTTTTGAATGAGGATAAGGTACGTTAGGGAGTAGTCCAGGGTGGGGCTGCTCAACTGGAGGCATCCCTGGCTGAGCAGGCGCAAATTTACCAAATGCACAACAGTCGTCTGCACAAGATGGTGCGCAAACCTTAAAAAAAGAGCATGTTTCAGTCGAAGGAACAATACTAGAAATACGTTTATTTCAAAACCTCGTCAGCTGTAAAGAGGTAGTTATTGCAAAATATAAAATATAGTTGTGTTAATATCAGATATAGCAAATAGTGTTTTATAGGCCTCCCCCCTTAAGGAGCTTTTTAGGGACAAGAATTGAGGTAGTTAAAATTAAACATTACAACAGGAAAAAAAACTGACAAGAGGGAGACCAGCTGATCATTTCAGTACAAGCGTTGCCCAAGAGTCGAACTCGGGACCATCCTACCTGGAACAAATCCAGCTAGGCGTTCGGCCGGGAAATCTGGGTCTCCTACCGATCGCACCAGTCAGGCCCGGAAATCACGGTCTCCTGCGAGTCTCACAGGGTCAGGTTGGGAAATCAGGGCCCCCTGCCATTCTCACGGGGTCATGCCGGGAAATCAGGGCCCCTTGCTAGTCCCACGGTTTCTGCTGCAAATACTCCATCTTCCCCGGCTGACAGAAGTAGGAATTTTCTCATCACACCAGAAACACATTCATGCATACCCTTTAAATCGATACCAGTTATGAAATATACTAGGGTATCTAAAAGATAGTAATGCTGCGGCACATTCTGTTGATACTGGCATTAGTTAGGCAGTGAGACTTAAAAGAATCAAAAATGACATTGAATGTCCTATTTACATGTTGGAGAGTACTAGAATAATTATTATCAGTCTATAGAAAGAACTCGTTGTAACGTTGTTTAGAAAATGATCAAGTGGTTATGAACTCTGGTTTTCCCACCGTAAATTGTAGGAAATAATAATAGAAATTCAGATCGTTTATCTTTATCCATATATTTAATATACGGTGCACGATATTTTCTTTGGAAACACAATACTTTTCTTGCTGTTTGTTGCACTTTATTAAGTAACAGTTATTTAGCTATATATTTATAGAAAACAACAACACAAAAAACGGAAAAAAAAAAAAAAAAAAAAGAAAATAGGAATTAAGACTCCAGTAGGACTTGAACCCAGCACATCCGACTCGACGCGACAACACCTAACCACCACACCAGAGAGGCTCATTGCGTAATTTTGGGAAAAGTCTTTTATCTTATTCCTTTTCCATGAAACTTCCGCCGGCAAGATGATCGCCAGCCGCATTAACCGAGCTGTTAACAGTGAAAAACAATGTAAACGCATATTCCATGGCAATAAATGAATGAAAGAACATAATTATGCTTTTCAAAACGCCGATACACGTCCTCGTCTGCAAAGTAGGACACAAAACATATGTTTTGTTATCTCGATTTCCGCTGTTATTTTGGAGCGAATGGTCAAAATCACCGTCATTTTCGGCTCATACAGTTTCTTAAGAATAGCATTGCATGACATTTTCTCACTTTCACATCACCTTCTAGCAAGTTGGAATTTGTATATCTCACGTGTTGCGGAGTCCAAGAGCAAAAACTCATCTTCTTGTCAGGTTTAACACCTGGACGAGTCAAAGGCTCTTGAATTGGAATCGAATCCCCAAGTTAACCATCGTACTCATCTGAAAGACTCCTGCGTGTCTTAAAATTTGGTAAGACCTCTAACCGTGCTGTAGAAAAATTGCCACAAAGAAAACTCAAAGTCTGAGCCGCGAATGATGCACTCTCTCACCCACCGAACTTCCCCGTGTTTTTATTTGAGTTGGTCGTGGAGCAATGCACTCTGGTTAAATGCAATGCATTGTGGTAAAAAGTGTGGTTAAATGCAATGCATTGTGGTAAAAAGTGATGAATTCGAGAATTCGTCGCCCCTTATATATTTCCTTTAAATCCTGATTATGTTGCTGCTCGCTCCCTTCGGTCGCTCCACAGCAACTAAGATTCTACACATTCGTTATCAGAGACCTATGATTTATCAGCGCGCACAGCGTAGGCTTGGAGATATTTTGGCAAATTGCTTGAAGGTAAACGCAACAGTTCATTTTAAATGCTAGTTTTTTAATATTTATTTCGTCTGTGTCAGAAGTGGAATTTCAAACCTGAGCACTAGTACATCTCTCAATGTTTTTTTACTCCACGTTGTCACACCCGTGATGCCTTGTTAGCTCAGTGGTTAGAGCACTGGTCTCGTAAACCAGGGGTCGAGGGTTCAAATCCCTCACGAGGCTGTTTGGAAAAACTAAGGTAGGTTCTATTTTCTTCAACTTCTTAAAGTTTCAAAAATTGTTGCCGTTCTATTTAATGATTGAGAATTTCCATCGAAGAGTGAGGTTTTGTATGATGAATTACAAAATCGTGACTTTATTATTAACACTAGGTTTCGAACATTAATCAGTAAACCCCCAAAAGATATTCCCCAAAATTTCTCGACGACTTGTACGAATCAGAAATCTCTAGTCGAAGAGTACACCCGGTCTTTTTATCTGCCTTGTTGTACTTAAAAATTGTTTTTGCGCCTTTAGCTTTCATTGGAATGGCCCCTTTCTAGAGATTCATTCGTAGACATAAAAAAGAATGGGAAGAAGGACAAGTAAAATGACAAATAATTGTAAAAGGAGATCGCCCGTGTTTAAATAAGTCTTCAGTGTTTTTATTCAGCGGCCGCGACGAATTCTTTCTTTACATATCAGTAAAAAAAGTAAGGTACTAGCCTCGAAAGGGATTTGAACCCTCGACCCCTGGTTTACGAGACCAGTGCTCTCACCGCTGAGCTATCGAGGCCTGAGTTGTTACTCAAAAACAAGAATATTAAAGTTACTCTGCGTGGCAGGGGTTTGAAGGTAAAAGAAAAAAGGGGGGAGTAACTGTAGGACGCACGTTTACAAAAAGGGCGTCAATCAATCGTGTACGCGCTTTTATTCCCCGTTTTTCGTCCACTTCAAACGCCATCCACACATTCTAGTTTAAAGTACCGTAAATCCTCTGTTAATCCCCCCCTCTCTAATAAGGCCCCCCTTTCAGAGGAGGATAGTTAATAAGCCCCCCTCCCCCTCCCCCAATCCTTATTCTTCACAAAAAAATTAACTATCAAAGTGGACTGATCAGTTATGGTTTATTCAGGCTGGAAATTCATATTGTTTTTGGTCTTCGGCCGCATGACCTCCAACTTCATATGCTTAACTTTCTCAACTTTGCGCTCTAGTTCTCTGTGGAGAATTGTCACCATTTAAAAATGTAAATATAAGAGGAGTTTTCCAGAGATTTTCGTTTGTAAGTTGTGTACGACAAATCAATACAAATAACCATTCTCATAAAAATTACCGAAAAACATGAGGCCGAAAGCACATTTTTGAAGAATAAGAATTCTGTTTTTGTTACTTTTAGGCTCCCACAATTGAATTAAATACTTTTGACAGTGACTTTAATTGTACAACGAGTAAGTAAGCCCCCCCTCTCTTTTAAGCCCCCCACCCCCTCAAAAATGCTGGAAAAAAATAAGCCCGGGGGGCTTAATAGAGGATTTACGGTAATGTCTCTTGTGTCTGGCAACATTTTATGCCCTGGGGAACTAAAAACCGTTGATATCAAGATTCTAAGGCTTACATTATCAACATTCCCTGAATTAAGTCATTTATGTAACTTGCCAAAATTATTATTGTTCATTCTCTGAATGAACCAGGCTACCGTCTTTTACCGTATGTATTCTATCACATGGTTTGGGTTCATATTTGGCCTGATTCTCTTTATTTCGCCCTGCCTCAGTAATTTTGTTTACCAAGGGAAACGAAACGTAGAGCTTTATATACCATCTGAATGGACATTTCATGCCTCTAACATAACATCAGTTACCAGGTCGGCCGCGTACATTATTTCGTAGGAAGACATATTGTTTTCCACAAATGGCGGTATTTTTTAAACGTTGTCCTGTACTTAAGTTGGATTTATGACCCTTGTTGGCTTTCATTTTGAGTTCTTTGAAGAAGGACCCATGCATTGTTCGTAAGTAATCGTTTTTTGGCTTAGTTGGAGTTAATTTGCGTCGACATGCTTTGCTCTTCTTTCCTTCTTGTTTGTAGTGACCATTCACAGCTACATGTAAATGTTAGACCATTGTACAGTTATGGGCTTATAATTCTAGCCTTGGAGTGAATGTGAGGCTGACCTTGTTTTGATACAAAGTTCCTTCCTTTTCTTATGGAAATCATGCCTTAATAATACTAGCATAAGAATAACATGATTTACATAATAAAGCAAAAAGGGTTGTGTCAAAACCAGGTAAACTCCAGCCCAGTTTCCACCCGTAACTGTAAAATTTATGTGATCCTTAATGGCTATCCATTAAATATCCACACCCCCCATATTGATGATTTGCTTAACTCTTGCAGAAAATTTTCGCTGGGTTTAACCTTTAAGCTTATTCTTAGAACCTTCTCAGAGATAGAATTAAGCTTAATGTCGTCGTTACCCCTTAGAAAATGTGACGGTTTTATTTTTCCTCTTCAGAAAAGAGGCTTTTACAGCACTTTTCATCAGAAAATTGTTTCATCTTCCCTATATCTATGATGTACGTAATTCTCCCTTCAGTCGCCAGAGAATTATTGGAAGGTTTTTCTATATAATTTGGATTGTTTTATAGTGGTATCAATTCCTCAACACTGCACACTCTCATTGATGACTTGAAGGGCATATGGTATCTAACCACAGAACTTCTTCTTGTTCTTGACTTGAAAGTCTTTAAGTTTGCAACTTTTTATGAACTATGACATCAGAGGGTAAGATTGAAATAATATCCGCCAATGTTTTCAGCTCACTGTCTGGGAGTGAGAATCGTTTCCCTAAATTTGTAAGGTAGAAGTTTTTCTTCAACAGTTTGTGGCCTTATAACAACTAATGCTATAAATGAGTTTCTTGGGAAACTGGTTAATTTTATTTCCTGCGAATGTCAATGTTTCCTGAAGTGGAGCCCAGGGTAATGAACAAACCGGCCATTAAGTGTTTATTACGTACTGTAATATACTGTTTTTGCAAAGTTGCCATTTTTTCTTGAAGCCTCATCTAGATCCCCCCCCCCCCCCCCCATTTAACATCCTCTTACCCCCATAGATATTACAACTAAAAGGTGTTATAATTATCTTTTTAAGGTTGTAGACATTGACCTTGGTATTTTAGTTGTAACCTCATTATGAATGTATAAATTTGAGTATTTTGATTTCTTAGTGTCTTCTACAGAAAGGAAAATGGATATTTAAGCACTAGACCACACTTTCTGTGGGATTACCGGCGTGATCCCACAGAAAGTGTGGTCTTTAATTTATAAAATAACTTAAAGTCTTCTATGAGTTTACCGGCACAATAAACCATAGGTTTTTAACCAATCAGAACGTGCGTACTATCTGACTTATTTTATAAAACTTGAATAATGAAAATAAAATATATATACTGTATATTTATAGTCATTGAAGAGTTTTACCGTGCTTTGAAAAAGCAAAACAAATGAAGTAACCCGCATACCACCCGCTGACCAACAGTTAACATTTATCACAGCCCCATTTTAAAGTTCTTTGTCTCAATACAACCTTTCTTTCCTACGTTAAAATTGATTGAATAGTCACAGCACAGCCCAAATTGCATGATTATAAAGCAGTTGATGTGAATCAGCCATTAACCTTTTAAACACTTATATCAAAATTTGAATTCTCATTTGTTGCCCTTATACAATGATTTCCTATAAATGTAGTGGGGGAAATTGCCAAAGTAGGAAGCAAATTCAGATTGTTTGATCATGTTCTTAATTCTTGTTACCACTTTGTCAAAATAAAGTATTGATGTTGCAAGGAGAAATTTGATCCTGATCACTCATAAGGTATAAAGGGTTAGTAAGCTGTATCTTACCTGCGGACATGGAGCAGGGCAGAGTCTGGGCTGGTGTTTGTAAAGTGCTTTAATTGCTTTATCCTTCTCAGCTTGCGCATGAGCCCTGGCTAATTCGTTTTCTTTTCTCTCCTTTTCCCGTGCATCCTTCTCTTTTCTTTCTTGTTCATCTCTCATTCTTTCTCCCTCTTCAGAACAGCAACCTTTCCCGCATGACGCAAGACACGTTTGCTTGCACTGTGGGTGACATTTGGAATTATCTTGTTGTTTCTTTGGTTCATCGTGTTGCTTAGCCGCAGTTTTCGTCTCTTCTTCCGCTTGATCTTTAGCCTTGTGATAGTCCCTTATTTTCTGATAATGCAAGAAGTGGTGCCCTCTCTTCATTTCTTCGTCCGCTGAACAGCACCCGCTGCCGCACGCGGGCACGCAGTTAGTGAGGCACGATGAGTGACAGTGTTTTGCGAGACCTGTTGTGACGGAGACTTTGTCATGCTCAGGGCAGCATCCGGGCTGACAAGACGCTACACAGCTGTGCAAGCATTGAGGATGGCAGTGAGCCTTGAAGTATTCGTCTGCAACGGAATAATTATACAGGGGCAAGATTAGCACAATATGTTAGTACGAACCCCTCTGTGCGGGAGGTTTTGAATGCCATTCCCAGGGGTGATCTCAAATCCTTGTTTTCGACTTTGTTTCCTTTCCGTGTAGCTTTAAGTAGCTGTAGATAGCCGTAAAAAGGAGCACTGTTGGAGAGAGGGGGTGGGGTTGGGGGAGAGGGGAGGGGTAAAATGAGCGCACCGTCGGCCTCAGGTTTGTCAGTTTCAGTTTGTAAGTACTAGGGACTTAAAAGTCCAACGACGCGGACGGCAACGAGAACGTCAAAAAAACAATAGGTTTAATACGCAAAACAACAACTTCGCACGTGCATAACACTTTTTTGTACATTTCTTTCCTGTTTTGCACGACTACGACGTGAAAATGCCTTATTTCTCGTCTTATGGAGGACGTAAACAAGCAACGACGAAATTTTATTTCTCTTTCTGAGCTTGGATATGGTCACTTGACGTTTAGCTTCAGGAGGGTTCGCCCACATTTGACAAAGTAAGTAGGTAGGAATAATTGCTATAAAGACTGAAAGAACGCAAATTTAATTTTTGAGCGACGTTTCCGTTGCCGTCGGATCGTTGGATCTTAAGGTCCCTACTGTTATGTGTTATCGACGTAAAATAAGGACCTTTGCCCTGTATTCAACAGGTAATATTTCTGTTCACCTAATTTATTGTTATTCAGTGCTGTTCACGTGAAAACGAAACTTGGAGACAAACCTATGAATAGAGGGACTGAAATTAAAAACACAGAATTCGCGACGAAAAGATTAACGCACTGGAGGCCTTATTTATTGCTGGTGTACAAGTTCTTAGGGCCTTTTTTTATTTATTTAGTTCCTTACTTACATTCGGATGCCGCTCACGTAAAAAAAGATTGTTAGAAATACCTACCGTTATGCCATGACTTCTCTCTGTGAACCGCTGACACAAAGGTTTCGGCAGCCACCTTGTCATTTCCCTTTTGCCCTAGGATCTTGTCCACACCGTGCTTTTTAAGATGCTCTGTTATATCCTGATGAATTTTCTTGTCTTTCACGCCAACAATATGAACAGCCTTGTACCCAAGACTTCCAAGCATTTTGGAGATCCTCTCCCAGTCTACAACCGGTGTTATCTTGTATTTGTGGTTCTTGAAGGTGACTGTCTTCGATAAACTTGTCAGTGGTGTTCCCTTGACTTTCAGCTTCTTCGTTAACTTTGACTTAATTGTCCTTGCGTTTGCTTTATGTTTAGATTTTTCCCTATCTTTACTTTTATTGTCTTCTTTTTTGTTTCTATCATTGTGTTTCGCCGGCTTTTGAACACTTGCCAGAGTTGTAGACTTTTTCTTGTCTTTTGCTCTGGAAATCTCCTCATTCAAGAACTTAAATTTCCTAGGCGGTTGCAGAACTTTGACATACTCTAGTAATTTCTGAGCGTCGTGAATTTTCTCGTTTTCAGGGCTCAGGTCATTTTGGTGGAATTTCATTACCCCCTTTGTTTGCTGAGAAAGGAGAGGTTCAATCGAGTGAAGAATCTTAATAGTGTCTTCTGGTATAAGTCCTTCAGCGTATCTGGCTAAGTTATTTTTCCTTGTACTTGGCCCCTCTGTGGGTTTCTGAGGCCTCAAATGTTGTTTATGAGGTGAGCTCTTTTTAGGTGGAACAGCGTCTTGCTGCTTTGCTTCTTTCTTAGTTTTCTGTTTAAAATCGACACTGACGTGAGGTTGCACGACATAGTGATCCTCTGAAAAGGAAACCAAAAAAAGAAAAATATTTTGTAAGGGTAAAAGGCGGGCCTGTGTATCTACAAATCCTAGTATCTGAGCAACAGAATTAGTTATGCAATTTGCAATTACTGGAGTTTCTTTGTTTCAAAGCAACAAAAAGTGCGTAATAAGAAAAATGTTTTTCCCATTGTCAAATCTGCCAAGACATTCAGTCACAGGAAGAGAAGTTTCAGAACTCTCTCATGTCCACATAAGGGTACTGTACGATTGCGTTGCATCATGAAAAAAGGTTGGTTCCTGCCTTCTGCAATGTCTCTATTGATCACCTATTTCTTAAACTTGAATCTGGAAAAAAAAAATAATTGTTTTGGAAAAAAGTCTGGAGAAAGTCTTGAACTTTGAATCCAAAAATCTGTACCAGCCCTGCATACGTCAGTGTTCGGTGGTAAACAGTTCTTTCCAGAAGCTTTTTCTTCACAGAAAAAAAGGTAACATCTCTTTACTCACCACATAAGTTACAGGTCTTTGCGCAGTGTTCGCGCATGGCTTTTGGCGAAGTCTTGCAAACCCCAGATTTGGCTAATGTCTCGCAGTGTTCAATCTGGTCATGACACTCTGTTGATAAAGGATAGT
This sequence comes from Porites cylindrica, assembly GCA_964035525.1. Classification (NCBI taxonomy): domain Eukaryota; kingdom Metazoa; phylum Cnidaria; class Anthozoa; order Scleractinia; family Poritidae; genus Porites; species Porites cylindrica. Next base: position 1,836,390 of record OZ037777.1, on the reverse strand, counting down.
TTCATTCTTAGGATTGTGTGCAGGTGGCTATATAAGGACGTTTCGGCATGTCTTGTTTTAGTTTCTGTATACGATGGTAAAAGAAGAGGCTTTTTGATTTTTAAAACGGTAATAGCTTATTTTACAGTTTTGTGTTTCGTAACCCACCCTTTGAGTGAAAGCGAGGCTGGGATTGACTTCGTTGATACAAACCTTAATGCTTTTTAAATGTTAATTTGGCGACTTAGCATAAGAACAACACTATTTACATATGAGAATAAAGTCAACCCCTGCCTCTCTTCCAGGCAAAGGCAAGGTAACAAAGTACAAAAATGTAACGGCTAATTCTAGATTCAGTAGAACCTCAACAACTGAATATCTCCTCTTATAATATCACTTTATGGAGGCACATGTATATGCTATGCACTGCTGCCCAGTGGAATACAGGGAGATATCCCACGGGTTTTGCGGTTATTGGAACATGCATTACCTGAGGGTAACTTTCGAAGAAGTGTTTTACCGGTCTTCTTGATATGATCAGCTGAAAATAATGTATACATTTTTCAGTCAACAATAAGGGTTAAGGAAAGCTTAGAATATGAAAACATTGAAACACAAGACCACAAGACTCGGAAAACATATATGCAGGACTATGTATGTTTGTGAGCTGTCACAGCCACTAACCCGGAGCGAGCAACTGCCATACTAGGCCTATGTTCGTTTTTACGGACCAGTTTATTTTAGGGCACTTTTTCCGGCGAAAATAGAATCTCCACCGTGTCTATGAGAACATTCTAAGTATAAGATTTCAAAAAGGAAAACTAAACGTTATCAAAAGGCAAAAAATATCATTTTTAGGTCTGTAGGTTTTGTTGACTGGTTTGTGAAATTCGCGCCAAAACCGTTCTAAAAATAAACTTGTCCTTGAAAACGCCGTGACACGAGCGCAAGGAAGTTGCTCGCTCCGGGTTATGGGCTCCTGGAGCTTTGCAATTACTTACCGATATTTGCCTCTAACAAATGTGCAACATCATGCTCAGCCTCCCTAACTCTGCTAGCTGTGAACCAATAGGTATTTTCCTATGTTAGTTTATCGCCTGACTCACGATAGTGAGAAAGTTAACTGTCAGTGATTTTAGCGGACAAAACTTCGCCATCAATCAGGACCAGAATGACTATTGTGAGACGAACCATACCATTTAACCTATTCTGTGAAGGTAGCACCGAAGTCGCTCCAAATTGTTCTTTTGAGTGTGAAATAATTGCTTGTCTGTTTCCAATTTACTGATTCATTTAGGGTAAGTGAGTAACTGTTTGAATTTGTTAATAACTAAATAACTCACCAATGCTCTCGTCAACCAGTTTGTTGATAATGTTCTGGGCAGCTACCCATTCTTTGCCTGGAAAAAAAAGTAGGTGGAGTCCTTAAATACTAAGGTGTTTCCTGGTTTTGCGAAAACTATTTTTGCCTGGCTTCTGCAATGTGATGTGGGTATTGCAGTGGAGAAACAGTTATGTCCTATAACCATATGCAGCTCCTCTGAAGAAGCAGCAATCAGCATATTTGATTTTTTAAAAAAATGAAACGGGCATGACGACGTTAGGCATTACAATTTAGCGTAGACAAAAATGATAACGCGAAAGCGCGGGGAAAGGACTGAACACGACCTCCGGTGCTCAAATTTCCGTTCTGTCATTTGCGCGCACCCACGTCACTGTCTTTTCGACGCTGTCTTGGCTAAATCATGTCTGCCTATTGTGTATGCGATGAAGACCTTATGAGCTGGATCACGGACTTTCGCAGACTGCGGCCTGCATACTTCTGGATTGAATGGTTAAATACATTCAACCAAGAAATTCTAAGATTTATTGGTCGCTTACGATAATAAATGGAACCATAAGAGTTTTTTTTCTGAGGAGAATTCCCGACACATCCGTGTTTGGGTTGATTTCCAGTGTCGCGAAATTTTTACGTGCGTACTTGCGTTAAATGTACGTTCGCAAATAAAATAGAGGCAGCCTCGCTTCACTTCTTGTTTAAGCTCAGCACTTTTAATCTTGCCTCTATTTTATTTACGTGATTAAAATTTACGTGCGTTAACGTGCGTTGCCAAAAACGCGTCAGTGGAAACCAACCTTTAGGAAGAGAATTGATTTCATGCAATTTCTAAGTATTTCAGTAGTTCCATGTTGTCATATTAAGTTCTCTAGTTTTTTTGCATAATCTGGGAAGCGTTGTACATACATGCACGGCTAAAATGAGGCGACATTCGACTTTACGTTTATGCGCGGTTTTCCTTACATTGCTTAGATTTTATTTACGCGCATAAAGTTACGTGCGTACGCAAGTAAAAAAATGCGACAGCGGAATTTCATCTTTAGGGGAGTTTCTACAGAATTAAGTTAAGTGCGACGGCTTTTGAGAGAGATTTTCTCTTCTTTGACGATGTTTGAGACGCAGCTTTGTAGCTTTGTCATCTGATAATGTAAATATTCTTAAATATTTTAAAATGAAATGTCTTATAGTCATTGCGTTCTTTAATGTGAAACAACTGACGGTATTTTGTAAAAAGGAAATAAGAGAAGTGTTATCACTTGTCATATTTACTCCGTACCTCAACCAACAGTCATGACCAAAACATGACTACCAAACGTATTTTTTAGTTTAGAAAACATGTCTGAGAACTTTGAAATTCATTTCCAAGATGATGAAGAAATTAATAACGATCTCTGTTTCAAAGCTTGGACTGAGGTGAAATATATGATCCCAAGATAGAGAAGAATCACAGTAAGAAACAGGAACCTGCAGCTGTGCGACAGGTCTTGAAATATTGTCTTGTCTCAACTTAAAAAAAAATCTCGTGCCTTCTAAACAGGCTATACTTTTTTAACTTTGGATGAACGGTTTAGTCCTTCGATCGGTGAAAGTGCGAATCTGACGACTAAAAATGTTGTTGACCGTTGAATTTGATAATATTTGAACATCAATATTTATAAGTTACTTTAGGAGATGTCTTAATAGAAGTACCTTTTGAATTTCGCTGCAGCGTCGGGACCTTATTACAAAAAGAATCAATGACTTAAGGCAGCCGCTGATCAGTTGGAAATTAACTTACCTTTGATATCAAAACGTTTTTCCGCTCTTTGAGTAGTCTTTGCGCCGAAACAGAACCAAGCAAAATAGCACAGAGTTGCTGCGATAACTAAAAAACTTCGAGATTTCATAATAGTGGATTATTAAAGCCTTCCCGCGAGGAAAAACAAAATTAAGAGGTTAATAATGGACAACTTTGGATCAGAGTATAAAAATCATGGCGAAATTGCTTTGACGCGCTTTGAAAAAGCGTCGATCACCAACTCGACTTTCGCGCGAACCAGAATTTGTGTTGGTTGGAGCAATATAAATAAATTAAAAGAAAAATTAATCAAGCGAAATAAACAAAGTCAGGGGTACCACAAACAGCTTTTGTTGACTTGATAAAAGTTAGCTTGTGGCTTTTTCAAAGGGTCAAAGAGGTAACCACGAGGAATTACCCACCATTGACAATAATCATTTCAGAAGTCTTTTCTTAGTCAATACCGTGAAGCGATGGGGCGAAACTCGCCAAGGATCGAGTTTGTGTGCTTCAAGGTAAAAAAAATAATTTTATAGAATGCCACCAGGTGGCGATCTGTAAACAAAATGGAAATTGCGAGCATAACTAAGAAATTTCAAGGAGTATTGACTTTTTAATGGTAGTTTTTCTTTTCCTTTCGACTGAAAAAAAAAAACTTTTGAAAACTAGCACGATGACATTCTTGTGGTGGAGGATTTCAAAGACGTCAAATTCTACCTGAATGAAAGTGTTTGTGAGCAGGGATTTGTGGAGCGTGAAGTTTGCAGGTCGATAATTCTCATATTAGAGGCTAAGCAAAGTGGCGATTGACTGATGTCAGACTTTGGAATGTCTACAAAAACGCACCTTTTATGACCCCACTTTTTCGTTTCATTTACCAACAACGGAAGAGAAAAATGTCAGTTTTCCTCTGGGTCGTTTAATGGCCGTGTGTTCAGAGAAGGCATATATTTTGAAGGGGTATGGCAGAGCGGAAAAAGTCGCCACGTGACTGCAAACCGGGAATTGCTAATGCCATATACAAGGCTAGGCGTGAAACGCTGTGCATTCGTCAATTGTGACGAAGCTTAAGGTTTCACTTGCCTCATCGTTTTATTACACAGATTTAGAATTAAGACGAGACGGCAGTGACGAAGGCACACGCAGATCTGAAAACAAACTTGCCCAGTGGCAGGGCGGGAAGTCGCGTTCAGTCGTTTCCGCTCTGATATCATGAACTTGTTAATGGCACAAGGAGTCGTATACCACCTTCGTAGAGAGAAACACAGCGTTTTCAATTTATTCATCACGCTTTGCTTTGACTATCTTTCATTTTTTATTACTGGAAAGGAAGCATTTGTATGCAGTATGTATGCAGGCGAAGAGGACAAATAACTCTTATTATTTTCCATTGTACTCATTATCTTTCCTGCCATTGGCTAAGAGCCAGCAGTTAATTTTGGAAATCAGCGCAGCCTACTGATTAGTTTAATTATCCGCTAGCAGATAACTGACTAATTTGAAGGTTGCGCGCTATGCATGATTTTCAAGAAAAATGTCAATTCGGATCCTTACGGCGGAACAATTATCAAATCCGGCTGCTGCGATATCCTAAATAATCAAAGTCTCGGTTAGTGTCATTAGCGTCGGACATCGTCTTGGCTGATGACACTAACTTCGACCTTGATTATTTCGAATATCACAAAACCTCATCCAATAATTGTTCAATGGTAACTGTACTCCTAGTTTATTAGAAGTTTGTCTGTGCCTCGCAGGCTCCCAACGAACATTCTGGGAGCCAAGGGAGCTTTTTAATCGGGAGCGTAGTTTGTCTCACGCTCGGGACATCATGAATTAGAGTCTTTCCCACTAAAACTGCGTTCGAATCTTAAAACTTTGGTGCAAACTTTTATGATTGATCTACTTCAACAGTAAGAGCCAAGATGAGACAAATCTTAGACAAATAATACGTAGCAACGATAAGGATTTAGGAGTTTATTTATCTTTGAACATATTTTACAATAAACATCAATCTCATCAATAAGGATCAACCAAAAGGAACCTAACCCAAAATCTGAGTTTCCATAATTCTATTAATTTATTCCGTTTACTCTATTTTACTACATCGTTTGACAAAGTAATAATTCCCAATTATTTATGGACAACTGCTTTTTCAACTCGTCGTAACCTATATTACACATTATTACCTTATTTTTTCCTGTTAGCTCTAATAATGTAATGACTCATGACTGTATAAGAAATATAGATCTATATCTCAACAGATTATTGTAATATACAGCAATTACGTTGGGTTATTTTCTCTCCCTACATGTTTCCATTTTCCAGAAACTTACACAACGTAATGACCAAGAAAGTTTTGGTTCAAAAAGTATTGAAAAAGAAATAAATTCAGATAAACAAATATTGCCGTGATTAAACTTTGTACAATAAGCTTTTTTTTTGAGGGTGGAAATGGTTTTCAGTTAACTCAGTCTTTTGTCGCTAATAGATTAAGCACATTAGCACGTCGTTGAAAAACGGAGGGTATGCTGGGTTTTCTATTGTTAGTCTTATTCACCATTCACGTAGTTAGATAATCAGATTCAAAGGTTAACTTAAAGTAGTCAGTTGCGATTGTAGGAAAGTTTTTACTTGTCCACCCTGAAGTATTGAAAAGCAGACGTCTCGATTACAGGCCCCTTGGTGGCACAAATATTTCCCTTGAAACTTTTACTTTTATGAACTGTCTCTTGTATTCAATGAATTAAAGCTATCCACACGGGCTCCAAAAAGTAGGGTTATGGTCGCATTCTGGAGTGAAATTATACCATAAAGAAGTTCGTCATGGTACTGTGACTTTTTTCCATTGAACAACCCTTTGGGAGATGTTCTGTTCTCAAATCATCGAGTGCGTCGCATTAGTGCTTCTTTCAATCATCGTTCTCGACAGTGCGCACTTTATCATTACTTTCCGAGCTTCCTTCTTGGCTGACATCACTTGTGATTTGTTCCCTGTCGTTGGCATTATCCCCTGCAGATTTTGCAGACACGTCGTGTTTCTCTTCTACATTCTGCTTCACTTCCTCACTTGCACTCCCGTTGTCAAGAGTTTCCTCGTTCCCAGACCCTTCGTTACTTAAAACCCTGTCCCGTTTGCCTGCAACACCGCAGCAATCCCTCGGACAGTAAGTGAAGCAGTTTCTTTTGCAGCCCATTGGACAAACGGGCGCCGGTGCAATCACTGGAGGCTCGTACATTGGCGCCGGCGGCGGCAACGGCAGCGGTGGTGGTGATGGTGGTGGTGGTGGTGGTGGTGGCAAAGCCTGCAAGAAATCATCATTATTTTATACCGCTCTTTGGATAAATAATTTTCATGGGAAAATTATGATCTAAATTTCGTTCTTTCATCAAATCAAATTAGGAAATCACAAGGAACAGAATGTTTGATAATTTGTCATCTTTGACTGTTTGGTACAAATTTTGAAGAACTTCAAAAGCCAGGTTCCATAGTATTGAGAACCAGACAAAATCTGAGATATTTTTGAGACAGAAGTAGATAGAGGTTTCAGCGCTACTTAATCAAAATCCTGGGAGCATCAGGCGTGATTATAGACCGTTTATCTTTGTTTAACGCTGAGCCACAAGGTGATAGCTCTTTTAGAGAATATAATTTAAGATATACGATGTCAAAAGCACGCGTCGCCGCACAGAAACTGACACGACTAACATATATTGATGGTTTTTTTTACTGAAACTGACATCTGGAACTTGCTTCGTAGCTCATGGCTAAACAGATTAACTATGCACCCACGGTACAACACAACAATAATAAAACTTCTGTAACACCAAGAATGTCTAACGTCCAAAATGTTTGTATGTAACTTTTTTGTTGTATTCTTTAAAACATCTTGTTTGGAATTGTGGAATGCAGTAGGCCCTTTGCAGCTAGTCAATTGCGTGATACAAAACTGCCATGTTGGAGAGCAAAGTCACTGGGAAAAGATAAACAAAGAAAAATTTCACTTAAAATGAAAAAAGCCTTTTGATCTTCTTGTCCTAGTACTTCCCTTGCTCTCCACTGAGCATGGCAGTTTTGTACCACGTAAATGACTTTTGCAAAGAGCTCGTTGGATCAGGTTTAAATGGGTTAAACTTTTGGTCTCGTTCAAACGAACCCAACACCATGCAGCAAGATGTTGGACTGACATATTGGGGCCGTTTAAACGAATCCTTGAAAATGATATTCCTTGACTTACAGGTGGGTACGCTGGAGCAGGAGCCATTTGATTTTGTGCCATCATGTTGGGATCGCAGCAACAACAGTCCTGACTGAGGGAGCATTGCGATGTACATGGGCTCATGCAGTTGCCTTGACAAGGGACCATATCCATACTGCTATCATTGGTGAACTTGTAAGTCCAGTTGTATCCATTAAAGGTCATATCAATGGCGTTGTAACTTTGAGGGGTGGCCTGAGGCTGAGCAGCTATATATCCAATAAAAAGATCATTAATTTCTTGCAAAACTGTAAGCTTTTGTTTCTATATTGTTTTTGTAGGAAACCATGATCGGTGATTGGGTGCTCGGTGGTATTTTCAAGCTGGCGAACAAACTTCATTATGAGTCGTAATCAATATTGAGCCGCTACCTAATGCTCATAAATCTCGCCAAAAAAGACCTTGCCTTCGCAAAATCTGTTAAAATTTTCTTTCATAACATACTTATAGTGTTCAATTTTCTAACGGGGGAAATAGTAACTGGAATATTAGTTAGCCCGCCCGTTGTACAACTATGAGTGTAAGCTTCTATACCTGAGCGTTTTCTTTTTTATTACGAGTACGTATGTTGATACATCTGCAAATAATTATCCCTTGATTATTACTTTTCTTCTTTGTCAACCTTTTATCGAAACTAACCTCGTGACTGAGAATCGTTGGTGACTTGCTGTTCTAATTCAAATGAAGGCCTGTCATCATCTAGCGCATGCTCATTATGATGTGGGTGATGATGAGAATTGATATGATGATGGTGATGATTCTTTATGTGACGAGTTCTCTTGAAGTGTTTATGGTGCAAATGTTCAACTTGGAAAACAATAGTTTCAACTTAGTTCTTACTTAAACATCATCAAAATAGGTTGTTCTTTAATTGACCGTTTTAAAGTCTAGAGGTAGAGAAGAAGCGCACATGAACCAGTAAACGTCAGTATTTTTTTCAGTCTTTTTTTAAAATATTTCTCCGCTTTTCACTACCTGCTTCGGAACTAGAAGACGTTTAGAAACAGTTTCTCACGTTGCCAATACTTCATTTCAAGACTGTTTCATCACTGAAACAGTGTTGAAATGATCCACCAACCGAACGATTACGCGAAAAAAAAAGGAAACTCTAATTAAAAAGCAATATAATTCTCATATAAATCTATAACATAATTCCCGGTGTGTGCACACTTTCTACTTTGTCAGCCTTATTGACAGTCTTGATTTTTCAGTCTTTTAAGGTTCAAGGAGTGCTTCATGTACATGATAGATTTTGCTACATTTTTTGGTGTAGTAGAGCAACGCTATTTTGGAATTCTCTTTTTGTATTTTATAACAGAAATGACGCAACTTGATGACAGTGGTAATAGTGATGATACCAAGTGATGTGATGATGCTGATGGAATTGATCTGGTATGTACGGAATGTCTGTTTGTTAATTATAATAACACAATTGCTCACCCCATGTAAGATAATCCGGACTTAGGAACCTGGAAAAGGATTGCTTGTGGAATCAGGAATCCGGGAATTTATTTCTCGTGGAATCCGGAATTCTGGGCTTTGAAATGAGGAATTTAGCTTAAGGAATCCGGAATCCAGCTAGCGATGGAAATCCGAAATCCAAGTTCTACTGAAAAGGAATCCAGAATCCAGTACCTTGAATCCGGAATCCTTCGCGTGGAGCCCAGAATCCAAGACTGTTTTGGATTACCTTACATAGGGTGAAATAGGAAGGAGTAAACAACCATAAAAGTATCTAAAATTGTTTTGGCCACATCTTGTAAGAGACATAATATGCTTCCTAGAGCATTTTTTGTACTTTATCTCCTGTTGTATGCTAACGCGGAACAACAGTCTGCCAGAAAAACAACCCAAAGAGGTTATTTCTTGTTTACCACACCTACCTGGTGCCTGTGGGGGGCTGGGTGGTGATGGTGCTGGGGCTGCAAGGCTGTTGGTATCCAGCGCCGGCGGATGATGATGATGATGATGGTGATGATGATGTCTGTGAATACGATGATGAAATTTCTTCAAGGGATGGACTTTCTTGACCTTTTTATGGTGAAACTTTTTGGTTTTTGGTTTCTTGCTGTCAACTGGTGTTACAATGTAAGGGATTTTAAAGTGCACCAGGAAAGATCCGTCCTTGCTCTCTTTAGGTTTGTCTTCCTCGTCGTTATTCGATAGAATTTTCTTAGCTCCGAGGTGAAGTAATGACATTTCTGTGGAGAAACCAACGGGATTTAAATTTCAGCTCGATGAGTTTGTGGCCAAATTCAACCCATTCGTATGATTCATTATTTCATGTCTTAGCCAAGATAGCTCACTGCCAGATATTTTTCGCCATCCTTGACATGACTTAGGGAACGTGAAGTATGAACATGAAGTTATTTCCATTTTTAAGTGTCCTCTCTTACCTTTCTCTTTGTCGGCTTGTATCTTTTCGGCCCTTTGCTTCGCATGATGACCTTTAAAAAAAAAATTGAATCAGAGTTTATTATACGGCTATAATAGACCGAGCGCTCTCATTGGCTGTTTCCTTGTAATAATTCTCTTGTAAGGACCGGGCAATAGTAGCCAGGTGTCCAAGGCATATACAATCTCTGTTTAACTTGATAGTGGACATCCTTATGGATATCCATGTTATGGTCAATTGACAGCTGCCAAAAAGAGTATCCACTGACCATTGTTACCTGACTGTATCGCGGGCTCGAGTGTACAACTAAACTTAAATGGTATCGTGTTAAAGAATATGGGGTATGTCTCCAACACTATCGTGTGTGCCATTTACATTGTTACAGTTTAAAATGATATGACATTCGCAATTCACCGTAATCTTTTCTACCATGCTTTCATTACATGTTTAATATAGAAGATAGAGAATTCCACTTATGAGTTGGGAGAAAAGTGCTATCGTCTATTCTGTCCAACATACCGACTGCGTCGTTCAGAAAATCAGTCACCTCCTTGGCAGCGTCACTAACTTTCCTCCCTGCGAAAACAACAATAAGTACAATCAATCACAATACAACAGGGGCACCCAACGGCAATTTTCGGGAAAATATCTGTTCGGAAGACGATTTGAGATCTAGAATTTTCGGAGCATTTGTTGTAAAATTTCTTGCTTGCCTGCCTCTCCTAGGATTTTCGAACATCTACGAAATATTATAGTTACTCATTTTTAACGGATTTTTGCCCTAAAAAAGGCCACCTAGAATTTTCGGGAGCCTTTTCCTGGCTGAAATTTTCGAGAAGGTAAGTTTTTATCCCTATAATTTTCGGATCACTAGATTTCCAGCTAGGAAATCCGAACAGATGAAAAGTTTTTAGGGGATAAAAATACGCCTATATCTACCGTTTGAATACTAAAATACGTCCAACAATGCTATGTTAAGTGGTTTTGAACTATATCCTCGTTGGGTGCCCCTGATACAACGGTCGCAGAATTGTCTCAAGACTTCTTTGTAGAATGTTGAGACACGTAAAGACCATGTCCTGTTAAACTATCACTTATCAAAGTTGATAGAAAGGATCAAACAACTGCAACATTTCAAAAAGAAATGTTGAGACGATGTTGAGCCAAAGTTTAAAAGAGTTTTAAACGGCGCTAAAAGAGTATGGGACATAGCCTTGAAATTTCATCTCCCTTGATTATTGCAAAAGAAGGTGACACTCTCGAGAAACGAGTAGGGAAGGATTGAAATACACTGCCACACTCCAATCTAACGCTTAATGGAGATAGCAGATACGAGCTCCCGGGCTCCACTGCGACGTTTTGTCACGTTTTTATCGCCATCCTAAATCACCTTAGACTCCTTCACCTTATAAAAATTTCGCGACGGAATCTAAAACATTAGATTTATTCTAGCGTTTCTTCTCCCTAGAGATTAACTAAACTTAATTGGGGTTGATCCAGTTGTCAACTTGTTGTTACGAGATGTCGAAACAGTGTTGAAAGGGTTGGAAGGGAGGGGGGGGGGGGGGGCAAACAAAGTCAACATCGGCTTTCAATAAATGTCGAAAGGAGAATGTTTTGAGTTTGTTATATTAGGCAATCCAGATACTTATACAGTCACGCAGTGGTTATCAATATAGTACGGGAATGGGGCAGGAACAGCAATTCTGCTTTCAACCAACAACTGCAGTTGTAATCTCACGAAAACCACAAATTGTATATCTGCTGTTCCAAAGACCAGACAATCTTCAATCTTCCTTGGTCTCCGGACCGACAAGCTCTCGCCGTCTGATAACGCATACAAGTAGATAGTTTAATTCAAATAAATTTGTACCTACCTATTTTAGCATCTAGCAACTTAAGCACAGCTCTGCCGGCTTCTTGTTCAACTGTGTGATAATCTGTTTTGTCTCGTTTGCTTCCCGGTACAACTGAAAAATGGGAATAAAAGCCAAATCAGTCCTTCGTTTTATGGATGCAATCTGTGCCTGGGCCAAAAAAAATCACTTAAGCTGAATAGACTAGTTACAAAAGTCTTGATACTCAAAACTGTTAGAAATGTCCACTGCCTGTCTTTGGAGATTATTCCCAGGGTCATTATTATTATTTGCCAAGCGATTTGCTGTGTAACTGATCGGCAAATCGTCTTTGCCGTAGAGAGTGAACGAAAAACAACAACCACAACAACAGCAGCAACAGCAGCAAAAACAACAGCAAAAAAAAAAATAAACAACAACAAAAAACACAAGCAAACAAACGCAGAAAACAATATCCAAATAGCAATCAAAGCAAGCACGTCTACTTCAAAATTATTATTCCTTTTCTCATTAATATCACTATTATTTCTATTTCTATCATTATTATTGTTATTGGGGATTGCATCTTAGAATAACTGAATATTTATTTACGTTAATAACATCTTGACAGAATAGTCAACTCTTTTAAACAAAATACATTATGGTTTCGGTATGAATATACTGAAACTCATTAAGTCTATCTTCCGCTAGATATTGATACTACTTAAACTGTGCTGGAAGTCCTACCCCTATTTCTCTATTTCCCTATATTTTATTGGGTCCAGAAACACCCTTCAAGAGTTGCATTTCTCCAAGGTGTGAACGCGTGAACGCATGTGATAAGACTATAAGTGCTATGCCCTTTTCAAACTGACAACTGACTTTAGAACTGAAGTGTCTCATATATATTTACTAGACTGAAATATTTTTTTTTTCCAATAATTTTGTGTTGGTATTCAAAGTTGAGATTTTGACTTAATAATGCATCTGACAGAGCGTTGCTTTGTTTGTTTAAATTTGACCTCATGACTAGACAGAACAGCAACAATAGATTTAAGGTTTTGGTGATCTGAAGAATGAATTGTTCACTGCTGAGGGCTTACATAATACTTTTTAGGGATTGAGTTAATTTGTGTTAAACAGTTAGCAGTAGATCATCAACCAATTCACTATGTGACATCAACGTCTCAAATGAACTTTCCTGAGTCGACAGGTAAAATGGACTCGGTAGGAGAATGGTTTGTAGCCTTGACTTTACTTGTAAATGTAGTCCAATTCAAATGAGCGGGAATGATAATTTTAACCTCACCTCTTAAGTTCTTCAAAGCTTTTCCCTTCTCGTCGATAAAATCAGAGTCATCAGCGGGAACACATAGGACAAAAGTCGAACAGAGGGCGACAAACAAAACTCGGAATAACAAATTCCTCATTTCCTCTGCGATTTCGGTACAAAATAAAAATAATGTGGTCAAAGTGTGGTCTATGTTTTAAACGTGTTTAAGGGTAGAATTTTTCAAAAGACCATTTCAGGAGTATCCTTGTGCAAATTTTCAAAATTTTCAACTAAATCGCACAAAGAAATCTCACTACCAAGCCACAAGAGATCGTATTCGTGAATAATTTATCTGAAAATTTACCCGCTATGTTGCTAGTCAAATTTTTGCCGCCAATCAGAAACCTCCCAAGTTTGAGCTAAGAAATTCTCGGCGTTAAATAAGAACGTGAGGGTATCTCATATTCAAACGGAAATCAAATGATTTGCAAGTGGTTGCTGTTACCTAAAAAATAACAAACAAGCTAACAAGATTTGAAAAGATCATGCGTTTGCTTTTAGGCAATCAAAAGAGGGGGATGAGTAAAGGATTTAGAGTATACGAACATTTCACATAGTTAAACTTGTTAAATATTTTAGAATTAATTAAAAGTGTCAGCTGTGATAGACTAGAAACTTATTGCTTTGGAAAATACAAAATAGCAGTAAAGACTAGTTAATAGATAAAAGACGTAAAAGACCGCCTTTCGACAATAATTGTAAATTGGGATTTAGAGACAGGTACCGGTGATTTTTAGTTTGCTTATCAAATAACTGAATTTTACCTGACCAGAGAAAAATCTCCCTGAACTAAGACATATGCAATCCGAGTACAAATATTTGTACAGGCTTGAAAATGTTGATAAAATTCTTGTCAATTTTTCGAAATGTTTAATCTCACACGTTCTAGCAAGTTTGGGAGCCTACAGCCTGATATTGTACATCCATGTGACCATCCATGTTGTGATCAGTTGACAGCTGTCAAAACAGTGTATCCGCCGACCTGTATCGCCTAACCGTATCGCGGGCTCAATTTGTTAATATCCTTTATTGTATGGCTTGCTCCACGAGCATTCAAGATGGGGAAAATTCTGTGTTTTGATTGGTTACTTGAGCGGGTCTGTCTTGTCCAATCGGGATTTCCCGCTTTGTTCCCCCAAGAAGTCGTCTTCTGGTCACTGATAATAAAACCTTTATTGACCAAGCGTGCGATCAACTTGGCTGGATCTTGGCCTTGTTTTACTTACTTACGTTGTGTTACCGAAAAAGCTTTGCTTACACTGTGGCAAAAGTCTGGAACGCATTACCAGACGAAATAAAATGCGAAAGATCCATCGGAGCTTTTAAGGACAGACTAGATTTTCCCTGTCTCTCTAAAAGAAGTTAAGTTTTTCACTGCTACTTGAACACCTTATAATGTTTATTCCTAGGTAGTTAAGATATTGATCAATATTGATGTTTAGTATAATCACATTGACGAGTATCGAAAATTGAGCACTATGGTTGGCTAGGAACTTCGTTTCATCCCTTTATAATCACCGCGCGGTGATTATAACATTGAAGGCCAGCAATTTTCAAAATGGCGGGGAGATTTGTTGATGTTCTAACCTTTTTTTGTGTGTAGATGGGCCTACAACTACTAGTGGTTGTGGTCGTGTTGGTTGGGGGGGGGGGGGGGAGGGGGGTTAGTTTGCGGGTTTAAGTGGAAGTTTACGGTATGCCGCCTATAAGTAGTGGTAGTGGTGGTGGTGGTGAGGGGTGGAAGAAGTGGAAGTTTACGGTATGCCGGCTCAGCCTTCTTTGGCTTATTGTTCGGGAAGTGGGGCTCATGTTCAATCTCAATTTGCCGTTGGCTTAAGAGGACGCGTGATCTGGTTGATTTGTAAGCAAAACACCAAGCAATATTTACTGGCCTTAGTATGTCTTTATTTGTTGTCTGGCGAAATCATCGTCGTGTCTGCCACATACAGGTTTGAAAAAACAAAAACTGAAAACTCCACTTGCTTCTAACTTTCAAATGTATCCTTCCTTAAAAAATTCAGAAGAATTTGTATGTATCTAAATGAAATGTGTAATAATAGAGCTTTATCTTTTTGCTGTGTGAAAGGTAAACTTTATGAAATAATGAATTAAGGTATAATGGTGAATACAGTTCTATGTAAAGCTCTTTAGCACGTTGAAATAAAGTTTAAATAAGAGTAGTATAGGCACACATTCGTACACTAAAACATATTTTTAATTGTTTGTCTAGCCAATGAAAGAAAACTTTCCTAAGATTTTTTCCATCGGCTCAAGTCCTAAGAAAAATACCCTCTTGTCTTGCAGACAATTCAGTAAGGGTTCATATAAACCAGTGTCACATGGACTGGATAAGCAATGTTGTTTTTTTTTGTTAATGTTCCGGTTAAAGATGACGTCCTCGAAAGTGGTCACAACATTTATCTAAAGATGTGTTTTTTTTTTCTAATGTCATTGCTAATGGCACATGGCGATCCCTGTCGTTATAGATCTCGTCTTGCGATGATGATGAATCGAAGACTTTTTTCTACGGCAGCACGTCGGAGGACAGGGTGGTGCACAGTTTGTTGTGTAGCAACTCTGATCACATGAGGCAGGTGGCGCTTGAGGGACAAATGCTGGCTGTATCTGACCAGCGGGTGGCGAAAATCCCGGTTGGGGTCCCATTGGGGGATACACCGGTTGGGGAAATGCCGGAGCCGGGCCCATAGGAGGTGCGGCTCCCATGCAGCAACCAGGGAGGTAATTTGGTGCACATGTCTGGGGGCATGGACCTGCTCCGGACCCTACAGGAGGGGTAGGGGGTGGTATAAGAATGTCCGCACAACAGATATCTGAACATGAAGGGGCACAACCAATTGGATCCTTGCATCTGGCGGGATCACAGTATCGAGGTTGTGGACAAGGATTGCTCGCCGATGGAGGTCCCGGATGTGGGTGGCCTCCCAGCGGACCAACTACCTTATATGGTAGTGCTTTTGTGGTTGGTTCTGGTGAAACTATAGAAAAACAGAAGAAGGAAAAGATTAGCTTGCATTTTTGACAACAACACTACGTAAAGTTTCCAAAAGTTGACCTTTTTGGCCAAAAAGAGAAGCAACTTGTTAACTTAAATGTAAAATTTGTTTGCAATTTACGGAAGCTTATAAAGACTTCAAGGCTTCCGAGCTTTAACTCAATCTCCTAAATTTGTGCTTCATTTCTCTTTCTTTGGCTTTTTCGACTTTTCAGTTTGCATTTTGTTGTTGTTGTCAAATATACAAGCTTAGAAAGCTGAGTGAGAAGTTAAAGATAGGAAGCCTTGGAGCAGAAAAAAGACGCTAGTCAAAGAGGCTCTACCATGCTGTCTAAAACCATCCGTTGAAGTTGTCTAAGAAGGAAGGCGTCCACTTTGGCTCGTTTAATTCGTGGGTTAAGAGTATAACAAAACAAAATTTGGATATTTCTATGTTCATTCCAATCGAAACTACTGGAGGTTAAAGTTTAAAATTAAATGATGGTGATAAAAGTGATGATAAAGTCACGAGTTTAAACGAGTTGATAAAAATCTTTTGGGTTTTTTTAAAGACGATTCTAAATAGCATTATATTGCCTCTTTCAAAGTATAAAAAAACATAAGCCAAAATGTTTTAATCATCGCAAATTTATTCCTTAAAGTCATTCTATAAAATCAATTCGTAGTTTTCTTTGCAAAGAACACAAAATTTACTTTACAATTTGTTGCAAATAATTGGCTTATCAAAATGCAATTCAGTACAGAAATACGATCGGAGGAAGCAGCATTGATCACGTTGTGTATAATTATGGAGGAGAGTGCAATTGATGTAATTCTATTTACAGCTGAGTTATGAGTGGTTATAAAGTCGTTCTAGTGGTGTCGTTTGCGTCCTCCCTTCTTCAGTTCTCCTCTCTTGTGGTGCTTGCAGCATTGAGGGGGGCACTGAGGTCCACAGCCATCTACACAGGTCTGTCCGCAGAGCACAACCGGGGGACCCGAAGGAGGAGGTGGTGGTGGAGGAGGGGGAGGGGGTGGGGGAGGTGCCTGGCAACACGATGGAAGGTTCAACGGTGCACAGGAAGTGGGGCATGGAGCTGGCATGGGTGCTGGCATGGGCATGGGCATGGGCATTGGCATAGGACAGGGGGCAGGACCGGCACATGGAGGAGGTACAGGTGTGCTACAGCAGTTCTCCATACAAGCGGGTGCGCAGACCTGTGGGCAAGGGGCGGGGCAAAGTCGTGGCTCGGGAGTGGGGGTAGGGACAACTAGAGGCGGAGGAGCTGCACCTTCTGTTGGTGGTGGAGCTGAAAAAAAGGAAATGTAAAATTTCAGTTAGAATATGAAGCCGCATCAAACGCAAATGACAATAACCTATGTGTGCAAAAACGAAGCCTTTTTGGGACATACCAGGAGCGGACATACGAAACAGCGTTTGACACATGCGATAAACATTAACATGTCTTATTTTTAAAGACAGTTCATAGTGCGTATATATACCTAATTCAAAAAAGATTGCTTTTGCAATTGGGCACTGGGCATTTTAACATACCGAACTCACTGCAATGATTTGCTTGACTGACCACCAAGCAATAGCTCCCTTTGCGCTATTCTCAAAGTAACCTTTATTGAATCAGCTATATATCGACGTGAAAAAAATATTTCATTTTATTTCTTTTTCTCAAAATTGCTTCATTGTTACTCATTTTTCTGTTATTACCAGGATGAGATTATTTTCGTGGGATTTGACGTCACTACCATAAAAACATGTTATCTCGTACATAAGTGCAAAATGAAGTTAAATTTATAAGCGCAACAAAAAAACAAGTACTTACCACCAGATTCTTCTGCACTTCCAGATTCGCCACCTATGAAAATATTAAAATAAGACTTTTTAGCGCCAGAGTGCCAACTGATTACATGTGATTTAACGACCAGCTCCCAGTAGGCTTGCTAGCTCAATTGGTTAGAGTGCTAGCGCTGCACTAGTATCGCAGAGGTCATGGTTCGAATCCGGCTAACCTGAATTTCTTTTTAGGTTCTTTGCGCAACTGCGCTGCATAAGTTGGGTATTTAATTGTGATGATCTTCTCTGCATTATTTCTTCATCCCGCAGTTCAGATATATGGAATTCATATATTTATCATTTGTGATTTTTTCAGATGAAAAGCTGTGTCTTGTATTTCGTTTTTCAAGCTAAAACGTGATATGGACAATCATGTCTTTCAAAGTATGAAATCGTGTGAAACCTGAAGTTGATTAGCCATTGCAAAACATTTTTCATAAACTCTACCAGGCAGATGCAATTATAGTAAAATAAATAATTATTGTGGATGCTTAATTTAACTTTACATTTTTATCTATGCCCAAAATTTGTAAAAACCACACAGTTCAGATGCTAACAATTTGATACAAACCCGGATGTACTGCTCGTGTTGTATTGTGGTCCATCAATTGCTTCCATACGAGACCCGGCAACACACGCTACTCATTTCACTTAAACAAGTCAACCTCTCTGGCTTAGGGGAGGGGTAGGTGGGCAGTTTCCCAGAAACCTAAATTGATTCCATTACCCTATAATTTGGATGCCGGCTGTTACCCATTGTTTATTTAAAAAAACCCGGAATATTTTCATTCGAGATAATTCTCTTCTACTTGGTTTAAATCAGAATGCGTTACGGTGCGAAAACTTCTCTTACATAATCACAGGGATACCACTTACCAGCACTTCCTGAAGCATCGTCCGCAACTTCATCTGTAGGAGGTGGTTCATCATGCTTCTTTTCCTCTGTTGTTAGAAGTTAAAGAAAGCAAATCAAGACCGAGAAATATTTTGTTAAAGAAAGAAAAGATCAGTATGAGAATCAGCGTGGCTTTTTTTTTGTCGTTTTTCCTTGTTTCCTCATCTTGTAAGCACCTGTAATATTACTAGAATACTAATGTTACTTGGCACATTGTTACATCAGTATCAGCTTCAGGGCACAATACATAAAGTATGACATAAGTAATATTTCAGTACGCGATCCTCTATAAAATAGTTTGCCTTATTAGGTAATCGAGGTGTTAAATATCGACTCTAATTGGCGAAAGAGTATAGCACATCAGTTAACTTTTTAGGACTTTTCAACTCATTGCAGTTATGCCATGGTTAAAAAATGTCGTGGTCTCTCTTTGGCTGGCTTTCCCAAAAACTATTTATACAAAGGGCTAGAAATTACTGTCAACATGTACCGTCTTCCAGTTTTTTGAGTGAGATCGTAGTTAGAATGACATGCAATCTCTTTCAGTTAGATCGTATGTAGTGAGATAGTGTGGAAAGAAGAAGTCGTCTTGTTAAACAAGTCGTACAAACCGTCACGTGTTGGAATTGTCGTAATCTTCATGTATGGACCAAATCTGTGAAACATTAAGTGAATCTTTTCTATTACCTGTCGGATGAATTCTTGCAGAAATTAGATCTTTTAGAAGCTTACCGTGATGGGATTTCTTGAGTTGTTTTTCTAGATGTGGAGAAAAACAACGGCTATTAGAGAGTGATCCTAATGTCTTTGAAGACGAGTGGTCTTCTAAGAAGTCGAACGATTCTAGCATTTTGCAGGGCAAGATGCTTGTTTCTTGAATGGGTTCCCAGAGTCACTAAATGTACACCTATACTACAGGCGCCAATTGTTCGAAAGGTGGATAGCGCTATGTACTGAATAAATTACTATCCACTGAATAGCGCAATTGGTTTCCCCAATAACTATCCGATGGACAGCGATTTATCCGATGGATAGTGCTATCCATCTTTTGAACAATGGCCAGGTATATAAGATGTAGTTAACCCAGAACTGACATTTAGGATTTGAACCAACTTAGACTTTATTGAGTTCCTTAAACAACCTTCCCTGATTTCTCTGTTGTGCGATAAGGATATATGGGCACGATTTGTATTTAGTTTTGATGATTAATGCTAGTATTTTTAGAGTAACTGATCTTTCGAATGTACCATAACTGGAATTCTGTAAACCTATAGCTAAATGAAAATAATGAGTCACTTGGAACATATACGAATTCTAAATCTGTACTGTTACGCTTTACGACACAGAATGTGGACATCACTGGGGAAATGTGGTTTTTACTCCTTGGGAACAGTCCTTTTTCTGACCAGCTTCGAATTCCTGAAATTAAGTACGTGATTCCTTTATTGTCAAATATCAATTTCAGTGAACCTGGGAAGAAACGGGGATCCTTTTTTGTGGACTACAAACTAGCTTATTGTTCAATTTAGCTTGACTGTTCTAGGGAATAAAATATTAACTTTTTCAGTCTATCCAACCGTAAAAGAAACAAGCCCCCTCTAAACTTGAAATCACACACTTTACAAGCCAAGGACTGCATATGAGTTCTCGAGCACATAACAAAAATGCCCCTTGTGTAAAATTCATCACTGCACTGGATATTACTTTTACTACCCTACGGCGAATGAACACATTTCACGACATCCAACAAGGCTGGCTTACCTTTAAGCGACTTAGCGTCCACAAGGGCAAGCCCGAGGAGGACCAAAACTGTGAAATATCTAAGCCCCATCTTCCTGAAAAATGAATAAACAAATGGTACATTTTTCCTTAGTGATCATGATTTGAGAGAACTATGGATTGTGGTTAAAATTGTTTTGGCTCGTTCACGTTATGGTTCATGATCTTAAAGAGTTTCAATTTTTTTGCCTACTCACACAGTTTTAACCTCTTCTGGTTGAAGAGTCAAAATTCAAATGAAAACCTAACTGCTAATAACTAAGTCTCTAAAATTACCAAGAAATGAAGTTCGTACCTCATGTTCGACAGCTCTTTCTTTTGTCTGTAGAAACACAGCCGTTCGTTATTGATTCTACGAAGCTGTGAAAGCAGGACAAGAGAACAAGCTTCATTATTTACTCATGATGTAAGAATAAACATTTGGTTATTGACCGGTTTTTTACGGTACCGGTTGTTATCCATTGTTCTCATCAGTTTCTCGTGTTGAATTTTTTATGGACGGAAGAGAAAGTGTATGGTAAAGCAGGAACCAAACAGTGTTATGGCCAAAGGGCTTTACGCAAAATGCAACATCAATTGCATTTGACCTTAACTATAAGGATCGTCCATTACAAGACAAAAGGACAAGATAAATTTTGCTCATTCAAGAAGGTAGTATAATAAAAGCTCTTAAAGACCAAGAAAGGTTCCGGCTAAGGGATTGTTCCGTAACACTTGAGTGGACTCAGAGCATCAGACGGCATTTTTCATTTTAGCAGCAGAAACCATAATTGAATTTATAACTTTTTTTCTCGATCTCCAGGTTATATTTTTGTTTCAAACTATTCAAATTAGGCTTCGTAATTTTTAATTTTGCGTTAAAGGCCTGCTGTCCCTGTAACTTATCGCGGCCGATTGTTCTTTGTTTAAAACGACAATCTCTTTATCCTAACTAAGCTTCTTATTTTTGTTTTTCGCTTTTTAATACCTTCTGTCTCTTTAAGTTATCGCGGCCGATTGCTTTTTGTTTGAAACTACGATCTTGTTTCTGATCGGCCCTTACAACATCGCCTGTTTATTGACGTGCGCATGCGCGTGAACGAAGGCAAAATTAATTTAAACTTTGATTGGTCATTGTATTCTCAGTTTTTGAAATATAACAATAACAAAAGAAATCTCGTCTGTACCCTTTGTTGCCTCGAAGCATCTGCATTATTAAAACTAGCTTGGCGACTAGGGCTATCCGCATATTGTGCAGCTTTCAAATGATAATGGACGGCAATTTAAACCACTTAAACAGCGTTAAGGTAATTCCCTTGAAAATTATGCACTGTACAGATTTTTTTCAAACTAGGGACAAATGTCAGCTATATATAGAACATTAAAAAAACTGCATTAAAAAGATGAGGTCGCCGTGCTTGTTTTTGTCTTGTGTGCCTGTAATTCTGAGTGATTTTTCCAGTCCCGCGAAGTGTTCGAAACTTAAACAACCGTCAAAAATTCTTATTTTATAGCAAAAACTATGAATCTTACTAAAACTTATAAGATCACTTGTTTGTCGGGGCTATATTTTTTTCAGTTAAGAGACCTCAAATTACCAGATCTTGAAAAACTGCAGAGAAATGGACAGTTTTATCATCATCTCGTACCTCTCTGTGGCTCTAATTGCGGAAATTCGCGTCATTCACTATAAAAAATACAACTTCTACTATCCAGATATTTTTCTCCCTAATATATATAGATATTTTTTGTGGCCATAACGAGTAAAAAACACAAGCAAAAAAGGGGGTCAGCGTTCTCTTTTCATAGCAAAACGGCAACAAAGGGATAATTTCCACCGGCTTCAAATGATCATTTTGGGCGAGAGGAATGGGGCGAATTTGAAGACAAACACCTTTTTAGCCCGGCGGAATTATCAAAATCGCCATTGAAAGGATTAGGACGACAATAGGGTCCATAATTACCTCTTTTTAGGCGACCGGGGAAAATTATCGCTACCTTTGCAGTCGCAATGTTGTGCGCACTAGGTAATGCGCAGTGCAAAACAAACCTTAAAAATCAATCTGATCGCCTGAAACACGAATACCATTAGGCTTCTGAAGTAGCCTTCAATGTTAGGCACTTATACGGCTTCTGGCTAGACTACAACGGGTTTTACTTGAGCCAGTGCATGCCTGCTTCTAGTTTGGTCCAAAAAACAAGGCAAACGTTTACTGCGCTTCTTGAAAATGTATAAATCGCGTCCTCTTTTGGCAAATGGCACAGAGGAAACGTTAAATGTCTGTCGGATGATACACCGGATACTGGTTACAGTGTAAGAGAACTGCAATACCACATGAAGAATAAGTAACCCAAAACCGCGATGGCCGAGGAAGAATAAATTGACGCTAATACAGATGACAAGAATGATAGAGATGGTGGAAGGATCAGAATTCGTTAGAGGTTTGCTGTGCCGCTTGACCAAGGCGATCTTACCCGTACTCGAAATAGAGGACCGCAGTGTTCCAGGGTTTCGGTTTGTCGGTTATCCCCTAGTCTGTCACTGTTTTCTTTCGTTCATGGAAATTCCGTTGAACGTTCGTGTTAATGGTTAGATGTCTGTAGAACTAAGTTACAACTCTTCTGGAATCCCAGTTATTGATTATTATTAGTTCTTTCAGTTTCTGTTGTCTTATTCTCCGAGAGATTTCTTTGGTTCTCCATTTGTTGACATCGTAGTACTCTGAGAATTTCAAAAATTTCGTTATCTGGCAGATTAATTTAGCAAGGGTCTGATTGTCATGAACAAAATCTAAGGAAATGTTCCAGTCAATGTTCCAATGTTCAAAATGTTCTTCAGTTTATTACTTTTCAATTTGAAATTACAAGAAACTCAAAGGGAACGGTTTAGAACACAAAAGATCTTTTCCATTTCATTTCTTCACTTTTTCCCATAAACGGGACAGCAGCCGTTTGGTGGGCCGGGTGGGGCGGGTTGTCCAGGAGGTCCGGGAGCTCCAGGGGGTCCTGGCGGTCCGGGATCACCCATAGGACCCCTTGCTCCTAATATCCCCGGTGGTCCCATTGGTCCCATTGCTCCCGCTGCTCCCAGTTGCCTTTTCGCTGCAACAAATATGGTGATAATGATATTTCTTTGCGACTGTTATGCAGCTCTAGAGACTGTTTACAAAATATCCATTTACATTAATTATTTCCGTGTGGATATAAACACTGGTAAAGAAATCCTCTAAGATTTTCCTGTCTTTTCACAGTTCTTTTGCTTCCAAAAGTCTAGTACTGTTATAATATATTATTCGGGCTATGTTAGTGAAGTTTTTGCTATTTTCTCAGCTGTTTAAGACCCAGACACCTTAGGACATACATTGCTGCACGGCTAGAAGCAAATCATGCGATAAATCGTTTTTCATAAGAAAATCGTAACACTAAAGAAAGACCTGTCGACTACTTACTGTTGAACGCGCCCGCGGAGCAAAGCAACCCAAGTGTGATCAGTAACAGGAAGCGGAGATCCATGACGACCCTGGAGAAAAGAAGGTATAAGGAATACTTTTTATGAACCCGTTGTGTTTTAAGCTAAAGCGTTTACAACATGCGCGCGTTTCGTTTTGTTAACTCGCAATCAATAATGTCTCAAAAGAGGCCAAAAATTATTAATCTTTTCAGACATTTTGATTGTCTCGTAAAAACACCACTACTGTCACTAGTAAGACGGCGGTTGTAACATGCTGTCTTTAGAAACGTTTTCTTCGGAAATTTTAAACATACTTACGTCGTATAATCTTTTCTTCAAAAAAACTGCTTCGTAGTTTGTGATCGGTGAGTTTATCGCTCACTATGACTAAATCACTCACAAAAACACGTGATGCGTGACATATTTAAGAGCTTACGTTTACCGACGTCCTGCTTGGTTGCTCATGTGTAGTAGAACACCATCTGACCTTTTACTCGACACTCCGCTCAAAAGGGTGCGAAGCACATCATATTATCTTATTTAAATTCTCTTGTCTATTTTTGTCATTTGGCAAAACAATGAAGAGGCTGAGGGCGCGGTGATGTTACCTTGCAAGATAACAGCCCAATCTCAGGCAATCGTTGTAATGGGAGTGAGGGTTTAGTGGGAGATTTGTCTCATCGGTCAGTCTTCGCTCTCTTTCGAGTGTGTTGCCAAGCTTTCTTTGCTCACATCTAAAGGGACTGCGTCTTTGCTGTGTTCCGTAGGTGATGGATTCGGATTTCAACTGTTTAAACCATGCGTCGTACCGACGAGATACAGTTGATGTTACTAGGATAGAATCTGCATCAGATGACTGAGAAACTCATCCTCAATCGTTTGTTCACACTGCATGGCTCGTGTCTGTGAAGTCTACATTGGCAGAGTATAAGCAACGAGAAGACTCATTGTCTACCATGTTCGTTTTAGTCGCGGTGTCTTCGTTTCGTCTGCGCATTTTTTCTAGCGCATCAGGCCTGAGAAACTCGGCCTTTTTGTTTACTGATAGTTGCTCGCTATAAAATGCCATTTTTGCGCCGCTTATGAGAATGCGACACTACAAGATAGTAGAGAGGGTCAGTTTTTTCAAAAGTAAAATTTGGGATCTTTACCATTCCCACTTCGGACTTCGGATCTGTAGTAGTCTGAAATTTTATCCGTCCCTTCGCCCCATCCCCCAACGAGCCGCGGGATTCCACGGATTTAAAATTATGCTACAATTTGTCTCTCTTCACCCATAAACTGGGGACCAGCATTCTGCCAGGGTTACGTTATAGCATCTCGTCTAGGGCCAGTAGAAAAATTCATTGGTGCTTCATGTTACTGAAACTGGGAAATTAGTTCCGGTCATGTTGGCCTTATGGCTCAAAGCAATCCTTTACCGCATTCGAAAATGTTAACTTTGCTTTAATATCACCAAAAATTGCGTGCCTGCTTTTCGGGCGTTTTTTCATCGAGCCTTGTAAATTCAAACCAAGAAAATACTTTGCTCAATGACAATGGGCTTTTGAACTTTAACGAACTAATTAGCTAGACGATGATTTAAATATTGAATTGCTTCGGAAGCGGCAAAATGCGATCGAACAGGTCGCGGCTGGGTTTGCTTGAACGGGATTTTAAAACCAAAGTACTCTTTTACGACTATTCTGTGACAAAACCGACAGCTGAGAATCTCAGTCAAGAAAAACACTTATCCAAGTTACCTGTAAACAAATAGGTACATGTTAGAGTAGGTTGTTCCTTTTACTTGCTATTTTATTCCTCATTTATTTAAGGGTGTCCGGCAGACGAAAATAATTTTTGTGGATTAAGAAGGCAGTATAATTTTCCAGCTTTTTCTATCTTCCCTTGGTGCAAGTCATACAAGAATTTCAACGATATGTGATGTATTTGTTAAGCATATTAGGCTAATATAGCAAACAGATTAAAAGCAACACTTGAAATTGTTATCATCATCTTTCTTCTTAGTATCATTAAAACAGTTACATTAACTGGCTGCGAAATTTGAAAAAAAAAAAATCAAAAGCGTCTTTAAATAAAACAAACAATTGTCAGAATAATTGCATTTCTTGTTGTTTGCAAATGCCTCTGTTTCTGAACCACCACAAAGACTTTTACGCTGACTTTGATGCAGAAAATGTGTGTTCACGTTAACTTTTTATACAGGGTCCTGGGGGTCCGGGTGGTCCTGGGGGTCCTGGAAGACCCGGAGCCCCTTGGCATCCTATTGGTCCCATTACTCCTGGTGGTCCTTGGTTTCCGGGATGACCGGGGAGTCCGTAGATGGGAGATGGGGCAGGTTTTGGCATAGGCGAAACGGCGGGGATTGGCGGATTTGGCGGGGCCGGCGGCGGACTGCCACAACAGGTGGCCGTACATGCTGGGGAACATACGGGGTTGCAGCTTGTTCCGCAGGGAAAGGCGTCGCGTTTCACTGTAAAAATAAAAAAAGAAAAAGGTCAAGAAAATAGTAGTTTATTTGTTTTAGTAGTAATAGTGACGGCTTCCTATGTAAACGCATGTTATTACTGATTTGCATAGAAGGGGACAATGACAACCGTCGTTATTCTTCTCTTGCTGGCATGCATTGCTTAAGTGGATTAAGTGTTATGTCAATTGTGACTCGTTTTAAGCATTCCTGCATAATGGCTTTGTTTGGGTTTTTATTCACTCCCGAAATTCAGTCTGCGCGATTTATTTCTTCAGACTTATAGTTGTTTATCAGGAACTATAGCACCTATGGAGTATATATATATCCGTTATTTACCACTTCATTACGGAACAGGCTGGTCAATAAAAACTCATTATCATATGGCGTACGCGGAAATTTTTTTCTTGTAGGTAAAAAGCCGACAAGCCCGAGTTTCAGGCCTGAGAACACTGGAGTCGCTCCATCTTGCGCGCATGCGCGGCCAGCCATCTGTGAGATCAGATGAGAGCAAATATAACATGCCCGAGAGGTTGCACTCACACATTGAGATGAGGAAATGTTATAAATATTTGTTGCTTTGTTTTTGTTGTTGCTGCTGTTGTTTTTTTTTTTTGGCGTATTGAATATGGAATGGGATGGTAGATAATTCGTTGGATATATTTCTAACTTTCGTCCACTTCTAATTTTGGCTTTTTCAACAACAGAGAAATGATGGAAATAATTTCAGCGCTGTCATTTCTAGGGCCTCGTTTTGGTCCCTCATCTCTGCCTAAAGACGTTCTACAATCTTTTAATTTACCGTGCAGTGAAGAGGCACTGATTGCAAAAGCCAGAGTGAATAAAACAGCCAGTAGTTTTTCCATGATATTTCCTGAAAAAAAAAAAGAATCCAAAGGTAATGCTTCCCATCGATCTATCTAGTCAGACTCTTGGTTTGTTTAAAAGCATAGTCTCTCTTTTCGAAAAATACAAGTTAAGTAGCTTCTGTTCTCCTCAATTTCAACTTTTTAAACTATGTTATTTTGGTGGTTAAAAGCGCGCAAGATCTTGCCATGAAAGAGAATGTCCACAGAAGGAAATTAGGAAAAATTGTTTCACTGTGGTTATTTCTTATGTTAAACGTTGAACTACGATTGCCAGGAAACTAGTCATCTTACTGTATCTGAAAAGTTTTATCTTGTTTTTCTCGTCTACGCAGAATTTATCAGTATTAGGTTATCAGGTTAGAAGACATTGTTTTATAATATAATTGCATTCCGCTTTACGAAGATTAAGACTGCAATTTCAGTACTAAGAGATTATTTGAAGATTTAAATAGCCATTAATTTTCGTAGAATCATTTTGCCCTTTGTGAGTGTTCTATTTTTAAAACATAAATTTACTACTTACCCTATAGAAAACGTCCTTTAGATATCCTTTTTGTCAAACACGAGTGATCTGTGGTAAGTGAATTTTTTGATGCTTACGTTTTTGTTTACGTTCATATGAAGCAGGTTTCGAAAGGTGAAGTTATAAACAGCTCGCTCGGTTAATAATTATAAACAACTTGATCTCTTTCAGTGTCGGATCCAGCCCTTGAGATAAGGGAGAGGGGCGCGGTCATCCAGACCCTTAGATAAGGGGAGGGGGGGGGGGGGGCGGTCTCCAAAAAACATTTTTTCGGCCCTTCGGGTTTCAGTTTGGTCTAAAAATAAGGGAGGGCCTCCCCTGGTTCCGCCACTGTCTTTAATCAGCGGTTAACAGCAATCACTAACAAAATCCACGGTTCAAGTGTCGTAAAGTGAGTGGAATCGTATTTTCTGATAACTAATGAGAACCTAGGACTGAATGTCTAGCGAAAAATTTCTTCTTGACGTATGAACACGTAACCATGCAAACAAACCATGAGAAGTAAAGATTTATGACTTTAAGTTAACTGAAAATCAGATGTGAAATTTAGCACCCCAGTGAAGATACTGGCTCGCGCATGCGCGTAGTTTACCCTTAACACATATCTTTCACATTTGAAATTCAGCACTCCAGCTAAAAACACGTTCTTGCGCATGCACGTTTTTTACCATTCAACCCATCTTTCAAGTCCTTCAAGCAACAATGCAACTTCAAACGTGAAGCGCTATCTAGAGACCCCGCCCTTAATTGAAAGCGTAATCAAACATCGATATTATAGTGATTCATTTCTATGCCTGTTGGATGTGAAACCGGCGTGTGCAGGACGTCGCCGTTCTGAGGCTTAGACACTCTTTATTAGCCTGATGCCACTTCCAAGAATCGCAGTTGCAGTTTATCAGGATAATGGCTCTGTTATTGTACTTCCCTAGGTACTCTCTCGTTCCTTTTTGTTATCATTTTATTGCAGTAAATTCGCACGTAAATGTTCTGTCCCGACTAGCTGCCTATCGCTCTCCGTGGATGTATGTCACTAGACGTTTTTTTGATTGGTTGAGATGTTTGCAAGTAGGCGCCGTTCACAACCTCAGGACTAAGCAGGACTAAGCAACCGGCTACTAAAATCCAACTATAAATGGGCACCTTGACGGCAATGTCCGGGAAAACGTTTTTGGTGCCTTTATAGAGCCCTTGGTGGAGAATACAGGCCGCTTACAACTAATATTGGGTGGTTGGAGGGTGTTCAGTTTACGACTCTGTTTATTGTTGAGAGGAGCTAGGTGCAAAGCTGAGCTGAATTGTGATTCACCGAAGAGATATTAGGCTGATTTAGCAACAGAACAGGAAAGTCAGTTGACGACGGCGCGCGCAAATCAAACCACTGGCTTGACCAATGGCTGAGCGGAAAATTGGGCACTGGACGTCGAGTTTAGTCCTTTCCGTGCGCTTTCCCGTCGTCAAATGACGTTCCCGTTCTGTTGCTAAATCAGACTAATATTGTATCGTACATGCCAACGGACGAAATCAGTGTTATATCTTATATATTCATCTTTGTAAGTGCTATTACTGTTAATTCAAAAGTTGGTAACTTTTTTTTAGGATATTGTACATATTTGCCTGATGTTTTACCGTGTATAAATAAAAGTGATGATGATGATGATGATGATGATGATGATGATGATGATGATGATGATGATGATGGTGATGATGATGATGATATACTGACGATTTGATTGGTACATATAGTGGCCTTTTACATGAAATACTCACCGGGTAGCAGGTCTATTATCAATGCTCTGTTCTCAAACTCATAAGCAGGCAATTACGAGTTCCCACGATACACCCACAATACAATACACCCACAATACAGCCACGAGGTGTTGACCTGTCGAACTTTAAAATTGTAGAAATTTCGAGCATAGTTGAAAACTGCTTTTATTCATGTTATTGTACACGGGATGAAAAGAGAACTCTTGAAATGTTCTGTACAGAAAACAAAGTAAGTTACTTAAAACGAGGACATGAAAAAACGTTTTGTCCTTAAGACATCAGGATATCCAGGGTAGCAGGGGGACTTAACGACCAGGGGGTCCTGGGGGTCCGGGTGGTCCGGGTGGACCAAGACAACCGGGACATCCTTTTGGTCCTTGAGGTCCTGGTAATCCGCATAAACCTGGGGCTCCTAAAGCGCCAGGAATTATTCTCGCGGTCGGGGGAGGATACGGAGGTGGTGGGGGAGGAGGAGGGGGATACGGGCCTAGATTGCGAGATGCACAGCAAGTAAAGATGCAGCCTCTGTTGCAGACGTTAGTACAGCACTTCTCGCAACATTCCTTCGAACAAGGCAGTGGATTGCTTCTCAAGACTCTGTTGACTAAAAAGGCAAAATACACAAATTTGTTAAATGCTTTGATCTATCAGTGTATCTTCCATGTTAAATAAGTGTCATTGTCAACGTGTCTAGGATATATGTTCCTTTGAGCGACAGCGTTAGAAATAGCAGTTTCCTTAAAATATGGAGTGAATTTTTGGAAATATGGTGGATGAGGCAATGAATGTTAGAGGTTGTTGTGAGGATCTGAGGGACTGTAGTGTACACTGTTACATAGGTCGTTGTCGCTGGTTGAAATATTGATGGTAAGAAAAGCGATTGAAGTGATATAGGTATATTTTAAAGACGTGCGAGAGGAATTAACACATGTTATAAACTGCTTAAGTTCGAGCTTCTCTACTTGATGAGGGTATTAACGGAAAACGGTTGTCAATTTAGAGTTTGTGAATTAGCCTGTTTGGTTCCCAATGAAAGTCTTGTATATTGAACAAAAGGTAAGCGTACGAAGAAATCAAACCAATACAATAATAAAATAAATCAGCTCTATTACTGGGTTTTATTCAATTCCAAACGCTTTCATAGTTATTTATCTGTTGATTAGTAATGTTATATTCTCTAAAAAGTACAAGTCTATTGGAATATCAAAAGAGCAAGGAAAGAGAGAAAAACTGACCGTTTAATGTGAATAGAAAATTTTAAATTGACTTACGGAAAGCATCCATAGGTTTCGCATTGGTCACATAAATTGCAGTTAACAACACCACTGTTATTACTATTTTGACTTCCATTTTAATCTGAAAAAACACAAGTTTTGAAAGCACATCCAACTGGGAAAGTCTCCGAACGACGATAAAAGGAAGGGGTAAAAGGAGATTAAGCTATACCTTTCTTGGAGGACTGCAGGAGTGGAAAACTGAACTAACTTTATTGAGCTGCCGCAGATGCTTCAACCTGTCTAGAAAAATCTTACGCTATCTGTTGATCTTTTTTGTGCATAAACATGACTGGTGTTTTACGGAGTCAATGGATAAAAAATAACCTTTTCGTGATGGGCTGTTTTGTAATTCCAAACTTATCGAAAACATGTACTGCATCTAGATTGTCGCAAAAAAATTATGGGACGAAAGCGTTATCAGTTTCACGTTGAAAGTCAGAAATTGCAATTTATGTACTAAATCCGAAAAAGATAGATTCGTCGTCACTAGTCACGTTTACTTCAGGTGGTAGGCTCCATTAACAGCCGCGGTTTGAGAAAATGAGCCCGCACCCATCCTTCCCTCTCTTCAAAGAGGATCAAGGACCGGACGCAGGAGACAGCGGAAATCGAATCTATTCAGGGAGTTCATGTTTTTCAACTGAACTGTACTAAAACAAATGCAATTTTTGAGTTTGATCTGGGATAACAATAAAATGCAATTCATCATTGGCGAGGAAAAGAAAAAATTTGTAGAGACAGTGAAAATATGAAAACAAAGTTAACTTTTTCGATATCGACAATGACTTTGTAGTCCGAAGCAAATGAACTACCTTGCTCGCATCTAACTCAAACCATTGACAAGAGAAGCGACCACAAAAACGATCTAAAAGCCTCTTAGGTAAGGGATTTATTTCAACCCATGTAAGTTTTTTCCTGTGGATGAGGATTAGGGGTTGGGGGGGGGGGGGGACGGGGGTTGCGGTGGGGGTGTGGTCGTTCTATTATGGTGTTTAAATTCGTTTAATCTGTCCGTAAAAATTGCAAGCTCATAAGTTGTTTGCGGAGGTGGATATATAAACTTTGAGTTTTAAAGGGTATTTTGTTGATTGCGTCCAATTAACATTAATAATAATTATTTTCATTCGAAGCAATTTCGTCTTCCTTTTCATCGGCCAAAAGCCCACCACGTGATCTGCAAATAACTGCCAACAAATATTGGTCTGCTCATGCACAGTGTCGTCCAACTGTGTTCGGCTGCAAATAGTATTCTGGGAAACCACGCTTCTGTCCTTCTTTCGATCGCCGGCTTGCGTGAACATGGCAGATCGCTTCGCCTCCCGAATATATTCATCATTAAAAAGCAAATATGGTGATCGAATGATAAAACAATAGTTGAACTCGGCTATCGCAAAATATCGTGATTTATCAGTGTCTCTCGTCCAACAATTGTTAATTGTTAAACACCGTATCAGATCAATCTCATATTGTAACTAAAACAAATACATTTTCGATTCAAAAAGTATAATTTATTAAAAGCATAGATTAGACAAATCCAATATTAGGTCGTATGACCATTTACTAACAGCAAGCTGGGGGAGGACAGCATGGTGGGGGTGGTGGAGGAGGGCATGGGGCAGGGGCAGAAGCTCCGGGAAGTCCTTGAGGTCCTGGGGCTCCGGGAGGTCCAGGGGGTCCACCGCATCCTGGGCATCCTTTGAGTCCAGGGCATCCTGGAAGACCGGGATTGCCTGGACATCCTTTGGGTCCCATTGGTCCGGTTGCACCGAGTGGGCCAGCAGGGCCTGGTGGTCCAGGAAGACCCATTGGACCTGCGCATCCTTTCCATCCGGGGCATCCTGGTGCTCCTGGGGGTCCAGAGCATCCTGGTGGTCCTATTGGTCCCATTGGTCCGGAGACTTGTTGAACAGGTGGAGGAGGTGGTGGTGGTGGTGGACAACACGGGCAACACCTTTTCGAGCCTGTTGTAATGAACATGATTACATAAATGTTATGTGTTCAATAGAGCCTAACTCGTATAGTTTTCAACAGCCTCGAAAATGTGTTAACTAGGACATTAAGTTTCTCGTTTTAACCGATCTCTTAGATAGTTTTGACCCTTTCCACGATCTCTCTAAGACCATTCGTTTTGTAGGGCAAGCGAGTAAAATCACGCATTGTAGAACACCAATTATTACCGGTTGTTAAAAACCATGGTAAATGGATATTGGAAAAAAAAAAAACATTTTACAGAAGCAAAATCAGAAAAAGTGTAAAGAAATTTTTGAAATAAAAAGAAAAGTACTGTTCAAAGAATAAGTTGAAAGAGAAAATATTTTCGATTGAACAAAAGAATCTCTTGCCAGTATCTAGATAATCTGGCCACCAGCTAAGGGAATTATTAATGCCGGAGTTGGCTTCAACTACGAAAGGTTTGTTAAATACAACAAGAGCGCCAAGGAAAGAATTCTTCTTTCGTGCAATTTTTCCTTCAATGCTCGCCTAATACAATGGACGATGTGGGAATTTTTTATCCGATAAAAAGTGTTGATTGGATTCGAAAATATCACTTGATCATCACAACAATAAATGGACCAGGTCATTTGTTGTTTAATTAGAGTTCCATTGCCTTACCACAATTTACCTTCAATTTCATTTTACGAACACCTTTTGCTTTACCTACCTTCGCCTTCGTCTTAAGTTCATCGCGGAAAAAAGTCTATGGTACTTTATTTCTAAACACATTAGTTAGCTTCCTAGTTTAAAATGCTACAGTATTTATTTTATTTATTAAACACCAGAGTAACATGTCTTACGGTACCTTTTGTCGATTTAGCTTGTGTGTAGCACACAACGGCCAGGACGACCAAAAATACTATTTTCATATACATTTCGCCTGTAACAACAATAGCAATAAATAACACAAAATAAGATAAGTGAGAGAAACTGAATTACTGAAAATAAAACCCATTTCTTTCATCTTATTGAACTGCAACATTATCTGACCAATGAACATGGAAACGCGAATGTTTAGGTAATTAATATGTTTTTTAACATGAAAGTCGGAGTCACCCCATGAAATTTTCAGCAAGCTAAAACTCGAAAGGGAAACAAACAATGTTATTGAAAAAGGGTGTTTTGACTAAAACCTAATAATATTTTGTCTGCATCAATGATAGCAAATCTTCGTTTCACAAGGTGAATCGATATAATCTTAGATAAGAGAAAGTGACTTACCTCTTATTTTCCCTCCTGAAGAAAAAACAGCACAAGATGTGACCTAATTCTTCGAGACACTGCTATTTACCGTCTCGAATGTAATTAATTTTAAATTTGCTCATTCCAGTGTTGAAAAGTGATTCGTCGATTCCTGAGTAAAAAAGCGGGTGGCACCAGGTAGTTGAATCTGTGGTCGGGTGACCCTTAACATGGTCAAGTAATTGGGGCGTGGAAGTGACAAATCTTTCGTCAAACGCTTCGCCTGTCGCCTGTATGACTAAGAAGTTATTAATTATATTTCTAACTCAAGTGCAATTTTCCACGGTTTAATCGAGCGGTAAGGAAATTGGATGTTGCAGTATCTTTTCCCAGCTACCATAATCTCTAATTTTCTTTCATGAAATAAAAGGAGCAGGTTATATTTAAGGAACAAACAAATACTCTATAAACGTTGTACACGCAAGCTATCAAGTCCTATCAATTTGAATTACCGGGAAGACAGTTTAAAGTGAAATATTCTAGCTGTTGTAATTCATTGTACAGTTGAGGATTTTTTGGCAATTACCAGCAGGATTAAGGACATTTTGGACTCGACAGAATCAAAATGAGTGTAAAACGAAAACATCAATTTGTTCCAAGTGACCTAATTTTTTTCACCTGTCGTTCGCTGTTCACTTTGTCTACACGAACGTAAGTAGTTTCATGCCAGTTTTCTCCACTAGAATCGTTCTGAGCAGTTTTGTAACTGCTAGTTTCCTAATTTGAAGAATGGTCGGTATAATGTCACGTTTGCGTTTGCTATAAACGTGATCCTAATATCCGGGTCAAACGCCGTAGTTTTGTCAACTAGCAAAAACAGTAAATGTTTGTCATTACCATTAGGCTCGACTCATGCAAAGTACGGCGTTTTACGTGGGCCCAAACCATTCTTATATTTGTGGGTAGCTGCCAAAAAAGTCATATTTGACGAACGTTATACCAAACTCGAAATCATTTAGACGCATGACAATGTTTTTACTCTTCGCTGTCTTTTTGCCAGCGTTTTGCTCACAAAATAATAGATAGATTGATCTAAGCATAAAAGCGGATCTCTTTTTACACTCTAAGTCATTCGCTAGGATCAATAATATTGAAAAGCAGTATAGTTCAGTCAATCCGTAAGTGATCCCAGCCTCTCCCTGACAACAGAGGCATTTGCATCATTTGTCATTAGAAGCAGCCTGGGGATGATATCTTCCTACACAACTGAAATAGGACATTTGTTGCCGAAATATTACTTTTTATTTTGTGCCTAAAATAAGATAGAGTGAAATATCGTGTCCTTGAATTAACAATATCTTCATATTTATTTGTAAACATCTCTATGTCTACGAGCAACAATGTATTTGTATCAGAATTCTAGGACCCGTAGGACTGGCGGAAGAAAAGACAATGGCACTCTTGTTTTTTATTCTCTTCTTGGTATATTTAAAGGTGACAAATTTCAAATAAATTTTGCGTGCGGTATCCTTTACTTAAGTGTCATTGAATATTTTAGTGAGTGAGAATAAGGAAAGGGTATAAAAATGGACTGCCAGTTTACGGTTAAATACAAGCATATCATTTAGAGATGGTTGTTTCTGTGTAGGACTAGGACGAGTGGGAGAAAAACATAAGGAATTAAATTTTGTTTTAAAAGGCTCAGCTGGATATTCTTTTTCAAGTTTTTACGAGTGCCTGTTTGATGCTGTCTTGGCTTTTCTGTTGGTAACCTGCAAATTTTCACGCTGTGTTGTCTCTGCTTCATTGGACCACAAAGAAGAAGAAAAAAAAACGAGATTTCAAGTTCCACTGTTTTGGTTGGGTTGATTCTGATAACGTTGACATGGATATGTGATGTGTACCTTAAAGTTCGTTTTATTGAAGTGTGAATCTGTTAAAAGATCTTTACTCACGAAGATTTTTAAAAAATTTTAATAACGCAATTTCGGCAAAAAATATAATCTTAGACAATAGACCCACCACCCTCCCCCTCCCCCCCCCCCCCCCTGGGAGGAGGGGCTACTCGTCCTCTCCTTTACCGGTGTAAATAGGCGAAGGCCCTTTGCAGCTATTCATTCAAATGGTGCAAAACCGCCTTGTTGGAGAGCAAGAAACGCACTGGCTCAAGCCAGACAAAAGACTTACATCATTAATATGGTATTCTTCTTTGTTTGTCTCGTCCCAACGCACCTCTTGCTGTCCACTATGACGGTTTTGTACCGCATGAGTAACTAGCTGCAAAGGACGTTTTGCTGATTTTGGTCTCAATAAGGGTGTTCAGGACGGAAAGGTGATATTTTACCCAAACAGATATTGCTTAGGGTAGTGGTAAAGAAAAAAGTTGAATCATTGGACAATGGAATTCAAGAGGTGTTGATTGGCTTAGCCATCATGGTATACGAGCCATTAAACCATACTCTCCAAATATGGCCAGTTACGCGTCAGTTGAACACCTCAAACAACTCAACGGATGACAAGTGCTGTTTGAAGAACATCCGCTGGAAAGAAACATCCCTTTATATCCTGAATTTGTCAGGGAGCGGACAAGTAAAGATAAGAAGTTATTATCGATCGAGGTAAACGTATGATCTGAAGGATTATGCAGTTCTCGGAAGGTGTTATCTGTCGAGGCCGAGGAGAATACCACCCTCCTCGCTCTGCGTTATTCTTCTGATCCTAAAGCCTCATTCAATAGCCCACGTTCGATATATTAAAATTCTAACATGACACCGAGGCTTCAGCGTCAAAATTGCAAATTTTTGACGACTCCATTGTCTTGTAATCCCCAGAAGAGTATTGAGAACAATGAAAACCAAACCCGGCCTGAATTTGCCAGGGAGCGGACAAGTAAAGATAAGAAGTTATTATCGATCGAATTAAACGTGTGATCTCAAGGATTATGCAGTTCTCGGAAGGTGTTATCTGCCGAGGCCGAGGAGAATACTACCCTCCTCGCTCTGCGTTATTCTTCTGATCCTAAAGCCTCATTCAATAGCCCACGTTCGATATATTAAAATTCTAACATGACACCGAGGCTTCAGCGTCAAAATTGCAAATTTTTGACGACTCCATTGTCTTGTAATCCCCAGAAGAGGATTGAGAACAATGAAAACCAAACCAAACATAGAAAAATGACCAGAAAGCCTCGAAGTCATGTTAGAATTTTAATATATCGAGCTTAATCAAAAAACCTATAAATCCCCTTTGCCGATTTTTTCACCTGATTTGGCATTAAAGAGCCAGATTCGGTTGTTTTATGCTGAAAAGTGGATTCTTCTCAAAAAGCTAGGTACTTTGCTTAAGATTCCGGCGAGCATCCATGTTATTTCTTTTTTACTGATGCGGGAATCACCCACGGGAACGAATCTTTATAGTCTTCTCCCCCGTAGTTTTACAGTGATGTCTTGCATTTTAGGCTGAATATACGTGATTTTGTGATAAGGCCTTAAAACACCACCCTGAGCATGGAACGATCAATCTAGTCCCGCAATCAGTATCATATCACTCTGTGTAATGGGAACTACTTTAAAAGGTGAAAGGAAAGCCTGTTCTGTTCGTTTTGTGGCAGCGTTTTTGTTATTGCGTGGAATATCGTGTTTGTTGGCGTATCCTTGGCGAATATATTTGAATTTTTTTGTTTTCATTCCTGCCATTCGCTCTTCTTCCTCGCTCTTACGTGCCGCCTGGGGAACAGAATCGGCGACCCGGAGCAAATGAAGTGGCTTCCGTGAATTACTTCTTTCTAAGGGATGGTCTCAGTGTCACCGTTTTGTTAAATTCGTATTTTCTAGCATTAAAATAAGTCAATTGTAGGCCACCTACTTTTCTTTAACTTTTTTATTGCAACATATGTTATAGGTAGATCACCTATACTCTCTTTTCTCCCTTTGTTCGCTGGGTTGTTATTTTGTTGAGCTACCTGTGGTAGCCTTGACCGACACCTTTACGCCTGCTGAAAATGTATGAGTACACTCAACTTTTGGTGTCCCGGGCGGACATTTTTCTTTTCCAGGTTTTCCCGGAGGTGGTGGCGTTGAGGGTCCTGCAAGGGATGCCGGTTTCTCTGGTTTTTCTGGTGGTGGTGGTGGTTGAGGCTGTGGTTCAGGAGTTACAGGTGGTTGAGGCTGAGGCGCGGGGCCTGCTGGGGATATAGGTTTGGCTGGTTGTGAAGCTGGTGCGGGGCCAGCAGCGCTTTCCGGTTGTCCTGTTTGTTCCACAGGGGGTGGCTGTGTTGTGGGACCCGCAGGAGATCCTGGTTGTTCCGTTTGTTGTGGAGGTTTTGTTGTTGTACTTTCAACAGCTGCCGATTGTCCTGGTGGCGGTGTGGCAGACGAAGGCGTTTCAGGTTTCCTTTCTGCTGAACTCGGTGCGGGAACTGGTGATGCCGCCGGCGTTTGTTGTGGTGGCTGTGTTGGTGCAGGACCCTGAGCACCTCCCGGTTTTCCTGGTTCTTCCGTTGACGTTGTTGTTGCAGCACCACCCGGTGATCCGGCTTGTCCTGGTTGTACTGGCGAAGGTGCAGTAATTGCAGGACCTCCTGTTGCTCCTGCTGGACATGGTGGTACTGGCGGGGTAACACAGTTGGGCTTTTCTGTTTGGTCGTTTGGGTTCACACAGCACTTTTTTGACGCTAGACGTTAATAAAAACAGCCACTTGTTTTAAGTAAGATGTGGCTTAAAATATTCCTATAGAATTCAAGACATATCATTCTTCATGTGAACTGTACCATGAACTGTAACCGTAAAAGAAATTTTCTACCTGAAGTGTCTCTTTCTTGCTTATAATGTCTCTTTTTCTGCTGACCCGGGCCTGCCAAAAAACAAACGAACAAACAAACAAAACAACATGGAAAATTCGGCGAGGCAAAGGTACGTTTGTCGTTTGTATTAAGAAGACTTTACGACTAGCTGCAAGTCTCTTGTCATACTTTTTAACCTTAAATGCAAAGAACAGACATGTAAGTTCTCATGGAGTTAGTTTGAAATAAGCGCAGTAACGTAGTAATTGTCACACACTTGTGCGTAATTCTTTTCCCTCAAGAGCCTTTCGCGATTTTCACCATATAGTAATTAAATATAACTCGATCTACCAGTACTCATACTTTTGATGGGCCCTTGTTTTATTGCTTTCTTTTAGTTGTGTTGCTCGT
The DNA here is from genome assembly GCA_964035525.1 of Porites cylindrica. Classification (NCBI taxonomy): domain Eukaryota; kingdom Metazoa; phylum Cnidaria; class Anthozoa; order Scleractinia; family Poritidae; genus Porites; species Porites cylindrica. The sequence goes on along the minus strand of OZ037777.1, from coordinate 1,797,259 downwards.
CTAGACTGACACTCGTTCTTCAGACATATTTTATAAGCTATACTTTGTAAGTATTGAAGTTAAACGTTGAAAGCAATACTTGATTATTGTTTGGACAGACGATAGCGAAGCTAGAAAGTTGTATAATGATACTCTTGCCGTGAAACTCAGCGACACGTAACCTAGGCGTAATGAAGTTCGATCCTTGGATTGCTGCGGTCATTTGAACTTGCTCCACAGTAAGATTAAGATTGTGCGGAAAATAGCATTTGAAAACCTAGGGTTAGGTGACAAACAGTATTTAGATCTATGTCATTGGTATGTTGCATTATATGAGCTCTAAAAATCTCGATGGAAGCGATTCGTCATATTATTTCTTTGCCGTCTCTGATCTCTTTTTCTGCTCCAGTTGTAGTCCAGTTGTATCTAGTTAATATTGTGTCGATAAGGATATTTTATTAAAGACGCGTAATAACTTTGATCCTTGAAAGTGCCTTTGCCAAATAAAGGGAGATTTTTCCTCAGTATCCTTAAAACTCACAGTAAGAATTCAGCATTCTTTACGATTAATTTGTGCTAGGGAAAAGCGTATTATCGACTTTATATACGAAAGGAATAAAATTCAGCTGCGTCAGTCATCAAACATAACTGTCAATCATGTAAGTACGGTGACCTTCTTACAAAATGACACGCGCTCCAACGGATCATATCACCCACTGAGGTATAGTGGCTTTAAACACCTTGTAAACTTACTGAACAAAGTTGTACCTTTTGTCCTATAAAATAATCCCCTTTTCCTTTTTTTTTCGTTTCGCAGTGTTGGGGGAGGCGGGAAGCTGAGGTGGGTAACCCCTTTATGTCAAACTAGCAGCAGAAGCCACCTGTATCTGCGGTACTGGTCCTTCTACTAGCTAAAGCAAGTTTTGATGACTAAGTTTACAAGGATTATGATAAGTTTTTGTTTAATAGTTACACGCTTATTATCAGAGGTTTCCACCGAGTTGACGACTTCATGAGGAATTTCTTAATGGGGAGATAAAGCATCCATGATGACGACAGCAGCGAAAATGCGTCATTTAAAAAAATAACTTTGTGTTTTTTCAAACCCTATCCCGTCTACATAGCTCAGCCTCGGTAAAGTTTTATCTGTAGGCAGAATTTTGCTGCTGGAGATGAGTGCTTATGGACTCTATCCAAGACCATAAAGAGAATAAAGCTCTGTCGACATCGATATCGCGTGGTCACATCCTCTATAAGAGGCTCTCAATGGCGTTAACCGTCAGCCGTCGCGAAAGGTGATATTTTTTGCCGTCAACCGTCAAAAAATGTAGATTAATATTAACCGTCAAAAAGTTTCAAAGTATTTCAAATCACTAGTTAAGCTGATCTCTGTCAAGGATCTGGCTCCTGGAGAATCTCTAAACTGGAAAAACCAGTTTCCATGTTGTCAAATACAGTATAGATATTGAAAGACCTTACATTTTGCTTATATCTGAAAATATTTTGAAATTTTATAAATGAAAGACCAAGATAACCTCCAAAAACACGTTTTCATGTTTTCTTAAACGCTTGGACTAAATTTTCACTTGATAACTGTCAACCGCTTCCGCTTGGAGTTTTTCCTTTTTTTGAAACTGGTATGTCGGCTAATACGTTACTCCAATTGAACCAACTGTGATTCTCTGTTTGCCTTTTTTCCAATACGTTATGCACTTACCTTGACGAGTCGTTGCCTTTTTGGGTGATCTGGCAGTCGCCAAGGTGGCAAGGGTGAATACAACGCACAGAATTATCCGAAGATTCATTTTCCTGTCGATAGAGTTAAAATATATTATAATAGGAACATGCATTGGAAGTAAATACATTAGAACAAAAATAAAAAAACACCCTTATTTGCAACTCATTGAATAACAAAACAACACATTTGTTATATACCTCGTTCTTTTCAGCACTGAATTTATTTATCGCAATCCAGCACCTTACTCGATTTTTAAAATCTTTTTGGGAAAAAGTATAATTTCTTCGAATTATTGGTAGCTTCCAGAGATTAAATTACCGTGTTGTTATTTGAGGGGAAGCCACGGTTTGGGATGATAATGAAGTAGGGAGCTCGAGGAAGTGGCATGCGAAACTAGTTCGATATGCACTGTAGAACAGACCACTAAAGAAATTGTGTGTATACTGGATTGAGTCACACTTAATTGATAATTACTTTAGCCGCTTTTGACAACATCTGTTTGGCTAAAATGATCTGTCTTGATTTACAATCTTTCTCTACTTACCTATGGCTGGAAGCTTTGTGGCTTCCACAAAGTGAATACTTCGCCTTTCAATCTCAGAATTTTAGAACTCTAGACGTTCTTACCTGGTTTGCCGTAGACTTGTTTCTAAGACTTGCGTTGCCAGTGCCTTGTTACTTCATTACTACTTTTATCTGACGTGATCGATGTAAATTATTTAGGACCACCTTGCGTCACCTTAAATCATATATCGAGATGACTAGCTCTCGATGAATTTTTCTCACACGCCTCAAAAGGACTACGAAAATAGCCAAAATGTTTTAACTTTTAGTGATTAAGATCGATTTGTATATAGTTATAGGGAATTCAAATAGAATTCGTATCGTTGAGGTGTGTGTTTATATTAAGAATACATGTTAATAGCTAATTTTTCACGTCAATTGCTTAGCCAGGCCAGTCCCTCAATGATCGAACTTGATTAAGTTTTCAAACAACCAGTTCAAAGGCAATGATGGAAAAAGATGTATCTTAACTATAGCTCACAGTTAAATTTAATACTACAATTTCCCAGTAGAAACGGCTCCTCATGATCATCCATTTACCTCACATAGGCACCGGCATTGAATTTAATTTCCATGTTGGGCGTTGACGTATCTACCTGGTAACTATGACAGACCTTTTAAAGTATCCATGAAGAATGTCAGGAAGTCATTTTCTTGTTTAATATATGCCACCCGTTCATGTTTCGTTCTTGACAAAAGTGCGTTTTGTGCTTTCCTCTTTTCCAAGTGTTCTACAGCAGGACTTACAGATGTGGTAGGCATCCCAATCTACCTGGTGTAGACATAAATCAGTGGTTGGAAAGCTTTTTGGGCTGTCTTAGTTCTGCCGCTCAAGAAAAAGGGATTCCTTTCTCAGTATATCCTGATTCGTTCATTGAAAGAACATTAACTAGATTTTCATTTCTAAAGGCTGTCTTGAATTTTCTACAGGGAAAAAAGAATAGCACCGAAAGCAAACCAACGTCTAACGTACTTAGTTTAATGGTTGTTCTAACATCTTATTTCGTGCAAAGCACTTGCTTTTAGAAATGTATTTTTGTCATCAACCAGTGATAGGTAAAATCTTGACACAGCTTTGACCAGCCGAGCGGGCACAATTCAATGAATAATTTCTTTCTCGTGATTTGCAGAGTAGATTCCATCCCTCGCTTTACGATGTGCTAATTTTAGCGCTAATTTCACTTTATCAAGAAAAAAATGTTGAGTGTTGGGTTGCATGCAAAACTGGGTATCCTGTTTCTGAGAAGGTAGTATGGTATGGTCCCCTTCGAAGCTGTTAAACAGGTTTTAGAAGGCTTTGAGGTTGAATTGTTTGTACTGACGTTTACAGTAACTAGGAAAGCGACCAGATCAACACGACAATATATTTTCAATATATTTTTATATATTGTTATGTGTTAAATCAAAGTTGTCAAATGTACTTGAACTTCGAGAACCGTCTAACAGTAGTTTTCGAGCTGTTGTGTGTTTCGTCATCTTAGGATCGAGTATATGCAGGTCAGAAAGATCATAGATACAAGACAATTTCATGCTTTTGTCCTGCTCGGCAAGTAAAACCTGCCTCATCTCAATAAAAACTTTGGCTGGGTAATCTTTCACTTATTCCTGAACTCTCCTTTTTCTGTTTCCTAAAAGTAAGTTTTCAGTTGGACTTAGTCTGAAGTCTACATAAATCCATCCACAAGCACCCTCCCCACCGAACAGATTATAAACTGCTATTTAGTTACCAATGCTGTAGAAGAGGAAAGCTTTGGTTTCAAATGTTGTGCTTATAACTTGTTAGGTTTTCTCAGGTGATGCAACGTGTTACAAAAACCGGAGCAAAGGAAGCCATTTGGTAGTGATGTGACTGCATTATAAAGGCTGTAAATCGCACACAATACTCTAGATATGTAACAGAGTGAATGGTAAAACAATCAAGTGGAATGCATTGTATCTAAGTTGTACTTTATTTGCCTTATCGTAAACATTCTAAACACACGATACAGAGAAGTGCATTCAAAATGCTACTTCCTTTAGGAAGGTTACTCGATGACTAGTGTTTATTTCTTTCGTGCAAAGTGGGACTTTGAAATTTTTCTCGTATACCTTCAGTTTCCACCATCGTTATCGTCATCGTTATCTTATCTACGACAGGGGGGAGGACAAGGACAAGGCGCTGGAACAGGCGCTTCCGGACAGGGTGCTGGTCCAGGTGGTCCGGGTGGTCCGGGAGGGCCAGGGGGTCCTACGAGCCCTGGAGCACCAACATTTCCTGTGCATCCTTTTGGACCTATGCATCCTGGAGAACCACGTGGTCCCATGCAGCCAGGTGGTCCGGGGGGGCCAGGGAGGGAGGGTTTTCCTGCAGGTCCAGAAGGACCAGCAAGACCCATCGGTCCAGGAGCACCTTTAAGTCCGGGACAACCAGGAGCCCCAGGTGCTCCCCTAGATCCTGCTGGTCCTGGTGGGCCAATTGGCGCAGGCTTTCCCGGAATTCCTGCTGGACCGGGTGGCCCCATTGCACCAGGGGCACCTTTAAAGCCGGGACAACCGGCCGAGCCGGGTGGCCCCATACACCCTGGTGATCCAGGTGGTCCAGAGAGAGCAGTTTTACCAGGTAGTCCGGGAGGTCCAGCGGGTCCTAGAGGTCCAGGTGGTCCCGGTTCGCCCTTCATTCCGACACATCCGGACATCCCAGGGCTACCTGAACATCCTGGGAGTCCTGGGGGTCCGGGAAGTCCAGGGGGTCCGGAGACTTCAGGAGGTGGCGGTGCTGGTGGTGGATTTGGGCAAGGAGGAGCGAGTGTGCATGAAGAGGAGACTTGAGGTGGACAGCACCTCTTTGTACCTGATAAAAAATCACAACGTGCCCAATATAAGTAAACATGTAAAGAACCAAAATATTATTGTTAATTTTCTAACTTCGTTTGTATAACACTGAACTAAACTAACTATAGAAAGTATGGAAGAAAATCAGCTTTGCGAAAGGCTTATTTATTGCGAGTGTTTTGTTGTTTGAAGTTCTTCGTGGAGTGAATAACATCAATAATAATAATGATGATAATAATAATAATAACTATAATAATAATTAAACAGCTCTTTCGACTGCAAGATGTAGAAAGCCCATCTTTTAGAAGAGGCAGAAAGCATGTTTCTTTTAATGGCATCTCACTCACCAAATTTCCCAAGCATAAAGCCAGTGGGATTGATCTATTTTTCGCGACTGGTATGCAAGTTCATTGAAATATTAGCTAGACATTGTCGAGACAACTCGTTGGGATAAAGCGTGTGGGTCTTTTTGCTTATCCTTGCGCCATTGATAATGTATATTTTATGATACATCTCACGAATACATCACAGTGTCACCATCCTCATTACAGGTAAATCTAATTTTTCTAACCATCTTAAGATTCACATTTCTATTCCTTCCCTTAAGAAAATATAACAAAATCAGTGCCATTTTTCCTAAGGTTTTAACCTAACGCTACGTATTTTAACCCATTTATTTCTGCGTGCTTGAATTGGTTTTTACTAACTTCGATGTCCTTTGGATTTACAAGTACCAGTAACGTCTACCCATAGTTAACAAAACTGCCGAAAAATTTTGTTTGCAACAGATTTAGAATCTGATGGAAAGAGCCAAAAGATAAATAGTTTATCGTATAAATGGTTGAATTGCGCATTTAAAAAGCTAAAAATTTTATCATGATAAAAAGAGTCTCCTCGAGAATAAAATCTGATTTCTCTTAACACAACTCTCAAGCAATGACAAGGCTTTTAACAGAATTATTTGATGCTTTCAGAGGTTATGGTGAATGTTGAATCAGGTAAATGTATTGTGACCGAATAATCTTCAGATTTACAGGGTATTTCATAGTGCTGTTTACATAATTGCATCCGATGTTCACTTTTGGGAAAATTGTTCTACGCTGAAATAAACACCGAGTCTAGTGATTCACAGAATCAAAAGCTCATACTACATTACATATCGCCATCGACATTTTTGTGTCTCAAACGAGACAATCTTAGTCAACCCTAGTGATCTACAATTTATCAACTTACCTTCTTTTGAAATTGACTTTGCGATCGATGAAGCAGCAAAAAGGGCTGTTGCCAACAGAAAAAAAGGCAGACTCATTTTGATGCCTGTGAAGAAAAGAATATTGCATTCTATATGACAATTTGATTTGAGGTAACCAATTTATTGTACATTCCATTTTAAAAGAACAGTTCTAACTTCATTTTTTGGTTGTATTCATTGATAAAGAAGGATATGAAGATAGTTTACCTTATAGGAGAGGCTTGTTCGAAAATTACAAAAAAAAAAAAAAAAAACTGGGGGAATCAACCCTACCTGAACCGTTTCTCTAGAACTGTGAAATGTGTTCATCTGCATCTTATCAAACACTTATTATGTCACTTCGTGGAATATGCATAATTGATGGCGATGTTATTTCATTTTGACTCAAAAGATGTTACGCCGTTGGTGGAAAAAAGGACCAATAAAGTTTTAAGGAAATTTTCTACAGTAGGGAGATACGAAAGCTGACGTTTTGAACGATAACCCTCTGTTCGAACGAATCCAGTTGGAGCCAATTCGCTTTTGATTCTTCATCACGATAAAAAAACTGCTTTATCGACTTAGAGGATGAAACTAAAATTCTTGTAATCTTGGATTCGTAGAGTTTGCGTCAAAGCGACTTCGTTTGCTTTTTGTCCCAACATTTTTCAGTGGTTCTTTTAAAAAGATAGGCGTTTAGGCTGTGCTATCTCGCAACGTAGGCAGCCGAGGCCAAGAAGTGTTCGACAATTGTCGCTTCCCCCCTCCTCCCAAACAAGATTGTCTCACAACGCTAGGGCTTTCCATTACGGCCACAATACATATATATCTTGCCCCGCTTGTTGTAACGAGGATTAAAGTAACCCAATATTAGGGCAAAATTTGGCATCAAATCTGAACGCATACAAAGAAGATTCCTGGTGTTCCTTTAACATTTACCCTTTTTCTTGAACAATATAGAAGCAAAACGCTTTCGAACGAAAGAAACAGGAACCCGGATTAAAATTTAACACCGGTTTAGTGAAAAATCGACCTTGCGACATCTCAGCTGACATCTGGGCCCAGAATCAGCCATGCTTTGGTAAAATTTGCTGTTTGTTATTCAATCAATCCACAACCAGCCATCTTACCAGAAAATCACCTGGCTTGTCTTGTCAACCTTTGATAGAACCGGCCACCGTACTAAAATTTATTGTTCATTTGACAAACCCTCTATAGCTGAGATTTTTTTTGCACTTCTTGGTGGTTTAATACTCTCAAACTATTTAAATCTTGTCCATGCAGTCAAAACGAGAGAAATAATTAAAACTGCGAACAGTAATGATAATATTCTCTGTTTTCACTGTCACGCCATCAAAAATAAATTTGCAAACCATTCAATACAGAAAGAGAACAATCTGGAAAACAGATGATGATAAATAAACAAACAGCATTTGCCAATAATCAGGTCTTTGCGCTATTTTATATGCGAGATATTCGGAGAACCGTTTTACCCCAAAAGCTTTGTATGGAGATGCCATGCTGGTGTCCCTTTGAGGGGCACAAATATGGCCCCTCCGGAAACCAACAGAAACATCTGTCTCTGAGTTTTCCTACAAATGCGTGAATTCATTGCTTGAGGAACTCATAGAGATTAAAGTAATACTTATTCTGCGACAAGGAATGTTCAGATTTTAAAATCTCAAAAAATCGACAACATTTTGAACCCTCATAAGTAAGAGCTTTCCCAGTCACCAGCTAAATGCCGCGTCACGAAAAAGCCTGGAAATTCAAGCGTCCACTATCGTAAACGGAGAACCCTTTCGAACCGAAAATTTGTATTAATAAAAGCGTTAAGGTGCCCTAATAGCTCATTAAATAGAAATTCAGAAGAATCTATAGTTTCTTAGTTTGAATTTTGGTGACATCATATGAAAACCTTGATTTGTAGTGATAGCCCTATTTTTCAGATATCAAAGGTCGTGAAACAATATTATTAACTTAATTTGAAATATCTCGACCCAAAAATATCGGCAGTTGCTCTTCTTAAGCCACTAAAGAAGGAAATGGTTTACGAAAGCGCCAATGTGATGTTCAAGATGGCAATAAACTTCAGTGAGGTTGTCCCACTCAGGTTCACTGACAACAGCGGAAGTCATACATGGATAATGCATCTGTCTTAAAAAAAGACTGTGAATGTCATAGTCGTAATTTAGGAAGAAAAATACTAGAAACATATTGTCTCCGGACGTATCAAGGAAGCGCAATCTGTATAACAAAGAAATACTTTATTTGCTACTGGAAAATGTTATCTGTACATTTTCAGCACATTTGAAGTGGGCAAACAAAGGGGCTCTTTCTTTTAGAGATGTCGATCATAGTGTCAATCTTGGAGAATCTAGAAAGAAGCTTTCATATTCCTTTTTTCGTGGCCTTTATGTTTCATCATCACAATCTTTTCAGATTTTAACTCTAGCAACACCCTCCACCACAGGTACTAGCACACGGTGCAGGAGCTGATCCTGGGGGTCCTGGTGGTCCAGGTGGTCCAGGAGGGCCAACAGGTCCCACAAGTCCGGGGGCACCTGCAGCTCCTGGGCATCCCTTCAAACCCATGCATCCTGGAGTACCAGGAGGTCCCATGCTTCCAGGTGGTCCGGGTGGCCCAGGTAAAGAAGGTTTTCCAGCAGGTCCGAGAGGACCAGGAAGTCCCATTGGTCCAGGGGCGCCTTTACATCCTGAGAAGCCAGGAGCACCGGGTGCCCCTCTACATCCTGCTGGTCCTGGTGGTCCTGGTAGGGCAGCCTTTCCTGGAAGTCCTGGTGGACCGGGTGGACCCATTGCACCAGGGGCACCTTTAAAGCCGGGACAACCGGCTGCACCGGCTGATCCCATACATCCGGGTGGTCCAGGTGGCCCAGGGAGAGCAGCTTTACCAGGTAGTCCAGGAGGCCCTGGGGGTCCTAGAAGTCCAGGTGCTCCTGGTTCGCCCTTCATTCCGGCACAGCCGGCCATTCCAGGACTGCCTGAACATCCTACAAGTCCTGGGGGCCCTGGAGGTCCAGGGGGTCCGGAGGGACCAGGAGGTGGCGGTGGTGGTGGTGGGCTTGGGCATGGAGGAAGGAGCGTGCAGGTGGAGGAGGCTTGAGGTGGACAGCACCTCTTTGAACCTGAAAAGATATAATGGTAGTTAAACGAGCACAGCCTATAAACGATAATTGTCACCTGAGATATTTAATATTATTTTTATAAACCCATATCTGTGCCTTTTAACTCCTACAAATGGTATATTGTGGTATTGCTCAAGTTAAAGCGCTTTGTGATAAGGTTAAATTTCATTTACTTACAGAATGATTAAGTAAAATGCTTGGCCTGCTACTCAAATAACCAATTTTTATTCCTCTCTGCAGGCGTATCGCGCTTCATATATATTAATTACAGATGATTTTGAATGTTATGCTTTGGACTTTTTTCTTGCGGGTAGTGATTGAAACCTGCTTGTTACTATCAAAAAAAATTCCATTACTATGGACAAAATCTTTAATGAAACCTATGCGATCTTGTCCATCCCGTAAAATATGTCATTTTAGCGAACTGTTAGTATGAAATTGAGAAACCTTTTTTTATAGTTTATGAATTCTTTCTCTCTAAAAGTTAAATATTGAAATAAAAATTAATACGATCCTAATGAAATTTCAGTGTTGACAGGGAAATCATGCTATGAGAGTTAATGGTCAAGATGAAATTTGACAAATAGTTGAAGTGATTAAGGGTGCTTCATAAAATGATGTTTACATAATTGTGATCTACATTTATTTATAAACAATAACCACGTGCCCGAAAACGCTTTTGAGAGAATTTATCCCAGTGATCAAATCATGCGTGAATTTCATTTTCAGAATGAAAAGCTCAGACTAAATTACATGTGCTCCCAAAAGCTTTGGAATGAAAAGATAGTAATTGTAGTTAAGTCTTAAGAAGTCTACGATTTATTCACTTACTTTCTTTTCGAATTGATTTGGCGGTCGTTGAAGCAGCCATTAGGGCTGTCAGTAAAAGAGCAAAAGACAGACTCATTTTGTGCCCTGTAAAGAAGAGAACAATGTGTTAAGAGTGGACTTTTGCAATAGATATACGTGTAGCAATCATCTCTGTTTTCCCTTAAAGTAAATAAAACTCGCTTTGCCACGAGCAGCGTCAACTCATTTTGAAGGGGGTTCGTCCTCATGGTGCAGGCTTTTCCCACGGAAAGGCGTGTCTTGTAGATTATTTTGAAATGTAGAGATGCAAATTACTCTGCATAAAATTACAGTTGATGCTGTTTAGAATATTAAAAGAACTAAGGAAGTAATTGTTACCTGAAGCGTCCCTTCACAACAGTGAATAGTGTTTTGATCCTCTCTAGTCGCCCACTTTTAATCACTTGTGACATCACTCTACTGATTATTCATAATTAATGGTGTGAATTTTTTTGATTCATGGACTTGCGTCAGTGAGATTTCTTTTCATTCGATAATTTCAAAGTGGTTTTTATCAGAAACCATTTTTTTTTTTTTACTTTTTGCTTGTTTTTTCTATTCAGAGCTAAAGTTTTCAACTTTCTTTTTCTCTTTTTTTTTTTTTGGTTTATCCCTGACAGTAGAGGTGTGAAGGATACAGGCAAGCTATGACTAATTTTGACGGGTGTGGCCCAAGGTGTCGGTATTGCAATCAAATTTCAGTGTGGTTGTTTTTCTCTTTGAATGGGCTCTGGTTGTCTTAAAGTGCTAGTCGACATAGCAGGTGTCATATGTTATTCTTTTGACAACCGTGGGAGTTTCTTACTGAGGCAACCCTTGCATTAGGTGTTAAAACCTGAAACTGCAGTTTAATGTTATCACAAGTTGGATTTTCTTCACTGAACGTTGTCTTTTTTGTCTAGTTGTGATTATGTCGCTTAAACTATAATGCTGTGAGTAAAAATGTGCTCCAAATGTACTTTCTATCGCAATAAAACATTAGACGGTCTGTTCAAAAAGAAGAAAAGAAACAAATTAATACACAGACAGAAACAAGAGACTCAACCAGGGAAAGCCAACCAGTTTCAGCACAGTCGCGCGCAGTGTATGTCTGAGTTTTCCCAGGTGCGCACAAAATCATGCTTTATTCATTCAAGATAAGTTAAGCAAACAAGTTGGAGCGAATATTTTGACAGAAAAGGAGATTTTTTCGTGTTTTAATTTGAGGAGGTATATGAGAGTCTGTTTCGTCTTATTTTCTTATGTGTTTGCTGGTAAATGAACACGGTATGGCTGGTGGATGTGGAATGTGTGAAATACCAGGGCGCAGCTGGTTTTCAACTTGGGGTCTTGAATTTTTTTCCTTATCATTACAGATTCCTAAGAAATAACAATTTCGATTGTGTTTTTAACTGTACCATATGTCTTATGCGATATTTTTCTTTCAGGGTATTAAACCCTTGGACTCTTGACTGGCAGCTAACGTACATGTGAGTATTACATCCATTTGTTCGTGCAACGGTGGATCCAACCCTTGTCTTGTAACTGAAAGTAAAGATGGAAACAAAAGATACTTTAAAACCACTGCCTAACCCATTCTACTCTTTTAATCCACGTTCTCTCCGTCACAAAACCAAAACTCTCAAAAGGAAAAAAATAAAACACTGCCAATTTTTTTTCATATTGAAATCTTCCAGAAATATAGGAATTACCGAGTGGATACATACTCTCGAGGAGGTTTTAATGAACATAGTCAGCAATTTTTATCCATATACTTAAAAATTAGAGCTCCTGGAGTGGACTCAGGATAACAGAGCGTCGGTTTTGGAATCGTATGCTGTGAAGTGAAATCATCAAAACATTTACATGAAGCTACGTCAACTCGCAAGAGTCTACAACCTCAAAGGAGCTATGTCACGAAATTAATCAAAACTCAGGCAGTGGATACCACCACCAAACTGAGTGAAACATAAAAATTCAACACGTTACAAACTGTCATCTCTTGAATCTTCTCAGAAGGAAATAGCTATTTATTAGCATATTAGGGGTTTTGACATGACGTCGCCAAAAGTCAAACTAAGAAACTATCGATTCTTCTGATTTTCTACTTTCATGAGGTATTGCAGCACCTAAAATCTTTTATTTACACACATTTTCGGTTCCAAAGGGTTCCTCGTTTTGCAATAGAAGGCGCCTAAATTTCTAGGCTTTTGCGTGACGCGGCATTTAGCTGGCGACCGGGAAAGCTCTTGTGTGGGTTAAAAACGTTACTATTTTTTTTTTTTTGAGATTTGCTATCTAATCATTCCCTGTCTTAGAATAAATATTATTTTAATCTTTGTGAGTTCTTCAAGCGATGAATTCAAGCATAAGTAGGAAAACTCAAAAACAGATGTTTCTGTTGGTTTCCGGCGGCCATATTTGTGTCCCTCACAGGGACACCATCATGGCGTCTCCATAGAAAGCCTTATAAATTTGGGTAAAGCGTTTTTCCGAATATCTTGCTTGTGAGTTATCGCATCGACTTCATTCTAGGCGAGGCTTTTTGTTTATTTATCTTCTTTCATTTCCCAGATTCTGGACTTTATGTATTGACTGGCTTCCATTTTTATTTTTGGTGGCGTGATATTGAAAAGACAGAATTGTATCAATAGGGTCTTCTTTCTGTACATTGTCATGTATGGATACTATGACCAAGTTAAAAGAAAAATCTCGTCTAAACGTTCTGGGCCGTGAGCTCAATAACCACACTTCTATCTGAGTGCTCGTTTTAAATAAAGAACAATTTTATGAAAGCAACACTCCTTGCTCATCCACAGGTGTATTTAACAGAAAAAACAGTACTGAAGTGCCACAGCGTTGACAAGGATATGCCCATTTGTGACCATCTTTAAATGACAGGTTAGAATTCACATTAATATAATTTATCAAATTTGACCTTGTAGAACTTAGCAATCATTATTATTACGACAGGGAACTTCTCTCATATACATTGTTATAGGTCAGCTGTTGAAGTTTTCCGTTTCCCTTGAGTACAACCTCTGACGAAGAGGTTTGGGGTTGGTTCCCGGCGCGAACGGTTTGTAATATTTTTTGTGGGGATGTGATATAAAATTTAAAAGGAATTTTTGATGTAAAACAATACACGGAGTGGAAAGATGGTGAACTGAGGGTGTTTTGACGCTTATAGTTTAGGTACTACTGACATTATTCCTCGAGGCGGGACATTTGCCCTTAAAATTATGTGTCTTGTAGCATAACCAACTTATTTGTATGTTAATGTATTTCCTGCTTGCCAATGAGCCTTTAAAAGGAATTAATCTTAAGGCAGTGAGGAAAAGGAAAGAATCTCAGCAGTAATTCTGTATCACGCAATACTTTTACTTATTTAGCCGGTAAGGAACCTAAACATCCCATCACCGGATATGTGCGCGTACTACTTCTCTATATGCGCAGTTACGCACTAATTACAATTTTGCTTACAGCAAAAGGCTGAAAATCCTCTTAAAAAATTCCAGTTAAATCAGTCATTGCTGAACGCAATTACGCAGTAACTACTATTTGCTGACAAGCAACAAACTGGAAATCATCTGAAAAAATTCCAGTTAAATCAGTCATTGCTAAACCAGAGAAAAAGGACTGTCATAGTTTATCTTCATTGTCTGTGACCCCATCGCACTGCTACTTTATAAATAAAGTATACTTCAATAAAATCTCATGGATCATTTTCAAACGACGTCACTTCCACCATATTGGTATCCCAAAAAAGAGAAATGGTGGCCAAGTTTGTGTCCCAAATCAGTCCCGTTGGAGTTGAACCTTTTTGTTTTGAAAAACTTTCTTTTGTTCCAATAATTTGCAAAGCTGCTGCCCTCGTGACTAAAAGCATTCTATCAGGAACGAGTTGAACGGACTAAATGAAACCACTTTGATTCATAATGCCTAATTTATTGTTTCTTTTGCTTCCTTAAAACAACATATATCTCCAAGACGAAGAAAATGACACAAATGTAAAACGCAAACGAAAAAGTTATCGAAATCGCAAATTCTAATATTTCAGCAGCTTGTTTTCATGGTTTCTGTTTCTAACCGCAGCAAGACGCTGGGGAGCCTGGGTGTCCAGGGGGTCCTGGAAGGCCAGGTGGTCCAGTCAGTCCTTGGGTACCAGGGACTCCGGGGCATCCTTTCGGACCAGGGCATCCTGATGGGCCGGGTGGTCCTTGTGCTCCTGGTGCCCCTGGGGGTCCTTGTGGTCCGGGAACAGCAGGTTTTCCGGGTGGTCCTGGGGGTCCAGCTGGTCCAGGGGCTCCTTTCCAACCGGGACAACCAGTGGCTCCTGGGGGACCGGTACAGCCAACTACACCGGGTGGTCCAGCAGGTCCAGGAGCTCCTGCTATATGTTGAACATGTGGTGGTGGTGGTGGTGGTGGGGGAGGACAACAGGGACAGCACTTCTTTGAAGCTGTGAAAACAAAAACTAAGTAAACACTACGAATGATGTTGAAGTTTAGTTTTCTATTAAGCTTTGAAATTAGAATCGGATTTGGAATTGTCATATACTAACATGTTTTAGACGTTAAGCTTAAAAATGTTATCAATTTCATGGCTATTAACTTAATCATTGGTGAAATCGACATCTTAGCCGCTATCTCGAGTGAGATGTAATTACCTCATTAATGTAGGGCACATCTAAGTTAAAAATTGCCCTTGTATAGAGCTAAAAAATATGTAAAAATGCGATTAATCCAACTTGAACGTCTCATTCCTTCTAACTTCATGGGATATTAAGGTGCTTCAATTTCCGCAGGTTAACCCGGTTCTTCCACCTACTGGTACGACAGCCATGGCGCAAAACTGACTGCTTATGTATAGTTACTTTGAAAAATTCAACAAATAAGACAAAGCTTGCGCGGAGTTGAAGTTTCTGTGCGTGCGTATAGCTTATTCCGATTCTCCTTTAAACGTGATCTGTGATATAAAAGCATTGGTAAGCAATACAAACTTGACTTAATTATATATCTTTAAAGAAGTTACTCTTTTGATATAGGTTGTGG
The DNA here is from genome assembly GCA_964035525.1 of Porites cylindrica. NCBI lineage: Eukaryota > Metazoa > Cnidaria > Anthozoa > Scleractinia > Poritidae > Porites > Porites cylindrica. Next base: position 1,781,905 of record OZ037777.1, on the reverse strand, counting down.
TCCATGCCGGCTTATTTGTTAAACCGAATTTAAAGTGAATAACGAAAATATGCGGTGAAGATAATTTTTTTTGTATTTTGAGATAAAAGTTTAAGTGCTAAAAAGTCACGTGTTGGACCTCTCCGAGATAATTTTCAAGTGCGTGCGAAATACTTTGCATAAATAGAAACAGTTAAGAATTGTTAAAATAGATAACAATGTCAACAATAAGTGATAAAATATTTTTTTAAGTTGAAAAGAAGGACATAAAACAATCTACACAATGAAACAAAGCGATAAAAAAGCTAATTAAAAACGGCACTCAGTTTATATAGTGTTTATATAGTGCTGGCTACAGTTTTTTTGAAAGCATTTTAAAAAGATGACAATCAAGGACGAATGTCCTGACTTTTAATCTTTCATTTTTATCACAAAATGTTTATCCAAAAATAAATTATCTACATTTTTGTAACATTTAAAATTGCAGGTACCGGCTCCAATTTGTCGCCTATTAGCTTTAAAATAATAGCAAGATCCCTTTATTACAAAGTAACAAAAACAACTGCCCATACACTAAGACAAATAAATTTTATAAAAGTCAACGACGACTAGTTTGTATTGTTTTCCAGAGCAATTTGCAATTGAATTTGCAATTTTTGAATTTGCAATTTTTTTAAATTATACTAATTTATTTGTAATTAATTTGGAAGTAACAAAACGTAACAAGATGGACGAAACTACCTTGACCTTAACTTACTCAGCCCCTTCAAAAGAATCAACTTGTTGCTGATTAAGAAAAGTTCACAATTTTAAGGTTACGTGACAAATATGGTCGTTTATTTATCTGTTTTTTTAATTACCTATAAAGCCGGGTTCGTTTAAGATTTTTCAATACTCACCATCTTGGATTGACCGAGAGGCCACTAAGGCAACTAACACAATTGCGATACACAGAAAGAGATGGGAGCTCATTTTTCTGTAAAGATAAAAGAAATGTCCAAGGTGTATGAGACGTTGAAATTTTAAGGACAATTTTCGTGGCCGCGGCCCGACGAATCCTGAACAAAGCAATATCAGAAAGACATATTTGCAGAGAAATGTGTACCTACATCTTTTTCGTAAGGCATCTTTGTTCCTTACACAAGAGGCCTTAACATTTTTACTGTTTGCTAGCAGTTATACCCAATACAGGCATTAAACACAGTTAAAAAGACTAAATTTGCTTTGATAAATTAGGCGGGGTTCTCATAGAAATTTAAATGGAACTGAGGCACCTGGGAAAGGTTAGAAATATCGGAAAATAACTACGTCATCTGACGTCGACAACAATGGCATTTGTTACGAAGAAAGGGAAACCTTCCCATAAATTTGACATGATAATGAAAATTGTAGATTTCCTGTTTGGATTTTCACTTAACAACTTAAAATACTATTGCCTTCCTGGTGTTAATTTCTAGAGATACGATTAAGTCTTGGATTAGGTGGCACCTTAGTGGTGTTAATAATACTAATCATTTCCATTCCGAATCGGGAACTGCATCAGCGACAGTTACAACTTCGGTTAGAACCTTAACATGTATGTCCTACATTTATGTCCAATTCAGTTCCGTTCCAGATGAACAGATTTCAAAACGTTTAAGCCCAGCTGTCAAACTACTAATGTTTTTTTTGATTATGTGAACAGATATAATACGAAAAATCTTGGTTTTGTACAAAAGCGCTATCACAATCATTGCTCTTAAACATGATATATAAAAAGCATTAATGGCTAACATTGCTCTAATTTACTACATGAAAGAAAACACAAGTCTTACCTCTCTGGCCTTGTAGACCTGCAAACTGTGCTGTTCTTTCGAAGATCCTTGCTTTTTGTGACCAATTTCATTAATAATTGAAAGGGCTCCAAAGCTGGGCCTGAATTGTTTGGGATTTACGTTTATGGCACTTGCTAAATCTGACGTTCATTATTGGTTTTTAGAGATTGTTTTATTAAGGAAAGTGGAAAACAGATGTTGTTTTATTATTAACCGTCCAAAGACACGGTTTTTTTCTGGATTTCTTCCAAAGATAATTCATAGAAATATTACCAAATCTCATCTACTAATTCATCCTTTAAATAAGAAAAATTAGTCCATTCATATAAAACTATAGATACTCCCCTTTTTTTCTCTTTTCTTAATTTAAAGAATTCCCTTGTTTTCATATTTGGGTGGGCCTACAAAGATAAACAAAATAAAAGTAAGCGTATAACTTGGCCAAAGTTGTTTCAGAGATTGAGTTGAATGGTTACTGATATCTTCCTGAATCGTGTTCAGCCTACTAACGCCATTAATGTCCTGATAAAAACTTAGAAACGGTGCTTAAAGTGAACAAAAACATGCAATAAAAAGCAGTGAACGTTACCTGCGTCCACATGCAACGGTTTTATTAAACAATATATTCATGACATTTTCTGTTTTAAGACTAGATAGATGTTTTACAATGACAGTGGGCTGGTAAGGGTGGAGACTAATTTATTTGACTTCAATTTATTTATAACAATTTTTGAATAAACGACACGGTGAATATTGTCAATGTCACGAATTTGTACTCATAGCCTCTTTTCTACTTATAAATTTCATTTCTCCTTCTCAAATTACTCCTGAGTGATACACAAACTCAATTTTTTTTTTCGTGCATATGTAACCTTTATCTTGTAAAATCTTTCCCCACTTAAGTTTAGGATAGGATAAGACATACGAGACAATTGGATTTACATTATTAAACCATGGTAGTTTTATCAGCCACAGGCGCCTTGCGTTACATGCCATTGCATTATATATTTGCATTGCCTTGCATACTCAGAATTATTAGTTTCTTAAAATGTTATGAAATGTTATCTATTAGTTTCTTAAAATGTTTTATCTAGAACCATGAGTATATAATTGTGATAAAAAATTTCACTGAGTTTTTGATTCCAAATAAATGGGTAGGTTCAAATGGAGAGTGGAGTCTTGTCTATAATTTTGACCAAAAAAATCACCCTTTTCTTATTTACAACAAGAGTTAGTAATACACAGTTTCATATTCAAAGTTTATCTTATCGGTTTCAAGTAACAAACATATATGATAATATCATATTACTTATGTAGTGTTACTATTATGGATGGCAAATTGCTTCGAAATTTTGGCGCGAAATTTCAGCGTTTATTTAAGTATTGTCGCATATAACAGTAAAATTGCTCTACTTGGCAGTGTTTTCTAGTGGCCAGGTTTATAAAGATGCTACGGAAGAGGATTTTTTGGTACTAAATTATGACGCGGAAGAAGAAACAAGCCCGGGGGGGGGGGGGGGGGGGGACTCCCATATGAAACAGACGGGGATGCTCGTCGGAAATTTTGAATTTAACCCCTAAAGGCGAGACTATCCGGGCGTGGCTTCAGCAAATTTTAGCGGCTTAAAATATTGGCGCTTTGCCCGGAACACCCTAAGCGAGACCAAAATCCAAAATTTACACCCCTAAGAGAGCCGACGAGCATCCCCGTCTGTTTCATATGGGAGTCCCCGCCCCCCGGGAAACAAGCCTAAAGATGTGCATGTATCTTCAATTATCAGATTATCAGAATTCTTCTAAAAGTCCTGTATTTTCTTTAATTACTTTATTTATTCATGCAAATTAAATAGAAGCAATTTTTAAAGATTTGACTATACGAAACTGTTATCATGCAACCCCAGAAATTGTCAAGTTATGATATATTTTCTCATCAACAATTATTTTAAATACGACATGACATGCTGTCTAGCTAGAATATGCTTTATACGTGCGTCGTGCATGTGCGGGTTTGGTGTGCCGAATTTTTTGTCCTATCCTAAATTCCTTGTGTTTCTCATCCTAAATATGCGAAACTTAGCGGAAACATCAGCCAGGTTAATGCATCCGTTTTATTTTCAAACTTGTACCACTGTAGAAACTATGCAGTCAATTAATTTAAACATAATGATAAATCAAACAGTTTTAATTGAAAACGGAAGCAATTTATTTCCAACCTTTTTCTGTTGATTATCTAGCCAGGATTTCATTCAGTCGAAAAATGACTCCATTAGAATGCATGGAGTCCTTTGTTCTGTTATTTCTGGTTGTTTCTGGAGAATTTTGGCATGATTTCTTGAATGTTTTTAATGTCGAAAAATTAGGGGGCGGGGTATGAAAATTTTTGGAAAATTGGAAAATATTGGATTTTGGGGTTGTTAGAAATCAAGATATTAAGTGAATAACAAGTTATAGCTATCGCTAAGTGCCAACGAGCAAAGATTTTATCCATATTCGCGCGCTGTTCAATTTGTTCAGAAATGTCATGAATTACAGTAATGTATGAAAAATAGATTGAAGTGATAACATAAGCGAAACATTACCTTGAAAATTGTGCAAGCAAGGAGCACACATACACCAACCCACGTATGCGCACAGCCATATCACGCGGGAAGTAGGAGAACCGGACAGCAGTTTGGCGTTTATTGAGGTTCATCAGCATGAACTGGGAAAACCTGCCTACTACCGAGGTGAGTTGCAAAGCACTCATTTAAGCGCCAGCTCCACACAACACATGTGGGAGCTTTTGGCTGGGAACCGCACGGCAGTTCTACCACGACATGCGCGGCAAAGGCGGATCATGGGTTGTTGTATGTGTGCCCCTTGCTTTAAGTTTGCCTTTTGAAAATGGTGAATTAAACTGTTCTACTGCATAAATAATTTGAAGCCCCGACTTTACATAGCAGATTTTTCGAAATATTGACGTTCGTGTTTTTGTCCGAAGTTGAGCAAATTTCATTTTCCGTAAAATTTAGTGATCTTATATAAGCCAGTTTAGAATCCTCGAAAAATTGTATTTAAGTCCGCGAATATTCAACGTACAGATTTATATTTGCTCTCTTTGTAAAGCTAAATAGAATTTATCGTGCTTCAAAGACAATCAATTTCACAGCGTTGTTTTTTCTTAGCGGCAGGCACTAAAAAATTCCAGCGGGCAAATGCGACAACTATCGCGTATGATGCAACTGAATATCCCTCCCGACGACTGGTTGAAGACGGGATGAGCACGGGACTCACAAACAAGCACACGGCTCGTGGATTCTCTGATCTGTATTACGTGTTCGCTCGAAAACAATGCATTCTCTGTTCTGCATTACGTCCTAAATGTTGCCTTACATTACTATATGTTACATCGATTCGATGTTAGCAATTGGTGGACAAATACCGGATAGCCCGCCACCACAACAAGTTGTATGGCAAATTCGTTTGACTGCACAAAAAATCCAATGGTTTTTATGGTCAGCGACTTGTTCTTAAACAAATTTATATTACCATCATGTAGCAAATAGCTGAAAAGGCCCAGAATAAAGACTATTAAACGTGAAATATATACTCAATACGAAAAGAAGTTTACGTCCATTACTACAACCACACGTAGGAAGTTTTTAGCTGTTTTAAACAGAACGAGTTAATCACTATCGCACTTAAAGTTTTTCGCCTTTTTATACCGTAGCGAAAACGTAGATATGAGGAATGCGTAAAGAATTCATTTAACAGGAATTTGGCGGAAAAGAATTGAAGTCCCCTTTCCGCCCTTATGTACCCAGAGGCCCTTCGATCTTCCTAGATAAGTCGGGAAGAGAAAGATCGAATGGCCTCTGCTCGCAGGGTAGCGCTTATGCGACCGTCTGAAAAGTCGTCCCTTATTGTTCGCGTAATTAACCTCAAAAAAAAACGAAAAGAAAAATATATACGAAAAGAAGTTTTACGTCCATTACTACAACCACACTTGGGGAGTTGTTAGCTGTTTTAAACGGAACTAGTTAATCACTATAGCACTTAAAGTTTTACGCTTTTTTATACCTTAGCTGAAACGTTTTCTAAGATATCAGGAATGCTTAAAGAATTCATTTAACAAGAATTTGGCGGGAAAGAATTGAAGTCCCCTTTCCGCCCTTATGTATCCTGCGAGCCAAGGCCCTTCGATCTTCCTAGATAAGTCGGGAAGAGGAAGATCGAAGGGCCTCTGCTCGCAGGGTAGCCCTTATGCGACCCTCTGAGAAGTCCGCGTCCCTTATTGTTCGCGTAATTAACCTCAAAAATGCCGCATTGTTCAAAGATTTTCACATTTTTTGGACAAGAAGTTCGTTTTCATGAGAAGAGAAGTTCAATATGCGATAAACGCCGTTATGTCTGAAATTAACAGTGTTCTTTTGAGTAACTGTAGTTGTCAAGAATCGCAAAACAACTGTAGTAGCGTTGACAACTTGCGCATAAATATATCATGGACTTTGGCGTTTTTTATCATCTTTAGGCCAAGGACAGTACGCCTACCTTCACTTTCAACCGGAACTCAATGGAGATATCAGCCCCCGTAAATGCGTCACTTGCAGCTTTCTTTCGTTTCGGCTCAGTTGAAAGTCTTTCCTTCTTTATAACAATTAAAACATGATGATTACGTACAGCAAAAAAGCCGTTTTTTCATTCAGCCGAAGTAGTAACCATAACGTTTTAAGATGGAATAAGTTCAAGCTTTGGACCAGAAGAAGTTATACTGTTTTGTTTGTATGTGGTTGGGTGACCGTGACTAAGTGATTCATTGAGGGAGGTGTCTTCCAATGGAAGGCCTTTCTCTTACTATTTTTTTTATAATTATAATTCATATGCATTGTGTCTTTATTGATGTAGTATTTTAATTGTCATGCGTTTTAAAAATGAGCCTCTGGCTCGGATGGTCGGGGCAACCCCATCCCACGTATTGACGTTAATAAATTGATTGATTGATTGAGGCCTGAGTGGAGGGGGTGGACCATATTAGTCAGGAGCTCGTGATTGTATTGCCGGTTTGTGATAGCCAGTGACGCAATACCCCAAAGATGATAAGAGAAATCATTTTTACTTTAAAAAAACCCTAGTAACAATCGTATGATATCAGTTGATACGTATACGCCAATCGGCAGAGTGCTTAATAGAAGGACTAGAACGTTATAATCTAGGTCATCTGATATCAACGTGAGATTCCACTTGGAATTTTATTACTTCGTAGTTAGTTTCGTATCGCACAACACGTGCGGCACTCCTCAAATAAAATTGCCAAATAAGAAAAAAACGTAAGTTATATAGAATTGCACAAGTTATGGTTAAAACTTCCAGTTATAGGTTAGCTTAAGAAATGGCCCGGGTGTTTCAATTTTTGCTAAATCTCCCTGGGAGTTCGCAAAACAAAACCGCAGCTAATTGGTTAAGAGAGCCGTTTAAGTTGCACGAATCAACCTTGCCTAAGAAAAATTTCAGAATTTGTTCAGTTTTTCAGGCGCAAAAGAAAATTTTGTAGCTAGCACCACTTCCTTAAGGTTCGCTTTGATCATTTTTTTTACTTAAAACTTGAAGGAGCTGTGTCACGAAAGACATCAAAATTCAAACAGTGGGAACTGTCATCAAATTGAGTGAAACAAAAATAATAGCTCAAAACGTTAAAAGGTATAAATAACACAACAAAATATGAAAGTTGCACCCTATTGTTCATAGTTTTCGCAACGTAGAGTGCATCTTAAAATAGCTAATTCGTAGATTTTGACTTATCCGTCAAGATGTGCGAAAAATGAGCATTTTTTAAATAGCCTATACGAAGAATGATTATAACAACAGCATCAAGTTTAACGGGCTCAGTAAATTTAAATGACGTAGAGTTTGTTTAAGTTGCTTTGATGTACTTGTTGAATCGTGTTTGCCTACCTTTCAATTTCTTGTATAAACAAAGAAAAAGAAAACAAAGAAAACAATAAAACCGTGTTTCAGATGCAAACAAGGTAAAAAAATCGAAGAATTGGAAATAACAAAATTTTCAATTTTTTTGCAAACGCCTAACTCTGTTTTTCGTCGTACTGCGAACAGGGCCATAGCATTCCCCCAGTTCCACTGATTCACAAAACCACTTGAAAATACTTGAGAAAGGGGGATGGAGTACTTCCGGCGGAAGGACTTAATAGAGCGTTGTCGCCTTATTAAAATGGACATAATTTGGTAGAAAACAAACCCTGACAATGAGCGTGACTTCAGTGTAGCTATTGTGGAGTTGCTTTTTCAGTGGAGCTTTCTAAAGTACAATTATGTGCATTTCTTAAAAAGGTTTCCTGAATCCGCGATTGTAGATACATGTTGGTGATGTTAACAACTTCCTTTCCGTCATCTTAGTCAAGGCTAAATTGTTATGCCATATCATGCTCTGGTTAAATTTAAGAACTTGCGTGATCTTGTGGTTTTGCGATATTCCACTACTCCGATCGTTGTCGCAATATTGACTTTAGTCTGCCTTAAGGTGAAGTCGGTCATCAAAATCCGTGCAATTTAAAGCCGGATAAACAGACGGATAAAAAATTTAGAGATTCCAGTGTCCCTTTTCCAGTTTCATGATCGGCAGTCGTCTTTGCTATCTCTGCTTATATCTGAAAACGTACCAGTGACGTAATAGCTTAGAGGTAGGAAGATCCTAGCGCCATGTAAACTGGTTTTGCCTTAGAGCTCTCTAGTTTGATATCTGCAAGTTTGAAGTCAATCGTGACTGCCGGTACGTAGAACTCACTACAGAAAATGCTGGTCAAATTTGACCTTAAAATGCAACGCTAACACATTTGTGAAAGTTGACGCCCAAATAGAGGAAGAGTGCCGACGGATTATCTCCTATCTGCGAGGGTATTCTAGCCCAAAGTTTTGCTCCAAAAAATCTGAGTAATCGGAAACCTACGGCGAATACAGTTCGCAATACAAGAAGAACAACTCTGAGCGGTTCTAGAGGCCTACTCTTTTTTACCTTTGAGGTTAAACCCTGGGGGGTTCTCCTGGGAATCCTTGGTGGAATCCTTGGTGGGGGTGTGGGGCCCGATTCTCCAAATTCTGACCCTATTTAATTTCAGTCCATGTAATTATAGTGTCATTTTCCACACCCGTTTTCAGACCTGGCATCTAAGGAATTATGTCATCATTGCTTAGATTAGAACAGCAACAAAAGAGATTTCTTAAATTTCATTTCCAATTCGCTTATTTCTGTTTCTTACTCATTTGGAATTGAAACGATAACTACGTTTCATACACTCCCGTATTCCCTCGCGGAAAACCCGATTCCAGACCAAAATGGGCAAAGTCTACGCCGTTTTCAGACCAAAACGGCGCAAAAACCCTACCCTTTGGGGCGGCACATTCCTTAAAATTTCGCCTTGGAGTGAAAGGGTTTTCTTATGATTAACTGCCTCAAGTGCTTTCCTTTCAAGGTGTCAAGCTTTATCAATATTATATCGCCAATGACAAACCGTCAGCTAGTCACCCAGTGTTTAATTTTTTAAGTACATACATGTTGGTGATGTAAACAACTTTCGCTTCCGCCTCCACTTCCGCTTAATAAGCTGAAAAGTTTTATGTCATGCTCTGGTTAACTTGTGGTTTTACCGCGATAATCCCTATAGTGGCCCGCGAAAACAGCCGTTTCTCCTCGTTCTTGGGCTAGATAATCCGTAGCACTGACCGTTTTCACTTTAGACACCAGGCTGACCAGGATTATATATCTGTCCTTCTTAATTTGAGGTCGATTTACCATCAAAACCCGTGCTGTTAATAGCCGGATAAACTGAAGGATATGAAATCTAAAGGATTTTTTGTCCAAAGAAAATCCCGTTCCGTGTTTTTAATAGGCAGACGTCTTTTCCGAATTTGCTTCCATTTGTAAGTTTATTAACTCAACGGGTAATCCGAGTCCAGTTAAGTTAAAAACGTATCAGTGTACATGTATTGTGTAAAATACAGGTTTTAAACCCAAAAGATATATCCTTTTCAAAATCTCAGCCTCACATTTATTCTTAAATCGTTCTTATTTTTGGCTGGGACCAGGCTAAGCATCGGGGAAAAAGGAGAAAAAAAAAACGGCCTAGACATGGCAAAAAAATAAATAAATAAATAAAAAAAAAAAGCAGAGGGGTAGTCTGGAGAGGGGAAAGGTTAGTCTTGAAAAAATTGTTTCTATGCATAGGTCCCACGGGGCAGGAACGCGTGTTGAACCTAAAGAACATCTGCCGTGGAGGAGGGAAAGGGTAGTTGCCGCCCGTTACCCTCCCCAGGCCACCGCTCGGCTGGCTTCGCTCTCCGATATTTTTCCTATTTGACCAAGTTTTTCCCCCACTGCGGAGCCTGGTCCCAGGCTTTCTTATTTTTAGGGCTTACAAACAATAGAGAGCTTTAGATTCTGAGACGGTGACGACTACAAGTGCGAGATTTTCTCAGAGTATTGCTGACGTGTAAACCAGCGTCATTTTGGCGGTAAAACTAGCTAGCCTTCGTCATTCTACTACGAGGTTTAGCGAGAATGTCGTAGTGGCGGGAACAAGTTATCAAATGTAAGAAGTTTTAACATTTTGCTATCGGGAGAGGGCTTAACCTCCTTCAGTATAAATAACCGTGCTAACTTTATTGGTGGAAAAAAAAGACAGAGATAAAGGAAGCTTTCCAAGGTGTCTTTTCTTTAAACACGCGCAAAAACTTTAAGTTAAATCTCGTACTCGTTCTCGTTCTCGTCCTCAAATCTAAAGGTCTCTCATTAAATTCCAGCACATCCTTTGGGCAAGGGGCTCTCAGATTTTGCCCATTTTCTAGACTACGAGCAACTTTTCTTTCTTAGTCCGTTGAGAGAAACGCGCGAGACACGAAAATGACCACGCGCTTGCACTCCCCTCACTAAATCTCTAGGCCGCGTTTCCTCGAAAGATGGTTAAGATTAATCCAAGTTTAAGCCAAATTTTAAGCACGGTTTTCTTGTCTAAGAACATTTGACTCAAGTTTACAAAACTGACTGTTGGACGTTTACACTGGGTTACATAGGAGACCATAGACCGAAGCGTGCAACTTTCATACTAGGCCTATGTCACGGCGTTTTCACAGACTGGACTATTTTTAGATGCATTTTACAGCACGTTTTATCGCGAAAATGAAAGCTCCGTTCCGTTCATGAGCGCATTTTACTGTAAATATAAAGAGCGGCAAAGGAAATCAACCGATATTAGGTCAAAAATGCCATTTCTAGCGGTTTTAGTTTCAATGACTGGTTTGTGGGACATGAAAGATATTCTTAATTCGCGCAAAGATCCCTCTGAGAATAAACTGGTCACTGAAAACGCCGTGATACGAGGACATCACAATTGCCCTCTCCGGGTTATGGCCTCCTGGTTACAGAGGTAAATACAAAAAGTGGAAAAAAATTTTAATCGGCCTTTCAGAAGCTGAGGCCCTGAAGAAAAAAGACAGACTGCTCGCAGTCTACATATTTTCTCATATCTTCACTCTTGCACATTTTCTCACATTTTTGCCCTGGGCAACTACTTGCTTGTTATCCTGAGCTGGAATCCACAGCGTGGGATCCAGAATATGATTTTGTTAGAGGATGACTTGCTTAATTTATACTCAACTTCATAATTTTGTGTTGATTGTAGGTTGATTATTATTAAACAATCATGCTCTGAGATATCTTTATTCTGTGCATATTGTACTTCTGATAATGACATTACCAATATTACAACACAAACATCATTTTTAACGCTTGGCATGTGCCATTACAGTACAACATAATTATGTAAGTGAGCAAAAGATATAAAATAAAAAACAATCTTTCATGATTTTTGTTAACAGTTTTTGCGTCTAAAAGAACACATCCTATTTAGTTCGTCTTCAGCTGCGTCTTGCGGACCGGGTGTAATTGCAGGTTTAAGAATTAGTGTTGGATCATTACAGACACGGGACAGGCACATTCGTGTTTTATTGTGTGTATAGATATAGGCCAAGGTAGTATATGAGCCAGATATTATCGGTTGTTCCTCGAACAGAAACGCATTGTCGACCTCGGACGTCTCATTACATAGTCGCTGTTTCTGCAAATTTAAAGGATAGTTTATATGTCACTAAAGAGACTTCGATTATCCTCTTCCAGTTAGGGGCTGTCGACATACTCACTTTTTCCCCGCTTAACGTCACTGGACGTTTAGGTCAGACCCCCCCCCCCCCCCCCCCCGCCACTCTCCCCGTCCCCGGCACCGTTCTAAACCTCTTATTTCTCTGGTCCCCTTTCATCTGCGCCTCCATTGTTTTCAGGGATAGGGGCGTTGTTATGTGACAATCCCTATTGTTTTCCCAGCTAATCACAAACAATCTTTCGAAATTTTGCTTCCCCAAAAGTCACTGCATTCCAGAAGGAATACCGACATCCATGTGAAGATGACAGTGGTATCAACACTCGATTTACTGCTTTTAAAACGTGGTAGAAACTTCATACTTCAGGAAAGAGTTTAAAAGATCACAAAGTAAAATGTACAATTTGCTAGTAGCTAAGAGGAGAGTTTTAAAGATCACAACTGACACTCACTTCTTTAATTGGTCCTGCTTTCTCTTAAATAATGTCACGAACACTGTTTCACTCATGACGTAAAATTTATGAAAATGCATCTGTTTCCTTTTGTCCTAAAATGTCCCACACTAACTTCCACTACACTATCCCCTCCCCCCCCCCCCCCCCCCTCTAAGCGGGGGAAAAGTGAATATGTCGACGGCCCCTTAGACTAGACCCCTTAGAATGTGGTTGTTGATAACACATGTACAGCCTCAGTCACGCAACGCTCCTCGCTCCAACCGAGGTGCGTTGCGTGGCGACATGGGTCCGACATACTCATAACGGCCGTGCAGCAGACTATAGTTGTTTGTTGGTTGGGAGCATTGTTTTTGTTGGCAGTAAGATGACTTGCGTTTGGTTCTGTGGTCTAAGAATCTCTAGGTTGAAATAAAAAGACTTTTTTAAGGCTATGGAGCCACAATCGAAATAAATAAATAAATGAAAGTGAATAATTCCTTTCTTGCCCCCCCCCCCCCCCCCCTTTGATTAAACACTGCAACTTAAACGTTATTCTACTTAATATTAACTGCAACAGATCATGATCAGTCCACTTTCGAATAAAATTCCGGCTGCATGCTGAGTTTAAGCTCCAGTGGACAGTGCACTCACCATGAACTTTAAAGTGGGAGGATCTGTAGTTCCAATGACTCTGAGGGCGTAACTAACACTTTTTTTAGTAAATTGAATACACTTCTTTCCTTTAGTAGCAGGAGCCGCGTTTATAATATTGAAACCTGGAAGAATAGAAATCAAAGATTATAATTTTTCATGTAGTCAAGACACAACTGAAATAGAAAAACGAATTTCCGCCGCTTTTATAAAAATGTGGGTGTCAGAAACATTGGTCATTTAACAGCAGTACATACAAATACCACAAAAAAATCATACTGATATTGAACTATATTTAATGATCACACCTTTTTTTTCGATTCAGTGCCCCCAAATTTTGAAGTAACGTATGAAAACTGAGAGAAAAATCACAGGGTATAAAAAGCAACCTACTTGTTTTTGAGGGATTACAGCTTCGTCCAGAGATTCTTGCACAACACGACGTTCCATTACATTTTATTATCTTCAAATAACTATTAATCCCGTTGGGACAAAAACCGTTATCATCAAAGATAAGCCCTAGGGTGTTTACTTCGAAAGCAAACAGAAATGCAAGAATAACCTGCAGAAAAAAAGATCATGTTAATCATGACTAAAATTTCATCCTTTTTTAATGTGAAACTTTTGCTAAAACTTATTTGGTTGCAAAGGAAAAGTCTGTAAAGGTTCGTGATCAAAAGAAACAAGTAGCATTAAAATAATCTACTCACTGCGAAAAGAGTTTTCACGTCCGCCATAACTATCTCGCTTGGGGAAATGTTAGCTGTTTTAAACCGAACCAATCTATCACTTTAACTCTTTGAAAGTTATCGCCCTTTATTTATACTGTAACGGTACTTTTCTAAGATATGAGAAATGCTTAAGGAATTTTTCGTCAGGAATTTGTGGAACAAGAAGGCCGATTTCCGCCCTTTTTCGACCCTCTGTAAACTTCCAATCTATACGGTTCAAAGATTTCTTTTTTTTTGTACACAAAAAGTCCACATAAAGAAGTGCCCTAGGTATAGACGCCTTTTTGGCTTGAAAACACAGCGTTCTTTTGCAATGACTGTAGTTTATAACAATGGCAAAACAACTGTATCGTAGACGATTTGCGAATAAGTATATCATAAACTTTGGAGTACTTAAGCAACTTAAAGCTGGGGACAGTACGCCTAACTTCATTAATTTTCATCCGGAGCTCGATGGAAACAACAGCCCCCGTAAATTCAGCACTTTGCAACTGTTAAATGACAAATTAAAACACGATGGTGATTAAAGAAAACATTGCGAAATTCGCATAGATAAAAGCGGTTATTAGTCGGATGAGGTCCTTCGTTTGCAGAGAGCCAGCTAGAAGGTATATGATAAATCAATACCGACTTTTGCAAAGACCATTGCAATTTGTACAATTAATATGTCTTACGTCGCTTCAGGCTGTCTGTCCCTTCAGTCTATAACGAAGAAATTAAAAGAACGTCTCTTAATTCAGCCGAAGTAGTTTCAGTTAGGTTTGTTGGAAAAAATCAAGAGCTGGGATCAGATAAAATTATAATGCAGTGCTAGTATGTGGTTGGTAGACCGTTACTAAGTGTCTCTTTTAATTGGCGTCCACCCTCATGGGAAGACTGAGTGAAGGGTATGATAGGCAGTGATGCAATGACCTAAGCACGATGAGATAAATTAGTTTCAATAGTTTCAGGTAAAAATCGATTATATTTGATGCAGGAAGGAAATACAATAAATAAATCGACAAATTTCATCGGGTTAAATAAGGATACTGCTATTAGCACATTTCATGGCTACAATTCGACTTCCATTGATAGGTTAGTTGGTACAATTAAGATGTGTTCCCGGGGCGTTTCATAATCCTGCGTTTGCAAAACAAAACCGTAGCTAGTTTGTTAAGGGAAAACAACTTGGTTAACTTTTCTTTTGTACGAATAAACTTAGCCTGAAAAAATGCCAGATATAGTATCAATTTTTCAGGCGCCATTGTGAAAGAAAATTGTAGTGAGTAGTAATAATTTTGTAGGGTATGCTTCGTCGTATTTTATACTTAAAAATTCAGTGACCTTTAACTGAGAGAATTAGCATCGTCAAATTATACGCTCCTTTGCAAACTTTCAGCTCGTATTTTGTTTATTTTTGCTTAGTAGAGAGCTTTGTAACAAACATAGGTCATTCACGGATATTAGGGAGCTTAAGCAAAGACGTCAACCGGAAGTGAGCCTTTCTCCCTTTTTAAATGCCTTGACGCTAACAAATTTGTATTGCTAAGGATTTATCCGAGAGTTTCAAACAAACCACTGCCCAATGATGCAAAAACTACACTTCCGGTTGACGTCCGCCGCTCAACAACGCTGTTGCTTAAGCTTCCTATTGACATTTATCAACCAAGTATGTAGCACACACGAGAATTTTCTAATAGACTACTAAGAGTGGTTATAAAAAAAGGCAGTTAAGTTAAAAAGGGCTTTAATTGAAATAAAAAATAATACCCATTTTGGAATAGACTGATATAGACTCATATATATAATATGAAAATATTATGTATTAAATTGTATGAACTTTGGTAACTTTATATTCTCAGTATATGTTAAAATTCTTGTTTAATCCACTGATCATGATTTACAAAGTAATATTTTGAACAGAATTAATAAAGGTCCAGTGAAAATGGGATCAGGTGTACGCGTGTTACGGTCAATCAATTTCTTTCAAACTTAAGCCTCTTAAACGGCGACATACCTGCGGTCAGAAGCGATTAGAGGAGGTTATTGCTGACATGTTAACTAACAGATATTCATAATAAGTTAGGCATAGAAAGGAGGCATCCCCAGTTTATCATCATTACAAAACAATTTCAAATACGCTGCTTAATTTATTGCCGCCGGCTGACAGTTTGGCTCGTCGAAGGTTTTTATAATTTTTTTTTTTACCGGCTAAAACAAAAAAGTCGCAAACAATAAAGTTGGTGCACGTGTCATTTTGAAGACAGGCCCTTCCATTTTCAAGTGGGTTATCAAAGACCTTCCCAGTGGCCAGAAACCGATTGACCGGAATAATTAAATATGATTTGTTGATAGAAAGACGATTTAGATTCACTTTTACGGCAAACGGTAAACGTCAGATTCAAGTTGACGATTTCTTAAATCAGAAAGTTAACGGATAAAAACTGTCAGGAGAGGGAAACGTCCCCAGCAGCGAAGAGCGAGGGGAAACGGATGTTTTCGCAGGCTAATGCAGCCGAAACCATTTGTGGAATTGCACACATTTTAGGCATCCCACTAATGAACAGTTACGACACGTAAATATATTTTTTAACAACAACCATAATTTGCAGTCTGCCGACTTCGAATGTATTGACGCCATTGAAAATTATTCTTGAATACATATTCGCCCAAAACGAAGCAGATCAGTATTACTCAGCAAAGTTTTACGAAAAAACTTCCTTTCTTTCGCTTGAGCGCATCCTTGAATGTATATTCGCCGAAGACGAAGCAGATATTACTTAGCAATGCTTTTATGAACAACCTACCTTCCTTCCTTCCGCTTGAGCACGCGCGACATATCATGTCATGCTCTGGGCTAAAAGACCCCGTAAAATCTTATCCGTCTTTTATTAAGTGTGAAAACGATTATCAATTGATTATACTATTTATCTGATTATCAAAATCTGGTGTTAATAGACGGAGAAACAGAGGAGGGAACAATTATGACGGAGTATTTGCCAAATTTATGAGTTCCGTCCCATTTCCACTTAAAGATGTTTAAAATACCGTGACGTATTATCCGTCCGACACGGATTATTTGTTTTTGTTTAATCAAATGTTGACAAGTGAAATTAGGGAATACAAATGTATTTCACTAGCGCTGTTTCCAAGTTCTAATAAATAAGCCATCCCTACATAATAAAAAACTTTAATCGCTGCCCTCGACTTACCGTCTTTTTATTCTAGAAAAGAGAACACTTAGAGAGAAAACCTAAAGAATAAGGTGGTTTATGATTGACTGAATTTCCGCTCGACCGACAGAATTGAAAAATCCACATACTTTATTAAAGAAGCCTCACTCGATTGTTTACGTGCTTGCTTATGACTTGAAGAGCAACTGGACCACTCGTAGCCTGCGAACCGCAGACGCATTTCCGGTCGTCGCTTCTCTCCCTCCGGGAGAGAAGCGACGACCGGAAATGCGTCTGCGGTTCGCAGGCTAGACCACTCGTACTTTACAAGTCAAGTCGTGTGTTTAATTTGACTCACCGCGGTGTCGTTTGACCGACTAATTGAACCACATGTGATTAATGTGACGACTATCGTTAACGGCAAAAAGTAAAAAGTAAACTACATTCGTTCAACCTTTTGGTAGCTCGACCCAACAACTAATTAACTCCAATAAACATAACTCTTGAAAACGCGAAAAACAAACCAACCAAAACCCTTTCCACGCACGTCTAGTGCGAGGTTTGATAAGTGAGTCTAGTCTAGCACGTCAGTCTCTCAGGGGTCAACTATCTCGACTGTCTCACACGCCACGCTGGTAAGAGGCAAACTTACCAAATTTTCTCTTTTAACTTTGCGAGGCGTTTTTCAATTCTCGAAACCCGACATCTAAACTTATTCTTGTTGCGATAATGTTCGCCTCCTTCGCCCTCTTCATAAAAAATTGCCACACAGTCAATGATGACCACGCCGTCTTCAACATCAGCTACCTCTTGTGAGAAAACGTGTAAGACCTCGAATTTATACCGGCACAGGTACACAGATCGAAAAGCCTGGTAAGGTAACTTGAGACGACTCATTATCATCGAATGCAACAACAGTCACATTGTATATTATCGACCATTAAGGGAAGGACCATTAGAAAGGTTATGGGGGGGGGGGGGGGGAGGGGGGAGGGGGGAATTTTCGAGTGCAGGAATTTTTGTTCGTGATCGAATTCCTTGCATGAATTTTTTTTAGGGCGTAGCATGAATATTTTTTAGGGTTAATTGATTGGCGTGCATGATTTTTTATTCATTTAATTTTCCCTTGCGCGAACATTTTTTTTTTGTACTTCGCTTCGCCGCCCGCGCAAGATCTATATCAAGTTTATTGCTGAGCACTTAAATTGGGGTCCGCAAATATTGCATATTAATAACAAAGTATTACGTAGCATGGGAATAATTTAAAAACTAAAGTACTTCCTTGATATTCAAACTTTGACACAATTATACTATACACTAATTTATCCGTATTTGAGCTATGGTATTTAATACTAAGGCTGGGGCAACACATATAAGTCGCGATTAAAGAAACATCTGTAATATTTTTTTTGCACATAGTAGGGAAAGCTCTCAGTGATCCATATTACTGTACAAACTTCTTGACATTCTAAAACTGTATAACATTTTTAAATCAAATATTGCCGCGTTAGTACTCATAAAATTCTTAACAATACTGAAGGAGTACATTCCGGTTATATTCTCTGATTTCGTTCTTCCTGCGGCAAGTATACATTCTCATAATACTCGATATGCAAGTGATCAGAATTTAATATGCAGAATCCATGTAAGAACCAACTATGAAAAATTCACGTTTAAATATAGGGCGGCTCTAATTTGGGAAACTATTCCAAAAGAATTGAAGTCTCTTAAAACAGTTTTGTCTTTAAAAGAAACTTTAAAACCTTTCTATTACAAAACCAATGATAGCGAAACAGCTCACAACCCTCTTTTCTTTTATTTTTTTAGCTTCCTGTTTTCCTTGAACAACGCAGGAATAGTAATATATACTTACGTAATTTAATTCTCCTTTTTTTTTATTATGAACTTTAATATAGCATTTTATCGCACTCCTGTATTAAAAAGTATTCTCTAAACCCTAATTTATTATTACCTCACACCTATATTTTGGACCCCTCTATTAATTTTACTTAAATGGGACAGTGACCAACACGAAAGCTTCGGCTACTTTGGGCACTGTGCACATATCAACAAACCTGTATATTATATTTACTTTTTATCGTTTGTTAACCCACTGTTTCTGTAAGCCATCTTATACTGTATCAACTTGAATAGTGCGAAATAAACGAGAACTTGAACTTGAACGGACCAAAATTTCTACACGTAAACCCAAAAATCCAGTTCTGCTATATAAACAGCCGTCTTAGTAATACTTGACAGTTATTCCCTGTCCATTGACAGGGCCCGTAGTTACAAGTAACCTTTACTTGCTTCCCAATGAAATAAACTGTACTGTGCCGGCCGGAAGAACACAAAAGCGTAAACTAAAGTGGCTCTTTGTCTTTTTGCAAAGAAAAACGATAAGGTTGATGAACTCCGTTTAAATTCCAAATTAGCTATATTTGTTAACGAATATGGCTTTTATAGAGTACATAACCACTGTTTTGCCGACCTGGCTGGTTTTTTGTTGCAGTACTTTCACTTTTTGCAAAAAATAGCACGGTACTAAAGGACTTGAGGCTGAAACTATAATATAAATTTACAGTTTATAAAAATTTATTTTGTTAATAATTTGAAAGGTGGCCCGAACCTATTTATATGCGCGTTGGATATGTTTTTGAACCGCGTTTTTCGGCAGGAACAATTCAGCCGATTTCTATGATTTTTGGCATCCTTAATAAAGAATGTTGGAACTTTAAGAAAATCTTTTTTATTTTATTGTAAGAATAAAAACGTTTGAGGTGTCGGCATGTATTTAAAAACAGTACGTTTACAAAAAATACCAATAACTTCGAAACCCTACGACAGATTTCTCTAAATTCAGCAAATAAGCCTCAGAGCTCTCTTGTTTGATATGTGCAAGTTTGAAGACAATCGTGACCGTACGTAGAAATCACTACAAACAATGCTGGTCAAATTTAACCTTAAATTGCAACGCATTTTAAGGTTAAATTGACAAATGCAACGCATTTTAAGGTGAAAGTTGACGCCCAAATAGAGGAAGAGGGCCGACAGACTATCTCCTGTCTGCAAGGGTATTCTTGCCCAAAGTTTTACTGCAAAAAATCTGAGTAATCAGAAACCTACAGCGAATACAGTTTGCAATACAAGAAGAACAACTTTGAGCGGTTACCTTTGAGGTTAAACCCTGGGGGGTTCTCCTGGAAATCCTTGGTGGAATCCTTGGTGCGGGTGTATCGCCCGGTTCTCCAAATCCTGACCCTGTTTCAGTCCATGTAAGTATAGTGTCTTTTTCACACCCGTTTTCAGACCTGGCCTTTAAAATCCCTGAAATCCCATGCCCGTTTTCAGACCTGGCATCTAAGGAATTATGTCATCATTGCTTAGATTAGAACAGCAACAAAAGAGAGTTCTTAAATTTCATTTCCCATTCGCTTATTTCTCTTTCTTACTTATTTGGAATTGAAACGATAACTACGTTCATACACTCCCGTATTCCCTCGAAAACCCCATTCCAGACCAAAATGGGCAAAGTCTACACCGTTTTCAGACCAAAACGGCGCACAAAATCCTACCCTTTGAGGCGGCACATTCCTAAAAATGTCGCTTTGGAGTGAAACGGTTTTCTTATGATTAACTGCCTCAAGTGCTTTCCTTTCAAGGTGTCAAGCTTTATCAATATTATATCGCCAATGACAAACCGTCAGCTAGTCACCCAGTGTTTAATTTTTTAAGTACATACATGTTGGTGATGTAAACAACTTTCGCTTCCGCCTCCACTTCCGCTTAATAAGGTGAAAAGTTTTATGTCATGCTCTGGTTAACTTGTGGTTTTACCGCGATAATCCCTATAGTGGCCCGCGAAAACAGCCGTTTCTCCTCGTTCTTGGGCTAGATAATCCGTAGCACTGACCGTTTTCACTTTAGACACCAGGCTGACCAGGATTATATATCTGTCCTTCTTAATTTGAGGTCGATTTACCATCAAAACCCGTGCTGTTAATAGCCGGATAAACTGAAGGATATGAAATCTAAAGGATTTTTTGTCCAAAGAAAATCCCGTTCCGTGTTTTTAATAGGCAGACGTCTTTTCCGAATTTGCTTCCATTTGTAAGTTTATTAAGTCAACGGGTAATCCGAGTCCAGTTAAGTTAAAAACGTATCAGTGTACATGTATTGTGTAAAATACAGGTTTTAAACCCAAAAGATATATCCTTTTCAAAGTCTCAGCCTCACATTTATTCTTAAATCGTTCTTATTTTTGGCTGGGACCAGGCTAAGCATCGGGGAAAAAGGAGAAAAAAAAAAACGGCGTAGACATGGTAAAAAAATCAATAAATAAATAAAAAAAAATAGCAGAGGGGTAGTCTGGAGAGGGGAAAGGTTAGTCTTGAAAAAATTGTTTCTATGCATAGGTCCCACGGGGCAGGAACGCGTGTTGAACCTAAAGAACATCTGCGGTGGAGGAGGGAAAGGGTAGTTGCCGCCCGTTACCCTCCCCAGGCCACCGCTCGGCTGGCTTCGCTCTCCGATATTTTTCCTATTTGACCAAGTTTTTCCCCCACTGCGGAGCCTGGTCCCAGGCTTTCTTATTTTTAGGGCTTACAAACAATAGAGAGCTTTAGATTCTGAGACCGTGACGACTACAAGTGCGAGATTTTCTCAGAGTATTGCTGACGCGTAAACCAGCGTCATTTTGGCGGTAAAACTAGCTAGCCTTCGTCATTCTACTACGAGGTTTAGCGAGAATGTCGTAGTGGCGGGAACAAGTTATCAAATGTAAGAAGTTTTAACATTTTGCTATCGGGAGAGGGCTTAACCTCCTTCAGTATAAATAACCGTGCTAACTTTATTGGTGGAAAAAAAAGACAGAGATAAAGGAAGCTTTCCAAGGTGTCTTTTCTTTAAACACGCGCAAAAACTTTAAGTTAAATCTCGTACTCGTTCTCGTTCTCGTCCTCAAATCTAAAGGTCTCTCATTAAATTCCAGCACATCCTTTGGGCAAGGGGCTCTCAGATTTTGCCCATTTTCTAGACTACGAGCAACTTTTCTTTCTTAGTCCGTTGAGCGAAACGCGCGAGACACGAAAATGACCACGCGCTTGCCCTCCCCTCACTAAATCTCTAGGCCCCGTTTCCTCGAAAGATGGTTAAGATTAATCCAAGTTTAAGCCAAATTTTAAGCACGGTTTTCTTGTCTAAGAACATTTGACTCAAATTTACAAAACTGACTGTTGGACGTTTACACTGGCTTACAATAGGAGACCATAGACCGAAGCGTGCAACTTTCATACTAGGCCTATGTCACGGCGTTTTCACAGACTGGACTATTTTTAGATGCATTTTACAGCACGTTTTATCGCGAAAATGAAAGCTCCGTTCCTTTCATCAGCGCATTTTACTGTAAATATAAAGAGCGACAAAGGAAATCAACCGCCATTAAAAGGTCAAAAATGCCATTTCTAGCGGTTTTAGTTTAATGACTGGTTTGTGGGACATGAAAGATATTCTTAATTCGCGCAAGGATCGTTCTTAAAATAAACTGGTCAGTGAAAACGCCATGACACGACAACATGAGAATTGCCGTCTCCGGGTTATGGCCTCCTGGTTACAGAGGTAAATACAAAAAGTGGAAAAAAAATTTAATCGGCCTTTCAGAAGCTGAGGCCCTGAAGAAAAAAGAGAGACTGCTCGCAGTCTACATATTTTCTCAAATATTCACTCTTGCACATTTTCTCACATTTTTGCCCTGGGCAACTACTTGCTTGTTATCCTGAGCTGGAATCCACAGCGTGGATTTTGTCAGAGGATGACTTGCTAAATTTATACTCAACTACTTCATAATTTTGTATTGATTGTAGGTTGATTATTATTAAACAATCATGCTCTAGATCTGAGATATCTTTATTCTGTGCATATTGTACTCCTGATAATGACATTACCAATATTACAACACAAACATCATTTTTAACGCTTGGCATGTGCCATTACAGTACAACATATATAATTATGTAAGTGAGCAAAAAATATAAAATAAAAAACAATCTTTCATGATTTTTGTTAACAGTTGTTGCGTCTAAAAGAACACATCCTATCTAGTTCGCCTTGCGGACCGGATGTAATATTAGGTTTAAGAATTAGTGTTGGATCATCACAGACACGGGACAGGCACATTCGTGTATTATTGTGTGTATAGATATAGGCCATATAGACTGAGCCTCTTGATATCTCCTTCTCCTCGAACAGATACGCATTGTCGACCTTGGTCGTTTGATCACATTGTGGCTGTTTCTGCAAATTTAAAGGATAGTTTATATGTCACTAAAGAGACTTCGATTATCCTCTTCCAGTTAGGGGCCGTCAACATATTCACTTTTTCTCCGCTTAACGTCAACTGGACGTTTAGGTCAGATCCCTGCCATTCCCAACACCCCCTCCTCGTTAATGTCCACTTTAAATTTTCAGTAGACCTGCACCGTTTTAAACCTCTTATTTCACTGGTCCCCTTTAATCTGCACCTCCATTGTTTTCAGGGATAGGGACGTTGTTATGTGACAATCCCTATTGTTTTCCCAGCTAATCAAAAACAATCTTTCGAAAATTTGCTGCCCAAAAGTCACTGCATTCCAGAAGGAATACCGACATCCATTTGAAGATGCAAGAGATGTCAATGGTATCAACACTCGATTTACTGCTTTTAAAACGTGGTAGAAACTTCATACTTTAGGATAGAGTTTTAAAGATCACAAAGTAAAACGTACAATTTGCTAGTAGTTAAGAGGAGAGTTTTAAAGATCATAATTGACATTCACTTCTTTAATTGGTCCTTCTTAAATAATGTCACGAGCGCCGTTCGACACATGACGTACAATTTATGAAAATGCATCTGTTTCCTTTTGTCCTAAAATGCCCCACACTGACGTCCACTGCCCTACTCCCTAATATGTCGACGGCCCCTTAGACTACTTTTGTGTGGTTGTTGTCACCCAAGCTCGAAATCTGAGCATCGGCGAGCATCGGCATTGTTGCGTAACGTTCAAAATATAAGGATTTGTATGGGAAAAAAACCTATCGTTTCTGTAACCTACGAAAATGAAAGGATTTCAAAAAAAAAAAAAATAGCTTAACTTACTTAAAATGTGTGTTACGTCTCTCCTGTGTGGTCCACGGACCGATTTATGGCCGTTTTATGGGTTTTTATGTTAACGGTTTTCTCCTTTATATCAGAAAACCGTTAACATAAAAACCCATGGCCCGTGGACCTCACAGGAGAGACGTAACACACATTCCGAGTTAAGTATGGTAAGCTGTTTTTTATTGACATCCTTTCATTTTCATAGGTTACAGGAACGATAGGTTTTTTTCCCATACAAATCCTTATATTTTGAATGTTACGCAACAATGCCGATGATCGCCGATGCTCATATTTCGAGCCTTAGGCACGCAACGCTCCTCGCTCCAACCGAGGTGCGTTGCGTGGCGACATGGGCCCGACATGCTTATAACGGCTGTGCAGCAGACCCGGGGGGAGAGTACTATACCAGAGCTAGCTCAGCTGAAATTTGCTACCCTATACTAGAGTAAACTCCCCGAATCCCCCCTATCCTAGAGTAGCTGTTTCCCTTGTCTAGGTAAAATCTTCAACTAACTGATCAGTTTCCTGAAAAATGATACCCTATTCTAGACCCAAACGCTCTGATTTATATACCCTATCCTACAGTAAACTGCTTGAAAACCATACCCTTCACAGCGACACAAACCTATATAGCCCATATATGGCAGTACCCCTCCCCCCCCCCCCCCCCGCCCCCCCGCGGGGCAGCAGACTAGTTGTTGTTGTTGTTTTTTTTTTTTAGACTAGTTGTTTGTAGGTTTGGAGCATTGTTTCTGTTGGTAGTAAGCTGACTTGCGTTTGGTTCTATGGTCTAAGAATCTCTAGGTTGAAATAAAAAGACTTAAAGTTGACATAATGAACGTTGCTAATAAGTCCGTCCAAGTTGAGAATTATTATACAATGTATTTCTGTGACGTACAGTTGATCGTTATACACTCTATAATTCTAGCATTTTATAGAATGATTTCATATATAGCTTATGGAAAGTGCTTTCCAATGCTTTTCAATCTTTTAAACTCATTTAATCATTCGCTAAAGCAAAAGAAAATGATTTCTGGATAGTACGAGGACGATCTCTGGCAGAATACTTTTAAGTCTATGGACCCACAATAGAAATAAATAAATAAAAGTGAAAAATTCCTTTGAATTCTCGCCCACCCTTTGATTACACACTGCTGCGTAAACGTTAGTCCACTTAATGTTAACTGTTACAGATCTGAGTCCACTTTCGAATAAAATTCCGGCCGTATGCTGAGTTTAAGCTCCCATGCATGAATGGACTGTGCACTCACCATGAACTGTAGAGTAGGAGGATTAGTTCCAATGACTTTGAGGGCGTAACTAACACTATTACTAGTAAATTGAATACACTTCCGAGTCGTTGCTCCAGTAGCAGGAGCGTTTATAATATTGAAACCTGGAAAAATAGAAATCAAAGAATAGAAATTATTCATTTTTCAAGTTAGTAATATATATATATAGGGCCTAAAGGTAATTATCACAGTTATTGCGTTCGACTTATGTCAACACAAATCCTAATCTTGGTGATATTATGGTACTTGGTCGGGCTAATTGGGTACTCAGAAGTGAACTTTTCAGCAACTTTTTTTGTCCTTCGTCTAGCTCTTCGGTCCCATTTTGAATTACGTCATATTCGCCTATGCATCACACTTTTTATTATGCCAAAAGCTTCGATCACGGTCAACCAAGATGCACACGCAAACACGGAGTTATTTCAGTTTGGTGAGGGAATGATATTTGACCGACCGGTCGCCTAACAATGTATGTCTCCAACAAGGTGAACTGACCTACAAAAACTGAATGGAGATGAAAAAAGCGAAAAATGGCAAACATTTTCTTAGTACAATAAGCAATGTCCGGCTCACTGACATCTATAAACTCGCAACTAAGTCTATTTTTGTGCCACTATGATCAAGTTGTATCATGCAAGAAGCTAGGATACCTTCGAAGTTTATACCATTCTTTTGAACGTTTGTAGATAAGGTTATCTAAAGTATCTACAAATTAGATCTGTTTACTTTCTACTTGTCATTCTTATTCTTCTCTTCTTATTCTCTCGCCCTGCTGCCCGTTTGGGGATGATGTGAAGAGATGTATAACATTTCAGACTCTCTTTAGAAAGCCGAAAAACGAATTTCCGCCGCTTTTATAAAAATGTGGGTGTCAGAAACATTGGTCATTTAACAGCAGTACGTACAAATATCACAAAAAAAATCGTATATATTGCACTGTATTTAGTGATCACACCTTTTTTTCGATTCAGTGCTCACAAATTTTGAAGTAACTTAAAAATTGAGAAAAAAATCACGGGGTATAAAAAGCAACCTACTTGTTTTTGAGGGATCACAGCTTCGTCCGAAGATTCGTGCAGAACACGACGTTCCATTACAGTTTTTTCTCTCCAAATAACCGGAGCACTGAAAACCTTTAAAGACCAGACCTAGGGTGTTTACTTCGAAAGCAAACAGACATGCAAGAATAACCTGCAGAAAAAAAGATCATGTTAATATTATTGTTGTAAGATTAATTATGATAAACAAATTCTACTGCGTGTTCCCTTAACTACTAAAATTTCATCCTTTTTTAAATGTGAAACTCAGTTTTGCTAAACTGATTTAGTTGCAAAGGAAAAGTCTGTAAAGGTTCATAATCAAAAGAAACAAGTAGCATTAAAATAATCTACTCACTGCGAAAAGAGTTTTTACGTCCGCCATAACTATCTCGCTTAAGTTAGCTGTTTTAAACCCAACCAATCTATCACTTTAACTCTTTGAAACTTATCGCCCTTTATTTATACTGTTACCGTACTTTTTCTTAGTCGTGAGAAATACTTAAAGAATTTATGGGACAAGACAGATTTCCGCTCTTTTTCGACCCTCTGAAAACTCGTCTTTGTTGTTCCCATAACCTCAAAATTTCCAATCTATACGCTTCAAAGATTTCCTTTTTTGTACACAAAAAGTCCACATAAAGAAGTGCACTGGGTAAAGACGCCTTTTTGGCTTGAAAACACAGTGACTGTAGTTTATAAAAATCGCAAAACAACTGTATCGTAGACGATTTGCGGAATAGTATATCATAAACTTTGGAGTCTTTAAGCAACTTAAAGCTACAGACAGTACGCCTAACTTCATTACTTTTTATCCGGAACTCGATGGAGACAACAGCCCCCGTAAATTCAGCACTTTGCAACTGTTAAATGACAAATTAAAACACAATGGTGATTAAAGAAAACATTGCGAAATTCGCATAGATAAAAGCGGTTATTAGTCGGGTGAGGTCCTTCCTTTACAGAGAGCCAGCTAGAAGATATATGATAAACCAATACCGACGTTTGCAAGGACCATTGGAATTTGCACAATTAATATGTCTTACGTCGCTTCAGGCTATCTGTCGCTTCAGGCTATAACGAAGAAATTAAAAGAACGTCTCTTAATTCAGCCGAAGTAGTTTCAGTTAGGTTTGTTGGAAAAAATCGAGAGTTGGGATCAGATAAAATTATAATGCAGTGTTAGTATGTGGTTGGTAGACCGTTACTAAGTGTCTCTTTAAAGAGGCGTCCGCCCTCATAGGAAGACTGAGTGAAGGGTGGACTGAATTAAATCAAATTTTGCCAGTCTGTGATAGGCAGTGATGCAATGACCTAAGCACGATAAGATAACTAGTTACAATAGTTTCAGGTAAAAATCGATTATACTTGATGCAGGAAGGAAATACAATAAATAAATCGACAAATTTCACCGGCCGGGTTAAATAAGGATACTACTGCTGTTAGCACATTTCATGGTTACAACTTATAGGTTAGTTCGGATAATTAAGATGTGTTCCCGAAGCGTTTCATCATCCTACTTTGCAAAGCAAAACCGCAGCTAGTTTGTTAAGAGCGAAAAGTCGGTTAACTTTTATTTTGTACGAATAAACTTAGCCTGAAAAAATGCCAGAAATTGTATCAATTTTTCAGTCGCCATTGTGAAAGAAAATTGTAGTGCCTTTCACTGAGGGAATTAGCATCGTCAAATTATAAGCTCCTTTGCAAACTTTCAGCTCGTATTTTGTTTATTTTTGTTTAGTAGAGTGCTTTTTAACAAACATAGGTTATTTACGGATATTGACATTTATCAACCAAGTATGTATCACACACGAGAATTTTCTAACAGACTACTAAGAGTGGTTATAAAAAAAGCAGTTACGTTAAAACGCGCTTTAATTGAAATGAAAAATAATACCCAATTTAATTTGGAATAGACTCATATAGACTCATATATATATAATATGAAAATATCATACTGGGAAATAAATCAGTTGATGTATTAAATTGTATGAACTTAAGTAACTTTAAATTCTCAGTATACGTTAAAATTTCTTGTTTAATCCACTGATTTACAAAGTAATATTTTGAACAGAATTGAAAACGGTCCAGTGAAAATGGGATCAGGTGTATGTGTGTTACGGTCAATCAATTTCTTTTAAATAACTTAAGCGTCTTAAACGGCAACATACCTGTGGTCAGAAGCGATTAGAGGAAGTTATTACTGACATGTTAACTAATAGATATTGATAATAAGTTAGGCATAGAAAGGAGGCATCGATCCCCAGTTTATATCATCATAACAAGACAATGTCAAATATGCTGCTTAATTTATTGCCGCTGCTGACAGTTTGACGCATCGATCTTTTTTATATATATATTTTTTTAATCCACTGATTTGCAAAGGAATATTTTGAACAGAATTGAAAAAGGTCCAGTGAAAATGGGATCAGGTGTACGTGTGTTACCGTCAATCAATTTCTTTCAAATAACTTAAGCCTCTTAAACGGCGACATACCTGCGGTCAGAAGCGATTAAAGGAGGTTATTGCTGACATGTTAACTAACAGATATTGATAATAAGTTAGGCATAGAAAGGAGGCATCCCCAGTTTATTATCATTACAAAACAATTTCAAATACGCTGCTTAATTTATTGCCGCCGGCTGACAGTTTGGCTCGTCGAAGGTTTTTATAATTTTTTTTTTTTACCGGCTAAAACAAAAAAGTCGCAAACAATGAAGTTGGTGAACGTGTCATTTTGAAGACAGGCCCTTCCATTTTCAAGTGGGTTATCAAAGACCTTTCCAGTGGCAAGAAACCGATTGACCGGAATAATTAAATATGATTTGTTGATAGAAAGAGGATTTAGATTCACTTTTACGGCAAACGGTAAACGTCAGATTCAAGTTGACGGTTTCTTAAATCAGAAAGTTAACGGATGAAAACTGTCAGGAGAGGGAAACGTCCCCAGCGGCGAAGAGCGAGGGGAAACGGATGTTTTCGCAGGCTAATGCAGCCGAAACCATTCGTGGAATTGCACACATTTTAGGCATCCCACTAATGAACAGTTACGACACGTAAATATATTTTTTAACAACAACCATAATTTGCAGTCTGCCGACTTCGAATGTATTGACACCATTGAAAATTATTCTTGAATACATATTCGCCCAAAACGAAGCAGATCAGTATTACTTAGCAAAGTTTTACGAAAAAACTTCCTTTCTTTCGCTTGAGCGCATCCTTGAATGTATATTCGCCGAAGACGAAGCAGATATTACTTAGCAATGCTTTTATGAACAACCTACCTTCCTTCCTTCCGCTTGAGCACGCGCGACATATCATGTCATGCTCTGGGCTAAAAGACCCCGTAAAATCTTATCCGTCTTTTATTAAGTGTGAAAACGATTATCAATTGATTATACTATTTATCTGATTATCAAAATCCGGTGTTAATAGACGGAGAAACAGAGGAGGGAACAATTATGACGGAGTATTTGCCAAATTTATGAGTTCCGTCCCATTTCCACTTAAAGATGTTTAAAATACCGCGACGTATTATCCGTCCGACACGGATCATTTGTTTTTGTATAATCAAATGTTCTAATAAATAAGCTATCCCTACATAACAAAAAACGTTAATCGCTGCCCTCGACTTGACTTACCGTCTTTTTATTCTAAAAAAGAGAACACTTAGAAAGAAAACCTAAAGAATAAGGTGGATTATGATTGACTGAATTTCCGCTCGACCGACAGAATTAAAAAATCCACATACTTTGTTAAAGAAGCCTCACTCGATTGTTTACGTGCTTGTTTATGACTTGAAGAGCAACTGGACCACTCGTAGCCTGCGAACCGCAGACGCATTTCCGGTTGTCGCTTCTCTCCCGGAGGACCACTCGTAGACCACTCGTACTTTACTCGTACTTTACAAGTCAAGTCGTGTGTTTAATTTCATTCACCGCGGTGTCGTTTGAACCACATGTGATTAATGTGACGACTATCGTTGACGGCAAAAAGTAAAAAGTAAACTACATTCGTTCAACCTTTTGGTAGCTCGATCCAACAACTAATTAACTCCAATAAACATAACTCTTGAAAACGCGAAAAACAAACCAACCAAAACCCTTTCCACGCACGTCTAGTGCGAGGTTTGATAAGTGAGTCTAGTCTAGCACGTCAGTCCCTCAGGGGTCAACTATCTCGACTGTCTCACACGCCACGCTGGTAAGAGGCAAACTTACCAAATTTTCTCTTTTAACTTTGCGAGGCGTTTTTCAATTCTCGAAACCCGACATCTAAACTTATTCTTGTTGCGATAATGTTCGCCTCCTTCGCCCTCTTCATAAAAAATTGCCACACAGTCAATGATGACCACGCCGTCTTCAACATCAGCTACCTCTTGTGAGAAAACGTGTAAGACCTCGAATTACCGGCACAGGTACACAGATCGAAAAGCCTGGTAAGGTAACTTGAGACGACTCATTATCATCGAATGCAACAACAGTCACATTGTATATTATCGACCATTAAGGGAAGGACCATTAGAAAGGTTATGGGGGGGGGGGGGGGGGGAGAGGGGGGAATTTTCGAGTGCAGGAATTTTTGTTCGTAATCGAATTCCTTGCATGAATTTTTTTTTAGGGCGTAGCATGAATATTTTTTAGGGTTAATTGATTGGCGTGCATGATTTTTTTTTCATTTAATTTTCCCTTGCGCGAACATTTTTTTTGGTACTTCGCTTCGCCGCCCACGCAAGATCTATATCAAGTTTATTGCTGAGCACTTAAATTGGGGTCCGCAAATATTGCATATTAATAACAAAGTATCACGTAACATGGGCATAATTTAAAAACTAAAGTACTTCCTTGATATTCAAACTTTGACACAATTATACTATACACTAATTTATCCGTATTTGAGCTATGGTATTTAATACTATGGCTGGGGCAACACATATAAGTCGCGATTAAAGAAACTAATCTCACAGCAAAATAAGTGCATCCGTAATATTTTTTTTGCACATAGTAGGGAAAGCTCTCAGTGATCCATATTACTGTACAAACTTCTTGACATTCTAAAACTGTATAACATTTTTAAATTAAATATTGCCGCGTTAGTACTCATAAAATTCTTAACAATACTGAAGGAGTACATTCCGGTTATATTCTCTGATTTCGTTCTTCCTGGGGCAAGTATACATTCTCATAATACTCGATATGCACGTGATCAGAATTTAATATACAGAATCCATGTAAGAACCAACTATGAAAAATTCACGTTTAAATATAGGGCGGCTCTAATTTGGGAAACTATTCCAAAAGAATTGAAGTCTCTTAAAATAGTTTTGTCTTCAAAAGAAACTTTAAAACCTTTCTATTACAAAACCAATGATAGCGAAACAGCTCACAACCCTCTTTTCTTTTATTTTTTTAGCTTCCTGTTTTCCTTGAACAACGCAGGAATAGTAATATATGCTTACGTAATTTAATTCTCCTTTTTTTTTATTATGAACTTTAATATAGCATTTTATCGCCCTCCTGTATTAAAAAGTATTCTCTAAACCCTAATTTATTATTACCTCACACCTATATCTTGGACTCCTCTATTAATTTTACTTAAATGGGACAGTGACCAACACGAAAGCTTCGGCTACTTTGGGCACTGTGCACATATCAACAAACCTGTATATTATATTTACTTTTCATCGTTTGTTAACCCACTGTTTCTGTAAGCCATCTTATACTGTATCAACTTGAATAGTGCGAAATAAACGTGAACTTGAACTTGAACTTGAACGGACCAAAATTTCTACACGTAAACCCAAAAATCCAGTTCTGCTATATAAACAGCCGTCTTAGTAATACTTGACAGTTATTCCCTGTCCATTGACAGGGCCCGTAGTTACAAGTAACCTTTACTTGCTTCTCAATGAAATAAACTGTACTGTGCCGGCCGGAAGAACACAAAAGCGTAAACTAAAGTGACTCTTTTTCTTTTTGCAAAGAAAAACGATAAGGTTGATGAACTCAGTTTAAATTCCAAATTAGCTATATTTGTTAGCGAATATGGATTTTATAGAGTACATAACCACTGTTTTGCCGACCTGGCTGGTTTTTTGTTGCAGTACTTTCACTTTTTGCAAAAAAATAGCACGGTACTAAAGGACTTGAGGCTGAAAATATAATATAAATTTACAGTTTATAAAAAATTATTTTGTTAATAATTTGAAAGGTGGCCCGAACCTATTTATATGCGCGTTGGATATGTTTTTGAACCGCGTTTTTCGGTAGGAACAATTCAGCCGATTTCTATGATTTTTGGCATCCTTAACCCTATTCAGACTGGGCTTTTTTGGTCAATCTGTGACTGGGGGGGGGGGGGGGGGGGCTCCTCGGACCCCCCCTCTGTATCTCTGGAACCAATAATGCTAGGGTCATGAAATTTACACACAATGATCATCTCCGTACAAAGAAGCCCCACACCCAGTTTTGACTTGCCACGCCCAATGATGACGTCACAGTGACTTCATATTCCGATTTTTCAATGTTTCTTATTATTTTTCCACTTAGATACGTAAAATATCAATAATATTGGTAAAGTCATCTCTTTGTTATCCTTTCGTATGAACTAGTAACAAGGAAACACTTGCACAGCGACAAAAAGCAATAGGAAGCAATAAAATTTAAAATTTGAAATGGTTGTCCACCATCTTGGATCCGCCATCTTGGATCCGCCATCTTGGATTTCCGTTTTTTTGTTAAAATTATAATTTAAAGCAACTTTCAAAGGGGAAAAAACTCAGAACGTATAAAAGAAGTATCAAACTAATGTTTATTACCCAAACAAATGACTTTGGAAGTGTTATTTGGAAAATAGAGCAGCATATTTGTCAAAGCAAAAAAGTGACAAATTTTACCCCACCCCTCTCCCGCAAATATTCGATGTTGAAACATTTTGATGTAATTCAAAAACTAGTCCCAAGCAAAGACCATTTTAACAACAAAAAGCACTACAAGTGTAAAAACGCGATCTTAAAACAAAAAAATCACTATTTTTTAAATTTTTCAAACCATATGTGTCAGAAACTGGTTGCCATGGCAACATGATTAATCACTTGGACATGGTAATTATAACAAAATGTTCCTAGATAAATTTTAGGAAAAGTCAGAAAATTTGAACGTCATAGCTCTTTCGGTGTAGAAGTTATCACGATTTTGCCGGAGGGGGGGTTTTTATTTTATTGTAAGAATAAAAACGTTTGAGGTGTCGGCATGTATTTAAAAACAGTACGTTTACAAAAAATACCAATAACTTCGAAACCCTACGACAGATTTCTCTAAATTCAGCAAATAAGCCTCAGAGCTCTCTTGTTTGATATGTGTAAGTTTGAAGACAATCGTGACCGTACGTAGAAATCACTACAAACAATGCTGGTCAAATTTAACCTTAAATTGCAACGCACTTTAAGGTTAAATTGACAAACGCAACGCATTTTAAGGTGAAAGTTGACGCCCAAATAGAGGAAGAGTGCCGACGGACTATCTCCTGTCTGCAAGGGTATTCTTGCCCAAAGTTTTACTGCAAAAAATCTGAGTAATCAGAAACCTACGGCGAATACAGTTTGCAATACAAGAAGAACAACTTTGAGCGGTTACCTTTGAGGTTAAACCCTGGGGGGGTTCTCCTGGAAATCCTTGGTGGAATCCTTGGTGGGGGTGTATTGCCCGGTTCTGCAAATCCTGACCCTGTTTCAGTCCATGTAAGTATAGTGTCTTTTTCACACCCGTTTTCAGACCTGGCCTTTAAAATCCCTGAAATCCCATGCCCGTTTTCAGACCTGGCATCTAAGGAATTATGTCATCATTGCTTAGATTAGAACAGCAACAAAAGAGATTTCTTAAATTTCATTTCCAATTCGCTTATTTCTCTTTCTTACTTATTTGGAATTGAAACGATAACTACGTTTCATACACTTTCGTATTCCCTCGAAAACCCGATTCCAGACCAAAATGGGCAAAGTCTACACCGTTTTCAGACCAAAACGGCGCAAAAACCCTACTCTTTGGGGCGGCACATTCCTAAAAATTTCGCCTTGAAGTGAAAGGGTTTTCTTATGATTAACTGCCTCAAGTGCTTTCCTTTCAAGGTGTCAAGCTTTATCAATATTATATCGCCAATGACAAGCAGCTAGTCACCCAGTGTTTAATTTTTTAAGTACATACATGTTGGTGATGTAAACAACTTCCTCCACTCACGCTTAATAAGGTGAAAAGTTTTATGTCATACTCTGGTTAACTTGTGGTTTTACCGCGATAATCCCTATAGTGGCCCGCGAAAACAGCCGTTTCTCCTCGTTCTTCGGCTAGATAATCCGTAACACTGACCGTTTTCACTTTAGACACCATATCTGTCCTTCTTAATTTGAGGTCGATTTACTATCAAAACCCGTGCTGTTAATAGCCGAATAAACTGAAGGATATGAAATATAAAGGATTTTTTGCCCAAAGAAAATCCCGTCCTGTGTTTTTAATAGGCAGACGTCTTTTCCGAATTTGCTTCCATTTGTAAGTTTATTAAGTCAACGGGTAATCCGAGTCCAGTTAAGTTAAAAACGTATCAGTGTACATGTAGTGTGTAAAATACAGGTTTTAAACCTAAAAAATGTATCCTTTTCAAAATCTCAACAGCCTCACATTTATTCTTAAATTGTTCTTATTTTTTGGCAGGGACCAGGCTCCGCATCGGGGAAAAAGGAGGAAAAAAAAACGGCGTGGATATGGCAAAAAATAATAATAATAATAAAAATAGCAGAGGGGTAGTCTGGAGAGGGGAAAGGTTAGTCTTGAAGAAACTGTTTCTATGCAGAGGTCCCACGGGACAGGAACGCGCGTTGAACCTACAGAACATCTGCGGGGGAGGAGGGAAAGGGTAGTGGCCGCCCGTCACCCTCCCCAGGCCACCGCTCGGCTGGCTTCGCTCTCCGATATTTTTCCTATTTGACCAAGTTTTTCCCCCATTCCGGAGCCTGGTCCCAGGTTTTCTTATTTCCGGGCTTACAAACAATAGAGAGCTTTAGATTCTGAGACGGTGACGACTACAAGTACGAGATTTTCTCAGATTATTGCTCACGCGTAAACCAGCGTCATTTTGGCGGTAAAACGTGCTAGCCTCCATACGAGGTTAAGCGAGAATGTCGTAGTGACGGGAACAAGCTATCAAATGTAAGAAGTTTTAACATTTTGCTATCGGGAGAGGACTTATTCTCCCTCAGTATAAATAACCGTGCTAACTTTATTGGTGGAAACGAAAAAAAACAAAAACAAAAAAAAAAACAAAAAAGAGAGAGGAAGAGAGAAAGAGAGAGAAAGGAAGCTTTCCAAGGTTTCTTTTTTTCAAGTACATGCGCAACTTGTTCTCGTTCAAGTCCTCAAATCTAAAGGTCTCTAATTAAATTCCAGCACATCCTTTGGGCAAGGGGCTCTCAGATTTTGCCCATTTTCTAGACTACGAGCAACTTTTCTTTCTTAGTCCATTGAGCGAAACGCGCGAGACACGAAAATGACCACGCGCTTGCGCTCCCCTCACTAAATCTCTAGGCCCCGTTTCCTCGAAAGATGGTTAAGATTAATCCAAGTTTAAGCCAACTTTTAAGCACGGTTTTCTTGTCTAAGACCATTTGACTCAAGTTTACAAAACTGACTGTTGGGCGTTTACACTGGCTTACATAGGAGACCATAGACCGAAGCGTGCAACTTTCATACTAGGCCTATGTCACGGCGTTTTCACAGACTGGACTATTTTTAGATGCATCTTACAGCACGTTTTATCGCGAAAATGAAAGCTCCGTTCCTTTCATAAGCGCATTATACTGTAAATATAAAGAGCGACAAAGGAAATCAACCGCCATTAAAAGGTCAAAAATGCCATCTCTAGCGGTTTTAGTTTAATGACTGGTTTGTGGGACATGAAAGATATTCTTAATTCGCGCAAAGATCGTTCTTAAAATAAACTGGTCAGTGAAAACGCCGTGACACGAAAACATGAGAATTGCCCTCTCCGGGTTATGGCCTCCTGGTTACAGAGGTAAATACAAAAAGTGGAAAAAAATTTTAATCGGCCTTTCAGAAGCTGAGGCCCTGAAGAAAAAAGAGAGACTGCTCGCAGTCTACATATT
The DNA here is from genome assembly GCA_964035525.1 of Porites cylindrica. NCBI lineage: Eukaryota > Metazoa > Cnidaria > Anthozoa > Scleractinia > Poritidae > Porites > Porites cylindrica. Next base: position 1,745,381 of record OZ037777.1, on the reverse strand, counting down.
TTCTCAAATATTCACTCTTGCACATTTTCTCACATTTTTGCCCTGGGCAACTACTTGCTTGTTATCCTGAGCTGGAATCCACAGCGTGGATTTTGTCAGAGGATGACTTGCTAAATTTATACTCAACTTTATAATTTTGTATTGATTGTAGGTTGATTATTTTTTATGCTCTGAGATATCTTTATTCTGTGTATATTGTACTTCTGATAATGACATTACCCATATTACAACTCAAACATCATTTTCAACGCTTGGAATGTTCCATTACAATACAACATATGTAAGTGAGAAAAAAAATATAAAATAGAAAACAATTTTTCATGATTTTTGTTAACATTTTTTGCGTCTAAAAGAACACATCCTATCTAGTTCGCCTTGCGGACCGACTTTAATTGTTTTAAGAGTTAGTGCTGTGTCTTTACAGACACGGGACAGGCACATTCGTGTATTATTGTGTGTATAGATATAGGCCATATAGACTGAGCCACTTGATATCGGCTGCTCCTCGAACAGATACGCATTGTCGACCTTGGTCGTTTGATCACATTGTGGCTGTTTCTGCAAATTTAAAGGATAGTTTATATGTCACTAAAGAGACTTCGATTATCCTCTTCCAGTTAGGGGCCATCAACATATTCACTTTTTCTCCGCTTAACGTCAACTGGACGTTTAGGTCAGATCCCCCCCATTCCCCCCCCCCCCCCCCCCCTCCCTCCTCGTTAATGTCCACTTTAAATTTTCAGTAGACCTGCACCGTTTTAAACCTCTTATTTCACTGGTCCCCTTTAATCTGCACCTCCATTGTTTTCAGGGATAGGGACGTTGTTATGTGGCAATCCCTATTGTTTTCCCAGCTAATCAAAAAAAATCTTTCGAAATTTTGCTGCCCAAAAGTCACTGCATTCCAGAAGGAATACCGACATCCATTTGAAGATGCAAGAGATGTCAATGGTATCAACACTCGATTTACTGCTTTTAAAACGTGGTAGAAACTTCATACTTTAGGATAGAGTTTTAAAGATCACAAAGTAAAACGTACAATTTGCTAGTAGTTAAGAGGAGAGTTTTAAAGATCACAATTGACATTCACTTCTTTAATTGGTCCTTCTTAAATAATGTCACGAGCGCCGTTCGACACATGACGTAAAATTTATGAAAATGCATCTGTTTCCTTTTGTCCTAAAATGCCCCACACTGACGTCCACTGCTCTACTCTCTCCCCCCCCCCCCCCCCCGCCCCCACCACCCGCTAAGCGGAGGAAAAGTGAATATGTCGACGGCCCCTTAGACTTACTTTTGTGTGGTTGTTGTCACCCAAGCTCGAAATATGAGCATCGGCGAGCATCGACATTGTTGCGTAACATTCAAAATATAAGGATTTGTATGGGAAAAAAACCTATCGTTTCTGTAACCTACGAAAATGAAAGGATTTCGAAAAATTTATTTTATGGCCGTTTTATGGGTTTTTATGTTAACGGTTTTCTCCTTTATATCAGAAAACCGTTAACACAAAAACCCATGGCCCGTGGACCTCACAGGAGAGACGTAACACACATAAGCTGTTTTTTATTGACAACCTTTCATTTTCATAGGTTACAGGAACGATAGGTTTTTTTTCCCATACAAATCCTTATATTTTGAATGTTACAATTGACGCAACAATGCCGATGATCGCCGATGCTCATATTTTGAGCCTTAGGCACGCAACGCTCCTCGTTCCAACCGAGGTGCGTTCCGTGGCGACATGGGCCCGACATGCTCATGTAACGGCTGTGCAGCAGGCCCGGGGGGAGAGTACTATACCAGAGCTAGCTCAGCTGAAATTTGCTACCCTATACGAGAGTAAACTCCCCGAATCCCCCCTATCCTAGAGTACCTGTTTCCCTTGTCTAGGTAAAATCTTCAACTAACTGATCAGTTTCCTGAAAAATGATACCCTATTCTAGATGACCCAAACGCTCTGATTTATATACCCTATCCTACAGTAAACTGCTTGAAAACCATGCCCTTCACAGCGACACAAACCTATATAGCCCATATATGGCAGTACCCCGCCCCGCCCCCCCTTCCCTCCTCTCCCGCGAGGCAGCACACTAGTTGTTTTTTTTTTTTTTTTTTTTTTTTTTTTAGACTAGTTGTTTGATGGTTTGGAGCATTGCTTCTGTTGGTAGTAAGCTGACTTGCGTTTGGTTCTATGGTCTAAGAATCTCTAGGTTGAAATAAAAAGACTTAAAGTTGACATAATGAACGCTGCTAATAAGTCCGTCCAAGTTGAGAATTATTATACAATGTATTTCTGTGACGTACAGTTGATCGTTATACACTCTATAATTCTAGCATTTTATAGAATGGTTTCATATATAGCTTATGGAAAGTGCTTTCCAATGCTTTTCAACCTTTTAAACTCATTTAATCATTCGCTAAAGCGAAATGAAATGATTTCTGGATAGTACGAGGACGATCTCTGGCAGAATACTTTTTAGTCTATGGACCCACAATAGAAATAAATAAATAAAAGTGAAAAATTCCTTTGAATTCTCGCCCACCCTTTGATTACACACTGCTGCGTAAACGTTAGTCCACTTAATGTTAACTGTTACAGATCTGAGTCCACTTTCGAATAAAATTCCGGCCGTATGCTGAGTTTAAGCTCCCATGCATGAATGGACTGTGCACTCACCATGAACTGTAGAGTAGGAGGATTAGTTCCAATGACTTTGAGGGCGTAACTAACACGATTACTAGTAAATTGAATACACTTCCGAGTCGTTGCTCCAGTAGCAGGAGCGTTTATAATATTGAAACCTGGAAAAATAGAAATCAAAGAATAGAAATTATTCATTTTTCAAGTTAGTAATAGCTTTAAAAAAAAAAAATATATATATATATATATATATATATAGAGGACCTAAAGGTAATTATCACAGTTATTGCGTTCGACTTATGCCAACACAAATCCTAATCTTGGTGATATTATGGTACTTGGTCGGGCTAATTGGGTACTCAGAAGTGAACTTTTCAGCAACTTTTTTTGTCCTTCGTCTAGCTCTTCGGTCCCATTTTGAATTACGTCATATTCGCCTGTGCATCACACTTTTTATTATGCCAAAAGCTTCGATCACGGTCAACCAAGATGCACACTCAAACACGGAGTTATTTCAGTTTGGTGAGGGAATGATATTTGACCGACCGGTCGCCTAACAATGTATGTCTCCAACAAGGTGAACTGACCTACAAAAACTGAATAGAGATGAAAAAAGCGCAAAATGGCAAACATTTTCTTAGTACAATAAGCAATGTCCGGCTCACTGACATCTAGAAACTCGCAACTAAGTCTATTCTTGTGCCGCTATGATCAAATTGTATCATGCAAGAAGCTAGGATACCTTCGAAGTTTATACCATTCTTTTGAACGTTTGTAGATAAGGTTATCTAAAGTATCTACAAATTAGATCTGTTTACTTTCTACTTGTCATTCTTATTCTTCTCTTCTTATTCTCTCGCCCTGCCGCCCAATTAGGGATGATGTAAAGAGATGTATAACATTTCAGACTCTCTTTAGAAAGCCGAAAAACGGATTACTGCTGCTTTTATAAAAATGTGGGTGTCAGAAACATTGGTCATTTAACAGCAGTACATACAAGTATCACAAAAAACATTCGAATACGTACACTGCACTATATTTAATGATCACACCTTTTTTTTTTCGATTCAGTGCTCACAAATTTTGAAGTAACTTAAAAACTGAGAGAAAAAACACGGGGTATAAAAAGCAACCTACTTGTTTTTGAGGGATTACAGCTTCGTCCGGAGATTCCTGCAGAACACGACGTTCCATTACATTTTATTATCTCCAAATAACGGCCAATCCCGTTGGGACAAGAACCTTTAAAGACCAGACCTAGGGTGTTTACTTCGAAAGCAAACAGAAATGCAAGAATAACCTGCAGAAAAAAAGATCATGTTAATATTATTGTTGTAAGATTATGATAAACAAATTCTACCGCGTGTTCGTTTAACTACTAAAATTTCATCCTTTTTTTAATGTGAAACTCAGTTTTTTAGTTACAAAGGAAAAGTCTGTAAAGGTTCATAATCAAAAGAAACAAGTAGCATTAAAATAATCTACTCACTGCGAAAAGAGTTTTCACGTCCGCCATAACTATCTCGCTTGGGGAAATGTTAGCTGTTTTAAACCGAACCAATCTATCACCTTAACTCTTTGAAAGTTATCGCCCTTTATTTATACTGTTACCGTACTTTTTCTTAGCCGTGAGGAATACTTAAAGAATTTATGGGAAAAGAAGACAGATTTCCGCTCTTTTTCGACCCTCTGAAAACTCGTCTTTGTTGTTCCCGTAACCTCAAAATTTCCAATCTATACGCTTCAAAGATTTCCTTTTTTGTACACAAAAAGTCCACATAAAGAAGTGCACTGGGTATAGACGCCTTTTTGGCTTGAAAACACAGTGACTGTAGTTTATAAAAATCGCAAAACGACTGTATCGTAGACGATTTGCGGAATAGTATATCATAAACTTTGGAGTCTTTAAGCAACTTAAAGCTAGGGACAGTACGCCTAACTTCATTAATTTTTATCCGGAACTCGATGGAGACAACAGCCCCCGTAAATTCAGCACTTTGCAACTGTTAAATGACAAATTAAAACACAATGGTGATTAAAGAAAACATTGCGAAATTCGCATAGATAAAAGCGGTTATTAGTCGGGTGAGGTCCTTCCTTTACAGAGAGCCAGCTAGAAGACAAATGATAAACCAATACCGACTTTTGCAAGGACCATTGCAATTTGAACAATTAATATGTCTTACGTCGCTTCAGGCTGTCTGTAGCTTCAGTCTATAACGAAGAAATTAAAAGAACGTCTCTTAATTCAGCCGAAGTAGTTTCAGTTAGGTTTGTTGGAAAAAATCGAGAGTTGGGATCAGATAAAATTATAATGCAGTGTTAGTATGTGGTTGGTAGACCGTTACTAAGTGTCTCTTGTAACAGGCGTCCGCCCTCATGGGAAGACTGAGTGAAGGGTGGACTGTCAATTAAATCAAATTTTGCCAGTCTGTGATAGGCAGTGATGCAATGACCTAAGCACGATAAGATAACTAGTTACAATAGTTTCAGGTAAAAATCGATTATACTTGATGCAGGAAGGAAATACAATAAATAAATCGACAAATTTCACCGGCCGGGTTAAATAAGGATACTACTGCTGTTAGCACATTTCATGGCTACAACTTATAGGTTAGTTCGGATAATTAAGATGCGTTCCCGAAGCGTTTCATCATCCTACGTTGCAAAGCAAAACCGCAGCTAGTTTGTTAAGAGCGAAAAGTCGGTTAACTTTTATTTTGTACGAATAAACTTAGCCTGAAAAAATGCCAGAAATTGTATCAATTTTTCAGTCGCCATTGTGAAAGAAAATTGTTGTGCCTTTAACTGAGGGAATTAGCATCGTCAAATTATAAGCTCCTTTGCAAACTTTCAGCTCGTATTTTGTTTATTTTTGTTTAGTAGAGTGCTTTTTAACAAACATAGGTTATTTACGGATATTGACATTTATCAACCAAGTATGTATCACACACGAGAATTTTCTAACAGACTACTAAGAGTGGTTATAAAAAAAGCAGTTACGTTAAAAAAACGCGCTTTAATTGAAATGAAAAATAATACCCAATTTGGAATAGACTCATATAGACTCATATATATATAATATGAAAATATCATACTGGGAAATAAATCAGTAGATGTATTAAATTGTATGAACTTAAGTAACTTTAAATTCTCAGTATACGTTAAAATTTCTTGTTTAATCCACTGATTTACAAAGTAACATTTTAAACAGAATTGAAAACGGTCCAGTGAAAGTGGGATCAGGTGTACGTGTGTTACGGTCAATCAATTTCTTTCAAATAACTTAAGCGTCTTAAACGGCGACATACCTGTGGTCAGAAGCGATTAGAGGAAGTTATTACTGACATGTTAACTAATAGATATTGATAATAAGTTAGGCATAGAAAGGAGGCATCGATCCCCAGTTTATATCATCATAACAAGACAATGTCAAATACGCTGCTTAATTTATTGCCGCTGTTGACAGTTTGGCGCATCGAACGTTTTTATATATATATATATATATATATTTAATCCACTGATTTGCAAAGGAATATTTTGAACAGAATCGAAAAAGGTCCAGTGAAAATGGGATCAGGTGTACGTGTGTTACCGTCAATCAATTTCTTTTAAATAACTTAAGCCTCTTAAACGGCGACATACCTGCGGTCAGAAGCGATTAGAGGAGGTTATTGCTGACATGTTAACTAACAGATATTGATAATAAGTTAGGCATAGAAAGGAGGCATTCCCAGTTTATTATCATTACAAAACAATTTCAAATACGCTGCTTAATTTATTGCCGCCGGCTGACAGTTTGGCTCGTCGAAGGTTTTTATAATTTTTTTTTTACCGGCTAAAACAAAAAAGTCGCAAACAATTAAGTTGGTGAACGTGTCATTTTCAAGACAGGCCCTTCCATTTTCAAGTGGGTTATCAAAGACCTTTCCAGTGACCAGAAACCGATTGACCGGAATAAATATGATTTGTTGATAGAAAGAGCATTTAGATTCACTTTTACGGCAAACGGTAAACGTGAGATTCAAGTTGACGATTTCTTAAATCAGAAAGTTAACGGATAAAAACTGTCAGGAGAGGGAAACGTCCCCAGCGGCGAAGAGCGAGGGGAAACGGATGTTTTCGCAGGCTAATGCAGCCGAAACCATTCGTGGAATTGCACACATTTTAGGCATCCCACTAATGAACAGTTACGACACGTAAATATATTTTTTAACAACAACCATAATTTGCAGTCTGCCGACTTCGAATGTATTGACGCCATTGAAAATTATTCTTGAATACATATTCGCCCAAAACGAAGCAGATCAGTATTACTTAGCAAAGTTTTACGAAAAAACTTCCTTTCTTTCGCTTGAGCGCATCCTTGAATGTATATTCGCCGAAGACGAAGCAGATATTACTTAGCAATGCTTTTATGAACAACCTACCTTCCTTCCTTCCGCTTGAGCACGCGCGACATATCATGTCATGCCCAGGGCTAAAAGACCCCGTAAAATCTTATCCGTCTTTTATTAAGTGTGAAAACGATTATCAATTGATTATACCGGGATTTATCTGATTATCAAAATCCGGTGTTAATAGACGGAGAAACAGAGGAGGGAACAATTATGACGGAGTATTTGCCAAAAGATGTTTAAAATACCGTGACGTATTATCCGTCCGACACGGATTATTTGTTTTTGTTTAATCAAATGTTGACAAGTGAAATTAGGGAATACAAATGTATTTCACTAGCGCTGTTTCCAAGTTCTAATAAATAAGCCATCCCTACATAATAAAAAACTTTAATCGCTGCCCTCGACTTACCGTCTTTTTATTCTAAAAAAGAGAACACTTAGAGAAAAACCTAAAGAATAAGGTGGATTATGATTGACTGAATTTCCGCTCGACCGACAGAATTGAAAAATCCACATACTTTATTAAAGAAGCCTCACTCGATTGTTTACGTGCTTGCTTATGACTTGTCACAAGTCAAGTCGTGTGTTTAATTTGACTCACCGCGGTGTCGTTTGACCGACTAATTGAACCACATGTGATTAATGTGACGACTATCGTTGACGGCAAAAAGTAAAAAGTAAACTACATTCGTTCAACCTTTTGGTAGCTCGACCCAACAACTAATTAACTCTAATAAACATAACTCTTGAAAACGCGAAAAACAAACCAACCAAAACCCTTTCCACGCACGTCTAGTGCGAGGTTTGATAAGTGAGTCTAGTCTAGCACGTCAGTCTCTCAGGGGTCAACTATCTCGACTGTCTCACACGCCACGCTGGTGAGAGGCAAACTTACCAAATTTTCTCTTTTAACTTTGCGAGGCGTTTTTCAATCCTCGAAACTTGACATCTAAACTTATTCTTGTTGCGATAATGTTCGCCTCCTTTGCCCTCTTCATAAAAAATTGCCACACAGTCAATGATGACCACGCCGTCTTCAACATCAGCTACCTCTTGTGAGAAAACGTGTAAGACCTCGAATTTATACCGGCACAGGTACACAGATCGAAAAGCCTGATAAGGTAGCTTGAGACGACTCATTATCATCGAATGCAACAACAGTCACATTGTATATTATCGACCATTAAGGGAAGGACCACTAGAAAGGTTATGGGGGGGGGGGGGGGGGGGGAATTTTCGAGTGCAGGAATTTTTGTTCGTAATCGAATTCCTTGCATGAATTTTTTTTAGGGCGTGGCATGAATATTTTTTAGGGTTAATTGATTGGCGTGCATGATTTTTTATTCATTTAATTTTCCCTTGCGCGAACATTTTTTTTGTACTTCGCTTCGCCGCCCACGCAAGATCTATATCAAGTTTATTGCTGAGCACTTAAATTGGGGTCCGCAAATATTGCATATTAATAACAAAGTATCACGTAACATGGGAATAATTTAAAAACTAAAGTACTCTCTTGATATTCAAACTTTGACACAATTATACTATACACTAATTTATCCGTATTTGAGCTATGGTATTTAATACTATGGCTGGGGCAACACATATAAGTCGCGATTAAAGAAACTAATCTCACAGCAAAATAAGTGCATCCGGAATATTTTTTTTGCACATAGTAGGGAAAGCTCTCAGTGATCCATATTACTGTAGAAACTTCTTGACATTCTAAAACTGTATAACATTTTCAAATTAAATATTGCCGCGTTAGTACTCATAAAATTCTTAACAATACTGAAGGAGTACATTCCGGTTATATTCTCTGATTTCGTTCTTCCTGCGGCAAGTATACATTCTCATACTACTCGATATGCAAGTGATCAGAATTTAATATGCAGAATCCATGTAAGAACCAACTATGAAAAATTCACGTTTAAATATAGGGCGGCTCTAATTTGGGAAACTATTCCAAAAGAATTGAAGTCTCTTAAAATAGTTTTGTCTTTAAAAGAAACTTTAAAAACCTTTCTATTACAAAACCAATGATAGCGAAACAGCTCACAACCCTCTTTTCTTTTATTTTTTTAGCTTCCTGTTTTCCTTGAACAACGCAGGAATAGTAATATATACTTACGTAATTTAATTCTCCTTTTTTTTTATTATGAACTTTAATATAGCATTTTATCGCACTCCTGTATTAAAAAGTATTCTCTAAACCCTAATTTATTATTACCTCACACCTATATTTTGGACTCCTCTATTAATTTTACTTAAATGGGACAGTGACCAACACGAAAGCTTCGGCTACTTTGGGCACTGTGCACATATCAACAAACCTGTATATTATATTTACTTTTTATCGTTTGTTAACCCACTGTTTCTGTAAGCCATCTTATACTGTATCAACTTGAATAGTGCGAAATAAACGTGATTTTGAACTTGAACGGACCAAAATTTCTACACGTAAACCCAAAAATCCAGTTCTGCTATATAAACAGTCGTCTTAGTAATACTCGACAGTTATTCCCTGTCCATTGACAGGGCCCGTAGTTACAAGTAACCTTTACTTGCTTCCCATTGAAATAAACTGTACTGTGCCGGCCGGAAGAACACAAAAGCGTAAACTAAAGTGGCTCTTTTTCTTTTTGCAAAGAAAAACGATAAGGTTAATGAACTCCGTTTAAATTCCAAATTAGCTATATTTGTTAGCGAATATGGGTTTTATAGAGTACATAACCACTGTTTTGCCGACCTGGCTGGTTTTTTGTTGCAGTACTTTCACTTTTTGCAAAAAAATAGCACGGTACTAAAGGACTTGAGGCTGAAAATATAATATAAATTTACAGTTTATAAAAATTTATTTTGTTAATAATTTGAAAGGTGGCCCGAACCTATTTATATGCGTGTTGGATATGTTTTTGAACCGCGTTTTTCGGCAGGAACAATTCAGCCGATTTCTATGATTTTTGGCATCCTTAATAAAGAATGTTGGAACTTTAAGAAAATCTTTTTTATTTTATTGTGAGAATAAAAACGTGTGAGGTGTCGGCATGTATTTAAAAACAGTACGTTTACAAAAAATACCAATCACTTCGAAACCCTACGACAGATTTCTCTAAATTCAGCAAATAAGCCTCAGAGCTCTCTTGTTTGATATGTGCAAGTTTGAAGACAATCGTGACCGTACGTAGAAATCACTACAAACAATGCTGGTCAAATTTAACCTTAAATTGACAAATGCAACGCATTTTAAGGTGAAAGTTGACGCCCAAATAGAGGAAGAGTGCCGGCGGACTATCTCCTGTCTGCAAGGGTATTCTTGCCCAAAGTTTTACTGCAAAAAATCTGAGTAATCAGAAACCTACGGCGAATACAGTTTGCAATACAAGAAGAACAACTTTGAGCGGTTACCTTTGAGGTTAAACCCTGGGGGCTTCTCCTGGGAATCCTTGGTGGAATCCTTGGTGCGGGTGTATCGCCCGGTTCTCCAAATCCTGACCCTGTTTCAGTCCATGTAAGTATAGTGTCTTTTTCACACCCGTTTTCAGACCTGGCCTTTAAAATCCCTGAAATCCCATGCCCGTTTTCAGACCTGGCATCTAAGGAATTATGTCATCATTGCTTAGATTAGAACAGCAACAAAAGAGATTTCTTAAATTTCATTTCCAATTCGCTTATTTCTCTTTCTTACTCATTTGGAATTGAAACGAAAAATACGTTCATACACTCCCGTATTCCCTCAAAAACCCGATTCCAGACCAAAATGGGCAAAGTCTACACCGTTTTCAGACCAAAACGGCGCACAAAATCCTACTCTTTGGGGCGGCACATACCTCAAAATTTCGCCTTGGAGTGAAAGGGTTTTCTTATGATTAACTGCCTCAAGTGCTTTCCTTTCAAGGTGTCAAGCTTTATCAATATTATATCGCCAATGACAAACAGCTAGTCACCCAGTGTTTAATTTTTTAAGTACATACATGTTGGTGATGTAAACATCTTCCTCCACTTCCGCTTAATAAGGTGAAAAGTTTTATGTCATGCTCTGGTTAACTTGTGGTTTTACCGCGATAATCCCTATAGTGGCCCGCGAAAACAGCCGTTTCTCCTCGTTCTTCGGCTAGATAATCCGTAACACTGACCGTTTTCACTTTAGACACCATATCTGTCTTTCTTAATTTGAGGTCGATTTACTATCAAAACCCGTGCTGTTAATAGCCGGATAAACTGAAGGATATGAAATATAAAGGATTTTTTGCCCAAAGAAAATCCCGTTCTGTGTTTTTAATAGGCAGACGTCTTTTCCGAATTTGCTTCCATTTGTAAGTTTATTAAGTCAACGGGTAATCCGAGTCCAGTTAAGTTAAAAACTTATCAGTGTACATGTAGTGTGTAAAATACAGGTTTTAAACCCAAAAAATGTATCCTTTTCAAAATCTCAACAGCCTCACATTTATTCTTAAATCGTTCTTATTTTTTGGCAGGGACCAGCCTCCGCATCGGGGAAAAAGGAGAAAAAAAAACGGCGTGGACATGGCAAAAAAAACAATAATAATAAAAATAGCAGAGGGGTAGTCTGGAGAGGGGAAAGGTTAGTCTTGAAAAAACTGATTCTATGCAGAGGTCCCACGGGACAGGAACGCGCGTTGAACCTAAAGAACATCTGCGGGGGAGGAGGGACAGGGTAGTGGCCGCCCGTCACCCTCCCCAGGCCACCGCTCGGCTGGCTTCGCTCTCCGATATTTTTCCTATTTGACCAAGTTTTTCCCCCACTGCGGAGCCTGGTCCCAGGTTTTCTTTTTTCCGGGCTTACAAACAATAGAGAGCTTTAGATTCTGAGATTCGGTGACGACTACAAGTACGAGATTTTCTCAGATTATTGCTCACGCGTAAACCAGCGTCATTTTGGCGGTAAAACGTGCTAGCCTCCATACGAGGTTTAGCGAGAATGTCGTAGTGACGGGAACAAGCTATCAAATGTGAGAAGTTTTAACATTTTGCTATCGGGAGAGGGCTTATTCTCCTTCAGTATAAATAACCGTGCTAACTTAATTGGTGGAAACAAACAAAAAAAAAAAAAGAGAGAGAGACAGAGAGAGAAAGGAAGCTTTCCAAGGTTTCTTTTTTTCAAGTACATGCGCAACTTGTTCTCGTTCTCGTCCTCAAATCTAAAGGTCTCTAATTAAATTCCAGCACATCCTTTGGGCAAGGGGCTCTCAGATTTTGCCCATTTTCTAGACTACGAGCAACTTTTCTTTCTTAGTCCGTTGAGCGAAACGCGCGAGACACGAAAATGACCACGCGCTTGCGCTCCCCTCACTAAATCTCTAGGCCCCGTTTCCTCGAAAGATGGTTAAGATTAATCCAAGATTAAGCCAAATTTTAAGCACGGTTTTCTTGTCTAAGAACATTTGACTCAAGTTTACAAAACTGACTGTTGGGAGTTTACACTGGCTTACATAGGAAACCATAGACCGAAGCGTGCAACTTTCATACTAGGCCTATGTCACGGCGTTTTCACAGACTGGACTATTAATTTTTAGATGCATTTTACAGCACGTTTTATCGCGAAAATGAAAGCTCCGTTCCGTTCATAAGCGCATTATACTGTAAATATAAAGAGCGACAAAAGAAATGAACCGCCATTAACAGGTCAAAAATGCCATTTCTAGCGGTTTTAGTTTAATGACTGGTTTGTGGGACATGAAAGATATTCTTAATTCGTGCAAAGATCGTTCTTCAAATAAACTGGTCAGTGAAAACGCCGTGACACGACAACATGAGAATTGCCCTCTCCGGGTTATGGCCTCCTGGTTACAGAGGTAAATACAAAAAGTGGAAAAAAATTTTAATCGGCCTTTCAGAAGCTGAGGCCCTGAAGAAGAAAGAGAGACTGCTCGCAGTCTACATATTTTCTCAAATATTCACTCTTGCACATTTTCTCACATTTTTGCCCTGGGCAACTACTTGCTTGTTATCCTGAGCTGGAATCCACAGCGTGGATTTTGTCAGAGGATGACTTGCTAAATTTATACTCAACTACTTCATAATTTTGTATTGATTGTAGGTTGATTATTATTAAACAATCATGCTCTAGATCTGAGATATCTTTATTCTGTGCATATTGTACTCCTGATAATGACATTACCAATATTACAACACAAACATCATTTTTAACGCTTGGCATGTGCCATTACAGTACAACATAATTATGTAAGTGAGCAAAAAATATAAAATAAAAAACAATCTTTCATGATTTTTGTTAACAGTTTTTGCGTCTAAAAGAACACATCCTATCTAGTTCGCCTTGCGGACCGGCTGTAATATTAGGTTTAAGAATTAGTGTTGGATCATCACAGACACGGGACAGGCACATTCGTGTATTATTGTGTGTATAGATATAGGCCATATAGACTGAGCCACTTGATATCGGCTTCTCCTCGAACAGATACGCATTGTCGACCTTGGTCGTTTGATCACATTGTGGCTGTTTCTGCAAATTTAAAGGATAGTTTATATGTCACTAAAGAGACTTCGATTATCCTCTTCCAGTTAGGGGCCGTCAACATATTCACTTTTTCTCCGCTTAACGTCAACTGGACGTTTAGGTCAGATCCCCCCCCCCCCATTCCCCCCCCCCCCTCCTCGTTAATGTCCACTTTAAATTTTCAGTAGACCTGCACCGTTTTAAACCTCTTATTTCACTGGTCCCCTTTAATCTGCACCTCCATTGTTTTCAGGGATAGGGACGTTGTTATGTGACAATCCCTATTGTTTTCCCAGCTAATCAAAAACAATCTTTCGAAAATTTGCTGCCCAAAAGTCACTGCATTCCAGAAGGAATACCGACATCCATTTGAAGATGCAAGAGATGTCAATGGTATCAACACTCGATTTACTGCTTTTAAAACGTGGTAGAAACTTCATACTTTAGGATAGAGTTTTAAAGATCACAAAGTAAAACGTACAATTTGCTAGTAGTTAAGAGGAGAGTTTTAAAGATCACAATTGACATTCACTTCTTTAATTGGTCCTTCTTAAATAATGTCACGAGCGCCGTTCGACACATGACGTAAAATTTATGAAAATGCCCCACACTGACGTCCTAAGCGGAGGAAAAGTGAATATGTCGACGGCCCCTTAGACTACTTTTGTGTGGTTGTTGTCACCCAAGCTCGAAATATGAGCATCGGCGAGCATCGGCATTGTTGCGTAACATTCAAAATGTAAGGATTTGTATGGGAAAAAAACCTATCGTTTCTGTAACCTACGAAAATGAAAGGATTTCAAAAAATTTATTTTATGGCGGTTTTATGGGTTTTTATGTTAACGGTTTTCTCCTTTATATCAGAAAACCGTTAACATAAAAACCCCTGGCCCGTGGACCTCACAGGAGAGACGTAACACACATTTTAAGTATGGTAAGCTGTTTTTTATTGACGTCCTTTCATTTTCATAGGTTACAGGAACGATAGGTTTTTTTTTCCCATACAAATCCTTATAGTTTGAATGTTACGCAACAATGCCGATGATCGCCGATGCTCATATTTCGAGCCTTAGGCACGCAACGCTCCTCGCTCTAACCGAGGTGCGTTGCGTGGCGACATGGGCCCGACATGCTTATAACGGCTGTGCAGCAGACCCGGGGGGAGAGTACTATACCAGAGCTAGCTCAGCTGAAATTTGCTACCCTATACCAGAGTAAACTCCCCGAATCCTTCCTATCCTAGAGTAGCTGTTTCCCTTGTCTAGGTAAAATCTTCAACTAACTGGTCAGTTTCCTGAAAAATGATACCCTATTCTAGACCCAAACGCTCTGATTTATATACCCTATCCTACAGTAAACTGCTTGAAAACCATGCCCTTCACAGCGACACAAACCTATATAGCCCATATATGGCAGTACCCCTTTCCCCCCCCGCGAGGCAGCAGACTAGTTGTTGTTGTTGTTGTTGTTGTTTTTTTTTTTTTTTTGACTAGTTGTTTGTTGGTTTGGAGCATTGTTTTTGTTAGTAGTAAGCTGACTTGCGTTTGGTTCTATGGTCTAAGAATCTCTAGGTTGAAATAAAAAGACTTAAAGTTGACATAATGAACGTTGCTAATAAGTCCGTCTAAGTTGAGAATTATTATACAATGTATTTCTTTGACGTACAGTTGATATACACTCTATAATTCTAGCATTTTATATAATGGTTTCATATATAGCTTATGGAAAGTGCTTTCCAATGCTTTTCAACCTTTTAAACTCATTTAATCATTCGCTAAAGCGAAAGAAAATGATTTCTGGATAGTACGAGGACGATCTCTGGCAGAATACTTTTTAGTCTATGGACCCACAATAGAAATATATAAATAAAAGTGAAAAATTCCGTTGAATTCTCGCCCACCCATTGATTACACACTGCTGCGTAAACGTTAGTCCACTTAATGTTAACTGTTACAGATCTGAGTCCACTTTCGAATAAAATTCCGGCCGTATTATGAGTTTAAGCTCCCATGCATGAATGGACTGTGCACTCACCATGAACTGTAGAGTAGGAGGATTAGTTCCAATGACTTTGAGGGCGTAACTAACACTATTACTAGTAAATTGAATACACTTCCGAGTCGTTTCTCCAGTAGCAGGAGCGTGTATAATATTGAAACCTGGAAAAATAGAAATCAAAGAATAGTAATAGAGTAGTAAAGTTAGTAATAGCTTTTAAAAAAAAATATATATATATATATATATATATATTTTGAATTACGTCGTATTCGCCTGTGCATCACACTTTTTATTATGCCAAAAGCTTCGATCACGGTCAACCAAGATGCACACTCAAACACGGAGTTATTTCAGTTTGGTGAGGGAATAATAGGGACTTTAAGATCCAACGACGCGGACGACAACAAGAACGTCAAAAAAACAATAGGTTTAATTAGCAAAACAACGACTTCGCACGTGCATCACAATTTTTTGTACATTTCTTTCCCGTTTTTGCACGACTACGACGTGAAAATGCCTAATTTCCCGTTTTATGGAGGACGTAAACAAGCAACGACGAAATTTTATTTCTCTTTCTGAGCTTGAATATGGTCTCTTGAAATTCAGCGTCAGGAGGGTTCGCCTACAATTGACAAAGTAAGTGGGTAGGAATAATCAATATAGAGACTGAAAGAACGCAAATTCACTTTTTAAGCGACGTTCTTGTCGCCGTCGCGTCGTTGGATCTTAAAGTCCCTAATATTTGACCGACCGGTCGCCTAACAATGTATGTCTCCAACAAGGTGAACTGACCTACAAAAACTGAATGGAGATGAAAAAAGCGAAAAATGGCAAACATTTTCTTAGTACAATAAGCAATGTCCGGCTCACTGACATCTATAAACTCGCAACTAAGTCTATTTTTGTGCCGCTATGATCAAGTTGTATCATGCAAGAAGCTAGGATACCTTCGAAGTTTATACCATTCTTTTGAACGTTTGTAAATAAGGTTATCTAAAGTATCTACCAATTAGATCTGTTTACTTTCTACTTGCCATTCTTATTCTTCTCTTCTTATTCTCTCGCCCTGCCGCCCATTTAGGGATGATGTGAAGAGATGTATAACATTTCAGACTCTCTTTAGAAAGCCGAAAAACGGATTACCGCCGCTTTTATAAAAATGTGGGTGTCAGAAACATTGGTCATTTAACAGCAGTACATACAAATATCACAAAAAAATTCGAATACACTGCACTATATTTAATGATCACACCTTTTTTTTTTCGATTCAGTGCTCACAAATTTTGAAGTAACTTAAAAACTGAGAGAAAAAACACGGGGTATAAAAAGCAACCTACTTGTTTTTGAGGGATTACAGCTTCGTCCGGAGATTCCTGTAGAACACGACGTTCCATTACATTTTTTTATCTCCAAATAACGACCAATCCCGTTGGAGCAAGAACCTCTATTAAAGACCAGACCTAGGGTGTTTACTTCGAAAGCAAACAGAAATGCAAGAATAACCTGCAGAAAAAAAGGTCATGTTAATATTATTGTTGTAAGATTATGATAAACAAATTCTACCGCCTGTTCGTTTAACTACTAAAATTTCATCCCTTTTTTAATATGAAACTCAGTTTTTTAGTTACAAAGGAAAAGTCTGTAAAGGTTCATAATCAAAAGAAACAAGTAGCATTAAAATAATCTACTCACTGCGAAAAGAGTTTTCACGTCCGCCATAAGTATCTCGCTTGGGGAAATGTTAGCTGTTTTAAACCGAACCAATCTATCACCATAACTCTTTGAAAGTTATCGCCCTTTATTTATACTGTTACCGTACTTTTTCTTAGCCGTGAGGAATACTTAAAGAATTTATGGGAAAAGAAGACAGATTTCCGCTCTTTTTCGACCCTCTGAAAACTGGTCTTTGTTGTTCCCGTAACCTCAAAATTTCCAATCTATACGCTTCAAAGATTTCCTTTTTTGTACACAAAAAGTCCACATAAAGAAGTGCACTGGGTATAGACGCCTTTTTGGCTTGAAAACACAGTGACTGTAGTTTATAAAAATCGCAAAACGACTGTATCGTAGACGATTTGCGGAATAGTATATCATAAACTTTGGAGTCTTTAAGCAACTTAAAGCTAGGGACAGTACGCCTAACTTCATTAATTTTTATCCGGAACTCGATGGAGACAACAGCCCCCGTAAATTCAGCACTTTGCAACTGTTAAATGACAAATTAAAACACAATGGTGATTAAAGAAAACATTGCGAAATTCGCATAGATAAAAGCGGTTATTAGTCGGATGAGGTCCTTCCTTTACAGAGAACCAGCTAGAAGACAAATGATAAACCAATACCGACTTTTGCAAGGACCATTGCAATTTGAACAATTAATATGTCTTACGTCGCTTCAGGCTGTCTGTAGCTTCAGTCTATAACGAAGAAATTAAAAGAACGTCTCTTAATTCAGCCGAAGTAGTTTCAGTTAGGTTTGTTGGAAAAAATCGAGAGTTGGGATCAGATAAAATTATAATGCAGTGTTAGTATGTGGTTGGTAGACCGTTACTAAGTGTCTCTTGTAACAGGCGTCCGCCCTCATGGGAAGACTGAGTGAAGGGTGGACTGTCAATTAAATCAAATTTTGCCAGTCTGTGATAGGCAGTGATGCAATGACCTAAGCACGATAAGATAACTAGTTACAATAATTTCAGGTAAAAATCGATTATACTTGATGCAGGAAGGAAATACAATAAATAAATCGACAAATTTCACCGGCCGGGTTAAATAAGGATACTACTGCTGTTAGCACATTTCATGGCTACAACTTATAGGTTAGTTCGGATAATTAAGATGCGTTCCCGAAGCGTTTCATCATCCTACGTTGCAAAGCAAAACCGCAGCTAGTTTGTTAAGAGCGAAAAGTCGGTTAACTTTTATTTTGTACGAATAAACTTAGCCTGAAAAAATGCCAGAAATTGTATCAATTTTTCAGTCGCCATTGTGAAAGAAAATTGTTGTGCCTTTAACTGAGGGAATTAGCATCGTCAAATTATAAGCTCCTTTGCAAACTTTCAGCTCGTATTTTGTTTATTTTTGTTTAGTAGAGTGCTTTTTAACAAACATAGGTTATTTACGGATATTGACATTTATCAACCAAGTATGTATCACACACGAGAATTTTCTAACAGACTACTAAGAGTGGTTATAAAAAAAGCAGTTACGTTAAAAAAACGCGCTTTAATTGAAATGAAAAATAATACCCAATTTGGAATAGACTCATATAGACTCATATACATATAATATGAAAATATCATACTGGGAAATAAATCAGTAGATGTATTAAATTGTATGAACTTAAGTAACTTTAAATTCTCAGTATACGTTAAAATTTCTTGTTTAATCCACTGATTTACAAAGTAACATTTTAAACAGAATTGAAAACGGTCCAGTGAAAATGGGATCAAGTGTACGTGTGTTACGGTCAATCAATTTCTTTCAAATAACTTAAGCGTCTTAAACGGCGACATACCTGTGGTCAGAAGCGATTAGAGGAAGTTATTACTGACATGTTAACTAATAGATATTGATAATAAGTTAGGCATAGAAAGGAGGCATCGATCCCCAGTTTATATCATCATAACAAGACAATGTCAAATACGCTGCTTAATTTATTGCCGCTGTTGACAGTTTGGCGCATCGAACGTTTTTATATATATATATATATATATATTTAATCCACTGATTTGCAAAGGAATATTTTGAACAGAATCGAAAAAGGTCCAGTGAAAATGGGATCAGGTGTACGTGTGTTACCGTCAATCAATTTCTTTTAAATAACTTAAGCCTCTTAAACGGCGACATACCTGCGGTCAGAAGCGATTAGAGGAGGTTATTGCTGACATGTTAACTAACAGATATTGATAATAAGTTAGGCATAGAAAGGAGGCATTCCCAGTTTATTATCATTACAAAACAATTTCAAATACGCTGCTTAATTTATTGCCGCCGGCTGACAGTTTGGCTCGTCGAAGGTTTTTATAATTTTTTTTTTACCGGCTAAAACAAAAAAGTCGCAAACAATTAAGTTGGTGAACGTGTCATTTTGAAGACAGGCCCTTCCATTTTCAAGTGGGTTATCAAAGACCTTTCCAGTGACCAGAAACCGATTGACGGGAATAAATATGATTTGTTGATAGAAAAAGGATTTAGATTCACTTTTACGGCAAACGGTAAACGTGAGATTCAAGTTGACGATTTCTTAAATCAGAAAGTTAACGGATAAAAACTGTCAGGAGAGGGAAACGTCCCCAGCGGCGAAGAGCGAGGGGAAACGGATGTTTTCGCAGGCTAATGCAGCCGAAACCATTTGTGGAATTGCACACATTTTAGGCATCCCACTAATGAACAGTTACGACACGTAAATATATTTTTTAACAACAACCATAATTTGCAGTCTGCCGACTTCGAATGTATTGACGCCATTGAAAATTATTCTTGAATACATATTCGCCCAAAACGAAGCAGATCAGTATTACTTAGCAAAGTTTTACGAAAAAACTTCCTTTCTTTCGCTTTTAGCGCATCCTTGAATGTATATTCGCCGAAGACGAAGCAGATATTACTTAGCAATGCTTTTATGAACAACCTGCCTTCCTTCCTTCCGCTTGAGCACGCGCGACATATCATGTCATGCTCAGGGCTAAAAGACCCCGTAAAATCTTATCCGTCTTTTATTAAGTGTGAAAACGATTATCAATTGATTATACTATTTATCTGATTATCAAAATCCGGTGTTAATAGACGGAGAAACAGAGGAGGGAACAATTATGACGGAGTATTTGCCAAATTTATGAGCTCCGTCCCATTTCCACTTAAAGATGTTTAAAATACCGTGACGTATTATCCGTCCGACACGGATTATTTGTTTTTGTTTAATCAAATGTTGACAAGTGAAATTAGGGAATACAAATGTATTTCACTAGCGCTGTTTCCAAGTTCTAATAAATAAGCCATCCCTACATAATAAAAAGCTTTAATCGCTGCCCTCGACTTACCGTCTTTTTATTCTAAAAAAGAGAACACTTAGAGAGAAAACCTAAAGAATAAGGTGGATTATGATTGACTGAATTTCCGCTCCACCGACAGAATTGAAAAATCCACATACTTTATTAAAGAAGCCTCACTCGATTGTTTACGTGCTTGCTTATGACTTGAAGAGCAACTGGACCACTCGTAGCCTGCGAACCGCAGACGCATTTCCGGTCGTCGGGAGAGAAGCGACGACCGGAAATGCGTCTGCGGTTCGCAGGCTAGACCACTCGTACTTTACAAGTCAAGTCGTGTGTTCAATTTGACTCACCGCGGTGTCGTTTGACCGACTAATTGAACCACATGTGATTAATGTGACGACTATCGTTGACGGCAAAAAGTAAAAAGTAAACTACATTCGTTCAACCTTTTGGTAGCTCGACCCAACAACTAATTAACTCCAATAAACATAACTCTTGAAAACGCGAAAAACAAACCAACCAAAACCCTTTCCACGCACGTCTAGTGCGAGGTTTGATAAGTGAGTCTAGTCTAGCACGTCAGTCTCTCAGGGGTCAACTATCTCGACTGTCTCACACGCCACGCTGGTGAGAGGAAAACTTATCAAATTTTCTCTTTTAACTTTGCGAGGCGTTTTTCAATCCTCGAAACCCGACATCTAAACTTATTCTTGTTGCGATAATGTTCGCCTCCTTTGCCCTCTTCATAAAAAATTGCCACACAGTCAATGATGACCACGCCGTCTTCAACATCAGCTACCTCTTGTGAGAAAACGTGTAAGACCTCGAATTTATACCGGCACAGGTACACAGATCGAAAAGCCTGGTAAGGTAACTTGAGACGACTCATTATCATCGAATGCAACAACAGTCACATTGTATATTATCGACCATTAAGGGAAGGACCACTAGAAAGGTTATGGGGGGGGGGGGGGGGGGGAGGGGGGAATTTTCGAGTGCAGGAATTTTTGTTCGTAATCGAATTCCTTGCATGAATTTTTTTTAGGGCGTAGCATGAATATTTTTTAAGGTTAATTGATTGGCGTGCATGATTTTTTATTCATTTAATTTTCCCTTGCGCGAACATTTTTTTTGTACTTCGCTTCGCCGCCCACGCAAGATCTATATCAAGTTTATTGCTGCATATTAATAACAAAGTATCACGTAACATGGGAATAATTTAAAAACTAAAGTACTCCCTTGATATTCAAACTTTGACACAATTATACTATACACTAATTTATCCGTATTTGAGCTATGGTATTTAATACTATGGCTGGGGCAACACATATAAGTCGCGATTAAAGAAACTAATCTCACAGCAAAATAAGTGCATCCGTAATATTTTTTTTGCACATAGTAGGGAAAGCTCTCAGTGATCCATATTACTGTAGAAACTTCTTGACATTCTAAAACTGTATAACATTTTCAAATTAAATATTGCCGCGTTAGTACTCATAAAATTCTTAACAATACTGAAGGAGTACATTCCGGTTATATTCTCTGATTTCGTTCTTCCTGCGGCAAGTATACATTCTCATAATACTCGATATGCAAGTGATCAGAATTTAATATGCAGAATCCATGTAAGAACCAACTATGAAAAATTCACGTTTAAATATAGGGCGGCTCTAATTTGGGAAACTATTCCAAAAGAATTGAAGTCTCTTAAAATAGTTTTGTCTTTAAAAGAAACTTTAAAAACCTTTCTATTACAAAACCAATGATAGCGAAACAGCTCACAACCCTCTTTTCTTTTATTTTTTTAGCTTCCTGTTTTCCTTGAACAACGCAGGAATAGTAATATATACTTACGTAATTTAATTCTCCTTTTTTTTTATTATGAACTTTAATATAGCATTTTATCGCACTCCTGTATTAAAAAGTATTCTCTAAACCCTAATTTATTATTACCTCACACCTATATTTTGGACTCCTCTATTAATTTTACTTAAATGGGACAGTGACCAACACGAAAGCTTCGGCTACTTTGGGCACTGTGCACATATCAACAAACCTGTATATTATATTTACTTTTTATCGTTTGTTAACCCACTGTTTCTGTAAGCCATCTTATACTGTATCAACTTGAATAGTGCGAAATAAACGTGAACTTGAACTTGAACGGACCAAAATTTCTACACGTAAACCCAAAAATCCAGTTCTGCTATATAAACAGTCGTCTTAGTGATACTTGACAGTTATTCCCTGTCCATTGACAGGGCCCGTAGTTACAAGTAACCTTTACTTGCTTCCCATTGAAATAAACTGTACTGTGCCGGCCGGAAGAACACAAAAGCGTAAACTAAAGTGGCTCTTTTTCTTTTTGCAAAGAAAAACGATAAGGTTGATGAACTCCGTTTAAATTCCAAATTAGCTATATTTGTTAGCGAATATGGATTTTATAGAGTACATAACCACTGTTTTGCCGACCTGGCTGGTTTTTTGTTGCAGTACTTTCACTTTTTGCAAAAAAATAGCACGGTACTAAAGGACTTGAGGCTGAAAATATAATATAAATTTACAGTTTATAAAAATTTATTTTGTTAATAATTTGAAAGGTGGCCCGAACCTATTTATATGCGCGTTGGATATGTTTTTGAACCGCGTTTTTCGGCAGGAACAATTCAGCCGATTTCTATGATTTTTGGCATCCTTAATAAAGAATGTTGGAACTTTAAGAAAATCTTTTTTATTTTATTGTAAGAATAAAAACGTTTGAGGTGTCGGCATGTATTTAAAAACAGTACGTTTACAAAAAATGACATTTATTACCAAGGGGAATAAATTATTTTATGCAGCTTGCGTGGCGTTTTTAGTATCCCGGATGGGTACATCCGGGACTTACATTAGTAGATACTTAAACGTCCGAACATGTGATTTCAGGCCTCTTTCAGTTCAGCTTCGGTGCAGGGCAAACATTTTTCTTCTCTGAAGACTGAAGAACATTAGAAAGAAACCCCCTTTATCCCATTTGAGAAGGACCTTGAAGGGAGGAGAAGATTTCAACGATCAGTTAAGTAGGCTCTGTTTACTTGTTTTTAGCGCAGTTAATCGCTATAACAAATCCTGTTGTTCGAGTCACATGGCGGCTGGTGAACCAGAAACCGCGTGTGCTTATTCATTTTGTTGGTGCTTAGATCGCCGGATTGGCGATCCAAAAATCTCTTGGAAGGCTTCACTTAGAATTGTGTTCAACCTGTCTGGTAGTATTTCGCGTGATGGGACGGCGTAGAGTGGATAAAACAAACCGGTACGATCTCGGAAACATTCGCAGCACCGCCCCCCATTTTACTGACCTTGAGCTGAGATCAGGCGATTTTATACGGGATAATGAAAGCTACCCTGAGTTAATCTCACTCTCTGCGGTCGCTTTACCTGAGCTAGTACGTATAAACCGGGTATTGCGAATTTTAAGTTGTACGGAGCCACGTCATGTCTTAGACGGATAAGAAAAAGAATCTTTCAGCATAAACAACATGGCCGATCCCAATAGTCCCCTTAGGGAAACATTCCACGGGGCGGCTCGTCGGCAGATACAGTTGTGAGAGTTGGCAGAATTGGGGTTACCTGTAGCCAACGACTAATGTTGAGCGCCCTCGTTGGAATACTTTACATCGCCATGGGAAGATAGGCCCTTCACCTAAGCATTTGGGGAGCCATTTTGAGAGCACTTTCCGAAGTGAAAGAGTTTCCTTTGTTTTTTCATTTCAAGTTTTGTTTCAATTCGGTTAATATATATGGTAAGTCAGCGAGTTGTGTTGCTCACTGATACAGCTATTTTTTGTCAGCCACGATGCAATAATTTATATTATTTGGTTTGCCCCAGTTATGTTCTTTTGGAGTGGCCATATTGTCACCACTCTAGTTGTGTATAAGAGGGATGTACAGTTCTGGCGTTTGTCAGCATCGGTCATGATACTTATTCGGCGGGAGTGTTATTGCTCTGTGCCATTCATGTACCATTTTGTGCTGTTGCATCTTTTTGTTTGCCTATAACTACCTTGTGGTGTTATAGTACAGTTATTTGTGCCAGATTGTTTGATACTGTCATCTTCTCTGGTTTTTTATTTTATTTATTGTTTAACTGAGGGCTCCAATAAGTGGCTTTTTCTTCTTTTGTCTCACGGGTGGCCAGTGGGGGCTTCGAAGCTCTTAGTAGAGCTTTACTTTTGTTTGTAATTCTCGACAACCAGATTAATGTTGGAGTTTTTGTAGTTACCAGAATGCCGCCCAAGAGAGGACAAAACTACACAGAGAGAGTTAACAAACGACGTCGTGCCGCTGACAGCAGTGCCACTACAGACTCGGGGGTGCAGCCACATCCATCACGGCTTCAGCCAGTCCAGTTGCAGGAACCTTCAAATGCTGCCCGGGCAACCCCACAGCTTACCCTTTCAGCAGAAGTATTGGCAGCGCTGACAAATTCCATCTCAGCAGCAGTATCAGAAGCACTGTTGACTGTTGCACAGCCCCTGCAACCTGCAACAACGGCAGCAGCAACGGCATTCCCAGTCGCCCATCCTTCAACATCTGCAGCAGCGGCAGCAGTCCCGGAGGTGCAGTTTGTTCCCGATCCCATTTCAATTTCAAGTGCAGAGGTGGTGAACAGAGGTTCAAGCGTTGTAGAAGCAAACCCCACCACTCCCAATGCTGACCAGTCGGTCCTCAACACCGTCAACAATGCAGTGCAGCAAGTGACAAGCTCCTTACTACCTGGTGCAGCACCTCAAAGTAAGAACACTTTTTTGTCAACTGCAGTGCCACTAACCCATCGTGTACCCGATAAGGTCAAAAAACAAATATGGTCCAACGAGTATGTGGACTTTGCACTACTGTTGAATAA
Organism: Porites cylindrica; assembly: GCA_964035525.1. Classification (NCBI taxonomy): domain Eukaryota; kingdom Metazoa; phylum Cnidaria; class Anthozoa; order Scleractinia; family Poritidae; genus Porites; species Porites cylindrica. Next base: position 1,719,982 of record OZ037777.1, on the reverse strand, counting down.
TAGCTTTACTCACTCAGATGATCATTATACCTTCAGGGTAGAGAAAGGTGATGGCGGCAAGCCAGCTTTAGTTTTAGCACCTAATCCTAAGCGGTAGACTGTTCAATCAATTGAGCAGTGGGTCTCAGCCTTTCAGGTGTTTGTCGCCATCTATTCAGAAAAAGCCCCTTACGACACCCCGGCCCTCATGAAGTATGGGTCTGTCATCCTAGAGTTAGCCTCTCAGGGAGCCAATTGGAGGTTCTATGATGAGAATTTCCGTAGCATTAGGCAGACAGGGGGGGCCCCTTGGGACCAAATTCACTCTGAGCTATGGCTGAGGTCTCATTCCTTTCGTCCCAAACTTAGTACCCAGCCGGGAAAAAGTAAACAACAGGGATCATTTATCCCAAAGGGATTTTGTTGGAAGTTTCACAGGGGGATTACATGTCCAGGATGCTCTTACAAGCACCAGTGTTTCCGGTGTGGAAACAGCCACCCAATTTCCAAATGCCAACAAGCCGCCAAACAGCCAGCTGGAAATGCGGGGCCCAAAACAACATCTTTTACCAGCCAGGGCACTCTCAACCGCACCCCTTCAATCCGAAGCACTCCCAACTCCGGTCAAAGCTAAGAGTTTAGCAAAATACTTATCAGGTTACCCAGAAAAGTTGTGTAATCATTTGTTAAGGGGCTTTTTACATGGTTTCCGTTTACATTATTATGGCCCCTTAGAGAGCAGTTTTTCCAATAATCTTGTGTCAGCATCTGAGCACCCAGATCGGGTTGATCAAAAGTTAACTAAAGAGATCGAAGAAGGTCGGATAGTGGGACCTTTTGCAGAGCCCCCACTGCCTAACCTGCGAATATCTCCCTTGGGGGTCATCCCCAAGAAAGTGCAAGGTGAATTTAGGATGATTCACCATCTTTCCTTTCCCTTTGGTGCGTCAGTTAATGATTTTATTCCGCAAGAGTTTTGTTCAGTACACTATGCTAAGGTCGATGATGCAATTCGGTTTATCAAACGTTTAGGCAGAGGTTGTACGCTTGCTAAGACGGATGTTCGGAGTGCTTTCCGCATTATCCCAATACACCCTTTAGACTATCACTTACTGGGAATGCAATGGGAAGGGAACTATTATGTTAACCGCTGCCTCCCCATGGGTTGTGCTAGTTCCTGCAAGACCTTTGAGGCCCTTAGTACCGCAATGGAGTGGGTAGCTCGCAACAAATTAGCGATACCTAACATCTTACATATTTTGGATGACTTTTTGATTCTTGAAAAATCCCACGAAGCTTGTGATGCTAGCCTTCAAAGGTTTTTGCATTTTTGTGAAGACATTGGTGTTCCCATGGCTCCCGATAAAACGGAAGGCCCTAGTCCGGTATTAACTTTTGCGGGCATTGAATTAGATTGTTTAGAGATGGAGGCCAGGCTTCCGAAAGAAAAAGTTGACAAAACCCTAAACGCAATTCGCTGTCTTCTACCCAGGAAAAGAGTACAACTGAAGGAGCTCCAATCCCTTGTAGGTCTCCTGAATTTTGCCTGCTCGGTAATTACTTCCGGTCGAGTTTTTATTAGGCGCCTAATAAATCTCACTGTTGGGGTCAAGCGTGCTCACCACAGAATTCGGTTAACTTTGGAAACGAAAAAGGATTTAAGAATCTGGGAAACTTTCTTAGAATCCTTCAATGGAAAGTATTTTTTCTTAGAAGAAGCCTGGTCAACCTCTCATAACTTGCAATTTTTCACTGATTCTGCACAGTCTAGTGGGTATGGAATTGTTTTTGGCAGGCATTGGGCTTACGGTACATGGCCAGACGCATGGAAGGCACAGAATATTTGTTTTCTTGAATTTTTTCCTATTGTCGTAGCCCTCAGTACATGGTCTAGTGAACTGAGAAACAAGAGGGTGCTTTTTTTTACCGACAATGAGAGTGTAGTACATGTTATCAATAAGCAAACAACGAAGGACACTAAGATGTTAGCATTGTTGCGTACAATGGTTCTGATTTGCTTGAGAAACAATATCTTCTTTAGGGCGCGTCATATTAAAGGAGTTAAGAATGTGTTGGCTGATAGTTTATCTCGCTTACAGGTCGACAAATTCCGCACAGTGTCGCAGGGCATGGACCCCACACCAACCCCGCTGCCATCATACCTTCTACCAGAGAACTGGGAGATAGGCTAGCCAAGCTATTAGAAGTTAGTCTGGGCACAACATCTTTAACAGTGTACCGTCGCCCCTGGCAGATGTTGCAAAAATTTATTAGGGATCGCCTAGGGCTCCAAATTCAGCTGTTTCCCCTTTCAGCACATACTTTAGCCTTGTTTATTGCCTTTTTAGCTGAGAAAAACTATGCAGCCTCCACCGTCTCTAGTTACATTTCTGCACTAAGTTTCCCCCATCGTTTAGCTTCTGTGCCTGATCCCACTAAGTCGGAAATGATCAAACTTGCATTGCGGGGTTACAGTAAAATGAACCCTTCGAGAGATACTCGGTTGCCCATTTCATTACCCATACTCGAAAATATCATTTTGGCCTGCGAACACTCAAAATCATCTCTGTATAGCAAAAAATTAACTCAGGCAATGTACAGATCAGGGATTTTGGACGCTGGAAATCAAATGCATTTTTGCGATATAATCGAACCTCCACAATGGGGTCTCAGTCAGCCTTCCAAGCGTAACTTAGTGCCGTTTGCCCATGCTTACAGTGGTATACTAGTATAGACAACAAACATGGCACAGATCTGTTGTGCAGGGGCCAATTGTATCTGTGTTATGTTTGTCTTAACATTGACAGTGAATACAGAGTATTAGAGTCTGAGCCAAATCTTAGATGTACATATCTTACGTCTACTGCATATAGTAGACACCCTTATATTGCTTTATCCAACCATGTGTGCATGGGCCACTTGGTCAGTGGGTTAAGCAAATGTAGTTCATTATTCTTGTGGAGCTCCACGGTGTATCGTCTTTGTTTAACTTGAAAGGATTAGGTAGGGCCAGCTTAGGAGCATTTGTGCAGGGGCCAACTGTTTCCTAAAATGGCAAATTTTCTTGAGCATACCTTGAATGTATAATTCATAAGCAGGTGCAATCTAGGGGCGGCGGCTGAGCAGGGGCCAGCAGTCTGACCTTTTAGGAGAGGTTTATTAGGTAGTGCCGGTTTGGGGACATTTGTGCAAGGGCCAAATGTTTCCCTTCAGGGTCTGCTTCTCCCGCCTTTAAGCTATTCGAGGTAATGAAATTATTTCAGTTCAGTTTGTCATTTCACTCTAGGATTACCTGCTTGAGGGGCGGTTGTGCATGGGCCAACTGTTCCACAACCATGACAATATTTTTCATTAGTATTAACATGTCGTTGAATACTAGCTTCCACTTTCTCATGCCCACCAGCGAGCACTAGGAGTGTGTACTTGCAAGTTTAAGTTGTTTTACAGTATTTCTTGTTCAGGCACTGTGCATTGCTTGGGCTTCGGGTGGGGCGGCCCTGTCTCCAGGGGTCGATCAGGGCTTTGGCGTGCTTGCCCTCACCTTTGCTGGGATGAGGTTTTTATTTCCGGTTTTTGTGTAATTTGATTTGGTATTATCAATAAACGGCCACTTAACTGAGTGGCCAAATTACGGCAAATAAGGGTGTCCGTTCAGTTCTACCAGCAAACCGAGCTCACCCCTAGCAATGCACATTGTACAGCACATGGTTTATTGGCAAGCAAGCAAGGGGCATAAATACCAATAACTTCGAAACCCTACGACAGATTTCTCTAAATTCAGCAAATAAGCCTCAGAGCTCTCTTGTTTGATATGTGCAAGTTTGAAGACAATCGTGACCGTACGTAGAAATCACTACAAACAATGCTGGTCAAATTTAACCTTAAATTGCAACGCATTTTAAGGTTAAATTGACAAATGCAACGCATTTTAAGGTGAAAGTTGACGCCCAAATAGAGGAAGAGTGCCGGCGGACTATCTCCTGTCTGCAAGGGTATTCTTGCCCAAAGTTTTACTGCAAAAAATCTGAGTAATCAGAAACCTACGGCGAATACAGTTTGCAATACAAGAAGAACAACTTTGAGCGGTTACCTTTGAGGTTAAACCCTGGGGGCTTCTCCTGGGAATCCTTGGTGGAATCCTTGGTGCGGGTGTATCGCCCGGTTCTCCAAATCCTGACCCTGTTTCAGTCCATGTAAGTATAGTGTCTTTTTCACACCCGTTTTCAGACCTGGCCTTTAAAATCCCTGAAATCCCATGCCCGTTTTCAGACCTGGCATCTAAGGAATTATGTCATCATTGCTTAGGTTAGAACAGCAACAAAATAGATTTCTTAAATTTCATTTCCAATTCGCTTATTTCTCTTTCTTACTCATTTGGAATTGAAACGAAAAATACGTTCATACACTCTCGTATTCCCTCAAAAACCCGATTCCAGACCAAAATGGGCAAAGTCTACACCGTTTTCAGACCAAAACGGCGCACAAAATCCTACTCTTTGGGGCGGCACATACCTAAAAATTTCGCCTTGGAGTGAAAGGGTTTTCTTATGATTAACTGCCTCAAGTGCTTTCCTTTCAAGGTGTCAAGCTTTATCAATATTATATCGCCAATGACAAACAGCTAGTCACCCAGTGTTTAATTTTTTAAGTACATACATGTTGGTGATGTAAACATCTTCCTCCACTTCCGCTTAATAAGGTGAAAAGTTTTATGTCATGCTCTGGTTAACTTGTGGTTTTACCGCGATAATCCCTATAGTGGCCCACGAAAACAGCCGTTTCTCCTCGTTCTTCGGCTAGATAATCCGTAACACTGACCGTTTTCACTTTAGACACCATATCTGTCCTTCTTAATTTGAGGTCGATTTACTATCAAAACCCGTGCTGTTAATAGCCGGATAAACTGAAGGATATGAAATATAAAGGATTTTTTGCCCAAAGAAAATCCCGTTCTGTGTTTTTAATAGGCAGACGTCTTTTCCGAATTTGCTTCCATTTGTAAGTTTATTAAGTCAACGGGTAATCCGAGTCCAGTTAAGTTAAAAACTTATCAGTGTACATGTAGTGTGTAAAATACAGGTTTTAAACCCAAAAAATGTATCCTTTTCAAAATCTCAACAGCCTCACATTTATTCTTAAATCGTTCTTATTTTTTGGCAGGGACCAGCCTCCGCATCGGGGAAAAAGGAGAAAAAAAAAACGGCGTGGACATGGCAAAAAAAAAAATAATAATAATAAAAATAGCAGAGGGGTAGTCTGGAGAGGGGAAAGGTTAGTCTTGAAAAAACTGTTTCTATTCAGAGGTCCCACGGGACAAGAACGCGCGTTGAACCTAAAGAACATCTGCGGGGGAGGAGGGAAAGGGTAGTGGCCGCCCGTCACCCTCCCCAGGCCACCGCTCGGCTGGCTTCGCTCTCCGATATTTTTCCTATTTGACCAAGTTTTTCCCCCACTGCGGAGCCTGGTCCCAGGTTTTCTTATTTCCGGGCTTACAAACAATAGAGAGCTTTAGATTCTGAGACGGTGACCACTACAAGTACGAGATTTTCTCAGATTATTGCTCACGCGTAAACCAGCGTCATTTTGGCGGTAAAACGTGCTAGCCTCCATACGAGGTTTAGCGAGAATGTCGTAGTGACGGGAACAAGCTATCAAATGTGAGAAGTTTTAACATTTTGCTATCGGGAGAGGGCTTATTCTCCTTCAGTATAAATAACCGTGCTAACTTAATTGGTGGAAACAAAAAAAAAAAAAAAAGAGAGAGACAGAGAGAAAGAGAGAGAAAGGAAGCTTTCCAAGGTTTCTTTTTTTCAAGTACATGCGCAACTTGTTCTCGTTCTCGTCCTCAAATCTAAAGGTCTCTAATTAAATTCCAGCACATCCTTTGGGCAAGGGGCTCTCAGATTTTGCCCATTTTCTAGACTACGAGCAACTTTTCTTTCTTAGTCCGTTGAGCGAAACGCGCGAGACACGAAAATGACCACGCGCTTGCGCTCCCCTCACTAAATCTCTAGGCCCAGTTTCCTCGAAAGATGGTTAAGATTAATCCAAGATTAAGCCAAATTTTAAGCACGGTTTTCTTGTCTAAGAACATTTGACTCAAGTTTACAAAACTGACTGTTGGGCGTTTACACTGGCTTACATAGGAGACCATAGACCGAAGCGTGCAACTTTCATACTAGGCCTATGTCACGGCGTTTTCACAGACTGGACTATTTTTAGATGCATTTTACAGCACGTTTTATCGCGAAAATGAAAGCTCCGTTCCTTTCATAAGCGCATTATACTGTAAATATAAAGAGCGACAAAGGAAATCAACCGCCATTAAAAGGAATTGTTTTTGGCAGGCATTGGGCTTACGGTACATGGCCAGACGCATGGAAGGCACAGAATATTTGTTTTCTTGAATTTTTTCCTATTGTCGTAGCCCTCAGTACATGGTCTAGTGAACTGAGAAACAAGAGGGTGCTTTTTTTTACCGACAATGAGAGTGTAGTACATGTTATCAATAAGCAAACAACGAAGGACACTAAGATGTTAGCATTGTTGCGTACAATGGTTCTGATTTGCTTGAGAAACAATATCTTCTTTAGGGCGCGTCATATTAAAGGAGTTAAGAATGTGTTGGCTGATAGTTTATCTCGCTTACAGGTCGACAAATTCCTCACAGTGTCGCAGGGCATGGACCCCACACCAACCCCGCTGCCATCATACCTTCTACCAGAGAACTGGGAGATAGGCTAGCCAAGCTATTAGAAGTTAGTCTGGGCACAACATCTTTAACAGTGTACCGTCGCCCCTGGCAGATGTTGCAAAAATTTATTAGGGATCGCCTAGGGCTCCAAATTCAGCTGTTTCCCCTTTCAGCACATACTTTAGCCTTGTTTATTGCCTTTTTAGCTGAGAAAAACTATGCAGCCTCCACCGTCTCTAGTTACATTTCTGCACTAAGTTTCCCCCATCGTTTAGCTTCTGTGCCTGATCCCACTAAGTCGGAAGATTTAGATTCTGAGACGATTCTCAGTATAAATAACCGTGCTAACTTAATTGGTGGAAACAAAAAAAAAAAAAAAAGAGAGAGAGAGAGAGAAAGAGAGAGAAAGGAAGCTTTCCAAGGTTTCTTTTTTTCAAGTACATGCGCAACTTGTTCTCGTTCTCGTCCTCAAATCTAAAGGTCTCTAATTAAATTCCAGCACATCCTTTGGGCAAGGGGCTCTCAGATTTTGCCCATTTTCTAGACTACGAGCAACTTTTCTTTCTTAGTCCGTTGAGCGAAACGCGCGAGACACGAAAATGACCACGCGCTTGCGCTCCCCTCACTAAATCTCTAGGCCCAGTTTCCTCGAAAGATGGTTAAGATTAATCCAAGATTAAGCCAAATTTTAAGCACGGTTTTCTTGTCTAAGAACATTTGACTCAAGTTTACAAAACTGACTGTTGGGCGTTTACACTGGCTTACATAGGAGACCATAGACCGAAGCGTGCAACTTTCATACTAGGCCTATGTCACGGCGTTTTCACAGACTGGACTATTTTTAGATGCATTTTACAGCACGTTTTATCGCGAAAATGAAAGCTCCGTTCCTTTCATAAGCGCATTATACTGTAAATATAAAGAGCGACAAAGGAAATCAACCGCCATTAAAAGGTCAAAAATGCCATCTCTAGCGGTTTTAGTTTAATGACTGGTTTGTGGGACATGAAAGATATTCTTAATTCGCGCAAAGATCGTTCTTAAAATAAACTGGTCAGTGAAAACGCCGTGACACGAAAACATGAGAATTGCCCTCTCCGGGTTATGGCCTCCTAGTTACAGAGGTAAATACAAAAAGTGGAAAAAAATTTTAATCGGCCTTTCAGAAGCTGAGGCCCTGAAGAAGAAAGAGAGACTGCTCGCAGTCTACATATTTTCTCAAATATTCACTCTTGCACATTTTCTCACATTTTTGCCCTGGGCAACTACTTGCTTGTTATCCTGAGCTGGAATCCACAGCGTGGATTTTGTCAGAGGATGACTTGCTAAATTTATACTCAACTACTTCATAATTTTGTATTGATTGTAGGTTGATTATTTTTTATGCTCTGAGATATCTTTATTCTGTGTATATTGTACTTCTGATAATGACATTACCCATATTACAACTCAAACATCATTTTCAACGCTTGGAATGTTCCATTACAATACAACATATGTAAGTGAGAAAAAAATATAAAATAGAAAACAATTTTTCATGATTTTTGTTAACATTTTTTACGTCTAAAAGAACACATCCTATCTAGTTCGCCTTGCGGACCGACTTTAATTGTTTTAAGAGTTAGTGCTGTGTCTTTACAGACACGGGACAGGCACATTCGTGTATTATTGTGTGTATAGATATAGGCCTTATAGACTGAGCCACTTGATATCTGCTGCTCCTCGAACAGATACGCATTGTCGACCTTGGTCGTTTGATCACATTGTGGCTGTTTCTGCAAATTTAAAGGATAGTTTATATGTCACTAAAGAGACTTCGATTATCCTCTTCCAGTTAGGGGCCGTCAACATATTCACTTTTTCTCCGCTTAACGTCAACTGGACGTTTAGATCAGATCCCCCCCATTCCCCCCCCCCCCCCTCCCTCCTCGTTAATGTCCACTTTAAATTTTCAGTAGACCTGCACCGTTTTAAACCTCTTATTTCACTGGTCCCCTTTAATCTGCACCTCCATTGTTTTCAGGGATAGGGACGTTGTTATGTGACAATCCCTATTGTTTTCCCAGCTAATCAAAAACAATCTTTCGAAAATTTGCTGCCCAAAAGTCACTGCATTCCAGAAGGAATACCGACATCCATTTGAAGATGCAAGAGATGTCAATGGTATCAACACTCGATTTACTGCTTTTAAAACGTGGTAGAAACTTCATACTTTAGGATAGAGTTTTAAAGATCACAAAGTAAAACGTACAATTTGCTAGTAGTTAAGAGGAGAGTTTTAAAGATCACAATTGACATTCACTTCTTTAATTGGTCCTTCTTAAATAATGTCACGAGCGCCGTTCGACACATGACGTAAAATTTATGAAAATGCCCCACACTGACGTCCTAAGCGGAGGAAAAGTGAATATGTCGACGGCCCCTTAGACTACTTTTGTGTGGTTGTTGTCACCCAAGCTCGAAATATGAGCATCGGCGAGCATCGGCATTGTTGCGTAACATTCAAAATATAAGGATTTGTATGGGAAAAAAACCTATCGTTTCTGTAACCTACGAAAATGAAAGGATTTCAAAAAATTTATTCTATGGCCGTTTTCTGGGTTTTATATGTTAACGGTTTTCTCCTTTATATCAGAAAACCGTTAACATAAAAACCCATGGCCCGTGGACCTCACAGGAGAGACGTAACACACATTTTAAGTATGGTAAGCTGTTTTTTATTGACATCCTTTCATTTTCATAGCTAGGTTACAGGAACGATAGGTTTTTTTCCCATACAAATCCTTATATTTTGAAAGTTACGCAACAATGCCGATGATCGCCGATGCTCATATTTCGAGCCTTAGGCACGCAACGCTCCTCGCTCCAACCGAGGTGCGTTGCGTGGCGACATGGGCCCGACATGCTTATAACGGCTGTGCAGCAGAGCAGACCTTGGGGGGAGTAGTATACCAGAGCTAGCTCAGCTGAAATTTGCTTCCCTATACTAGAGTAAACTCCCCAAAGTCCACCTATCCTAGAGTAGCTGTTTCCCTTGTCTAGGCAAAATCTTCAACTAACTGATCAGTTTCCTGAAAAATGATACCCTATTCTAGACCCAAACGCTCTGATTTATATACCCTATCATACAGTAAACTGCTTGAAAACCATGCCCTTCACAGCGACACAAACCTATATAGCCCATATATGGCAGTACCCCTTCCCCCCCCCCCCCCCCTGATTTCTGGATAGTACGAGGACGATCTCTGGCAGAATTAGAATTATACTTTTTAGTCTATAGACCCACAATAGAAATAAATAAATAAAAGTGAAAAATTCCTTTGAATTCTCGCCCACCCTTTGATTACACACTGCTGCGTAAACGTTAGTCCACTTAATGTTAACTGTTACAGATCTGAGTCCACTTTCGAATAAAATTCCGGCCGTATGCTGAGTTTAAGCTCCCATGCATGAATGGACTGTGCACTCACCATGAACTGTAGAGTAGGAGGATTAGTTCCAATGACTTTGAGGGCGTAACTAACACTATTATTAGTAAATTGAATACACTTCCGAGTCGTTTCTCCAGTAGCAGGAGCGTTTATAATATTGAAACCTGGAAAAATAGAAATCAAAGAATAGGAATTATTCATTTTTCAAGTTAGTAATAGCTTTAAAAAAAAAAAACAAAAAAAAAAAAAATATATATATATATACTGCTTATGCCAACACAAATCCTAATCTTGGTGATTTTATGGTACTTGTTCGGGCTAATTGGGTACTCAGAAGTGAACTTTCCAGCAACTTTTTTTGTCCTTCGTCTAGCTCTTCGGTCCCATTTTGAATTACGTCATATTCGCCTGTGCATCATACTTTTTATTATGCCAAAAGCTTCGATCACGGTCAACCAAGATGCACACTCAAACACGGAGTTATTTCAGTTTGGCGAGGGAATGATATTTGACCGACCGGTCGCCTAACAATGTATGTCTCCAACAAGGTGAACTGACCTACAAAAACTGAATGGAGATGAAAAAAGCGCAAAATGGCAAACATTTTCTTAGTACAATAAGCAATGTCCGGCTCACTGACATCTATAAACTCGCAACTAAGTCTATTTTTGTGCCGCTATGATCAAGTTGTATCATGCAAGAAGCTAGGATACCTTCGAAGTTTATACCATTCTTTTGAACGTTTGTAGATAAGGTTATCTAAAGTATCTACAAATTAGATCTGTTTACTTTCTACTTGTCATTCTTATTCTTCTCTTCTTATTCTCTCGCCCTGCCGCCCATTTAGGGATGATGTGAAGAGATGTATAACATTTCAGACTCTCTTTAGAAAGCCGAAAAACGGATTACCGCCGCTTTTATAAAAATGTGGGTGTCAGAAACATTGGTCATTTAACAGCAGTACATACAAATATCACAAAAAAATTCGACTACACTGCACTATATTTAATGATCACACCTTTTTTTTTCGATTCATTGCTCACAAATTTTGAAGTAACTTAAAAACTGAGAGAAAAAACACGGGGTATAAAAAGCAACCTACTTGTTTTTGAGGGATTACAGCTTCGTCCGGAGATTCCTGCAGAACACGACGTTCCATTACATTTTATTATCTCCAAATAACGGCCAATCCCGTTGGGGCAAGAACCTTTAAAGACCAGACCTAGGGTGTTTACTTCGAAAGCAAACAGAAATGCAAGAATAACCTGCAGAAAAAAAGATCATGTTAATATTATTGTTGTAAGATTATGATAAACAAATTCTACCGCGTGTTCGTTTAACTACTAAAATTTCATCCTTTTTTTAATGTGAAACTCAGTTTTTTAGTTACAAAGGAAAAGTCTGTAAAGGTTCATAATCAAAAGAAACAAGTAGCATTAAAATAATCTACTCACTGCGAAAAGAGTTTTCACGTCCGCCATAACTATCTCGCTTGGGGAAATGTTAGCTGTTTTAAACCGAACCAATCTATCACCTTAACTCTTTGAAAGTTATCGCCCTTTATTTATACTGTTACCGTACTTTTTCTTAGCCGTGAGGAATACTTAAAGAATTTATGGGAAAAGAAGGCAGATTTCCGCTCTTTTTCGACCCTCTGAAAACTGGTCTTTGTTGTTCCCATAACCTCAAAATTTCCAATCTATACGCTTCAAAGATTTCCTTTTTTGTACACAAAAAGTCCACATAAAGAAGTGCACTGGGTATAGACGCCTTTTTGGCTTGAAAACACAGTGACTGTAGTTTATAAAAATCGCAAAACAACTGTATCGTAGACGATTTGCGGAATAGTATGTCATAAACTTTGGAGCCTTTAAGCAACTTAAAGCTAGGGACAGTACGCCTAACTTCATTAATTTTTATCCGGAACTCGATGGAGACAACAGCCCCCGTAAATTCAGCACTGTGCAACTGTTAAATGACAAATTAAAACACAATGGTGATTAAAGAAAACATTGCGAAATTCGCATAGATAAAAGCGGTTATTAGTCGGGTGAGGTCCTTCCTTTACAGAGAGCCAGCTGGAAGACATATGATAAACCAATACCGACTTTTGCAAGGACCATTGCAATTTGAACAATTAATATGTCTTACGTCGCTTCAGGCTGTCTGTAGCTTCAGTCTATAACGAAGAAATTAAAAGAACGTCTCTTAATTCAGCCGAAGTAGTTTCAGTTAGGTTTGTTGGAAAAAATCGAGAGTTGGGATCAGATAAAATTATAATGCAGTGTTAGTATGTGGTTGGTAGACCGTTACTAAGTGTCTCTTTAAAGACTCGGCGTCCGCCCTCATGGGAAGACTGAGTGAAGGGTGGACTGTCAATTAAATCAAATTTTGCCAGGCTGTGATAGGCAGTGATGCAATGATCTAAGCACGATAAGATAACTAGTTACAATAGTTTCAGGAAAAAATCGATTATACTTGATGCAGGAAGGAAATACAATAAATAAATCGACAAATTTCACCGGCCGGGTTAAATAAGGATACCACTGCTGTTAGCACATTTCATGGCTACAACTTATAGGTTAGTTCGGATAATTAAGATGTGTTCCCGAAGCGTTTCATCATCCTACGTTGCAAAGCAAAACCGCAGCTAGTTTGTTAAGAGCGAAAAGTCGGTTAACTTTTATTTTGTACGAATAAACTTAGCCTGAAAAAATGCCAGAAATTGTATCAATTTTTCAGTCGCCATTGTGAAAGAAAATTGTAGTGCCTTTAACTGAGGGAATTAGCATCGTCAAATTATAAGCTCCTTTGCAAACTTTCAGCTCGTATTTTGTTTATTTTTGTTTAGTAGAGTGCTTTTTAACAAACATAGGTTATTTACGGATATTGACATTTATCAACCAAGTATGTATCACACACGAGAATTTTCTAACAGACTACTAAGAGTGGTTATAAAAATAGCAGTTACGTTAAAACCCCGGTTAAAACGCGCTTTAATTGAAATGAAAAATAATACCCAATTTGGAATAGACTCATATAGACTCATATATATATAATATGAAAATATCATACTGGGAAATAAATCAGTTGATGTATTAAATTGTATGAACTTAAGTAACTTTAAATTCTCAGTATGCGTTAAAATTTCTTGTTTAATCCACTGATTTACAAAGTAATATTTTGAACAGAATTGAAAACGGTCCAGTGAAAATGGGATCAGGTGTACGTGTGTTACGGTCAATCAATTTCTTTCAAATAACTTAAGCGTCTTAAACGGCGACATACCTGTGGTCAGAAGCGATTAGAGGAAGTTATTACTGACATGTTAACTAACAGATATTGATAATAAGTTAGGCATAGAAAGGAGGCATCGATCCCCAGTTTATATAATCATAACAAGACAATGTCAAATACGCTGCTTAATTTATTGCCGCTGCTGACAGTTTGGCGCATCGAACGTTTTTATATATATATTTTTTTAATCCACTGATTTGCAAAGGAATATTTTGAACAGAATTGAAAAAGGTCCAGTGAAAATGGGATCAGGTGTACGTGTGTTACCGTCAATCAATTTCTTTCAAATAACTTAAGCCTCTTAAACGGCGACATACCTGCGGTCAGAAGCGATTAGAGGAGGTTATTGCAGACATGTTAACTAACAGATATTGATAATAAGTTAGGCATAGAAAGGAGGCATCCCCAGTTTATTATCATTACAAAACAATTTCAAATACGCTGCTTAATTTATTGCCGCCGGCTGACAGTTTGGCTCGTCGAAGGTTTTTAAAATTTTTTTTTTACCGGCTAAAACAAAAAAGTCGCAAACAATTAAGTTGGTGAACGTGTCATTTTGAAGACAGGCCCTTCCATTTTCAAGTGGGTTATCAAAGGCCTGTCCAGTGGCCAGAAACCGATTGACCGGAATAAATATGATTTGTTGATAGAAAGACGATTTAGATTCACTTTTAGGGCAAACTGTAAACGTCAGATTGAAGTTGACGATTTCTTAAATCAGAAAGTTAACGGATAAAAACTGTCAGGAGAGGGAAATAATTCTCAGAAAACTATTTATTTTGCTTTATTTTTTTTTTCTAGATATAATGAAAGTGTACAACAAGTCAAGGTGGTACAAAAGGAAGCCGTTTATGCCGCTAACGTCAGTCTTAACTGATGTCGCTACTGTTTTAGATGTTAAGAAGCAGAAGTGACATCCTCAGTTATTTCGCATCATCATCACAAAACAATTTCAAACATGCTGGTAATTTGCTGCTACAGCGCGGGGGCTGGCGCGACGTTTGGTCGAGGAATCACAACCAACCGCCTGACCAGCCGTTGCTTTACTAATTTACCAAGGGCGTTGAGTTTATTTAATTATGACTCACAACTTATGATAAGTTACGTGAAAATCATTTTAAACTGTCCTGCCAGCCAATTAAATCCCTTTAAATATAGCTTTAAAGTCCGGGGAATGACTGTACAGCAGGAAAATTATATTTATTGGTATTTATCCTTTTCCCTTGTCAGTGTGCCCTGCTTCTGCATGTATTTGCTCTCTAGCACGCCGACACTACACAGCACGAAATTACTATTTACGTACATTTTCTACGTCCGTAAAAAAAGCGTAACTTGTCGTGGGAACATAATTATACGAACATTTAAAGGGTTGCGTAACTGAAGCGTAAACATGAACAACGCCTTAAGACTTTGTAAAGAACTTTAAGGGCCTGTTTACATGAAAGTGGGGGACCCCAGGTAGGTGAGGTAAGCCGCTTAGGTGAGGGAAAAAAATAGTCCTCCTTTACATGTAATCTTACAACCCCGCCATCCCGGGGTGCATATTTTCAAGATTATATTGAATGGTCGCTAAGCAAGAGAATTCTCGCTTTATTAAATTGGGCACAGCATAATTCAGTAGAGAATGAACCCTGATAATAAGCGTGACTGATGGTTCAGTCTTGGAGCTGCCTTAAAAATAATCCTTCCTCGATTCATAGTGTGAGGTCCAAAGATTTGTTGTAATATTGAAACATCATTCCCTAAATCAAAGGTTAATTGTCGTGAATCTGAAGAGAGTAAATCCCCGAGGAGTCAGAACTGTGCCCTTTGCAGACTGCGTTATTTTGTTCACAGTATATGTGTTGTCCGTGACTGTGCTCACATTGTGGGTGGCTCCTCCTCGTAGTTACTAAAACATTGAACGACCTAAAACCACCTAAAACCACCTACAACCATCTACAACCACCTACAACCACCTCAAAAAATTCAACAACCACCTACAACCATCTACAACCACCTCAAAAAAATCTACAACCACTCGGAAACAATCTAAAACCGTCTAAAACAAGGTATAAATGTCTCAAATAAGGCGAGACGATAACATGTCACGTACATGAAATACGACAATCGAACAAAACATCCACCTCCCGGCCTAAAATCTTACTCTCCCTCCGTAGTTCTAGGCATCCCATTAATGAACAGTTACGACACGTAAATATATATTTTTAACAACAATTATAATTTGCAGTCTGCCGACTTTGAATGTATTTACGCTATTGAAAATCATCCTTGAATACATACTCGCCCAAGACGAAGCAGATCAGTATTACTTAGCAAAGTTTTATGAACAAACTTCCTTTCTTTCGCTTGAGCGCGTCCTTGAATCTATATTCGCCGAAGACGAAGCAGATATTACTTAGCAATGCTTTTATGAACAACCTACCTTCCTTCCTTCCGCTTGAGCACGCGCGACGTGTCATGTCATGCTCTGGGCTACTAAGACCCTGTAAAATCTTATCCGTCTTAATTATTAAGTGTGAAAACAACGATTATCAAATGATTTTCCTATTTATCTGATTATCAAAATCCGGTGTTAATAGACGGAGAAACAGAGGCTGGAACAATTATGACGGAGTATTTGCCAAATTTATGAGTTCCGTCCCATTTCCACTTAAAGATGTTTAATACCGTGACGTATCATCCGTCCGCCACGGATTATTTGTTTTTGTATAATCAAACGTTGACAAGTGAAATTAGGGAATACAAATGTATTTCACTAGCGTTGTTTCCAAGTTCTAATAAATTCCCAAGCCATTCCTACGCAATAAAAAAGTTTAATCGCTGCCCTCGACTTGACTCAGACCGTCTTTTAATACTAAAAAAAAAAGAGAATAGCTAGAAAGAAAAGCTAACTAAGGTGGATTATGATTGACTGAATTTTCCGCTCGACCGACAGAATTGAAAAATTCACATACTATATTTAAGAAGCATCGATTGTTTACATACTTGAAGACTTGAAGAGCAACTGGACCACTCGTACTTTACCAGTCAACTCCTGTGTTTAATTTGACTCACCGCGGTGTCGTTTGACCGACTAATTGAACCACGTGTGATTAATGTGACGACCATCCTTGACGGCATAACATTGATGATAAGCAATACTAGCCCCGATAACCCGAACTCGCCGCTAACTCGAACTGAGCCCCATTTTCCTAAGATTTCGCCCCAATTTTCAGTCATTTTTAGTCGGTTGCATAATTGATAAAACCACTTAAACGAACACTCCAGCAATTTGATTTTGATTAATGCAACGAACAGATTACGTATTTAAGGTGGCCAATAGGAGCAAAACAGAATCACAAAACTCAAAACAGAATCACAAAACCCAAAACAGAATCACAAAACCCAAAACAGAATCACAAAATCCAAAACAGAAACACAAAACTCAAAACAGAATCACAAACCCAAAACAGAAACACAAAACACAAAACAGAATAACAGAATCACAAAACCCAAAACAGAATCACAAAACCCGAATCACAAAACTCAAAACAGAATCACAAAACCCAACACAGAATCACCCCTGTAGTTCCATCGAAAACGATACCCGATTCCAGAACAAAATGGGCAAAATGTAGACCCGTTTTCAGACCAAAACGGCTAAAAAATATATATATCCTTCGGGGCGGCACATACCTATATGGCTTATATAAGGGAGTTCCCCCCGGGACATTTACAGTTTAGGAACTTTAGATCAGAATGCTTTCTAGCACTTCAATGACTTATCATTCTGTATTCGTTTATTATGTTATCTCTAATTTCCCCAGTTAGTGATCCTATTATACTACTATAATGACGCGCCGCGAAGCCCCATAACTAAGGAAATCTACCCATCCCAGAATATTTGGTAATCACGTGACCGTACACCGAACAAACGACCGTCTGTCCTCACCACAGGGAAATCAATGTTTACTCTCACACTCTCTAGCTAGTTTGGGAGCCCAGGAGAAAACTAATTGCACATCAATGTTGTGATCAGTTGACAGCTGTCAAAACCTGTCTTGACCCGACCGTACCGCGGGCCCAAGTGTCGACCCATCGAGGTCGAGTATTTTCTTGAAGTTATCCGTTGACAAATTACCAGTTTAAAATGATTGCGGGCTCAAGTTTATTTTTCCAATGATTCACTTGAAATATGTTGGGCTCCTGGTTGTGTTTATGTCACTATGGCCCCACACTATTAAGATTTTGTTTTCAAACTGACGTCGGACGCGAAATTTCAGCCAGTTTTATAAAAATACAGGCAGGGAAGACCTTTTCTTATCATGGTCACGCGTTGGTCACGCTCTACGTCCAATTTTTATGCTCTGATTGGTCAAAATTTGACAGGTGAGTTCATGCGGAAAAGTCATGCAGCATCTTGAAAGTTGTTTACTTTGACAGCTGGGGCTGAAGCTTACAGAGTTTTGTGTGAACATGTAATGTTTTTAACTGTCTTTTTCCACTGGATGTACAAAATGAAATACAGCTGCTATCAAGAGTCTTCTGTCATTTGTCTATTGGGTTTTGGTTGAGAAATGCGTCGCTTGTCAAAATTCGGTAATCCGATTTCGGCTGGCATCGTTTTCGTTTTTCACCGTGCTTAATGCTTAAGAGCGTTTAAAAGTCTCAAGCAACTGTGGCCACTGGCCCTCCTTGATAGCTTTCAGGAACTGAATCTCGATTGGTAAACGTGGGTAATTATTGTATTTCATGAAGTCGAGCACAGTTTATGCGGTAAAAGTTTATGCACGTTTGTAAGATTGAGTCAATCACCTGACCTAGTATCAGGTTTGATATAAGCTTACAGACTTGAAAGGCCTTCATATATATTTTCTCACCGCAAATCGAAAGAAAACGTTCCGAAGAATATTTAGTTATAAATTTGGCTGTAGAAAGAAAACTTCGAACGATTTTCTTGCTTCGAAGAGTTCATCTTTCAGGCCCGGCCATGGGTTTTGGGTATACGGTATCCCGGGCCATTTTAATTCAGGTATATGGTATTTTTTGGTCAAAACTCGGGTATATTTTTGCTTTGGGGTTCCTTTGTTTAACCCTCCCTCCCCCCCTCCCCCCCCCGATTTTTTCTCTTATCTTGGTCTAGTCCTATCGCCTTCTTGCCTGCAGACTCGCATGTCCCGTAACTCATCTCTTGAGTCCCAGGTCTTTGTTATGCGAGCGTCCACTGGGAATAGATTACTATTTGTGGCCGATACGGTGTTTTTCAAAACGAATTCATTGTAGCCAATCAGAATGCCGGATATGCTTTATATCTTGCCCACTCACCGATTCAACCCATATAATAAAAATGCATACTCACTGCGAAAAGAGGTCTCACGTCCATCACGTCTATTTAATCAGATGTAATTATAAGTTGTCTTGAACAGGATCAGTTTATATCAAGACCCATTATGGCTCTTGTTTATATACACTAAAGTCGTGAGCCTAGAGGGTCACCCGTTGTATAACATGTTGCGAGAGGTTAAGAATACCAGGTATTATCTCAGAGAAAAGTCATCCGTGGATCCTAAATTTAATGGGTTCTGGCCTAAGAGTTAAAACATTGCTAATTTCCCCGCCCCACGGGGCAAGTAGTTTGTTATAATCTTGTGCTTTATATGACCCAAATGGACTGAAATTCAGCGCTCTATGCCATCACAAGCAAATATAGAATTTTTGTCTTTACATGCTGTCCTCAAAGACAGTAACCTTTCTGTAATCTGAAACAACGGCCAACGACAAACGTTAAAACTGAAAATATACGAAAAAAATCATCCGATGAATGACAACTCTGTGACCGCAATGCCGCTAAAATGCATCTATTAAGAATCAAGACACTAACGTTTTACGGCTTAAGCCAATTATGGAGTCATGTAGCTTTGTTACAACTTTTGAGTAAAATTGTCACTGTTCGAATGAAAACGCCTTAGTTTGCAAACGTTTTAATTGCAAATTAGCACCATTTATACATTATTATAATAGTACCTTAAGAATTTGACCTGAATTTTAGACTTGTTAAATTGCTATGTTTGGCATCCTAGAAAGGGTTACTCTTTTGATAGCATAAATTAGTTTGACTGCAAAACGGTGTTTACAGCGAGGATGTAAGAAAAATACGTAATCTGGATGTAGGTTCAGGTAAATTCAGTCTAAATGAGACACTTCTTATAAAAGGTTTTAAATGTTATTTACCACTATTTTGTATTTACCACTTGTTTTAAACTTTTGCAATCCACTGCGAGAAATTGTTTGAAAAAACTAACAGTGGAAGAAGCTCTATCTATGGTACTATATACCAAGAGCAGAAAGAGATCTTAAGTCCTCATTTTCATCATTTTGTTCAGCAGGGTTGATATACACCAAAGCAGGAGCCAAACTCCTGATTAAAGTTAATACCTAGAGGGTCACCCGTTGTATAACATGTTGCCGGGGGAGACTTTGCTTTGCTCATTCTTAAAATAAACAAGGAATTGAAACAATCTTTGGAATCCAAAAACCGGGATCACATCAAGAAGCTGGAAAGAAGTTATCTTCTTTCCAGCTTCTTGATGTGATCCCGGTTTTTGGATTCCAAAGATTGTTTCAATTCCTTGTTTATTTTGAGAATGAGCAAAGCAAAGTCTCCCCCGGCAACATGTTATACAACGGGTGACCCTCTAGGTAATAACTTTAATCAGGAGCTTGGCTCCTGCTTTGGTGTATATCAACCCTGCTGAACAAAATTAAATGATGAACATGAGGACTTGAGATCTCTTTCTGCACTTGGCATATAGTACTATACATAGAGCTTCTTCCACTGTTAGTTTTTTGAAACAATTTCTCTCAGTGGAATTCAAAAGTTTAAAACAAGTGGTAAATACAAAATAGTGGTAAATAACATTTCAAACCTTTTATAAGAAGTGTCTCATTTGGACTGAATTTACCTGAACCTACATCCAGATTACTCATTTTTCTTACAGCCTCGCTGTAAAAACCGTTTTGCAGTCAAACTAATTCGTGCTATCAAAAGAGTACCCCTTTCTAGGATGCCAAACAGCAATTTAACAAGTCTAAAATTCAGGCCAAATTCTTAAGGTACTATTATAATAATGTATAAATGGTGCTAATTTGCAATTAAACGTTTGCAAACTAAGGCGTTTTCATTCGAACAATCACAATTTTACTCAAAAGTTGTAACAAAACTACATGACTCCATAATTGGCTTAAGCCGTAAAAACGTTAGTGTCTTGATTCTTAATAGATACATTTTAGAGGCATTGCGGTCACAGAGTTGTCATTCATCGGATGATTTTTTTTTGTGCATTTTCAGTTTTAACGTTTGTCGTTGGCCGTTGTTTCAGATTACAGGAAGGTTACTGTCTTTGAGGACAGCATGTAAAGACAAAAATTCTATATTCGTTTGTGATGGCATAGAGCGCTGAATTTCAGTCCATTTGGGTCATATAAAGCACAAGATTATAACAAACTACTTGCCCCGTGGGGCGGGGAAATTAGCAATGCTTTAACCCTTAGGCCAGAACCCATTTACTTTACGACCCACGGATGACTTTTCTCTGAGATAATACCTGGTATTCTTAACCTCTCGCAACATGTTATACAACGGGTGACCCTCTAGGCTCACGACTTTAGTGTATATAAACAAGAGCCATAATGGGTCTTGATATAAACTGATCCTGTTCAAGACAACTTATAATTACATCTGATCAAATCGACGTGATGAACTTGAGATCTTTTTTCGCAGTGAGTATACATTTTTATTATATGGGTGAATCGGTGAGCGGGCAAGATAAAGCGTATCCGGCATTTTGATTGGCTACAATGAATTCGTTTTGAAAAACACCGAATCGGCCACAAATAGGGCCAAAATAAACGCGGCACAGCAAGATGTTACGAGCGTAAAGTTCATCGAGCAACGAGATGGCATTATGCGTCAAATTGGTCGCTTACAAGAGGTTAAAAAGAATGGAAAACTATGATACTATACGGACAAAACGTGACCGAAGTCGCGTATGAGAGGTGATCGTTCGCGAGAGGTCCTAATCATTGAGTATTGACTGGGTAAAGAAGTTTTCTGGGTAGGTGGTCACTTCTTATGGGAGGTGGTCGCTCACGAGAGGTTCTAATCATTAAGCATTGACTGGGAAAAAAGTTATCTCGGTGGGTGATCGCATCTTGTGAGAAGTGGTCGTTTACAAGAGGTTCTCATTATTGAGCATTAACTGGAAAAAACGTTTTCTGAGCAGGTGACGAGAGGTAGTCGCGCATAGAGGTTTGACAGTATTTTGAGTTTAAGGGTAACTATGCTATTTTGACTGATATTTGACTGATTTTTTTTTTTTGTTTCAGCTTATCATATCTCTTTTCTTTGTTCGTAGACTGTTTTCGTCTTTTTGTTTGCTGTTGAAGTATACTCTCTCAGCCTTATTTACGACGGTGCAAGGAGTAAAAACTGCAATTATGATGGGCGTTATGTGAGAATAAACATGAAGAAATGTGAAAATATAAATTCGCAACACAAATGTCAAGCAATGGCGGATGGGAAAACGAGAAGCGATTCAAGCACAGGTAAGTTGGCGGGTTTTCTTGACGTCGTTCTACTGCTCTCACGAGTTGAAAGAGCAGATTAAAATTAGGTGAGCCACTTTCTATCTCAAAATTATTTTAAGACGGCAGAAAATTTCAAATTTTATTACTAAAGACAATGAATCCACTGCGGCGATCCTGTGGTCTAGCCGAATTCCTATGTTATTGGCGATACAACATGATATCCGACACAACTACCCACACTCGGAAAAGTCTTTTTCACGAAAAAAGACGGATTGAAGAACAGGCAAGTTGGCGGGTTTCATGAAGTGATTCGACTGCCGTCAGTCACTATCCATCTCAAAATCATTTTAAGATGGAAAAGATTTCTACAAGCCGCAAATTTAGCCGTTTTTTTATTACCAAACATAATCGCGCGACTGCGGGAACCATGTGTTTTGTCCAATTTCTTTGTTATTGGCGATACAACGTGATTTTCGATACAACCACCCCCCACCCGCGGAAAAATCGTTTGCACTCCTCCTAGAAATATTTAATTTTGCAATGTTATTCTTCTTTTTACCTAATTTTGATTAATTGAAAATTTGTCTCCTATCATCCCTTTTGGCTCTCTCTGGTTTGATCAGGAATGTGTCACCACTTGCCAGAAAAATAAAATGTGAGATTTTCTAAAAGGCACTGGTGCAATGTCATCAGTAAAGCTCATATATAGGTGTTATGTTTCTGCAGATTTTACGTTGGAGAAACCTAAAAAGAATAAGCTCAGTAAGATGAGATGTATCTCTTTCAACAACACCTATTCACTTATGGTACAAGGAAACAATGTCAGCTTCGTGGTGAGTGAGTATAAGGCTTACAATTGTGAAACAATCATCCCTTTTTAAAAATGGACCTTCCAAGTATCCTTTACTGCAATAGATTTGATAAATTAGTTCCCGATAACTCAGACCTTTAAGGGGAATCTAGAGGAATGCAAGTATCAACCAAACTCCACTTCAAGGGCAACAAGAAACATATATATATTTTTCGAAAAAAAAAGCTTGATTAATCAGCACAGGGATAAACATTATATTTAAATTGGACTAAATGAAAAGTAAAGATAAAGAATACACGGTTGTTTTAAAATAAATTCAATGTTTTGAAATGCAGTTAAACTGCAGTCTTTTGGTTTTCGCCTAATGTCACGCGCTTAAAACTCAAGTTGGAGTTATCGAGGGTGAAATAATTGTATAGAATGATCAGAGGGGAAACAAAAATTACTTCGAGGTAGCGGGAGGTTCGAGTTATCAGGAGTCGACTGTATTCTTGAATTACTTTTTGTAATTTTCTGGTTTATTGTAAGAGTCTATCGTAAAAAATAAATGAACAAATAAATAAATAAATAAATAATAATAACAATAATAATAATAATTAATTAATTTTTTATCTGTTGCTTTCACAGAATGTTTCCTGTGAAAAAGGAGGCAATAACGTTTGGTTTAAATTTAAGAAGTTGCCCGATGACTCAGGGAGTTATCTTGGGTTTTTTAAAGCAGGTAGTACGATGTGTCTTACTCGCAGTTGTAGTGGAACCTTGTCTGTAGAGAAAGTTAACTCAACAATTGACCGAAAATGCTTCTTTAGACAGTACCGAGATCCAGTCCAATACAATACAATAGTTTATTGAAACTCCCCTGGTGGGGCTTTTCAGTGACAATGGGACTAAAAAATAAAAAACTAATTAAGATAAGAGACGTAGTTAACAATTCGATTAAAAGGAAAGAATGCGGTGAACAAAGCAATATAAACAATGTCAATTATTAGATGATAAGTTAATGCGACAGAACTGAATGTGGACGAGGTTGGAAGATTTCATGTCCGGAAAAAGATGGTGACTTGGCCGGAAAAAATGTTGCCAGCTGCATTGTTTAACCTCTAAATAATTTAAGTAGAAAATAGGACAACCATGTAATCAGTGTAGCCTTAAATTATATTGCAATAAAGAGAGCAGTTGTCATTAAAATATTTTCTCTACTCTCTTATTTTTTGCTTTCCTTTTTCTTGACATCCCTAAGTGATACTTGAGCAGCAAAACAGAATTTTGGTGGTCCATTCCCTATAATTAATACTTAACTCTGTAACTACACGTATGTTACGACGAATATCCGAGCCCTTTCATTCTGGAGCTAATCACTAAGCAACAGTCATCAGTGTCTCAGTTTGTCGGCAATGGTGACAGTGAACTGAAACTGAAGTCCACTGAAGGAAGTGCATGAAAGATATGTTCATTGTAAACGGGGCTTACTTCGTAAGCTTCGTTAACGACAACAACAACAACAAAGTTATTTAACTCCGCTCGCCACATACAACAACAGCTGATTTCCAGGCCGGCGCCTAGGCAAACACGCATTACAGAAGCAATTTGGTGTTCACCATGGGAATGCAAAATGTGACAAATTTTTTGTTTTTGAGAATAATTTATTTCGTTAAAATTTACACAACGCAGCTAGTTTTAAAATTATATGTTGGTGCGAGGTTTGGAAAATAATTGCGTTCGAGCTACAAGAACGCAACCTTTAATTTGCAATGGGTGTTCTGTGCATTATTTGGTTCCCTGTACAATTAATAAGGGAGGTTTTTTCGAGATTGCATTTGTCGTCGTCGTCGACACACATTTGCCTCGCTTTGAGGCGCTTGCTTACGTTTTGCCTCACTTTGACGAGCTAACTCACGTGGTGATTCGTGCGTCCTCAAGCGTTTGCTGATGTCTTTTACTCTGTCTTTTATTCGTAAAGCGTTCATCTCTTAAAAGTTTGCTGAATCTTCGTAAAGCGTACATATTTTAAGAGATTGCTGAAGCTCTACTATAAATCTGTTTTTGCTAAATCTTTCAAAACGTTCATCTTTCAAAAGTTTCGGCGGCCGATGTGCTACAAAGTATATCTACAGAGTTGTGTAGCTCGGCGGTCGTTGTGCCGCAAAGTAAATCTACCGAGATGTGAAGCTCGGCGGCGCCGTTTCATCATGACTTGTGATATCTTCTGCACCGGACAAAACTTATAAACAGCCCATAGTATAGCTCCACTCATAGATGTCTTTGTAAATGATAATTCGTCATGGAAAAACCTCGAAACTAGTCGACGCTCCTTTGTCAAGGCTACCCTAATGTACAAAATTGTCTTAATAAGCCCGCTTTCCATAATGATTGCTAGCTACGATCGCTGTGATCGCTGCGATCGCTGAAAAAAAAAAATTCAGCGATCATATAGAAACCACTCTCCAGCGATCGCAGGGACAACGATCGCCAGCGATTGTTGTCGCTGCGATCGCTTGAGAGTGTTTCATATGATCGCTACTGATCGCTGGGATCGCTTTTTTTCTCAGCGATCTCAGCGATCACAGCAATGGTAGTGATCATATGAAAAGCGGGATTTAATTTTATCATGGCATATTTTCAGTTTAAAAGTAAGGATTGCTTACAGCGAAACCTCTATTTAAACTGTGTATCATTATGAAAAGCCTTGAAGGCTAGTGATATCGTATGGTCCGTCTCAATAAGTGCAGTAAATCATATCATTAAAGAGGCTACCTGCGACCCAGGCATTAGAATTTCAAGGTTTCAGGGGGACTGGTCGTTTACTAGGTACATGTGAGGGGTGCAGGCTGTTTGAGAAAGCTTAAATGATTTTCAAACCTACCTCCTCATTTCATCCTAGCCTTTTAGATTGACCCCCATTGCTATGGAAACTACGAAAATTCTAGCTTCAAATCTTGCCGAAGATCACCACATACAGTCGAATCTCCATGAGCGACCACCTCTCGTAAGCGACCACGTCCCATAATCGACCGCTAATCCAAAACACCAAAATGTAAGCGACCGCGACCACCTTAGTGAGCCTGAAAGCTTAATGATTTTCTAGTTTTTTTAACCTCTTGTAAGCAACCACTTGACGCATTCTCTGATCTTTTTGCTCGTTGTGTGCACTGTGTTGCTTTGAATATACGACTGAGAACTTTAGTGACACCATGGACCTACACATGGCGTAATAAATTGTCTTCCATAAGGTATATGTAGATGTGCCAGAACCTCTTCTCGGATAAGGCCCCCTATGGTTCGATTCTTGTAAGCGACCAGCTCCCGCAAGTGACCACTAAGTCGTCTTTGCATTTCGGGTGGTCGCTTACGGGAGGTTTGACTGTACTTTATCTGCAGTAGTGTTTTTAAGATCGGCGTATACCATTCCCAGCTGTTGAATTTAATTTCAATTTTGCTCCTGCCTTTGTATTACTTTCATGAAATTTATTAAATGGCCCTCCAGGTAACGCTGCCTTATCTTAAAAGGACCACCCAAAATCAAGATCAATGATCCCATAGCCAGAAATCACGCGCATTTGAGCCCGCGCTGTGGTATGCGGCCTTCTTCTTAACAACAGAGAATCCAATATGGCGGACAAAAAGCGTGCTTTCCTCGTAGATTACGCACAGCTTCATAATGTACATGTTTCACGTCCAGCAGAAAATCCAAAAGAAGGAAGCTGTACAAGGTGGAGAGAATAATCGAGCGGCGGAAAACCAAACATGTAAGTCGATTTTTCGTGTCAATCCTGAAAGTTGATCCATTTGTGTAGCTAACGAAGCAAAATGGCGGGCACCAACTCCCCCTCACAGGTAAGAAACGGCCAGCCCCAGGGTAGCTTTATACACCGGAATTCAATATCAGCCTACAAAACAAGTCCTATCATGTTTTATCAAGTTTGCCGGATACATCTCGTCAACAAACTACATAGTCATTGGTGAAAAAAGGATTGAGGTTTATTGATTTGACTTAATTACAAACTTATTGTTACTAGAAGACCAAACTACCATATATTACCCTAGTTTATAATATATTTACGTTACATAAACTCTATTTTAATTTCTTGTGTTTAATGTGCCTAATCTTATTCCTTTTCGCCTTATTTTGGGTTTTCCGTGGAGTCAGTTCTTTCATCTGGACTTGGGGATGGCCATGTATTTGTGTGACGGCTATCGGGTGTCCCTGAACACTTGCTTTTACTTGTTAATAATATACATGAAAAAATTTCTCGATTGTGATTGGCTAAGAAAAATGCAGTTTAGGTAACACGGTGCAGAATAAAGGTAATTGAGTGCAGAAAAGAGTAACAAAAGTGACACTCTGATTGGCTAATAAACAAAGGAACTCACAGAGAGCCAATCAAGTGCGCCATCTAATTGGCGCAAAATATGTATCCGCTCCGGACCAATTTCGAGCAAAAACTGCAATGGTTGGCGTTTGCAGCACATTTGCTTTTGCGACCGAAACAACTGTAGAGGAGCTGAAAAACTGCTCCAAAAACGAAAACACTGCGAAAAGCACTCGTTTTTTGTTCTCAGTCTGGAAGAATTGGTGCGTAGACAAGGACGTTACTGATGAAATAGAAAATTATGAGCCGGCTGAGCTTAACACTTTGCTCGAGCATTTTTACTAAATGTATTAGTGAATTTTTTTGGAGGGAAAACTCCTAATTTTTTATCCAAGATTAGGTCAGCTCAAAACAAGATAAAGAAAATCGTCTTCTTGTTTTACCGTCGACCATTGTTCACATAAACTGAGGAAATTTTTCGTCGTAGTCGACGCATTGACGGCAAGGATATTTATCGAAAAGTGAAACAAACAGGTAAAGCGTTTAAAAAACCTTATTGCATCGACACTGTCGTTCCATATTATGGAAGTCTCATAGGAAAGTGCTCTTGTCACCCTTAAGTAACCGTAACACCATCTTGCCGTTAGTGATTCAAGTCCTCGACACCAACTGTCGATGATCAATATAGATTAGCCTAGTCGAGAATCGGCTTTGTTCCACTAACAACTTGACGACTGTTCGCGATACTAAGGCCTCTATTTCGCCCCATATAAGCGAATCCAAGACAGTCTTGGATTCTAGATTACACGTCGTGGATTCCTGATTCCAGTCCTTTTCAGTAGAACATGGATTCTGGATTTCAATCTTTAACAGGATTCTGAATTTCCTGAGCTGTATTCTGGATTCCACAAGCAAAAATTTTCCCCGGGATTCTGCATTCCATGAAAAAAAAAAAAATCAGGATTCTTTTACATTGGGGGGACTCTATCGGTAAGACTTAGGGCCTCATTAACTGGAATACTTTCGATTTCAAAATGCTCTGTCTCACTCAAAGTAATGATTAAGAGGCAAGCAAGGAGGAAGGAGTGAAAAAGGGTAATACCCCTATGGAATGTGATTTGAAAGGTCTTTTTAAAAGCACAGTTGAAGAAACGAAGTTGAAAGAAAAATATACCGTTTCTTCTATTTGGAAAAAGTCTTTTCGGCATCTATATTACCAGTTCCAGTTTCGGTTCTCTTTCGGCTTCGTTTAAAAACTCTCTGATTTAAACCGCGAAATGAGAACTCTTTTGAAACAGTTTTAAATTAATGTGTCATTGATTATTCAATGCTCGAAGGACTCTGACGTATTATGCAGTCATTTTATCCTCATAAATTCTATGAAAGGACTGTTCTTGACAGATTATTTTAAAGTCCGAAAAGTAATTCGTCTCTTCCCCAGCGTCCTGGGGACGAGGTTGTGCAGAATGCAGGTTTGAATCGGCTAAAGACTATTAAACTGCCCCGATTTCTAAATAATCAGAAGTCTGAAACACTGTTTCAGACAGCTGATTACTTAGAAATCGAGGAAGTTAGTCGTTAGACGATTCAAATCTACATTATATGCTGCATAAGATGACAGAAATTTTAACTAGCCTGGTGACTGTGTTAATTAACTACTCATTAGGGATACTAGAATGATGAAATGAATCTGATATTGACCACGACTAATTCACACTATGATCACATTAATAGAATATAGGGTTGTTTACCATTAACAAAATGTTTCCGGAAAATCCGGTCGGAGAGTAAATTAAACACGTTTTTTAGGGTCATTCCAGTGGAAAATTTCGAGGAGCAAGGGAATATCTGAAAAGGTAAAGCTGTTTTTCCGGACGGAAATTCGTGTTCTATCGAAAAAGTCGTATTTGATACCGTGCCAGTTTCAGGCTTTCTCAGCCGTTTTCCCTTAAATGGTCTGTGCAAATGGTAAACGCTATCCCGGAAGGAAATTTACCTCTTGTGAATTTTGCTTGTCATTTGCCCAAACCGTATACTGCATGACCGGTTTGCCCATGTAAATGGAAAACAAGCTAGGAGTAGGTTTAACCTGGACCTTGTACTCCTGGAGTGCCGAACTCATCAATTAATCGACTCAAATTAAGTGGCACGTTTGAGACCAGGGTACTACCGCGCGTGTGTACGTATAGCAAACACACCAGGCTGGGAATGAAGCGCCTTCCCAGCGTCCTTCCTGGTGACCACATAATTTTCCTTTCAACATGCACTGGTTATTGATGAAACACCCTAAAAAATCAATCTGTCGCCAATTATATGCAGTAAGGAGTCTTAGTAGGAGACGTTGCGAAAATAAAAACAATAATAAAAAAATAAGCTCAAGTGTTCGTCATAGAACTGTAAACAATAGCGACCTTCAGATTTGACTGTGGGTATCAAAATTGAGTGAGAGGGCACGATTTCACCAGAACTGTAACTCTTTTCTTATGCTGCATGCTAACTAACACATAAGCAAACTTCAGAAGAGAGGACGGATAACCCAGAAGGCGTTGTGTTTCCCGTGCCTCTCACTATGGGGCCGATTACTTGACTTAAGGGGAGGAGTGGTACCTTCGACGGTTATCGGCTAAAACTTTGGCTCTTTTACGGCCATCGGTTAATTTTTTTCCAGTTACGGTTAACAATTAAGTTAAAAATCAATTTCTTTTTTTTCTCCTAAAAGAAAAATCTTAAAAATATTCTAATATTAAAAACGTAATGTTAAAAATGTACATCCAAACAATGGCGTTGTTTTTCGATTCATATTCCTATTAAGAGACTAGGGTGACAAAACTGGAAGCGCTGGACCTAGGAAGGAAGATTCCCATGCACCAGTAAAATTTATACATGTAGGTCAAAACGAGAATGTTGGGCGTTGATAAAATTTTAAGCAATTAGTAATGAATCCTTTTCGTTGTTGAATAAGCAAATTGTATCGTCAAATGTCTAAGGATTAAGACAGTTTATGTTCCCTTGAATTTTTCTAGCTTCCCATGATAACTAAGATGTGGTAATTTTGAGATGTGAATGCCTTTTCCTCAGTGACAAGCAGTATCCAGTGGAATTTGTCAGGGATGGTAAGCAAGGACCGTAAACAGTTTTCACAAATGTTAAGTCACACTATAATGTTATTGAACATGTTCAAGGACAACGCAGTTTACTGAAATCTTAGGAACCACATAGATCGAGGGCCGTGCTGAGTTTGTGATCAAAGCTGATAACCTTAAAACAAGCGTGAAATCATTATCGTTTAATTGAAGATAAGATCAACTTTCGCCCTTCTTTTTTTGGGTCATCACTGTCAAACGTTTTCCACTCACATTGGTTCGCACAAGATTCTCACTGATTGGCTCAAACCAATGATTTAAACAGTTTCGAAGTCATTTTAATGATTTAAAAATCGTTGTATGTATACAGTGGAGTCAGTAACATGACTTCAATTCAAGAAAATAAAAATGTTGAGAAGATATCCATGGTAAAACCACTTTCAAAACATCACTCGTGCCCATAACCATCATATGCACTCGCGTTTTTGTGATTTTCTATCGATATTAAACTAACTTGTACATTTTCTTAAGTATGTACT
The DNA here is from genome assembly GCA_964035525.1 of Porites cylindrica. Classification (NCBI taxonomy): domain Eukaryota; kingdom Metazoa; phylum Cnidaria; class Anthozoa; order Scleractinia; family Poritidae; genus Porites; species Porites cylindrica. The sequence continues at coordinate 1,689,270 of OZ037777.1, read as the reverse complement.
AGCACTGATTTTTGTTTTAAAAGCGTACTTACCGCACTGAAAACACTTTGTAAGCCCATAGCAACGTCTTTTTGTGAAGGATTCTCTCAGATAGTAGGTGTTCGAAAAAGGAAGGGGAAGGGATCCCTTTTCAAACCCCTGTCACGCATGCTATTTTCTTGTGAACTCTCGTCTAATTAAGTCTTGTACAGTGAAACCTGTCATGATTAAGCGGACACCCTCGTGGAATCCTGTAGTGTCCGCTTAATACAGGGTGTCCGCCTAATACAGGTTTCGATAGATAACGTCATATGAGGTGTCAAATGCCATTCAAATGAACAATGGAAACGTTTAGAATATTCCCAGAGACTGTGACGATGTACGTTTGCATTAATTTCTTTATCAAAGTGGACCAATTGATCATAGTACCATAAACATAGATTGCAACTTAAATTAAATTCACTAACAGGCCACCAGACGAATCTATGTCGTCGTTATCATACCCCAAAACAAAAGAAAAACAAAAATTACCTAGCCATGGGCTTCCCTCTTATTTGTATGCCCGTTCTTCATTTTTATTAGTTATCATAGGAAGCTAGAAAAATTCAAAGGAACATAAACTATCTTAATAATTAGACATTTGATAGCCTGCGTAGCAGGCACTTGGAAGTAGTGGGCGCAAGAAAGACGCGTAACATTCTCGTTTTGACCTGCATGAATAAATTTTACTGCTGCATGGGAATCTTTCCTCCCAGGTCCAATGCTTCCAGTTTTGTCACCCTAGTCTCTTAATAAGAATATGAATTGAAAAACATCGCCATCTTCTCTTCAAAACACTTGATGGGCTACAGGGGAAATCGATTTGGGTTCGAGTTGGCGCGAGGGTTCGAATTATCGGGAGTCAACACTGTAGTTTTATTCAGTTTTTCAATTAGCTAAAAGGTTCATCTACGTAATTTCAATTAGTCTTGTTTGAATTAGTTTGACTTAAACGGTAATATGATAAAGAATTATGAACCTTAAAACAATCCTTTTAAAGGCACAAAATAAATATGTTTTTTTGTTTGTTAATCTTGTATCCCAGCAGTACCAAATAGCGTCAATAGCATCACAGTCAGTTTCAGATATAAAATGAACTTTGGTTTTTCACGTTTCTAGCATTTTTCGGAAAGAGAATCTTCGTGGGGGTCACAATCTTTTCTTTTTACAATTGTTAAACTGTTCCTTGCAAACAAATGATGTTTGTTTTAAAATGCTCCTCGTCGCGTCCGGTTTAGTGATTGCTGTTTAATTGTCACTCCCGATTAACATGGGTGGATTTATAGGGTGGTGCGCGCTGAGGGAACCGCTGCCACCCCTTTTTTCTGAGATGTTTTTACAGAATTCTCTCTAGAATAAAAAGTATCTGTATGGCTGGCAAGTGTCCCGATCACCCCTTTCTGAATTTTCTGCACTGGATCCACTTATACTTAATTACAAACGCGTGATTAGACTGAGTATTTTCTGGTTGTAAAGGTTCCGAGTTCGTTGTTGAAACTATATGACAGCCGTGACCCCACGCCAACGCGAAATGTCACATAACGACAAAATATGATAAAATAAGGGAAGACCATGCAGCGGGGAGCTCTCAAATGATTTTTCGTTTCCCTAACTTTGTGATTTTTTAAAATTTATTAGCCATTGCGAAAGAATTTCATATCTACGTAACCTTAATTTTACAAAGCACTGAAGTACACTGAATTACGAATCATCCGCGTAAGTACTGCGTATTACATTTCTACGAGGACTCACTCACCCACACGAGCCAGAATGACAAACGGCCGTTTCATAAGCCAATAGCCAAGCAATTAATAAGCTGAACAGCTGAATTTTAGCCTACGAAGCGAGCGAGCAAAAAAGATTGTCGTTTCAACTTTCGCGATTGGAAACACTTGCTACGCAGGCGAATTCAAGCTGAACCAATTTTTGCTAATTTGCTTTTAAAAAACCCATTACTAAAGTAAACAGTGCTAAGCCACGCCAACGCACAAGAAGTTTGTCTGATGAAGAAGAAACTAAAATTAGCCTTGATCTGCCAGATCGCCAAAAGCAATGTAACATGATTCGATTTTATAATAATCCACTGGAGTTTAGGAAGTTGGAAGACTAAGATCACGTACTCAACGTCTGGTTAACGTTCAGCTTAAGAATTAGGAATTCAGTTATTAAAGTGTTATAGTAATTGTAGTAGTACAATAGAATCACTTATTGGGGAAATTAAAGACTTAAGCTAAATTACTTAAAATATTAATCACAAAATCAATAGTATAACTTTAAAGGTACTTGCATATAGTATATGTGCAGCATAATAAACGAATACAGAATGATAAGTCATTGAAGTGCTAGAAAGCATTCTGATCTAGAGTTCCTCTACTATAAATGTCCCGGGGGGAGCTCCCTTATATAAGTCATATAGGTATGTGCCGCCCCGAAGGATATATATATACTTTTTTCAGCCGTTTTGGTCTGAAAACGGGTATACATTTTGTCCATTTTGGTCTGGAATCGGGTATCGTTTTCGATGGAACTACGGGAATGTGTATTTATTATTTCAGTTCAAAAATGAATACTGAGAAAGGAAGAGTAATATACAAATTCGAAGAGGATAGGGTCACGATTTGGAGAACAAGACGGCACACACCAAAGGGAGCTCACACAACCTGTGTGTGTAACCGATTGTTATTTTATAGTAAATGCATTGGATTTACTATTTGCTTGATCTATAGCGATAAGTTAATGTATACAACTCAATGTGAAATAAACGTTGAATTACCTAACCTGTGGTATACTGTCGTCCTTTTGCCTCAAAAGCGGTTTTTTGAGTGATTTTAAGTTTGCCGTTCTCCGGCCGGTTCCTTCTATTATAAGCCGAACAGTAAACGGCAAGCTAAAAATCCTTCAAATTCGCTGAAAAAACCGCTTTTGAGGCAAAAGGACGACAATATACTACAGGATAGCTAATTTAACACTGATTTATATCGCTATAGGTCAAGCAAATGGTAAATGCAATATAATTTACCATAAAATAACAATCAGTTACACACACAGATTGTGTGGTTCCCCTATGCACACACCCACCAAGAATTCCAAGAACTACCCTCCGGGGGGTAAATGTATCTATGATAATGAATAACTACATACATACATGGTTTATTTGGTTAGCAGGTCAATTGTGGCAGCTTATACAGCTGATGTGGACAAATATGATAAATAAACTAAAATATCAGATAATAAATAATTAAGATTTTACAAAGAAAGCATTCCGAGTAACTGTAACAATCAATTTTAAAATAACACTAAAAGATCAAGTTCGCAGGTTTTGGTTTTAATTGCAAATGAGACAAGATTTCGATAGTTACTGATTTCGAACTTCCTTAGGAAACATTCGGTTAACTGAATTTTCTAGTGATGGGTGCATTTCAAGGCATTCGTTTGGATTTCTTTCGTTTGTTTTACCTCTTACTCGGCCTATGCTTGAGATCTCTAAGGCAACATTATATTACTTCATATATACTAAATGTGGGTGAGGCAGTAATTAATTTTGAGTAACTGATATATCCCCCAAGGATTCAGGGTTTCGTTAATCGTTTGTCTCACGATTGTTACACAGATAATGATCGCAACGTTTCGACCGTGTACTGTAGTTCGTCGCGATCAATATCTATGTGACGGTCGTGAGACAAACAATCGGAACGAAACCCTTTATACGCATTATTCACGATGAATAATATATTTCATGTCGTTAAAACTGATATTTAAGAATATCCTTCAAATACACCATTGAAATGAATTACCAAAGGTTTTCTCAATATAAAATCATCCAAGCCATGATCGCGAATTCAGTCAGACTATCTGTGACAACTTAACTCAACTCCACCTTCCCTCCGTTTACACGATAGATGAACATCGGTCCAGAAAAATGATTTCTTACGCCTCACGCTTCGACGGTCATACAAGTGGATGAGCAATACAAGCGGAAAGAGACCTTTACTCACGGATCATTTTTCTCGACAGTGCACACAACGGGAAGTTTACAAAGGAAGCATGGCTGAAACTGGACCGGTCGGGTAATTCTTGCCGGATCAAGCTCATTTTTCCCCCTAAAGCGGATGCCAAGTGGCTAAGGAAGAGTTAAATACCTTCGCGATCATTACATCACTCTAATTGAAGGATTCTTCCGCTGATTTTGAACCTTTAAACTGTTTTACTATTCAAACTTCATGTTTACTTAAACAACGTTCATGGGAAAAGAATTTCTCAGTATGTTTATCAAGAATTCAAAATTTTACAAGCTTAGGGACATTGAATTCTTCAAACATGATACAATTGTACTAAAACATCATGGTGAGACTATAAAATAAAGATGTTCATGCCGAACTTTATCGTAATCGAGTTGCATCGCCAAAAGAGTTTGAAGTTGAACTAAAAGGTTCAGTGTTAGCAGAAGAAAATGAAGTTGAAAGTTCTTTTGCAGTGAGTATACCAGAACTTGAAGTGCCAGGTTTTTTTTAGCCTGATGTTACTTTTAAGTTCTAAGTTTGGATTTGACTTTTGTAAATCTGGGGACCGAGTTTCATGAAACGAGTTTTCTTGACGGATACCTGCTGGTAGTGCTTGATCACGGTTTAAAAAAACTGTTGTTTGCCTGGAACAATTTATCCAGATCTTACAACTAAAAACAAGTCATTTCTCGTCAGTTTACATCTATATCTCCTGGTTTATATACAGTCGAAACTCCCGAAATGTAAAGGTGTCCGGGGCGGGTCAGTTACGGGAGATCGTCGCTTAGAAGAATCAAACTACACCGGGTCTCTTCCTAAAGGTCCTGACATATCTACGTTTTGCCGTAGAATTTACTTATTGCAATTTCTAACTTATGTATACGTGTAGTTTTGTTTTGACACTCAAAGTTCTTCTTATAGTCTGAGTGGCATAGTACACTCAGCGAGCAACGAGACGGCTTTATGCGGCAAATTGGTCGCTTACAAGAGGTTAAAAAGAATGGAAAACTATGATACTATAAGGACAAAACGTGGCCGAAGTCGCGTATGAGAGGTGATCGTTCGCGAGAGGTCCTAATCATTGAGTATTGAATGGGAAAAGAAGTTTTCTGGGTAGGTGGTCACTTCTTATGGGAGGTGTTCGCTCACTAGAGGTTCTAATTATGAGCATTGACTGGGAAAAAAAGTTATCTCGGTGGGTGGTCGCATCTTGTGAGAAGTGATCATTTGCAAGAGGTTCTAATTATTGAGGATTGACTTGAAAAAAGGTTTTCTGGGCAGGTGGTCGCTTCTTATGGGAGGTTTGACTGTATTTTGAGTTTAAGGGTAACTGCTATTTTCAAATTTTGACTGATTTTTTTTTGTTTCAGCTTATCATATCCCTTTTCTTTGTTCCTAGACTGTTTTCGTCTTTTTGTTTGCTGAGGAAGTATGCTCTCTCAGATTTATCTACGACGGTACAAGGAGTACTAAATGCAATTATGATGGGCGTTATGTGAGAATAAACATGCAGGAATGTGAAAATAAAAATTCGCGAAACAAATGTCAAGCAATGGCAGATTGGGAAAGGAGAAGCGATTCAAGCACAAGTAAGTTGGCGGGTTTTCTTGATGTTGTTCTACTGCTCTCAGCCACTTTCTATCTAAAAAATTATTTTAAGACGGCAGAAAATTTCAAATTTTATTACTAAAGACAATCGCGCCACTGTGGGGACCCTGTGGTCTAGCCGAATTCCTATTGTTATTGGCGGTACAACATGATATCCGACACACCCACCCACACTCGGAAAAGTCTTTTTCACTCCTTCTAGAAATATTACATTTGGCAGTGTTATTCTTTTTTTTTTTCTTAAGGTTAAATAATTGAAAATTTGTCCCTTATTAACCCATTTGGCTCTCTCTAAGGCACTAGTGCTATGTCATAAAGCTTATGTTTTGGTATTATGTTTCTGCAGATCTTAGTCGAAAAGAAAGTGGAAACAAGATATGCATCTCTTTCAACAACACCTATTCACTTACGGTACAAAGAAACAATGCGACGGTCAGCTTCGAGGTGAGTGAAAACACTAAAAAAAACTCCCTCTGCAGGCTTACAATTGTGAAACCGAAAAATCCTTCTTGAAAAATAGACTTTCCGATTATCCTATACCGCAATAGATTTAATAAATAGGTTCAATTTAGCCGATGAGTGTCTTTTTAGTTAGATATCACAACTTTGACGTCAAAATGTGGCGAGAGCAAAAATGATGGCAAAGCCCTGCCGTAGGAACGTGCGTCAGCTTACTATAAGATCAAGCATTTTTATTTCCCTCATGATTCACAACTGATCGAAGACACCACACACGGCAAAATCAAATCTATGAGTCTGTTATTTGAGAAAAGTTAGAACGTGGTTTAAAGTCGTTGGCTCTCAAAAGTTGTTCACGATTATTTTTAAGGAGAGTTCTCGGCGGGAAAATGTAAATGCCCCGAGAATCGCCGGGACTTTTTTCGGAAGTACTACCCGTTGCAGTACCGCAATAGATGCAGCGAATTTCTTGCTTTCAGATTAGCTGTATTCTTTATGGCATGGGATAAATTGACGTATAAATGGTTATTGCATGAATGCTACTTATATTTTTAGTTATGTTACTCTAAATTCTGTGAAGCCTTTTCACTCATATGGCCTACACCTATGCAAAGTTATTGGAACAAAAGGACGTTTTTACATAGAAAAAAGTTTCAACTCCCACGGTAAATGTTAGGAAAGCAACAATGCCGTTTTTCTATTGCTTTTGGGACACTAATATGGCGGACGTGTCGCCATGTAAAAGTGCTCCACTTAAAACCCAAGAGGCATTCAATCGGTTTCGTGGGTAAAAAGTAATGCTGGCAGAGCATTCCTAAGAATCCCTTTCTGATACTTATATGTATATCGTAATTGATAATAATCGTCAGTAGTAAAAACTTCACCATTGAATTGTTACAAATAGAAGATACAATCGATCTTTTTTGCTTTTTCAGAATGTTTCCTGTAAAGGTGATGTCAATAAAGTAGTTTGGTTTAATGAAAAACTCCAACGTTATGGACGTCATTATTATCATGTGTTTTACTACAAACAAGGTGGAAGGTTCATGTGTCTTACTCGCGGCTGTACTGGAACCTTGAATGTAACTAGTGTTAGGTCATTAAAAAACCGAACATGTTTCTTTTCTACTCTTGATATTTGATGATAAGTTAATGTGACAGAACAGAATGAGGTTTTATTTACTGTATGACATAATTCTTTATCAATTTAAGGTAATTTTCCTATTTTTAAAGTATTTTTTACCTTTTAACGTTAAAGTTGTATCGCATTCCATAGAAAGAAATGAACTGGATTTTTAAAGACATGGTGCTACCGTTAATATTTCTTACACTAGTCACTAACATTGGCAGTGTACATTACCAATTAATTCTTTATTACAATTATTCTCCGCCACGGTAATGAATAAGCAAGTTAAAAAATAAGAGGATCTTGACCGCTGGCCGTCTGTTTGCAGTTCCATGGAGCCGATATGCAAAATTATACCAATGCAGCCAACACGACATGCTAACATCGAACAGTATCGTGTGATTGCCAAAGCTAATAGTCAATTAATCAAAGGGCACGATACTGGGGCGGGAGAGGGGGGTGGGGTACTTGGGCTAATCTTTGCTGGGTATGTGTCGCTGGCCTCTCAGAGCCCCTACCCCATTATAGTAGTCTATTCTGTGGCCAATTATACAGACCCCGTCCTAGTCACTTTTGGGCAAATATGTAATTTCCGCGATCCCAAGTAAGTCACTTTCTATTTTTATGAATTGACCAATGTTTTCGATTGAATGCAGAACACTTTACTTTTCTCCTACAGTGCAAACATTCTGGTACGTTTGCTAACCGTACATATATGAAAAACTAGTGTCTTATCCCCAAAAATCCGAAAATGTGCGACCTCATTATAGTCAATCCAGTCGTGAAAATGCGACCGCATCCAGCGGCACATCCCATCAGCCTCTTATAAGGAAGTACCCCCTCCCCCCTCCGGTACTGACTGCGTTAAGTAGTACATAACTTCGTGCGAAACGCCTGGCGAAGACTCCCAACCTCCTGAGGACGAGGCTGGAAGTTTCCATGTGAAAAAGGTGGTGATGCTGGCCGGAAAAAACTAAAATCAAATCAGACGAAAGCCATGCAGACCTGCGCGTTGCAATTGTCAGCTGCATTGATTTGACCTCTAAATAATTAAAGTAGAATTTAGGACAACCATGTAGCCAGTGTAGCTGTAAATTATATTGCAATAAAGAGAGCAGTTATTATTAAACTATTTTCTCTCCTCTCTTCTTTTCTGCTTACCTTTTCTTGACATCCCGTGAAGTGATACTTTAGCAGCAAAACAGAATTTTAATGGCGGTCCATTCCTTATAAGTAATACCTAATTCTATAACTATGTGACGACAAATATCCGAGCCCTTTCATTCTGGAGCTAATCATTAAGCAACAGTCATCAGTGTCTCAGTTTGTCCAAAATGGTGACAGTGAAGCCAAAACTGAAGTCCACTGAAGGATGTGCATGAATGATATGTTCATTGTAAACGGGGCTTACTTACAGTAAGCTTCGTTGACAACAACTAGAGCAAACAACTAAAGCTGATTTCCAGGCCGGCGCGTAGGCAAACACGCATTACAGAAGCAGTTTGGTGTTCCCTGGGGATGCAAAATGTCACAAATTTATAGGGAATAATTTATTTCGTAAAAATTTACACAATGCAGCTATTTTTACAATATATGTTGGTGCGAGGTTTGGAGAATAATTAATACTGCATGGTTCTAAAATATTTACACACAAATTAAGGAATCTGGGCGATCCAGCAGAAGGCAAAGAGGCATATTTGCCTTTAAACTCGGAAAGCTATCGTGCTGTTTTGCCTCGTAAGAAAGATTGTTCCAACGTATTGCACCACTATACTAAAACTACGTTTGAGGAAATTTGTTTTTGGCCTTGTAAGTGCTAGATCATTTTCAAGATTCCTAAGATTATGGTTGGTGCTACTATCTTTGAGTTTTGTAAGGAGCTGTTAGATGGAGACAGATTGATCGTTAAGACAGTTTTATACATTAGGGTAGCCTTGACAAGTGGACGACTGGTTCGAGGTTTTTCCATTTCAAATTATCATTTACAAGCACATCTACCGATCTAATGTCATATGATATGATAAACCCGTTAATCATAAAGAGAGTACCTGAGACCCAGACATTAGAGTTTCAAGGTTCCAGTTGGACTGGTCGTTTACTACTTGTGAGGGGTGCCGGCTATTTGAGAAAGCTTAAAAATATTTCAAACCGACCTCCCCATTTCATCATAGCTTTGTAGAAATGACCTCCATTGCTGTGGATACTACGAATATTCTAGCTACAAATCTTGCCGAAGCTAAGTTCACCACATACAGTCGAACCTCCCTGAGCGACCACCTGTCGCGACCACCTCCCATAAAAGACCGTCAATCCAAAATACCAAAATTTTCTCAGTCAAGGCCTTACAGTTGGTGCCTCTGTTAAACGACCACCTCATGTAAGCGACCGCGACCGCCTTTGGGGCCTGAAAGCTTAATGATTTTTAACCTCTTGTAAGCGACCACCTGACGCATTTTCTGATCTCTATGTTCGCTGTGTGCACTGTGCTACTTTTGAATTTACGAAGAACTTTAGCGACAACATGAAGTACACTTGGCGTAACTTAGACATTGCATGGGGGGATTGCAATAGATCATCTTCCATAAAGTAGATGTGCCAGGACCTCTTCTCGGATGAGGCCCCCTATGGTTCGATTCTTGTAAACGACCAGCTCCCGCAAGCGACCACTAAGTCTTTGCATTTTGGGTGGTCGCTTACGGGAGGTTTGACTGTACTTTATCTGCAGTAGTGTTTCTAAGGGGGTGTTTACATGAGAAAACTCGCACCGGCGCGAGTTTCATACCGGGATAACTTTTTTATTTCGCGTTTACATCATTACTGGGTCATTTCATATCTCGTTACTTGAAGGTACACTTCATGCTGATAAAATACACGTAAGATTCAAAATCGAAAACATTACACATCAGCTACCCGTTCCAGTCTACCGGCAGACCGATTTCGCACCAAAACGTGTGGTCGTTTCGCGTTTACATGATACTGTTGCGAGAATTCGTACCGGAGTGAAATTCTCGCCCCGGTACAACAACCGGGGTGACTCGATCCTACATGACATTTTCTGGTGGTATCATGCAATAAATGTAGAGCCATGAGAGGGAACCGGAGTGAACTCACTCCGGCGCGAAAGTCGCGTGTCATGTAAACAGCCCCTAAGATCGGCGTGTACCATTCCCGGCTGTTGAATTTAATTTCAGTTTTGCTACTGCCTTTGCATTACTTTCATAAAGTTTATCCTGAAAATGGCCCTCAAGGTAACGCACCCTTATCTGAAAAGGATCACCCAAAATCAATCAAGCTTTTGAAAATATTAATGATCCCATGGCCAGAAATCACGGTCATTTGAGCCAGCGCTGTGGCATGCGGCTTTCTTTTTAACAACAGAGAATCCAATATGGCGGACAAAAAGCGTGCTTTCCTCGTAGATTACCCACAGCTTCACAAAGTAATATTTCACGTCGATCCAGCAGAAAATCCAAAAGAAGGAAGCTGTACGAGGTAGAGAGAATAATCGAGTGGCGGAAAACCAAACAAGTGAGTCGATTTTTCGTCTCAATCCTGAAAGTTGATCCATTTGTGTAGCTAACGAAGCAAAATGGCGGGCACCAACTCCCCCTCAGAGGTAAAAAACGGCCAGCCCCAGGGTAGCTTTATACACCGGAATTTAGTATCAGCCTATAAAACAAGTCCCATCATGCTTTATCAAGTTTGCCGGATAGTCTCGTCAACAAACTACATAGTCATTGGTGAAAAAAGGATTGAGGTTTATTGATTTGACTTAATTACAAACTTATTGAAGAAATAAATTCAGCTAGAAGACCAAACTACCATATATTACCTTAGTTTATAATATATTTACGTTACATAAACTCTATTTTAATTTCTTGTGTTTAATGTGCCTAATCTTATTCCTTTTCCCGTTATTTGAGTTTTCCGTGGAGTTATTTCTTTCATCTGGACTTGGGGATGGCCATGTATTTGTGTGACGGCTATCGGGTGTCCCTGAACACTTGGTTTTACTTGTAAATAATACACATGAAAAAATTTCTCGATTGTGATTGGCTAAGATAAATGCAGTTAAGGTAACACGGTGCAGAATAAAGGTAATTGAGTGCAGAAAAGAGTAACAAACGTGACACTCTGAATGGCTAATAAACAAAGGAACTCACAGAGTGCCAATCAAATGCGTCATCTAAATGGCGCAAAATTTGGATCCGCTCCGGACCAATTTCGAGAAAAAACCGCAATGGTTGGCGTTTGCAGCACATTTGCTTTTGCGACCGAAACAACTGTAAAGGAGCTGAAAAACTGCTCTAAAAACGAAAAAAATGCGAAAAGCATTGGTTTTTGGCTCTCAGTTTGGAAGAATTTGTGCGTAGACAAGGACGTTACTGAAGAAATAGAAAATTAAGAACCGGCTCAACTCAACACTTTCCTCGAGCATTTTTGCTAAATGCATAGGTGAATTTTGTTGGAGGGAAAACTCCTAATTTTGTATCGAAGTTTACGTCAGTTCATCAAAACAAGATAAAGAAAATCGTCTTCTTGTTTTACCGTCCACCATTTTTCACGTAAACTGAGGAAATTTTTCGTCGAAGTCGACGCATCGACGGCTAGGAAATTTATCGAAAAGTGAAACAAACAGGTAGAGCGTTTAAAAAACCTTATTGCAGTTTTTGGCATTGCCGTTGGCCGCATCGACACGGTCGTTCTATATTATGGAAGTCTCATAGGAAAGTGCTCTTGTCACCCTTAAGTCCCTCTTGATCAGAGTTTACCTAGTCCCTATACGGCGTCTTTCCGGGCCGTTCTCGCTCAATGGATTTCGGTGACGTATCCGAGACGAACGGCTGGGAGACGCCTAGACAATGTCGGAGTGGGCATGCGTGAGCATTTTTGCATTTTTGAAAAGTTCACACGTTGAACTGAAATATTCAATGACTTTGCGTGTGAATATCCTTCGCTTAAAGATCGGCACTATTGACACTATTACAAAAATAACGAACCTGGTTTCTGTTATTAAAGAAAAAAAAAATTACTTTGAATCGGAAAGAATACTACTGTATAACGTGCAAGTAATTTCTCTTTTAGTTCATTTTCAAATGAACCATTAAAATGATATTTCTTTATTGATAAAAAGATTTGAAACAGTAGTTTGTTGCCATTCTAGCAAATTTAGAGACCAAATTCAACAGCCTGTCCTATTAGTTTGATAAGCTTCCATATCCAAAAATTAAATTACATAAAATATTTCGAAGTGAAACTGATAACGAGAAATTTATAGGAGCAAGCGAAAATAGAGAAACGAAAGATAGCTTTTTATATCCAAGAATAAATATAAACTTAACTCCTTAACTTACCATCCGATCCTTGATCAAATACTTTTTTGCTAATAAGTTTTTGAGATGAAATAAAGTCCAAATTAGTTTAATGAAGTAAATGAAAAAGAAAGGCCAAAGGACTGTCAACAATGAAAACGTGCAGAGAGTAAAAATGCTCGGTTAACCTCTTTATCCTCTCTACTCTCTATGGCTGCTGGACATCTTTCATCAATGCGGAAAAGTTACTGACAGCTCGCCTGCTTCCAAAAACTCCGCCCCAAGTGAGACAAAATGTCTCACTTCACCGAGTCTGGGCCTCAAAAACTTTCTCGGACCACGTGACCCGAAACGCATCGGCCGCGCATAACAATGAGGCCTAGGGACTAGGCAAGGTCAGAGTCACCGTAACACCATCTTACCGTTAGTGATTCAAGTTCTCGACACCAACTGTCGATGATCAGTATAGATTAGTCTTGTCGAGAATCGGCTTCGTTCCACTAACAACTTCACGACTGTTCGCGATACTAAGGCCTCGATTTCGCCCCGTGTAAGCGAATCCAAGGCAGTCTTGGATTCTAGATTACACGTCGTGGATTCCTGATTCCAGTCCTTTTCTGTAGAACATGGATTGTGGATTTCAATCTTTAACAGGATTATGAATTTCCTGAGCTGTATTCTGGATTCCACAAGCAAAAATTTTCCCCGGTATTTTGCATGGGTAATATGAAACACTGTTTCAGACGACTGATTATTTAGAAATCGAGGAAGTTAGTCGTTAAACGATTCAAATCTGCATTCTGCACAAGATGACAGAAATTTTAACTACCCTAGTGACTGTGCTAATTAACTACTCATTCCGGATACTAGAATGATGAAATGAATCTGATATTGACAACGACTAATTCACATAAATAGCAAATCGTTTCCGGAAATTCGGTCGGAAAGTAAATTGACCACGACTTTTTGGGTCATTCCAGTGGAAAATTGCCAGGAGCAAGAGAATATCTGAAAAAGTAATCCTAATAAATTCGTGTTCTATTGAAAAAGTCGTATTTGATACCATACGGTTTCAGGCTTTCGCAGCCGTTTTCCCTTAAATGGAATTGGTTTGTGCAAATGGTAAACGCTATCATGGCCGGAGGGAAATTACGTTTTGTAAAATTTGCTTACCATTTTTAAACCGTGAACTGACCGGTTTGCCCACTAGAAACTTGAAGATCTCACTGTATTCGGTGAAATTAACAAAGCTGTCATAAGAAGACATTTCATTTCATAGGAAGACATATTAAGACTTTCATAAAAAGTTTTAAAAAAAAACATTATACAGGGTGCAAAAGGAAAACTAAGATGACAGAAGTTTTAATCAGTTCTCCTGGTGACTGTGTTAATTAATTACTCATTAGGGATACCAGAATGATGTAAAGAATCTGACATTGACCACGGCTAATTCAGTAATGATCATATTATAATAGAATGTAGGGTTTTCAATTTTCCACTCGAATGACCCTAAAAAACGTGTTTAATTTACTCTCCCGACCGGATTTTTCGGAAACATTTTGTTTATGATAAACAACCCTATATTCTATTATAATGTGATCATTATGTGAATTAGTCAGTTGTCAGGAGCAAGGGAATATCTGAAAAGGTAATGCTGTTTTTCCGGACAGAAATTCGTGTTCTATTGAAAAAGTCGTATTTGATATCATGCCAGTTTCAGGCTTTCTCAGCCGTTTTCCCTTAAATGGAACTGGTTTGTGCACATGATAAACGCTATTCCGGAGGAAATTTACCTTTTCTGAATTTTGTTTACCATTTACCCAAACTGTAAACTGCATGACCGGTTTGCCCATGTATAAATGGAAAACAAGCTAGGAGTAAGTTTAACCTGGACCTTGTACTCCTGGAGTGCCGAACTCATCAATCAACCGACTCATATTAAGTGGCACGTTTGAGACCAGGATTTAGTACTACCGCGCGCGTGTACGTGTAGCAAACACAGTAGGCCGGAAATGAAGCGGCTTCCCAGCGTTCCCAGCGCCCCTCGGGGTGACCATATAAGTTTCCTTTCAACATGCACTGGTTATTGATGAAATACCCTTAAAATTCAATCTCTCGCTAATTATATGCAGTAAGGAGTCTTAGTAAGAGAGTTGCGAAAATAAAAACAATAATAAATAAATACTGAGCACAAGTGCGCGTCATAAAAGTGTAAACAATGCGGCAACCTTCAGATTTGACTGTGGGTATAAAATTGAGTGAGAGAGCACGATTTCGCCAGAACTGTAACTCTTTTAATTTCTAATGCCGCATGCTAACTAACACATAAGCAAACTTCATGCACTAGAAGAAGAATACGACGGATAACCCAGAAGGCGTTGTGTTCCCCGTGCCTCTCACTAGGGGGCCGATTACTTAACTTAAGGAGGGAGGGAGTGTAAATGAAATCTGGCGAAGGGATGCAAAAAAAAATTAAGTGGAATTATTAGTTATTAGTCATATCTTTTAATACGCAGAAAAATTAATCCTTTATTTTAATACATAAACGAGTAAAATAAGCAGCAGAGGTATCGATTTGCAGAACGTCGAACAACCGCCGAACGCCGAATTACTCTCCGATCTCAAGCGTTTAATTTATTGCTATCGTCTCGCGCGTCGTCTCGCGCCCTAATTCCGTTCCCCTTCCCTTTCGAACGCCTACCACGCAGGCTATCAAGACATAATGAGGTAGATCAATCTCTCTTTAGGCTATATATCACTGTAAAAGGATAATTATGACAGAAGGAGAAATTAAATGAAGATTCAAAATTTGCTAAGCTAATAAATTCAGTCCTTCAGATGTAATGTGCAGGTGTAACATTGGAAATATTCACTAGTACATGTAGTCTTACTATCTGAGAGAATCCTTAACAAAAAGACGTTGCTATGGGCTTAATCCTTAGACATTTGACGATACAATTTGCTTATTCAACAATGAAAATGATTCATTAGTAATTGCTTAAATTTTATCAATGCGCAACATGCTCGTTTTTACCTACATGTATAAATTTTACTGCTGCATAAGAATCTTTCTTCAGGTCCAGTGCTTCCGGTTTTGTCACCCTAGTCTCTTAACAGGAATATGAATCGAAAACCATCGCCATCGTAATTCTTTTTAAAACACTTGATGGGCTACAGTCTTTCATAGACGGCCACAGTCCTCTTTGAGACTCAAAACTAAAATTTCTAGTACGTCTGGGTAAAATTCTATAGGAACTGAAATTGAAAAAGAAAACCACCTCTTCTCTGCGCCTGAAAATCCTATCAAGATATTAATTACATGGTTTGGATGTAAATTTTTTAACATTACTTTTTTAATATTAGAATATTTTTAAGAATTTTCTTTTGGGAGTTTATTACATAGGGTCAACCTCTTAAACTCCCTTTTCAAAGCATTCTTTGAAAATATTTATCTTTGTTTTTAAATTGTTCCTTACAAACAAATGATGTTTGTTTTAAAAATGCTCCTCGTCGCGTCCGGTTTAGTGATTACTGTTTAATTGTCCGCTCCGCATTAACATGGGTGGATTTATGGGGTCGGGCGGGCTGAGGGGACGGCAGCCACCCCTTTTTTCTTAGATATTTTTAAAGAATTCTCAGTGGAATTAAAAGTATCTATATAGCTGACAAGTGTCCCGATCACCCCTTTCTGAATTTTCTTGATTCACCCATACTTAATTACAAACGCATGACTAGACTGAGTATTTTCTGGTTATAAAGGTTCCGAGTTTGTTGTTGAAACTATATGACAGCCGTGACCCCATACCAACGCGAAATGTCAGATACCGATAAAAGATGATAAAATAAGCGAAGACCAGCGGGGAGCTCTCAAATGATTGTCCATTTCCCTATCTTTGTGATTTTTTAAAATTTATTAGCCATTGCGAAAGAATTTCATATCTACGTAACCTTAATTTTACAAAGCACTGAAGTACACTGAATTACGAATCGTCCGCGTGCGTACTGCGTTTTACATTTCTATGAGGACTCACTCACCAACACGCGCCAGAATGACAAACGGCCATTTTATAAGCCAATAGCCAAGCAATTAATAAGCTGAACAGCTGAATTTTAGCCTACGAAGCGAGCGAGCAAAAAAGATTGTCGTTTCAACTTTCGCGATTGGAAACACTTGCTACGCAGGCGAATTCAAGCTAAACTAATTTTTGCTACTTTGCTTTTAAAAAACCCATTACTAAAGTAAACAGTGCTAAGCCACGCCAACGCACAAGAAGTTTGTCTGATGAAGAAGAAACTAAAATTAGCCTTGATCTGCTAGATCGCCATATTATAATAATCGACTGGAGTTTAGGAAGTTGGAAGACTAAGATCACGTACTCAACGTCTGGTTGACGTTCAGCTTAAGAATTAGGAATTCAGTTATTAAAGTGTTATAGTCATTATAGTAGTACAATAGAATCACTTATTGGGGAAATTAGAGACTTAAGCTAAATTACTTAAAATATTAATCACAAAATCAACAGTTTAACTTTAAAGGTACTTGATGTATATAGTATCTGTGTAGCATAATAAACGAATACAGAATGATAAGTCATTGAAGTGCTAGAAAGCATTCTGATCTAAAGTTCCTCTACTGTAAATGTCCCGGGGGGGAACTCCCTTATATAAGCCATATAGTTATGTGCCGCCCCGAAGGATATATATATTTTTTTTCAGCCGTTTTGGTCTGACTTGACGGGTCTACATTTTGTCCATTTTGGTCTGGAATCTGGTATCGTTTTCGATGGAACTACGGGAATGTGTATTTATTATTTCAGTTCAAAAATGAATACTGAGAAAGGAAGAGTAATATACAAATTCGAAGTGGATAGGGTCACGATTTGGAGAACAAGACGGCACACACCAAAGGGAGCTCACACAACCTGTGTGTGTAACCGATTGTTATTTTATAGTAAATGCATTGGATTTACCATTTGCTTGATCTATAGCGATAAGTTAATGTATATAACTCAATGTTAAATAAACGTTGAATTACCTAACCTGTGGTATACTGTCGTCCTTTTGCCTCAAAAGCGGTTTTTTGAGTGATTTTGAGTCAATGCCGTTCACCGGCCGGTTCCTTCTTTTATAGGCCGAACAGTAAACGGCAAGCTAAAAATCCTTCAAATTCGCTGAAAAAACCGCTTTTGAGGCAAAAGGACGACAATATACTACAGGCTAGCTAATTTAACACTGATTTATATCGCTATAGGTCAAGCAAATGGTAAATGCAATACAATATACCATAAAATATCATCAGTTACACACACACATTGTGTGGTTTCCCTATGGACACCCCCACCAAGAATTCCAAGAACTACCCTCCGGGGGGTAAATGTATCTATGATAATGAATAACTACATACATACATGGTTTATTTGGTTAGCAGGTCAATTGTGGCAGCTTATACAGCTGATGTGGACAAATATGATAAATAAACTAAAATATCAGATAATAAATAATTAAGATTTTACAAAGAAAGCATTCCGAGTAACTGTAACGATCAATTAATAACACTGAAAGATCAAGTTCGCGGGTTTTGGTTTTAATTCCAAATGGGACAAGATTTCGATAGTTACTGATTTCGAACTTCCTTAGGAAACATTCGGTTAACTGAATTTTCTAGTGATGGGTGCATTTCAAGGCATTCGTGTGGATTTCTTTCGTTTGTTTTACCTCTTACTCGGCCTATGCTTGAGATCTCTAAGGCAACATTATATTACTTCATATATACTAGATGTGGGTGAGGGAGTAATTAATTTTTAGTAACTGATCATGATATATCCCCCAAGGGTTCAGGGTTTCGTTAATCGTTTGTCTCACGATTGTTACACAGATAATGATCGCAACGTTTCGACCGTGTACTGTAGTTCGTCGCGATCAATATCTATGCGACGGTCGTAAGACAAACAATCAGAACTAAACCCTTTATACGCATTATTCACGATGAATAATATATTTCATGTCGTTAAAACTGATATTTAAGAATATTCTTCAAATATACCATTGAAATGAATTACCAAAGGTTTTCTCAATATAAAATCATCAAAGCCATGATCGCGAATTCAGTCAGACTACGTATCTGCGACGACTTAACCCTCGGTTTACACGATAGGTGAACATCGGTCCAGAAAAATGATTTCTTACGCCTCACGCTTCGATAGTCATACAAGTGGATGAACAATACAAGCGGAAAGAGACCTTTAGTCACGGATCATTTTTCTCGACAGCGCACACAACGGGAAGTTTACAAAGGAAGCATGGCTGAAACTGGACCGGTCGGGTAATTCTTGCCGGATCAAGCTCATTTTTCCCCCTAAAGCGGATGCCAAGTGGCTAAGGAAGAGTTAAATACCTTCGCGATCATTACATCACTCTAATTGAAGGATTCTTCCGCTGATTTTGAACCTTTAAACTGTTTTACTACTCAAACTTCATGTTTACTTAAACAACGTTCATGGGAAAAGAATTTCTCAGTATGTTTATCAAGAATTCAAAATTTTACAAGCTTAGGGACATTGAATTCTTCAAACATGATACAATTGTACTAAAACATCATGGTGAGACTATAAAATAAAGATGTTCATGCCGAACTTTATCTTAATCGAGTTGCCATCGCCAAAAGAGTTTGAAGTTGAACTAAAAGGTTCAGTGTTAGCAGAAGAAAATGAAGTTGAAAGTTTTTTTTGCAGTGAGTATACCAGAACTTGAAGTGCCAGGTTTTTTTTAGCCTGATGTTACTTTTAAGTTCTAAGTTTGGATTTGACTTTTGGAAATCTGGGGACCGAGTTTTATGAAACGAGTTTTCTTGACGGATACCTGCAGGTAGTGCTTGATCACGGTTTAAAAAACTGTTGTTTGCCTGGAACAATTTATCCAGATCTTTTTATCGTTTCATATACAGCTCAAAGTCCCGAAATGCACAGGTTTAGGGAGGGTCAGTTACGGAAGGTTGTCGCTTACAAGAATCGAACTACAGAGGGTCTCTTCCTAGAGGTCCTGACATATCTATTTTTTGCCGTAGAATTTATTTCTTGCAATTTCTAAGTTATGTATACGTGTAGTTTTGTTTTGACTTTCAAAGTTCTTCTTATAGTCTGAGTGGCATAGTACATACAGCGAGCAACTAGACAGCATTATGCGTCAATTGGAAAAAAATGGAAAACTATGATACTATAAGTACAAAACATGACCGAAGTCGCGTATGAGAGGTGATCGTTCACGAAAGGTTCTAATCATTGAGTACTGACTGGGAAAAGAAGTTTTCTGGGTAGATGGTCGCTTCTTATGGGAGGTGGTGGCTCACGAGAGGTTCTAATCATTGAGCATTGACTGGGAATAAAAGTTCTCTCGGTGGGTGGTCGCATCTTATGAGAGGTGGTCGTTTACAAGAGGTTCTAATTATTGAGCATTGACTGGAAAAAAGGTTTTCTGGGCAGGTGGTCGCTTCTTATGGGAGGTTTGACTGTATTTTGAGTTTAAGGGTAACTATGCTATTTTCGAATTTTGACTGATTTTTTTTTTTTGTTTCAGCTATCATATCTCTTTTCTTTGTTCCTAGACTGTTTTTGTATTTTTGTTTGCTGTGGAAGTATACTCTCTCAGACTTAGTTACGAGGGTGCAAGGAGTAAAAACTGCAATTATGATGGGCGTTATGTGAGAATAAACATGAAGGAATGTGAAAATAAAAATTCGCGAAACAAATGTCAAGCAATGGCGGATGGGGAAACGAAGAGCGATTCAAGCACAGGTAAGTTGGCGGGTTTTCTTGATGTCGTTCTTCTGCTCTCAGCCACTTTCTATCTCAAAATTATTTTAAGACGGCAGAAAATTTCAAATTTTATTACCGCCACTGTGGGGATCCTGTGGTCTAGCCGAATTCTTATGTTATTGGCGATAAAACATGATATCCGACACACCCACCCACACTCGGAGTCTTTTTCACTCCTTCTAGAAATATTGAATTTTGCAGTGTTATTCTTTTTTTTTCCTAAGGTTGAATAATTGAAAATTTGTCCCTTATCAACCCATTTGGCTCTCTCTGGTTTGATCAGGAATGTGTCACCACTTGCCAAAAAATCAAGTGTGAGATTTTCTAAAAGGCACTGGTGCTATGTCACAAAGCTTATGTATTGGTGTTATGTTTCTGCAGATGTTGCGTTGGAAAGTGGAAACAAAACTGGAAAAAAGAATTGCATCTCTTTCAACAACACCTATTCACTTACGGTACAAGGAAACAATGTCAGCTTCGTGGTGAGTGAAAATACTAAAGACTGACTCCCTCTGCAAAGCCCTGCCGTAGGAACGTGGGTCAGCTTACTATAAGACTAAGCAATTTGATTTCCCTCATGATTTACAACTGATCGATGACACCTACATGGGCAAAATGAAATCTATGAGTCTGTTATTTGAGAAAAGTTAGAACGCGGTTTAAAGTCGTTAGCTCTCAAAAGTTGTTTACAACTATTTTTAAGGAGAGTTCTCGGCGGGAAAATGTAAATGCCCCGAGAATCGCCGGGACATTTTCGGAAGTACTACCCGTTGCACTACTGCAACAGATGCAGCGAATTTCTTGCTTTCGGATTGGCTGTATTCTTTATGGCATGGGATAAATTGACGTATGAATAGTTATTGAATGAATGCTATTTATATTTTTAGTTATGTTACTCTAAATTCTGTAAAGCCTTTTCACTCATATGGCCTACACCTATGCAAAGTTATTGGAACAAAAGGACGTTTTCACATAGGAAAAAGTTTCAACTCCCACGGTAATGGTTAGGAAAGCAACAATGCCGCCTTTCTATTGCTTTTGGGACACTAATATGGCGGAAGTGTCGTCATGTAAAAATGCGCTATTTAAAACCCAAAAAACATTCAATCGGATTCGTTGGTGAAAAGTCTTGCTGGAAGAGCATTCCTAAGAATCCCTTTCTGATACTTATATGTCTATCGTAATTGATAATAATCGTCATTATTATATAGCTGAGTCTGTTTTCGCCACGCGATTGGTCAATTTGCGGTCCGTAACTTGCTATACGGACCTAAATTTTTAAAGAAAACGCTCAATTCGGAGCTCTTAATCTCTTTACCTCGGAAAAAAGGTTTCAATAAAGTTATAAGACGCCTGTCAACCTTTAGGACTTGGATGTTGACTTTGGCCTTCAACATTTTAAACTGTATTTATTTGTGAACGAAGGCGATGAAAAAACTAACTCGTAATCTTATCGAAGAGGATTCTAGTCAGTGTTTGAAAATTTTATCGTAGTACACAGTTAAGAAGACGAAAATCGACTGGCAGAGATTCGAGATGGTTTGCCTAAGAGAAAATGACTAATTCCTTCGACAAATATGATAACAAACACAACTGCACCCGATCATCTTGACAAGCTTCTTTGCCATTTGCCGTGTTTTTTCAAAGACCAACGAAAGAAAGATGGAAACGAGTTCGAGCCAGACATGTCCAGTTTTCAAAAGACTCCAGCGTCACATAAACGAGTGAATACTTACAGTGCTGTTAGTTTTGACTGTAAACATTGAGGACTGGGATGTTGACTTTGCCTTTCCAAATTTTAACCTAACTTTGTTTTAATGAGAACGAAGGTGATGTAGAAACTGAATCGTAACCTTACCGAGGAAGAGAATGCTAGTCAGTGTTTGAAAATTTTAACGCAGATCACAACTGAAGACGAGAATGAACCGGCAGAGAGGTTTTCCCAAAAACAATTAACGAGGGAATCCTTCGACAATGACAACAAACTTACCTTGAAAAGCTTCTTTGCCTTTTGCAGTGTTTTTTTTTTTTTTAAAAGGACAAACGGAGGAAAGATGGAAAAGACTTCTAGACAGACACAGTGTCCGGTGTCCAAAATACTCCAGCGTTATATTAAAGAGCTAAAACTTACAGTGCTCTTAGTTTTGACCGAATAAACTTTTTCAACATGTTCAATTTGTTTTTACTTTCTCGGAAAGCCTTTGTTATGTGCTATTGTTTTCGTGCGCCAATAAAAACTTTCTTTTTTGACGCCTGTCAAATGAATGTCAAAACGTGCGTCCTGCACTTGTTTCCGGTCCCCCAAACAGGAAGAAGCCATGTAATAAACATTTATTAGCCGAGTTTTTTCGGTCCTTACTGTAAATTACGGATCCTCGTTTTTTTTCCATCGATTTATGGCCCGCGCGCTTCGCGCTTAGGCCATAAATCGATGGAAAAAAACGAGGATCCGTAATTTACAGTACGGACCGAAAACTCGGCTAATAATAGGTATGTAGTAAAAACTTCATCATTGAATTCTTACATATAGAAGATAAAATCGATCTTTTTTGCTTTTTCAGAATATTTCCTGTCAAGATAATGTCAATAAAGTATTTTGGTTTAATCATTATGAAAAACTCGACAGTGAGTATGGACATTATCATGTGTTTTACTACTACAAACGTAAACAAGGAAAAAGGTTAATGTGCCTTACTCGCGGCTGTACTGGAACCTTGAATGTAACTAGTGTTAACTCAGTAGAAGACAGAAAATGCCCCTTCAGGTTCCACTCTAATAATTCATGATACGTTAATGTGAAAGAACAGAATGGGGTTTTGTTTACTGTAGGACATAATTC
Source organism: Porites cylindrica (assembly GCA_964035525.1). Taxonomy (NCBI): domain Eukaryota; kingdom Metazoa; phylum Cnidaria; class Anthozoa; order Scleractinia; family Poritidae; genus Porites; species Porites cylindrica. The sequence goes on along the minus strand of OZ037777.1, from coordinate 1,666,096 downwards.
TATATCAATTTATTAAGGTAATTTTCCTATTTTTAAAGTCTTTTTTACTTGTAACTTTAAAGTTGTATCGCATTTCATAGAAAGAAATGAACTGGATATTTAAAGCTATGGTGCAACCGTTAATATTTCTTACACTAGTCACTAACATTGGCAGTGTACATTACCAGTTAATTCATTATTACAATTATTCTCCGCCATGGTAATGAATAAGCAAGCTAAAAATAAGAGGATCTTGAACGCTGGCCGTCTGTTTGCAGTTCCATGGCGGCCGATATGCATAATTATACCAATGCAGCCAACACGACAGTGACACGACGTTCTAACAGCGAACAGTATCGCGTGATTGCCAAAGCTAATAGTCACTTGATCAAAGGGCACGATACTGGGACAGGGGAGGGGGGGATACTTGCGTTAATTTTTGCTGGGTGTGTGCCGCTGGCCTCTCAGAACCCCTACCCCATTATAGTAGTCTGTATTCTGTGGCCAGTTGTAGACTCCATCCTCGTCACCTTTGGGCAAATATGTAATTTCCGCGATCCCAACTAAGTCACTTTCTATTTTTATGAATTGACCCATGTTTTAGATTGAATGAAGAACACTTTACTTTTCTCCTACAGTGCAAACATTCTGGTACGTTTGCTAGCCGTACATAAATGGAGAACTAGTGTCTTATCCCCAAAAATTCGAAAATGTGCAACCCCATTATAGTCACTCCAGTGGTGAAAATGCGACGGCATCCAGCGGCACATCCCATCAGCCTCTTATAAGGAAGTACCCCCCCCCCCCCCCCCCTTGGGTATTGACTGCGTTAAGTAGTACATAACTTCATAGGAAACGCCTGGCGAAGACTCCCCACCTCCTGAAGACGAGGTTGGAAGATTCCATGAGAAAAAGGTGGTGATACTGGCCGGAAAAAACTAAAATCAAACCAGACGAAAGCTATGCAGAGCTGCGCGTTGCAATTGTCAGCTGCATTGTTCAACCTCTAAATAATTAATAAAAGTAGAATTTAGGACAACCATGTAGCCAGTGTAGCTGTAAATTATATTGCAATAAAGAGAGCAGTTATTATTAAACTATTTTCTCTCCTCTCTTCTTTTTTGCTTACCTTTTCTTGACATCCCGTGAAGTGATACTTGAGCAGCAAAACAGAATTTTAATGGCGCTCCATTCCCTATAAGTAATACCTAATTCTATAACTATGTGACGACGAATATCCGAGCCCTTTCATTCTGGAGCTAATCATTAAGCAACAGTCATCAGTGTCTCAGTTTGTCCAAAATGGTGACAGTGAAGCCAAAACTGAAGTCCACTGAAGGATGTGCATGAATGATATGTTCATTGTAAACGGGGCTTACTTACAGTAAGCTTCGTTGACAACAACTAGAACAAACAACAAAAGCTGATTTCCAGGCCGGCGCGTAGGCAAACACGCATTACAGAAGCAAGTTGGTGTTCCCTGGGGATGCAAAATGTCACAAATTTATAGAGAATAATTTATTTCGTAAAAATTTACACAATGCAGCTATTTTTACAATATATGTTGGTGCGAGGTTTGGAGAATAATTAATATTGGTTCTAAAATATTTACACACAAATTAAGGAATCTGAGTGATCCAGCAGAAGGCAAAGAGGCATGTTTGCCTTTAAACTGGGAAAGCTATCGTGCTGTTTTGCCTGGTAAGAAAGATTTTTCCAGCGCATTGCACCACTATACTTAAAACTACGAGTGAGGAAATTTGTTTATGGCCTTGGAAGTGCTAGATCATTTTCAAGATTCCTAAGATTATGATTGGTGCTATTATGGTTGAGTTTTGCAAGGAGCTGTTAGATGGAGACAGATTGATCGTTAAGTCAGTTTTATACATTAGGGTAGCCTTGACAAGTGGACGACTGGTTTCGAGGTTTTTCCATTTCAAATTATCATTTACAAGCACATCTACATGTACCGATCTAATGCCCTATGATATGATAAACACGTTAATCATAAAGAGAGTACCTGAGACCCAGACATTAGAGTTTCAAGGTTCCAGTTGGACTGGTCGTTTACTACTTGTGAGGGGTGCCGGTTATTTGAGAAAGCTTAAAAATATTTCAAACCGACCTCCCCATTTCATCATAGCTTTGTAGAAATGACCTCCATTGCTGTGGATACTACGAATATTCTAGCTACAAATCTTGTCGAAGCTAAGTTCACCACATACAGTCGAACCTCCATGAGCGACTACCTGTCGGGACCACCTCCCATAAACGACCGTCAATCCAAAACACCAAAATTTTCTCAGTCAAGGCCTTACAGTTGGTGCCTCTGTTAAACGACCACCTCATGTAAGCGACCGCGACCGCCTTTGGGGCCTGAAAGCTTAATGATTTTTAACCTCTTGTAAGCGACCACTTGACGCATTTTCTGATCTCTATGTTCGCTGTGTGCTCTGTGCTACTTTTGAATTTACGAAGAACTTTAGTGACAACATGAAGTACACATGGCGTAACTTAGACATTGCATGGGGGGATTGAAATAGATCATCTTCCATAAAGTAGATGTGCCAGGACCTCTTCTCGGATGAGGCCCCCTATGGTTCGATTCTTGTAAATGACCAACTCCCGCAAGCGACCACTAAGTCTTTGCATTTTGGGTGGTCGCTTACGGGAGGTTTGACTGTACTTTATCTGCAGTAGTGTTTCTAAGGGGATGTTTACATGAGAAAACTCGCACCGGCGCGAGTTTCATACCGGGATGACTTTTTTTATTTCTTATCGCGTTTACATTATTACTGGGTCATTTCATATCTCGTTACTTGAAGGTACACTTCATGCTGATAAAATACACGTAAGATTCACAATCGAAAACATTTCGCATCAGCTACCCGTTCCAGTCTACCGGCAGACCGATTTCGCATCAAAACGTGTGGTCGTTTCACGTTTACATGATACTGTTGCGAGAATTCGTACCGGAGTGAAATTCTCGCCCCGGTACAACAACCGGGGTGACTCGATCCGACATGACATTTTGTGGTGGTATCATGTAACAAATGTAGAGCCATGAGAGGGAACCGGAGTGAACTCACTCCGGCGCGAAAGTCGCGTCAGCCCCTAAGATCGGCGTGTACCATTCCCGGCTGTTGAATTTAATTTCAATTTTGCTACTGCGTTTGCATTACTTTCATGAAATTTATTAAAATGGCCCTCCAGGTAACGCTCCCTTATCTGAAAAGTACCACGCAAAATCAATCAAGATTTTGAAAATATTAATGATCCCATGGCCAGAAATCACGGACATTTGAGCCTGCGCTGTCGCATGCGGCTTTCTTCTTAAAAACAGAGAATCCAATATGCCGGACAACGCACAGCTTAATATGTTCCACGTCGATCCAACAGAAAATCCAAAAGAAGGAAGCTGTACGAGGTAAAGAGAATAATCGAGTGGCGGAAAACCAAACACGTGAGTCGATTTTTTCGTGTCAATCCTGAAAGTTGATCCATTTGTGTAGCTAACGATGCAAAATGGCGGGCACCAACTCTCCCTCACAGGTAAAAAACGGCCAGCCCCAGGGTAGCTTTATACACTGGAATTTAGTATCAGCCTATAAAACAAGTCCCATCATGCTTTATCAAGTTTGCCGGACTACATCTCGTCAACGAACTACATAGTCATCTTATTCCTTTTCGCCTAATATTGAGTTTTCCGTGGAGTCATTTCTTTCTTCTGGACTTGGGTATAGCCATGTATTTGTGTGACGGCTATCGGGTGTCCCTCAACACTTGGTTTTACTTGTTAATAATATACTTGAAAAAAATTTCTCCATTGTGATTGGCTAAGATAAATGCAGTTTAGGTAACACGGTGCAGAAAAATTGTAATTTAGTGCATAAAAGGGTAACAAACGTGACACTCTCATTGGCTAATAAACAAAGGAACTCACAGAGAGCCAATCAAATGCGCCATCTAAATGGCGCAAAATACGTATCCGCTCCGGACCAATTTCGAGCAAAAACCGCAATGGTTGGCGTTTGCAGCACATTTGCTTTTGCGACTGAAACAACTATAGAGGAACTGAAAAACTGCTCTAAAAACGAAAACACTACGAAAAGCAAGTCTACAAGATTGTGGGTTACTCCAAAAGGACCTGGACAATCTGCATGGCTGGAGCGATAATTTGCACCTACAGTTAACACCTCGAAATGTGAGGTACTGTACAGTACCGCAAATGATCCCCAACCGCAAATGATGCCGAGACCGCAAATGATACCCAAAATGGACCCGCAAATGATCCTCGACCGCAAGTGATCCCCAAAGTTGACCGCAAATGATTCCGTGAAAACTTGAGAAATGGAATGGATTTTATGGGACTGATTACAAAAAAGGACTGATTATAAAAAAAGGAACCTTTTTCTCGCGCCTTCTAAATAAAGAGGGAAGGAGGACGCTTCGTCTCAGGTCAATTTATACAAGGCCAAAAAAAAGTAGAATAAATCTGAAAAGGATATGGTATCAACCGTATACTTCTTCCATTGTCAATTGCTTCAATTTTCTTTAAAGAACTGTTTCGTCGCTGAAAATTTAAGACAGGCAGGACGTTACGCAGGAAAAACTCTATTATTTTAACGCCCAAGCTCAATGTAACTTGTCTACTGAGGAATACAAAGCTGGGCACCCTCTACATAACAAGACCCTCCCTTTACTGATCTTTTTAGAAGTGTCCAATTAATTTTCAGAATATTTAGTTTTGATTTTTCTCTCAAGTGTTAATTTTACGTGATAAAAAGCAAGACATTGGTTCGTAACTTAGGAGTGTCCCAGGCCTGGGAGTGCCCTCTACGAAACAAGACATGATTTGAAATAAACACACGTAGTGCCCCCGAACTTATCAATGTCCACAGGTTATGGTTTATTTTGAAAGAGCAACTTGCTTACAGCTCATGAACGTGTTGCGAATAGTTATATTGACGCTTATATGTATATCCATTTGTTGTGTCTTTGCTGGAGACAGTTACCAAGAATCTAAACCTGGTAATGAGAAACGCAAAAGCGAGGCAAGCGGTAGTTATCGAGTGACAAAACATCGTAGGAACCGTCACATTCACGGACTAAAAAAAGTCGCTTATAATTATTCGGATCCATGAGGCACTTTAAAGAAAATTAAACAACCTAAAACCCTTATTTAGCCGCAATGAAAAGCATTGCATTTGAAAAGAGGTCAAAGGAATTAAATGCTCTTGCATTAAAGGACAAATCATGCCGACCAGAAACAACAACAATTGCCGAAAATGCGTGTCATGACCTCTCAGTATGAAATAAGCGGCAAAAATCACATTTACTCAGACAAAACGTTTTCCTTCAGAGGTATAATCTACCCGCCAGAGAGGAAATTCATTGGAACAAGCAGCATTTTGGCATGCGGTAAACGTCGTGTGTTGCCTACCGACTTCGTTTTTACACTTGAATGATTTTTTCATTTAGTTTTTATTCATGTATTTATTTTAGAACTGAAATTTAGCGTTTAATCTTACTTTTTGTAATAATAATAAAATAGACACGATGATCCGCTAACTCGAGTCCAAGCCATTCCTATTTTTCTTTCGGGATCATTTGCGGTCAACTTTGGGGATCACTTGCGGTCGAGGTTCATTTGCGGTCCATTTTGGGAATCATTTGCGGTCTCGGGATCATTTGCGGTTGGGGATCACTTGCGGTACTGTACAGTACTAACTGTCACACGTAAGCTAAGATTACAAGTTAAACAACAACTCACTTAAACACGTCACTCAGGTAAAAGACCTCGGGGTGACAATCTCGCTGGACCTCACATGGGATACTCAAATTAACGCTATCTTAGCTAAGGCCAATAGCATGCTCGCAGTTTTGCGCCGCAATAGTGTTATGTCCACTACAGACCATTATGAAATTACTATATCTCACCTTTGTAAGATCATATGTTGGCCATACTAGCGAGGTATGGGCTCCCAGTACGATATGTAGTATAACAAAAATAGAGAGTCTTCAACGCAGGGCAAAAAAAATCATCTTGTACACGCACTGGCAAAGAGATATTTCTTCTAATGAGCACCTTTCACGCCTCAATCTGCTGAAAGTGAAAGAATTAATTTTTTTTATTTCAATTGTTGCCCTGGCTACAACACGTTACGCATAGATGATTACGTCAAGCCTAAAGGCACTCGTCTCACTCGCCAAAGCTCTGATCAAGACGTACTAATTCCCAAGTGCCGTACAAAGCTCTTTCAATTTAGTTACCTTAACCGTATTGCTAAACTCTGGAATACGTTACCTGAATCCACTCGTACTCTTACTTCTCTTAATCGGTTTAAATTTCACGCACTTCAACGCTACTCGGCTACTTTTCGTACAAACTAAGACGTCACTCACTTTAACACCTGGAAGTCGATCTGCTGCAAATGCAGTAGGTCACGAATCTTCTACTAGCTGGCAACTGCTGCTACTGAGACTTTTTCTCGACTGCGGGAGTGATTAATTCTCGACCATCGAGTGGCAAGAGTTGAAAAATCGATTTCCTTCATTGTTTGTTCATAAATAGCTGTTAGGTAGATAAGTAATCTGATGTAAGTTGTTCTCGCAGAAAGCCTTTTATTTTCGAGAAAAGTAAGAATATCAGTTTTCGTGGTCGGAGTCTCAAAATGGCCGTATTTTCAACCCGAAATTTGCTAAGATCAACTCTCCTCGCGTTCGCAAAAAAAGTCGCAGGGAGAAATTTGGACACTTTCTATCGATAGAACAACTCGTCTTCTTTCATTGGAAGATACTTTCAAAGCAATACCGAAACGTGTTTAACTGACATAATTCAAAAACGAAGAACAAGTTTTTACGGTGACAAGAACCTTATTTTAGTAGTTGTTTTCTGCGCCATTATTCTTCATGTGGTATGGTTCCAAATTTTCCCAGTTCTCGTTTATTCACACATTTAGACATTCAACTAAAACACACCTGAGAATTGGCTTAGGTTCCCTAAGGCAGCCTCCAAACGAAAGCATCGAAGTCCGGTATATATAGTGAAGCGTGACAAAAACAACATATTTAACGGCTACAAGGTTCTTCGATCGTAAAGTATTAGACACAGATCCTTAGAAATAAATAGTATTATACAAAAAACGGGCTTCTTCAAATGGTAACACAGTCTGTATAGGATTTTGAAAGTAGATTCAAAAGTAAGACCACCAATTGTTCTCTCCTAAGGATGTTCTAAAGTGAGCGGGTTATCTTATGAATAACTGCTTTAAATGCTTTCCTTTCAAGGTTCCCGCCTACTCCTTCAACTTCCAGTTCACCGAGCCTCACTTATGGCGGCAGCTAAGGCAAGGCAGGAAACGGCGATAGCAGCGAAAACGTGACACTTAAAAAATGAATTTGCTCCGTTTTAAAGTTCATATCGTGTGCAGTCATTTCATCTCATTCAACTTGCTAAATGCATGGGTGAATTTTTTTGGAGGGAAAACTCCTAATGTTGTATCCAAGTTTAGGTCACTTCAAAGCAAGATAAAGAAAATCGTCTTCTTGTTTTACCGTCGACCATTGCTCACATAAACTGAGGAAATTTTTCGTCGTAGTCGACGCATTGAAGGCTAGGAAATTTATCGAAAAGTGAAACAAACAGGTAAAGCGTTTAAAAAACCTTATTGCAGTTTTTGGCATTGCCGTTGCCCGCATCGACAAGGTCGTTCCATATTATGGAAGTCTCATAGGAAAGTGCTCTTGTTACCCTTAAGTCCCTCTGGGTCAGAGTAACCGTAACACCATCTTGCGGTTAGTGATTCAAGTCCTCGACACCAACTGTCGATGATCAATATAGATTACTAGCCTTCTCGAGAATCGGCTTCATTCCACTAACAACTTGACGACTGTTCGCGCTACTAAGGCCTCTATTTCGCCCCATGTAAGCGAATCCAAGACAGTCTTGGATTCTAGGTTACACGTCGTGGATTCCTGATTCCAGTCCTTTTCAGTGGAACACGGATTCTGGATTTCAATCTTTAACAGGTTTCTGAATTTCCTGAGCTGTTTTCTGGATTCCACAAGCAAAAATTTTCCCCGGGATTTTGTATTCCACGAACAAAAATTTTCCGGATTCTTTTACATGGGGGGACTCTATCGGTAAGACTTAGGGCCTCATTAACTAGAATACTTTCGATTTCAAAATCCACTGTCTCGTTAAAAGAATGATTAAGAGGCAAGCAAGGAGGAAGGAGTGAAAAAAGGGTAATACCCCTATGGAATGTGATTTGAAAGGTCTTTTTAAAAGCACAGTTGAGGAAACGAAGTTGAAAGAAAAATGAACCATTTTTTCTATTTGGAAAAAAGTCTTTTCGGCATCTATATTATCAGTTTCAGTTTCAGTTTCAATCGGTTCTCTTTCGGCTTCGTTTAAAAACTCTCTGATTTAAACCGTCAAATTAGAACTCTTTTGAAACAGTTTTAAATTACTTGTTTCATTGATTATTCAATGCTCGAAGCCAGGATTATCCTCATAAAATTCTATAAAAGGACTGATTCAGGAGCAGGCTCTTGACTGATTATTTAATAAGTCTGAAGTGTAATTCATCTCTTCTCCAATCTCACAACGGGCTCTCTAGTGTATGCAGAATGCAGAAGACTATTAAACTGCCTCGATTTCTATAAAATGAGTAATCTGAAACACTGTTTCAGACAACTGATTATTTAGAAATCGAGGAAGTTAGTCGTTAGACGATTCAAATCTGCATTCTGCATAAGATGACAGAAATGTTAACTAGCCTAGTGACTGTGTTAATTAACTACTCATTCCGGATACTAGAATGATGAAATGAATCTGATATTGACAACGACTAATTCCCATAAATAGCAAAACGTTTCCGGAAATTCGGCCGAAAAGTAAATTGACCACGACTTTTTGGGTCATTCCAGTGGAAAATTGCCAGGAGCAAGAGAATATCTGAAAAAGTAATCCGGGTTAAATTCGTGTTCTGTTGAAAAAGTCGTATTTGATACCAGTGGAGGGGGACAGGGGGGCGGGAGCCCGGGAGAACAGGGGGTGGGAGGGGTACGGGAGACGGGAGAAGAAAGGACGGGAAGCGGGATCTCTATGATGGCGGGAAGCGGGAGAGAAATTCCAAACGGCAAGCTTTCGTTAATTGTTACTGCTCATCATCCAGTCAAAGAAACGAACCCAACAACGTTTCTTGACTTCCATTTAACGTTCTCCGAGGCCCTAAATCAAAATTTTAATGCCAGAAAAGTCGAAAAACGTAAATTCGCACTCGGGATAGAAAAAAGAACATTACTTCCGGTGAAATTGGAAACCTTTCCAAGTCGGTTACATCATAGGTCACGAGTCCGCATGAATGAGGTGGCGTGACACATGTACACGTGTGTCGACTGTGTAAGTCGTGTCAGTGTCTCATCTGTTTGACCTGTCTTGCAGGTAAAATGTCGTCAAAGACCATTTTAATCGGTCTACGTATTTTTCGGTGTGGAAATAAGCAAAGATGCAATGCGATTATTTGATAGCCGTTTGCAAGTAACTGAAGAAACATTCTGTAAGATTCTGTCTGACTGTCGAGGCGAATGTGATCTGGAAGCCAATGAAAATGAAGAAAATTTAGAAAGTTCCCTCGACTCGGAGGAACAGGAGGCAGACTTTACTGCTCTAACTAACATTTGGAGTAGGAGGAGATCCGTGCGACCTCCTCGGCGCATGGAAGACTTTTTCTAGTTTGTTTACTGTAGCAAAATACGGGCACTTTTTACACATATTGCAACCTGTTCCCTGTCCTGTCAGATTTAACTTGTAATAAGCCAATAAGAGCAGAGCATTCGTTTCTTCAAATGCTTCTTGTTAAAATCGGACATAGATACATCATTCCGATGTAAAAATGTATGTATAACCGTTAAACCTCCCCGCCGATGTTTGATGAAAGATACAACTTCTCGAGCAAATATGAATAGGTTTGAGATTTGATAACCAGCAAACAATAATACTCCACCAGCACTAAACTGAACGCTTTAAAATGCAAAACGGTTAACGAACATGCAATTATTGTCTCGTTGAGGTCAGTTTTTATAGCTTACGACTACTTACGAAAAATAACGAAAACTAACCGCGGTGGATATGCAATTAGTACAATTAGACGCTGGGAACTAGACAGGAGTACTGAACTCTACCGTAACGTTTGGCCCTTTGACTTCATTTTGGCATGATCCCCGTAATTTCGGGATTCCTAAATGCATGTTAATGCATCTTTGATAACTGCAATAGCTATTACACTGCACAGTGGACTGAGACTACTGTCGCTGTAGTGGGATGTCAGAAGCGGTGGTCAAACCTAGATAACCAGGTTAGTGAAAACTCAGTTTCACTGACTAAGAAAACTGACTTGTAACAATTTTCATCTTTGGCAAATTACCCTACAGCTTTAACAGTAAACCCGGGCTTCTGAACTTTTTAATTTACCTGATGACGGGAAAAATACAATAAAGGACGGGAGTCGGGAGACAAAGGAACAAAAAGGTACGGGAGGCGGGAGAACGGGGTACGGGAAGCAGGAGGTTGTCACCCCCCTGTCCCCCCCCCCCCCCCCCCCATACCATACCGGTTTCAGGCTTTTGCAGCCGTTTTCCCTTAAATGGAACTGGTTTGTGCAAATGGCAAACGCTATCATGGCCGGAAGGAAATTTACGTTTTGTGAACTTTTTAAACCGTGAACTGACCGGTTTGCCCACTAGAAACTTGAAGATCTAACTGTATTCGATCAAATTAACAAAGCTGTCATAAGAAGACATTTCATTTCATAGGAAGACATATAAAGGCTTTCATAAAAAGTTAAAAAAAAAAACATTATACAAGGTGCAAAAGGAAAACTAAGATGACAGAAGTTTTAATCAGTACTCCTGGTGACTGTGTTAATTAATTAAGGTAATGCTGTTTTTCCGGACGGAAATTCGTGTTCTATTGAAAAAGTCGTATTTGATACCATGCCAGTTTCAGGCTTTCGCAGCCGTTTTCCCTAAAATGGAACTGGTTTGTGCAAATGGTAAACGCTATTCCGGAGGAAATGTACCTTTTCTGAATTTTGCTTATAAAATTTGCTAAGCTAATAAATTCAGTCCTTCAGATGTAATGTGCAGTGTGACATTGAAAACATTCACTAGTACATCTAGTCCTACTATCTGAGAGAATCCTTAACAAAAAGACGTTGCTATGGGCTTACAAAATGTTTTCAGTGCGGTAAGTACGCTTTTAAAGCAAAAATCAATGCTAGTACATACTTAAGAAAATGTACAAGTTTGTTTAATATGGATAGAAAATCCCACATAAACGCGAGTACATATCATGGTTATGGGCAAGAGTAATGTTTTGAGACTGGTTTTACCATGGATATCTTCTCAACATTTTTATTTTCTTGAATTGAAGTCATGTTACTGACTCCACTGCATACACACAACAATTTTTAAATCATGAAAATGACTTCCAAACTGTTTAAATCATTGGTTTGATCCAATCAGTGAGAATCTTGTGTAAACAAATGCAAGTGGAAAACTTTTGACAGTGATGACGAAAAAAAAAGAAGGGCGAAAGTTGATCTTATCTTCAATTAAACGATAATGATTTCACGCTTGTTTTAAGGTTATCAGCTTTGATCACAAACTCAGCACGGCCCTCGATCTATGTAGTTCCTAAGATTTCAGTAAACTGCGTTGTCCTTGAACATGTTGAATAACGTTATATTGTGACTTTTAATTAACAGTTGTGAAAACTGTTTATGGTGCTTGCTTGCGATACCTGACCAATTCCCCTGGATACTGCTTGTCAGAGGAAAAGGCTTTCACATCTCAAAATTGCCACATGGCACACACATTATGTTCTCTTGAGATTATTACTTAGACGACTTCTGCTCAGTAATCACCTTACATGTAACAGTTCAGCGATGTTCTACCAATATTAATAGTCCTATACTCCCACCACACGGTTGTGAAAGAACCGTGAAATTGAGTTTCTCGGTCACCGCATCAGTTGTTCTCAGTCAGTCTTCTCATTTGCCATGTTTACCGAATTTCTTTGTCTTAATTATTGACCAAAATGGCCATTATTTTCTTGTGAACTTTCGTGTAATTGAGTCTTGTATTTGGTTTTACTGCTTTTAAACCGATTGAAGCGGGTTTTGTAAATACATTAGTATAAAATCTGAGAAAGAGGAACTTTTATTCACTAACAGACCATAGACGAATCTATGTCGTGGTTACCATACCCAAAACAAAAGAAAAACAAATTATCTAACCATGAGCTTCCCTCTTATGCCCGTTCTTCGATCAGTTTTATTAGTCATCATGGGAAGCTAGAAGAATTCAAGGGAACATAAACTATCTTAATCCTTAGACGTTTGACGATACAATTTGTTTATTCAACAATGAAAATGATTCATTACTAATTGCTTAAATTTTATCAATGCGCAACATGCTCGTTTTTACCTACATGTATAAATTTTACTGCCGCATGGGAATCTTTCTTCAGGTCCAGTGCTTCCGGTTTTGTCACCCTAGTCTCTTAACAGGAATATGAATCGAAAACCATCGCCATCGTAATTCTTTTTAAAACACTTGATGGGCTACAGTCTTTCATAGACGGCCACAGTCCTCTTAGAGACTCAAAACTAAAATTTCTAGTACGTCTGGGTAAAATTCTATAGGAACTGAAATTGAAAAAGAAAACCACCTCTTCTCTGCGCCTGAAAATCCTATCAAGATATTTTAAAATTACATGATTTGGATGTAAATTTTTAACATTACGTTTTTAATATTAGAATATTTTTAAGAATTTTCTTTTGGGAGTTTATTACATAGGGTCAACCTCTTAAACTCCCTTTTCAAAGCATTCTTTGAAAATATTTATCTTTGTTTTTAAATTGTTCCTTATTACAAACAAATGATGTTTGTTTTAAAAATGCTCCTCGTCGCGTCCGGTTTAGTGATTACTGTTTAATTGTCCACTCCGCATTAACATAGGTGAATTTATGGGGTCGGGCGGGCTGAGGGGACGGCAGCCACCCCTTTTTTCTGAGAGATTTCTAAAGAATTCTCAGTAGAATTAAAAGTATCTATATAGCTGGCAAGTGTCCCGATCACCCCTTTCTGAATTTTCTTGATTCACCCATACTTAATTACAAACGCATGATTAGACTGAGTATTTTCTGGTTATAAAGGTTCCGAGTTTGTTGTTGAAACTAAATGACAGCCGTGACCCCAGGCCAACGCGAAATGTCAGATACCGATAAAATACGATAAAATAAGCGAAGACCAGCGGGAAGCTCTCAAATGATTGTCCGTTTCCCTAACTTTGTGATTTTTTTAAATTTATTAGCCATTGCGAAAGAATTTCATATCTACGTAACCTTAATTTTACAAAGCACTGAAGTACACTGAATTACGCATCGTCCGCGTACGTACTGCGTTTTACATTTCTATGAGGACTCACTCATCCACACGAGCCAGATCGAATGACAAACGGCCGTTTCATAAGCCCATAGCCAAGCAATTAATAAGCTGAACAGCTGAATTTTAGCCTGCGAAGCGCGCGAGCAAAAAAGATCCTCC